>JASCQD010000001.1:0-1200000 GCA_030180035.1 Pseudogymnoascus sp. SDFLT0511
ACCCTAACCCTAACCCTAACCCTAACCCTAACCCTAACCCTAACCCTAACCCTAACCCTAACCCTAACCCTAACCCTAACCCTAACCCTAACCCTAACCCTAACCCTAACCCTAACCCTAACCCATTTTATTTAACCAACCCAATCTCATCTTCTAACCCCCCAACTCTCCTTTCCTAACTCACTAAAACTCAACTCTCCTTTCCTAACTCACTCTCCTTTCCTAACTCACTCTCCTTTCCTAACTCACTCTCCTTTCCTAACTCACTCTCCTTTCCTAACTCACTCTCCTTTCCTAACTCACTCTCCTTTCCTAACTCACTCTCCTTTCCTAACTCACTCTCCTTTCCTAACTCACTCTCCTTTCCTAACTCACTAAAACCCAACTCTCCTTTCCTAACTCACTAGCGGTTAGGTTCTAAGTAGTTCCAGGTTAGGGGGGCCAACTTAGTGAAACCCCCTTTTCCCTTAGAAGGACTTCTGGCGTTCTTGCCCCTAGGTAACTGTAAGCAGTAGCAACAGCTTCTGCTCACTTCTCCTCCTCTTTCTAACTACCCAACACTACACCTAGCTCCTAGAAAGCAGCTAACCCTAAGAACAAACAGGTTTAGCTGTAAAAAGGTGTAGGGTTAGGGTTAGGGTCAGGTCCTCCCTACCCTGAAAGGAGTAGGGAGGCCACTGCTACTCTCTAACTTTTAAAAGGGTCTAGGGGGACAGAGTGGCTAGAGTAGGGGCTCTGCTGCCTTTAACAGCACCCTCTAGCTACTGTTTCCAGACCCTTATAAAATACTCTTGGTTATTTGTAGGAACCTAGTGAACAGTTAGAAAAAGAGGTTATTAACAACCATTTGTTTATAGGAATAGTCAAGAGGTGTAGAAGGAAATTGGGTCGCTAGCCTTGTAGAAACACTTTGTTCTCACTAGGTTTTCTAGGGTTAGGGTTAGGGTCCATACTTACCCCTTAGTTGACCCCTACCCACCCATCTCCCCTAATGCTACAGCTACCACACAGTTTGCCTGGATGCATTCGTTCCCCCCGAGCGACCCCCTACTCCCAAGCCACACCATATACTCTACCTGTGTTGAGAACTGCACCCCAAAGTGCTTACTCAACCACCTCCCACCCCCTACCCGGTTGTACGCTCCGTAGCACAACCCCATCACCATGTCAGGAAACCGACACTCGCTCTCCTCATGCTCAGGATCTGCTGCCCGGCATATTTCCTGCGGCTGATAGCACTTCCAGCATGCTAGATACCGCTCGATCCACTCCCTGCCCTCTTTCTTCTGCGCCACCAACGCCTCCGTCTTTGCCCTGATCCACTCGAACCGCCGGCTGCACTCGCTCCCACTGTGGTTGAACCCTCGCCCCTGAACGCGGCAGTACAGACAGCTCCCACTCATTACCTCAAGGTCTCTCTCGTACCCCTCGAGCACCTCATCGCGCACCTGATCCTGTCGCAGCACCTCTGCAGGCCCAGTAAACTCAATCTGCTCCACCTTCCTCAGCCGATACTGTACATCCAGAGGTCGTGCTTCCTTATGCCCTGTGACACACACCTGACACGCCTCTTCACCGGCCATACACCACCGCCAGTCAGCTTCTGCGTCTAGGAACTGGCTGAGAACCCCACGGCTGCAGTGCTGCTGCGTGAGGTACACGTCCATGGCTTCTTGGTCAGGAGACAAACACCCGCTAGTCTGTGCCGCCCACGTCGACCGCAGGAGTATGATTGAGGACGCCTTACTGCCATCCCGCCCTGCTCGTCCGGATTCTTGCGAGAAGTCTGACATCTTCTGAGGTGCGTCGACGTGGACAACCCACCGTACAGACGGGTAGTCAAATCCAATCCCAAGAGCGCTGGTTGCCACAATCACTGGCTGCTCGGGCCTCCTAAGCCACTCTGATAGAATCTCCGCCTTCTCTTCTTCAGTACCAGACTTTGAGGTATATGTTGGGCACCCGAGGATCTCCCCAAGCTTGCCAACATCATCTCTCCTCTGGCAATAGATGATGATCTTGTCCCGCGCGTGATTGAAAATCTGCTTTCGGGGCCAGTATGTCTGCACCAACTTTGCTGCAACCTCTACCAGCGTAGTAGCCCCCGTATGTCGGCTGATCATGTACTTAATGTTTGGCCGGTTCGTCGACTCCCGGATGATCCTAGGACGCACTAGCTTGTTGTGCTCGATAAAGTCATCCTGCATGGTTGGCGGAAGAGTAGCTGTCAGCCAGACCGTCTGCGTCTTGACCTGCCGGACATACCACCCAATCTGTGACATGCATTTACGGTAATCGCTAGCTGTGATCGTGAGATGACATTCGTCAATAACTATCCGATCAAGCTGCTGACGGTTGACAAGCAGATGTGCATACTCCAGAAAGCTCTCCGTGCAGACAGCCTCGGCTGACATGATGACCAGCGACGCCGAATCCCTGCGCTCGATACTCCAGATTAGAGGCTGCATGCCTACTCGACGGCACCTGTCCAACATATCGCCACGGAGAGCAACCATAGGGAGAACCAGTATTGTAGTTCGAGCATCTGCGACACATGCCCCAACCATGAACACCAGCGACTTCCCAGACCCTGTTCCCATTACCAGCAGTACCTGCTCGGCTGGGTGAGGGCCCATCATGGCAAGTAGACCATCCCGCTGACCCGGAATTCGAAGCTTCATCTCAGGCATATTATATAGCCTACAAGCAACCGCCTCTAAGTCTGCCCTAGAATACGCCCCCTTTCTTCGAACCTGGCCCCGCTTGGACGCATCAAGCATCCGCAGCGAGAGCGTCTCAGAAGCGCCCCGTGGCCGCTTTCCTTGAAGGATATGGTCAATTCGGAACAACGTACGCCAGCTCTCTGAAGCTCGGTAGCTACGGTGAAGCAGCGTGTTCATCGTGAGTGTTGTCGTGCCAGCATACGCATGGTTGAAGGTGTGGTAGCTGTGGTTGCTGAGCTCTGCCAGGGCAACAAGATCCAGCTCGTCCTCTATATCGTCTCCTGCGGTATCCTCTACATCAAAATTGGCCCGCTCCTTGGCCGCAAACTTCTCCTTGGTTATCGACGCTGCAAACTGTCGCCATCGTGCCGTCTTGAACCGCGGAACCTGCGCACGAGTACAGGCCTTAGCCAAGCAAGCAGCGAGAGTTTCGTCAGCCCATACCGTCCCGTCCAATTTTGACCAGAGATATGGGGAAATGAGAGCACCTGGAGTCTGCTGCCGTAGAAACATCTGCCGTAGGGGAATGACATATGCGATGTACATGAGCAACAAATCCCCAATTGCCTTTGGGAGGAACCGAATGTTGTCCTTATAAACACCTGACTGCTGCTGGCCTTTGTGATACTGGACATATATCATAACTAGCTTCTCCCACATTAACATATGGCGCTGCCGGGCAGTATTACGCCACATCACTGACAGCAACTCGGATGCTCGTAGTGGCGGGCCTGGTGGGACGTGGCAGAGTATCAACCCTGACCCTAGGAAGTCCTGAGCATGTGCCTCGTAGATCTTCATAGCCTTCGGACACAAGGCCACACTTCCGTCTGCAGCCGTGGTCAAGAACATAGCCCGCAACTGGGGATTTCCCTGGATCCGTCTGAAGAGAGCAAGCTCAGCGCCATCGAGGAATTCGGAGTTGCTGGGATGAGAGAGCCATGACCCCCCAAACTCCTCCATATCTAGGTCATCCTTTAGCCTCCACGATTCCATGGGAATCAGGCCCTTGCCCCCAAATAATAGCTCATCCCAAAGCAGGGAGTGGGCTTTCTGGTACTCGGACAGAATCAAATGTGATATCTGCGTCATCTGTAGCTCTACCCCACGGTATTCCACGGTCTGCCCATCCAGAGACCACCGAGCCTGGTGCTTTGCAATTGCAGCCTTTCCAACCTTAAACAGATAGAGCCGCCACTGCAAAATGTGCCCAAATGGTGTCTCGGCTAGCTGCTGGAAGAACTTCTTGCACATTCTGGCAAGGAAGACAGGAATTTGATCTTCATCATCCTGCTCCTGGAAGCAAGCATAGTCAAAGATCACCAGCTGGGCAACCCACGTTAGAGCGGACAGATGGCTGTTGAAATTTCCCGGCTCCTCCCACAATCCCCGGCCTTTCCCACGGACTTTCCTGCTCAACATGGCGCAGAAACTTAAGACGGGTGATTTGAACGGCACGCTGCCAACCGTGTGGCAAATCATGGCTAGATATAGTCGCCGAATTGCATGCTTGAGAGCCAGCTCAGCCTCTGCTTCATCCTCAACAGCCAAGGCTGCCATTATCTCGTCCATAGCTTGAGTCTGTGTTTTCGTCGGCCGGATGATATCCCCAGGCAGCACTTGGTCTGGCTTAGCCCGTGTGGAATGGCCGCCATCACAATGCACCACGCGGTAGTAGTATACCAGGAGCTGCTTCATGGTAGTAAAGTACGTGACCAGAGTCGACGGGTTCTTGAAATGCCGGAACCCGTCTGCTTTTCCTGACGCCCCAGCATAGAATTCGTTCAGAATATTGGCCCGCTGCTGCGTCATCTTCCGGTCTGGCGAAGTATCACTACATAGCTTGTAGGCATCTCTCAACATAGCCTCGGCGGCAGCCAGGATGCGGACTAGGTTAGGATCTGTAGCACCTTCAGCACCCCCATCGACCTCTTTTTTTGGTAGCAGCTTGTACGAGCTCCAGATCTCTTCGTCCTTTAGCTTGGCCGTGTGCGATGGGAATTCCACTCGCTCAAGCCAAGGGACTCTCTCTGACCTAGAATCCGCAAAGTCATGGACAATGCTGGCTTGCTCTTCAATATCTCCCTTGACGTCTTGGTAGTCCTCCTCTAGCTTTATGAAAAGCGCCTTCTCTTCTTCTTTCAATGGTGTTGATAATTCCAATATATTTAGTTTTTCCTCATTTTTATTTTTATCAACCACAATAAAATAATCAATTCGGCCCTTCCCCACAAAATATGTCTGCAGCGTACACTCTTTCCACAATTGCCTTGTCTTATGCTCTGCCGTCTTGATTTTATGAGAACAACTTACGTGCTCTTTCATCTTGGGCAAATGCCGCGTGCAGTAGCCGCATTGCGCATGGAGACAGCAGAAGCCATCGTACGTGGCCAGGCCCTCAATTGGTGCACACCCAGCCCTCAGCTTGTGCGCCTGGTTTTTAAGCTCCTCAATGGTCTTAAGCTCGTAATTACTCAATAGTTGGACCTTTGTCTTGAGCACATCGCCCAAAAGCCGGTGTGGATCCGCTCGAAGGTGCCGCTCTTGCCCAGACCGACCTGGGACGATGCAAGACCTACACTCACGACATACCACTACACCATGGACAGGATCATATAAAAACATATTTGTAACTATATAAACCCGATACCCTATGTATTTGGCAATAGAAACACCCTACGACCACAGACCCCTATTTCCTCTTTTACCGTAACTCTTTTACCGGAAAGCGCGCTAGACAGGGGTAGCTTCGCCCAATCAGCAACCCGCAATTTTACTCTTTCACCGAAAAAGGAGCCTCACATAAGTGGTAGAAAGTAAGTCGTTTACGGATGCCATTGGTCCAAGACATTTGAGTTTAGCTGCCTCCTAATAGCTTTTTTCTGAGATATTACTTCGGGTTTTAGTCGAGAGAGGAATAAAAAAGGTGCAATAGTGATTGTGACTTATAGTTCTAAAGATAGGTTCAGAAAGGGGAGGAAAGCCTGATATTCGGTTTACCTTGACGCTACAATTCACTCAAATTTGTAGTCAATGGTCAAGACGTGAAGCAAAATACAAACCACCAGTAGATAGTACTCGTGAAGCAAATACGAACTGCCTTCATTCATCATCTTATTGATAGAGATTTATTGTGACACGTAAGGTAAACGCACTGATGCTGGGTGGGTGCAACGAACAGGGTGAAACGTACCATTGCCGTCGTGTAGCCTGTTCTGATGCAGACCAGACATTGTCGCAGATGAATTGGATAAGTACACGGTAATTGACTTTGTAATTAATCCAAGGGATATAAAAGCTACTGCAACAAGTAGATGAGCAGCTCGAACCTATAAACAAAAGTCGAAACAGTTGATTTGCTTGATACGTACCTTGTTCTCTTGTGCAAATAGGCGACCTTGCCACGTGGCCCTTAATTACAGTGCGAATAGATTAGGATAACGTGCATTCCAAAGATCCAAAATCCTCCCCGGATTAAGCTGCCTTGTCTTGTACGTAAAATAGCCCTAAATACTTCATGAACTAGCCTTGTAATTAGTTCAGAAATGTCTACATGGTTTTTTATGCACGGATATAAACTTATAAAAATCTCAATGTCGGCCAACCTCTCTCCAACCAAACTTAACTCTCAATCATTGCGACAATGAAAATGATTGAGAGTTAACATCAATTGAAGAACGGTCCATATATAGAAACAGGGGAACTCGAATTCACCACCGTCACGAGAGCTACCTAGCATGGCATAAGTTTGCTATATCGAGTCAAAATCCTAGCATCTACGTCCCATACAATAATCGCTCAACAAGATGTTTAATTGGTTATGTCTCGTCTGGAACTGGCATTAGCAACTCCAGGGTTCAATGCTGTCACAGCACGATGAGCCAGGATTAGTTTCGGTGTGGACGGGTTTAAGTTCGACCTCGCTTATCGCGATTTGCTTCCGAAGTCCGCGAAGCACTGTAGGATGGTAAATATTGGTTCGTTGGCGAGTGACTGGGGTGCAATATTGGTCAAGCTAAGGCTGGTAAGGTACGGCATTCGCTTGTCGTTCGTGTCGTCCGATCTCCGCGAGCTCCCGACAAACGTCCTCCAGCCATGTATTACCCTGGGTCCCAATATCAACATCACCGTGGAAAGCGTTGCACATACGACGTGATGGAAGAGGCTCAGGTAGAATTTAGTGGCGCAAAGACCATTATGGCGCAAAGTACCATAGACTACGTTATTGAAAAACGTAATATATCTTTTCAAGTAGCTAATTGAGTTATCCAGTACAGAGTGACTTGGTAAATTTTTCTAGCCCTGAAAATTACAACAGTATGTGATCAGCTCAGCTTATAACGTGGGTTGAGACGTTAGGATGATGGATGATGCTAACTGAATTGCGGGTATTATCTACCCCGGAGAACTCATACTTAGTCACGGAGCGTCTCGAGCTAGTGCGCGTATCAGCTTGGCGTAATGCTCCACAAAAGTTGCCAAAAGGAAGCAACTAATTTGGGAGAATAGATTAGCCCTGCTGAGTACTTTGGAAGCATTCTAGAAGGATTACTAATCGCACAATGGCATAGGGGACGTGCACACCTAGTAAAGTTCATTGGGCTTGGGCATTGCAGCGGGAAACGGAAGTCGAGTACGTACGTGGTATAATGGGTAAGGACGTGGTAAAAATGATATCTGAATCCTTGCTGCCCAGTCGCTCCTGCAAACTTTGGCGACATTGGGCGATATTTGGCGGAATTTTCGCGTACAACCTCATCGACCTTTCAACACCGCTCATGTGCGACCAACGCGATGATGTCAGTGAACAATAACGTTAGCAATCCACGACAACGGGCCACCATGGCTTGTGAGGTATGCCGCTCTAGAAGGACAAAATGCGATATGGGCAAGCCATCGTGCTCATTTTGTGACGAGCACGGCATAGTATGCAATTATAGGGTGCCCGGTGCGCCGGGGCCGTCGAGGTGTGTCCATCGATAGCCCGGATAGGAAGGTGGCTAATACCTAACTATTTCACAGGAACGACCTGGAAATCCAAGCTATTAGAGAACGTCTTGATGATCTTTACAGTCTACTTTCCCTACGGCGTGTTGACACCAACTATGTGCTTCCAGGCGGCTCAACAAGCGCGAACCCGTCTACCCTAGGCCAATATCCTGTGGACGAGTCTATCATAAGTCGAAATTGGAGAATGGAGTTTCCATTTATGACAATCCAGACTCCTTCGACTATGTGCTTACTTGGACAGGATCCCAAACTGGCGTCTCGAATGGTTAGAATAGAGAGGACTGAGTTGGTCATGTTGACTCCGCCGGTTGTTTCGGCCGGCTTTAGTTTCCAGTACGAGAACGCAGTTAGGTGAGGAATTTCCCAAGTCGGTCTCAAAATGAAGGACTCACTTACACCGGATTTAGCGCTTTTTGGCACTTTTATGACAAGGTACAGCATTGGTATCCCATCTTACACCAAGAATTCCTCGACTTGTACCTTGAAAAAATCGTTGGGGACTGCAGTCCTTGCCCAGACTCTTGTCTTGTCCTCCTTGTGGCTGCCATAGGCTCAGTATGGCAATGTTCATCTCTTGCAACGGCTTATGTAACGCGACCTGACGCCGACTACATTGGGAAAGCTCTCACAATGCTGCCTAAGGTCCATTTCGAGTTCAGCTTGAGGAGCGTTCAGTGCCTTGTTCTTCTGGGCGTATACTACAACTGTATTGGAAAGCCATGTCAAGCACACGACTATATATTGATGGCTTCGTGCAAGACGCAGGCGCTATTCAAGTGGTGCGTCTATTCTTTGTCTCTATGCATAAAATAATCCTTTGGCTGACCAATATCGAGGCAGTCACCTTTATGCAGATGACAGCACTGCCACAGAACTTCTAAGAAGAGCGTTTTGGTCTATATTTCTTATCGAAACGTTGAGTTAGCCGCACACCCACCGGATGGTCCCGTGTTCTGATGAGTTATTCATTTAGTGAGCTAGGATATCACATCGATTTGCCAGAGAGTAATATCTGGAAATATGACGACCGCATTCTTCTCCCTAGCATCCATGACTCTTGGGAGCCGTTTCAAGAGAGTAGGCGGTACTTGGTCGATCAAGCTCGGCCCTCGAGCATATCCCCACTCATCCCAAACGCCACGAAAGCGTATTTCCTGGCAGCGATTTCGATGTGCCGCATGATGCGTCGCTGTTTCGCGTCCCTGACGTTCTCAAATGATAAGCAAGTCTATGCTCCAATTATTGCTGCTGAACTTGCGTATCAGCTCGAGAATTGGTACGACCACCTGCCCTCGAGTCTCAAATTCCACCGTCAAAATCCTCTCACTCTCGCAGCGGATGATGCTTTTAATTATGCTGGCCCCCAGTCGTATTCTAGCCAATCTGCTGTTAAGTGCTTTCTGCAGATGCAATTTTATCAGTGTCTCGCATCTACATACTGGCCTGCAGTTTATAGTGTCACGTACCTAGATGTCGCAAATGAGGCGACACTGTCTGACTGCTCACAATTCTTTGACGTATATGTTAGCCTCGTTTCGAGCATTGGTACGGCTATCCGATGTTGCTCACATACTCCTTGGAACTTCTACGCAAGGTGAGCATCAAAAGCACCTCCCTCGTCATTGCGCTTTGCCATTTTGACAAAACACAGTCTCTTTATAACAACCATGGTTGCCCACAAATGCTCATGTGCACCCTGCCTCCAGGATACGATTTCGCCAGAAGTGATTCTTTGTTTTGAAGTTGCGACAAAGATCTTTGAAAGCGGCGAAGCGGTGGCAATCAGTCCTTCATTGGCGATACTAGGAGCGATATTATCGCAACAGGTCGGAGTTAAGTCCTGAAGTGCAAAGTAGGTCAATTCCTCACTTGTATGCTGAAGGGAGATTCGCTCTCAGTCTACAACTCAAATATATGCAACTTATACGAATAGATAATTTCAGAATCAATAAAGTTTTTTAAGATTGTATTTATTGATCCCCATAGCTGAATTTCTTTGCGCATGACATGTTCGACGTCTCCGAATAGTCACCCACAGAAAATAAAGACCTTAATGTTGAAACGATGGATTATAAGATATAGAATCGGCTTGAGACTGAGGGTTTGTCAACTTGAAAGCGTGAGCCGCCGCCAGTGACAGATTCTGTGTCCAATTCCGCTGCTATATTTAGAGATTTCCCATGTGCAATTGGACACCAATACTACAGTCAAGGATGTTAAAATAAAACTATTTACTGAGAATGAGAGAAACATTTGCCCTAGCAAGCATCGGAACGCCAACAGCGACAGACGAGCCAACCCCTTTCTGCGGAACGTTCAAGAAGGAATGTTGGCAGTATTGGTTTGTCTCGAATGGCTTCTACAAACTGTTCGCCCTCATACTTTGGGCATCTTTCATGGCACATTCATCTTCAACCACGCTCCAATATATGGCTAGTACTTGGTGATAACTGCGACTTTCCTCATCATCTCTTGGGGTTTACACAATGTGGAAGCAAGGATGAAGACGAAGACTTTTATGGGGCGGAAGACATTATCGTCCCGTGGTGGGTATGCATAGGACTCATCTACTCGGCCATCGCTCCTCTTATCTTGGTCCTCAGCATGGTTTACTTAGCCGTCTTGCGGATTAGTTACGTGTACAGATTCTGCGGGATAGCCATCACATGTGTATAGGAGTCTGGTTTGTCTCAATTTAGGCGTTTCCGAGCCTTCTCTACGTCTCTTAATGTCGAACAAAGACGGACTTGACGTTTCGTGGTTTTACGATGCCGAGCAGCGGGAATACTCGCCAACCAAGGACTTTAAGATGAGATGGAGCTAACGTTGCGTACCCGAACAAGCTGAAGCAACCCTTGCGTCGAAGAATCATATTCTCCTCACTTCCCCTGATCGTCAAACCAATATACATATAGTCCCTTACGCCATCAAAGAAGAAAAATACTCCCCAACCCCCAAAGCGCCTAACCCTTTTCTTCACGCTATATTCTCCATCGCTAACTACATATTTTAATCCAAGCCAACCGTTTTGGAGGCTTTGGGCGAAGCTAGCTCGCCCATATCATTCATATGATAACTTTCCACATTCGTCTCAGTGAGAACCGCAATCCCAGGCCTGGTTAAAAAGATGTCAGACTCCCCTGTGGAAATTGCGCTACCATTAGGCGGCATGAGCGGCTCCCCCATTCTTTCCCTATGAATTGTTGTAGTGTTGTTCTTCGAGGTCAGCCAGCTTCCGCCCAACTGATCTTCTATCCGTGATAGGTTGTAATGAGACAGCTTGTCTAGTGCCGTCTTGAAGTCGTCAAGAATCACCGAATCGGTAAGGAGCTTGAAGACAAACGCAAGCTTCCAGAAGGGGTTGATTCCAATAGGCAAGGTAGACTTGAGCGCGCCGGTTACGGCGCAGATATCAATTATAGTGAAGACTATGGAGACGATCATGGCGAAGAGCATAATCGCAAAGCGAGGGGAGATGTACATTAATTCGAAGAAACCGAAGCTGTACCGGGTTCGAATTTTGTATAAAAGGACGCATGACGCGTAAACCCACCATGGGTCCCTATTTACTGATCAGCCAATGTTCGCGGACGGTATTTGCACAGAAAAGATCATTACCGGAATAGAGCCTCAAAAACCCTTATCTTCAGGTAGATGTCATTGATATTATTAAAATACGCGAAGTTCGCGTAGATTTCCAGAGCCCAGTATGGCTGGGCTGCAACCATGGAAACGACAAAGGCGATATTCGTCTTCCGGCCCATGAATGGCTTCGCCTTCATCCATGCCACGACACTGTGTAGACTCCACGAGATGATGAGAAAGATCACCGTCACGGATACATACCAGCCGTATATTGGAGCGTGTGTGAAGATGAATGTGCCATGGAATGTGCCCAGCATGAGCTGACATGATGCAGGACGCAGTTAGATCCTCGGCTCCAAGTAATGGATTGGATATCAAAAACATACCTCTAGCAAAATGATTTTGTGAAGGAGGACTCCGCGCCTCATATTTGACAAGGTGATACAGATCATTATAATGATCGATCCAACCATGTAGCCCTGGGCCCATGCCTCGAGAACGAGCCCATCTGGATTAGTCGGCTTGATGACTGCGGTCATCCGCCGAGTCATCGGAGCCAAGGGAGAAAGGGTCTGCGATGGCAGAGATACCATGTTTTCTGGTCATCAAAAATAAAGAAGCAGGAGGTAAGCAGAAATACTGCAGCAAGGATCTGGATTTCCAGAGGTGGGGAACCACAATCATATAAATCGCATCGCGCAATTGGGTGCTGTCAAGTGGGACGGGGAGGGTTCCTGCGTCGCTAATTATGCCCTCTTTGCCTGTTTTATAAATTTGTCGCATGGGATTCATGCAAGCTAAGGGTCATTACCCCATGGGGAGCGAGTTCTGGGGAACTCCAGTTTTTCGGTGCATGGGGCTCGCGTATCCAATAACTTGCACGACGAATACAGACAACATGTCTCAGCCGTTCTCACCAATACCACGCCTTATAGATTAAGTGGCGTTCGCTAAGTGGCGTTAACTAAAGCACAGACCCTGCATAGGTATCTTAATCTGGACGGTGAGATAGCAAGGATGTTTTAGAGGAGAATGTGGGGAAACCGTCGCCATCAAATTTGAATTTCGGACGCCAAGAGTGATAACTGACGCGAGGGCCAATCTTCTGACAAGCCACAAAATCGTAATCCTGGCTATTGGATTGCCACCCCCGCCCAGGGCGCTTCCGTATACGGCCTTACCGTTTACCGTTTACCGTATTGGAATAGTGTTACGCTTTGACGTCGCTTACAGTCTAACTGCATTTCTTTCCTTCTGTACGAGAAAGGGGAGCGAGAAATGTGGAAATCTTCGCTGCGCCATTGGATAGATATCACAACCCCTCAATCCGAAGTGGCCGAGCCCGAATCGCTGGGCTCGTTAGCCCGCTAGGGATTACCTATTGGGAAGCATTTTTGTTAATGGCGCGTGTTTCACCTCGAGAGTGATATTAATGTATGCGCTCCCCTTGTAAAGAGGGGGCCTTGGAGAAGCCTGATTCTCCATTATTTCACTATGGAGCATATTAGCTAGGAGTAGCGTGGTATTTCCTTTCCTCCTAGGGAGCATATTATTTGTTTATCTTTGTAAAAGGATCCTGTCACATGAAAATAGTGGGGCAGTGGGTAGAAATTATGATAGGCCGCATGCGGTAACGTATTTCACAAGCGAGTTGCGCACACAAGCGAGTTGCGCACGAAAACACCAGAATTGACAATTACTACCTACTACTACACCACCACCTCACATAATAACCCTTATTCGATCGTAATTGAATCCTCGTGCCTCGTACATGTACGGGAGTTATGGCCCATAATACCACATAAGCCACAACGCTTCTGTCGGCCTTTGGAGCCCACCTGCCGACTACTCTTACTTGCCACCTCCGTACGGAGTTGAGCATCAACCTCAGCACTCTGAAGGATATCCTCTCCCTCTCGTACGGAGAGACTACCCCCTTGCATTATACGCCTCTTACGCTTCCTTTCCCTCCTCTTTTTCTGTTCATTTGCAGCCTGTAGAGCCTTAACTTCTACCTTAAGTAGAACAGCAGAATGCATCATCATTTCCGCTCCTTTAACAAGGCAGCTAACAGCATCATTAATTGAGGTAGGAGAGCTGTTCTGATGTCGTACGATGCGGTTCTTAATGTGCTCTGTTTGGAAGTTAAGCTCCCTTATAGTTTGAGGGGTCTTTGAAGTCCAATTGTTACTCTCAACTATAGGAGGAGTTGGAGTCCTTAAGTGTAGATTTAAGTGAGAGAGGACATTCTGTGGCTCGTACGGAACTAGCCCTGTAGCTCGGAATCCACTCTTAATGTTCTGCTCTGTAAATGTAGCTTTAAATGCTTCTTTGAATGCAGAGAGGAACTCAAGCTTCGTAATGTGGTTTAGCCGGTTCCGTACGAAGGTTTCAATCTGCTTTCCGTACGAAAGATTTAGCGGAGCAAAGCAGCTAACATCAAGAGGCTGAAGAATGTGTGAGGAATGCGGTGGCATACAGAGGGTAATTATCTTCCGTTCTGTGCAGTAGTGTTGAAATTGAGCAGAGAGGTGGCTCTCATGTCCGTCGAGAATAAGAAGGCGATAGGTTCCGATCGTACGAGCATTTGTATGCCGATCGAAGTGTTGAATCCACTCGTACCCAATTGAATTTGAAGTCCACCCATTCTCACTTAGCGTAATCACCCAATCGTCTGGTAATCCCGAGTCCTCGTACCAAGCAGAGAGGTGATTCTGTGCCTTGAAAATGATGAATGCTGGGAGTGCCTATCCGTACGAATTGACGCCTTGGATAATTAACACCCACTCTCTATTCCCTGGCTGTATAGTCTTCGGACGGCTCTTTGCTTCTGAGCTTGTAACTACCTTTGCAGTAGCAATAACTCCCATTGCGAAACCCGCTTCATCAAAGTTGTAGATATCCTGCTCTAAGATGCCGTATTTTGCAACTATGTTCCGTACAAGAGAGAACCACCCTTCAATTATCTTCGGATCTTCGCATTTTGCTCGTTTATAGTCGTACTTCCGACTAAACTTTGCTTTAAGTTCCGTACGACGCTTAATGAAGTTGGTAGTCCAGTTCTTCCCAGTAGGGCTCTCGCCTCGTTCAGCGAGTAGTAGGTTAGCCATTTCTTGCACATCTTGCGGCCGGGGCGGAAATCCACGTGAATCTAGGTCGAGAATGTACTGAACGAGAGCTGACTCTTCGTACGAAGTTAGGTTTTGTGATTTTGGGGTAGAATCACGTCGGGAAGTCATTCCGTTCATTTGGTTAGCAATAGTTCTAGGCGACACATCGTACAACATTGCAGCAGCTCGGACACTCTTAAATTGATGTTGTTTAAGTGCTTGAATAGCTTGAGAAAGTCTATCCTCTTTATTAGAGTGTTGGGCTTGTATTGGTGGTGGCATAGTTGACTATAGTCATGTTTACGCGTTCTGGTGTTTTCGTGCGCAACTCGCTTGTGTGCGCAACTCGCTTGTGAAATACGTTACGAATTATTGATAGATATCCGTTTCAATCATTTTGACGTTATTCCAAGGTTTTAACTACTGCTAAACCCCACAAGGGCTAACTACAACGCCGCCCTTTTCTTTGACCTCGCTCGCCACAGGACTACCGAACACATCGCTCTGCCATGGACTAACATCTGTTCCCTCGAATTTCCTCGCGCTGATACCCCTCGCAAATAAATCGTCCAGCTCCCCATACGTGCGTCCCTTCGGCTCCGGTAATCTGAAATACGACCAGAGCAAACACAAGAAACATAGTCCGGCCCAGAAGAATCCACTTTTAGCTTTCCAGTTCCAGGCTGTTGGGTTGAGCATATAGGGCGTAATCACGCCATTCACAATACCAAAGATATTGTAGGCGCTGCGGGCCAACACTATGGATTTTGTCTTCAGGCGAGTTGATGGCAATTCGGAGACGAGGGAATAACAGACGGGTCCAACCGTGATATCGTAGATGAACGTGTAGGCTAGGAGAAGAGAGCCAATGACCCAAGGCGTCGCTGCGCTGCTCGAGAAGGAGACGATGCCGATGAGAAGAAGCAGGAGGGTTAAAGTTGCGAGACCATAGACATAGATTGTACGACGTCCCATATACAACATTAGAAACCAGGAACCAACTGTACCAATGGCTCCTAGGGCGAACTGCGGATTGTTAGCTTGGGTATAAAGTGTAAGGCTGGGTTCGAGGTTTTACCTGCGCCATGGACATATCAAAGGCGTTAACTGTGGGAAGGCCAGCTTGTATGTAAAAATACGTCGAGTATCCCATGAACGTACTCCCGCAGAGATTCTGGATGGACCAAGTCGCGCAAACAATCTCTGTTCGCCGTAAATCGCTTCCCTTGAAACAGTCCAAATAGCTGACGCCAGATTCTAGAGCCTTCTCCATTTCGTTGGTGACGACTATCATCGCCAAAGTTCGATCAACGTCAACATCGACCGAGTCGTCCGCATTGAACGAGGTCAATTTCCGCAAAGCCTGTCTGGCATCTTCGATCCTGCCGCGGCGAACGAGCCACCATGGTGACTCTGGAGCGAAAAGAACACCGATTAAGATGGGAACTGGCCAGATCCACTGTATGGCTATGGTTCATTAGTACAGACATCCATCACTGTAAGAGGTGAACACATTACCAAAAGGAACTTTATAACTCCATTTATCTGTCCCCAACGCATGAGCACGCAGGACTCCAGACCCAATCAGTTGCCCAAAGACCCAACAGAGGTTGACATAGCTTGTGAGATAGGCGCGAAGTTGAGTCGGGCATACCTCAGAGGCATAGGTCGTGGTGAGAGTTTGAAATACGCCCCAAGGAATCCCGCAAAGAATTTCACCCACTTCAAGAGTGATGAGATTCTCGGCGAAAAAAGGGATGAAGATAAAACCTGTCATGGCCACTAGCGAAGCAATCATCGTCTTACGGTAGCCAAACCGCTCGCTCACAATACCGTTCATCAGGAGACCTATGATTTGCCCGGCAGCTGCTCCATTGGACAGTCCAGCTTGCCAGCGGGCTGGAATCTCAAAAGGGTGTTCAGGATCGCCCGTTGGAGAGCCGTAATGCTTTGCAAAGGCTGGTGACGCGTATAGGTTTGCTAGAAGAATGACTTTTCAACATTTCGACGGTTAGCAACAGCAATATCTTTATGAACAAAATGATAATAACAGTAAGTCTTGGGAGCGGTTGAGCCGAGGCTCTGACCACTTCACCGCTCATGGAATTGGAAGACCAAGACTAACCGTCATATGCCTCCATGACAATCGCTGTCGAAAGAATGATACTGAACATGACAGCTTTGGGGTAAGTTTTGAACGCCTGATAAATTGTCATGGTCTTCTCAGCATGAGTGGCATGGTTTGCGTCATTGATGAGATTTGAGAGATTAGCGACACTGTTGGGCGTTGCCCGCGGATTCTTCGGAGTGGACTCCATGACATCGTTGGAGAGCATGTGGATAACAGCGCCTGTAAAATGTTGTCAGTAATTCAATCAAATATTCATTGCCAAAATTTAGAGCCTCAGGAGAATAAATATGCGGGTTTGACTCTCACGCCTCACTCCTCACTCGCGGACAGGGCTTATAGGATGTGGCTAAACATCCATGCCATCACAATTTGGAAGCCGCGCCGCGCACAGACGTACGGATGTAGTGGATATTAAGTCACGTGTTGTTACCCCGCTCTTCCCCCAGAATCTTCCCGCCCCTGAACGTGCGTCAGACTGTCAGCATTCCTCGCTGGGTCTAGGCACCGGGCGAGCGGTGTCCATCGATTTCAGTCATTTGCCCCCTCTTCATCACTGCCCGATTTCTACGTAACGTTACCAAGTTTACCTCAGATAGGTGAAAATTGGCGAGAGAATTCTCAGCTCGCTCTCGGTAATATTGTCGGGGGTACGTTGGATTACGTAATTGTTTTAGGAGAGGAATAGTTCTTCGACCTGCATGGAAGAAAAAATGGAAGAACTCTATGACCTTCTATGCAGATTCGACGCTCTAAAAATCCATGCGTATTAAACTGCATGTCGCCCTTCTGCAGGACTAGTTATGTATGTACGTGTTTAGTTGTAACTAGTGACTAAAGTAGAGATTTAAAATCTGCGCTCGTTGTATTATCACACTGTATTGTTCTCGCTTTCCAGTCTTGTCACACCTCTGGCGTTCTCATATTCAGGTAACCCCACATCACGTCCTCTGCGTCTGGTCATGACATGTCCGTTCGCCGCTTGATATGCCCATTCGTGGCACTGATCCGTTCGTGGGTGGGTCGGAACGCATACGTCCCGGCCCACTGGCGAATAGATCGCGACTGCGAATGGGGCTCCTCACCGGCGAATAGGCCAGCCCAACCACGAATACAACCACGAATATCGACATTCCTAGATGGGCATGCACACTGGCGAACGCGCGTGCCCAGTCTCGAAGGGCGTCAATCATAGCCTGAGTCTTGAATAAATGCTTAAAGGACAAAGACAGTGAGGTTATCGTACGGAAAATGATTGATAGGGGCAATTATTGGGGATGTTATATGAGTCGTATTGAGTAGTTCAGACATAGTTATATAGACGGTAAGGTAATAAGTGGAGCATCGATATGTAGAAGGATCTTCTAGATAAGGATATCTCATCTGTAAGGATGCGAATCCTGGTCCCGACCTAATTTGGCCTAGTTGCTAAGGATAATTCTCACATAATACTTAGTACGTCATTGCTCGACTCAACAAACGCTCAAATATTGATAAACCACACGAGTAAAATTCTACACCGACTTCTCCTGCTCCTCAACCTTAACAGCAAAAGCGTTGTGCTTTTCATCCATGGTGTCCCTGAATGTGACGGTTGGAGTCCAGCCAACGCTCTTTCTAGCATCGGTAACCTCGGCGTACAACTCGTCGACTTGCTCCAAGGTAAGTCCCTTGGTCTCGTAGATCATGAAGTACACGAATGCAATACAAATGAAACAGCAGCCGCCCCAGACAAAGAAGATTTTGGATTGCAGGTTTGCGTTGCCCGGGCCGTAGTTGACCAGGTATGGAGTGCTGTAGGCGATGGCCCAGTTCAGCATCCAGTTCGAAGCGGTCGTCATTGAGAGAGACTTAGCGCGAACTTTGAGAGGGAAGATCTCTCCAGTGACAACCCTACACACGAGAACCTTATTAGCCAGCCGATCACTAGAACAAAATAGGTAAGGAAAATAGAGTTCGCGACGTACCATGCGACAGGACCCCACGATGCTGCAAAGAAGAAGATGTAGAAACAGATAAATGCGATCGCTCCCTTCTGAGCTGGAAGGTTGTGTGTAATAATGTTTCCAAGCTCATCTTGACCGGTGGTTGTTGTCCCGAGGATTGCAACGATGAATTGGCATACACACATGCCGACGGCGCCCCAAAGAAGAACAGGTCTACGTCCCCATTTGTCGATGGCGTATAGACCTGGCAGTGTTGACACCACGTTAACACAGTTTGTGATCAAGCTAATAATGAATGAGTTCGTGAACCCAGAGTTCTTGAAGAATTGAGTTCCGTAATAGAAGATAAAGTTGATACCAGTAAGTTGCTGCAGGCTCTGAAGGAAGCAGCCGGTGAGGAGACGTTTGAGGAGGTTCCCCTTGAAGCAATCCGCGTAGGTTGACATCCCGAGACTCTGCTCGTATTCGTGATTGGCTTGAATCTCAGCGAGCTCCTCGATAACAGCCGGGTCATCTTCATTCAGGCGCCTAATTTTTGCGAGAGCTTTGGTTGCAGCAGGAAGGTTGTCTCTCTTGATGAGGTATCGTGGCGTTTCTGGGAGAACCAACATGCCACCAACAAGGATGATTGACCACGCAAATTGCACTGCAATAGGAATGCGGTAAGACCCAGTGTCCTGGCGATTTTGTGTTGCATTGTTGACAATAGAAGCCAATAAAAGTCCGACAGTGATTGCAAACTGGTACGATCCAACAATTACACCACGAATCCACTTCGGAGAAATCTCAGACTGATAAAGAGGAACTGTAGTCCATGTCAGTGAAGCAAACTCAATCAATGTACGTTGTCTCAACTTACTCATTGCCGAGATCAACCCTACTCCAAACCCTGCAAAGAAGCGACCAGCCAGGAAGATTGGAATATCAACAGCAGCAGTTTGCAAGATGACTCCGACACAGAAAACGACGTTGGAGGCAATCAAACCCCAACGGCGACCAATAAAGTCTGCAACAGGAGCTGCTCCAAGCGCACCAAAGAAAGTGCCCGCAGAGAGAATCGAGACGATAGTAGCTGACTGAGATGCGGTTACATCTCGATGGCCGCTACTGTTCACATATCCCGTGGAAAATGTGTCTTGCCAGAAGGGCATGGCAAGAATGCCACCGATTGTACCAGTGTCATATCTTTGGTTACGTCAGCTCAGATCACGGTTACAGCAACAATATGGATGGATAAGCATGCGGAAATTCCATAACTCACCCAAATAAAACACCTCCGAAGGCAACGAATAAGCCGATCACGATCGCTGGCCATGACTTCCCAGGTGTGTCCTCAGGCTTCTTCAGCAAGACCCCCATATTGACGAAGCTCAATTCGTAGAAAGTCGGTTTTCTAGAATTGTGATAGTGAATGATTTGAAACGAATGATTGACGGGTTATGAAAGAATATCATGGTGCGAACAACTGTTCATTTATATTCAAGTGAGACACGCTTTGACTTGGACAATCAGCGAATATTCCAGTCTAGAACATATCCAACACTGAATTTGAGAAACTAACAGAGACCATGAACTAGCAGAGACCAAACTAACATAGATCATGAACTAACGGAGACCACGAACTAACAGAGACCATGGTGGATCCGAATCTGACATGGGGAGCGAACTTTCCATGGAATATTCCTTCGGCAAACCTGACAAGGAGAGCAAGGTTTCCATCAAATGTTCCTTCGACGTGCCGTGCAAAGAAGAATACCCTGACCCTTACCAAGTCTCCACAAAATTCCCAGTTTGTGGAGATATTTTTCTCCATGGGGGTATATGCGGAGTTGTGAAGGACAAAGTGGTTGTTATTATGAGGCATATTTAGTTGAACTATCCAGTATGCGGACTTCGGAGAACAACAGCGATCATCACGCTAAACAGAGTCAGGGATCCGATTACGGTGATGACATGTCTTGGAGTCGTGATGGCGGTATGTCTAGACCAGTGAGAAGGCCCAGAGACGTCTAGATTTCTGGATCGTACTCGGTTGTCGGTGTCACCTCCGAAGTCCGCGTGTGGCGGGATCCACAGTTAAACTCGCTTGTCGCTGTTGTTCGGCCGACCTCCGCTAGCTTCCAGCCTCCCCAGCCTCTGCCAGCCTCTCTCAGCCTCCCACTGGACCCCGCACTTGGATAGAACGAACTCTTTGACTCCCGTCTTCGGTACGTACTGTATTGCACTTGTTACTGACGTTCTGCCGGACTCCGCTAGTTCCCACCTAAACCAATGTTAATCCTGTTGCTTCTTATGGTTTTATTTCATAGTGCGTCCGTGTACTATGTCCATATATTATGCGGGCCCCAATTGAAATTGCAGGCGCAACACCAACCCTGAGATTTTGAGCCCAGAATCACGCCAAAACAACGTGGTCTCTGGGGTTTATTATGCGGGTACAGACTAAAGACCAGACGCGGGAATGGATACCCCTGATTTTCTCACTTGAGCTAAATCATGATATGCTTTGACCCTGTATTTCCCCAACTTTACTCTTGCATGAGCCGTGGTGCTATGATGATTCTATCGATCATGTGGTCTAATCCTCCCCATCATTCGAACTTCCCCGCCATGCTATCCAAAGTTATCACTTAGGTAAATTTAAGTGCAATCTAAACCTCGGGGCAACATCGCGAGGGCACGCCTCGAGACATCTTGGCTGAGGGAAGGCAGACATATAAAGGCGAGCAAATACGCACTTGAATAATTCTTGTTGGAGTATGCACGAGTTCAATTCAATACGATCTGGCTGTCTTTGTTACATCTCAGTCAATAACACTCTGCCATGCGGTCCTTTGTTTGCCGCACCATAGCTCTTGGGCTATCGGTGCTGCAGTTCGCTTCTGCGCAAACTTATACGGAGCTTTACCGTCCTCAGTTTCACTTCACCCCCGCGAAAAACTGGATGAACGATCCAAATGGTCTGGTTTACTACAACGGCACCTACCATTTGTATTACCAGTATAACCCTGGAGGGCAAACCTGGGGAGCGATGTCATGGGGGCATGCAACCAGTGATGATCTAATGCACTGGGAAAATCACCCAGTTGCGCTTCAGGCTCGTGGTTATCCGGGCGAGATCAAAGAAATGTTCTTCTCTGGCTCCGCGATCGCCGATCCGCAGAACAAGAGCGGTTTTGGTGCTAATGGCAAAGTACCCTTTATTGCAATGTACACGTCATATGTGAGTAACTTTACGCAGCATTTTTTGTTGACAGTTTACTGATTATATTTGTTAGTATCCAATGAGCCAGACCTTGCCAAGCGGAAAGACTGTCCAGGGCGGTACCCAAGCACAATCGATTGCCTACAGTCTTGATGAAGGCATGACATGGACCACATATGACGCTGGTAATCCTGTCATTCCACTGCCGCCCGCTCCATATGAGGACCAGCGTCAAGAGTATCGCGATCCATACGTTTTTTGGCACGAACCCACCAAGAAATGGGTGGCGGTTCTATCTTTAGCGAAACTCCACAAGCTGATTATTTACCACTCCGATAATCTCAAGGATTGGACTTACGCCAGCGAATTTGGTCCGTTGAATGCGGTTGGAGGGGTTTGGGAATGTCCTAGCATCTTCCCACTTCCTGTTGACGGAGACAGCGACAACATCAAATGGGTTGTACAAATGGGACTTAATCCTGGCGGACCCCCCGGTACCACTGGCTCAGGCTCGCAATACTTCATTGGAGAGTTCGACGGAACAAAGTTCGTTGCTGATAGCACTGCTCCCCCAACCGGGGGGAACGCCAACGTTGTCTTTGAAGACTTCGAAGGCACGAGCAGTTTCGCCGATCTTGGCTGGACGGGTACAGGAGATTTGCAAAGCGCAAAGCCGGCTCGAGGAGGTTTCTCTAATCAGAATCCAGTGACTGGATATGCTGGCGACTTCCTCGTAAATACGTTTATAAACGGAGATGCCACAGTTGGAACGCTAACTTCGCCATCGTTTAAGATAACTCACAGCACCATAAGCTTCCTCATTGGCGGAGGTAATGCTCCAAACCAAGAATGCATCAACTTAGAGATTCAAGGCCAGGTTGTGCGTACCGCAACAGGCGCTAATGACGAAAGACTGTCTGAACAGAGCTGGGATGTCTCTGAATTCATTGGCCAGACTGCGGTCATTAAAATCGTTGATTCGTTAACGGGTGGCTGGGGACATATCAACATCGATCAAATTACGTTCACTGACAAAGTGGCGGCAGTGGATTCAACGAACTGGATGGACTACGGCCCAGATTTCTACGCCGCTGCTACCTTCAATGGGCTTCCCATGACGGATCGATACAATATTGCGTGGATGAGCAACTGGCAATACGCCGGGGCGATTCCCACAAATCCTTGGCGAAGTGCTATGTCCGTTCCGCGGAAGATTTCGCTTAAAACAATCAATAAGAAGGTAACCTTAATGCAGCAACCTGCTGAAGGTTTGGCTTCTCTGAATAGGAACAGTTATACGAAGTTGTGGGACAGTCTTCCACAAGGCAACCAGAAATTACAACTTTCTGGAAAGACACTCGACATCACATTAAGCTTTTCCAGCTCTAACGCGCCGACCCAGTTTGGTATCATTCTCCGGGCTACGTCTGATTTGACACAGCAAACACGTGTTGGGTACGACTTCGGCACCAAGAAAATGTTCGTTGATAGGAGAGACTCTGGAAATGATGGATTCGATGGTACCTTCGCAAATATATACCATGCACCATTATCGGTAGCAGCCGATGGCAAGGTGACAATGCAAATTCTTCTTGACTGGTCATCGGTTGAGGTCTTTGGGGGAGATGGTGAAGTCACTTTAACAACTCAAATATTCCCAGCCGACAGTGGCACTGATGTCTTGCTATTCTCGACTGGAGGAAGCACTAGTGGTGTTACTATCAAAGCAAACATTCTCGGTTCTTCCTGGGATGGATCGGAACCGCCACTGTCAAGCTCAAGCTCAAGCCTAATCTCGACCTCAACCTCAAGCGTAATCTCAAGTTCGACCTCGACTTCGACTTCGACCTCGACTTCAACCTTACCTACATGCGTGTGCGATTGCGCCCGCGATTGCGGCCCATTTCTAAGCTCATCACAAACAACAGCCACCGCAACTACATTTAGTACGTTAACTTCAGCCACGAAAACACGAACCACGGCAGCCGTTACTCCTACTCCACCTGCAGTCGACTTCCGCCCTACCTTTCACTTTGTGCCAAAGCAGAATTGGATGAACGAGCCAAACGGTTTGATAAAGATTGGCTCTACATGGCATCTGTTTTTCCAGCATAACCCAACAGGAAACTTTTGGGGTAATATGAATTGGGGACATGCAACCAGTACTGACCTGATTCACTGGGAGCACAAACCGGTTGCAATTACGAATGAGAATGGCGTTCAAGCTTTTACGGGGACTTCCTATTACGATGCTGAAAATAGCTCTGGTTTGGGCACATCGATTAACCCGCCATACCTTGCTTTCTACACCGGTTGGTTCCCAGATACCACAGTGCAAGATCAGCGACTTGCGTACAGTCTCGACCAGGGAGTAACATGGATTAAGTACCAGGGCAACCCAATCATATCGAAGGCACAGGAAGCGCCACATGATGTTACCGGCGGTCTGGAGATCCGAGATCCAAAGGTGTTTTTCTATAAACCAACGGGTGAATGGGTCATGATCCTTGCGCATGGAGGACAGAACAAACTATCCTTCTGGACGTCAAACGATGCAAAGTCTTGGGTTTGGGTTAGTGATTTCAAGGATGGCAACGCGGCTGGACTCCCAGGTGATATTAAAGGATGGGAGGTACCAGATTTCTTTGAGCTCCCTATCGAGGGTACTTCGGAGAAAACATGGGTAATGATGATTACTCCTGCCCTTAGATCTCCTGCTGGTGGTAACGGGGTTTTCGCACTTACTGGATCGTTTAACGGGACCGTATTCACAGCAAACCCGGTTGATCAAGCTACTATGTGGCTCGACTATGGACGCGACTTTGACGGTCCTTTGTCATGGGAAGCCGTTCCCGAGTCAGACGGGCGGAGAATTATCGCTGGAGTCATGAATAGTTATGGCGGCAATCCCCCAACCCAGGCGTGGAAGGGCATGCTTTCGTTCCCTCGCACGTTAAAGCTCAAGAAGATTGGCGGGAAATTACGCTTCCTCCAGCAGCCCGTGGACGAATTAGAGGACGTTAGTACTACGCTCGCGTATATTACGAACAAAACCCTCACGCCCTCTGAAACGCTGTTTTCGACAATTCATGCCACTGCTCTAGATATCCGCATCTCTTACATTCCTGCCGCTGGCTCTACACTGTCTCTCGCAGTCCGCAAAGGAGGGTCCGAGCAGACCGTCATCAAATACGTTCAGTCCAACAGCCAGGTTTCCGTCGACCGCAACCAAAGCGGTAACACCTCATACGACTCTGCTGCGGGCGGCGTCCACACCGCCACTTTCCAGCCAGACGCTAGTGGAGTTGTTCACTTGCGCGTCTTGGTGGACCAATGTTCGTTGGAGGTTTACGGTGGAGAAGGCCAGGCAGTTATTTCCAACCTTATCTTTCCACAGACCAGCTCCGACGGAATCTCTCTGGATACCGTGGGAGGGAATGCGCAGATCCTATCGGTGGAGGTGCTCCGCATTGAACTGTGATAGTTACTGTCGCGATAGTCGTTCAGTCTCGGCGGTGGTGGGTTTCTTCCCTTGAGGCACCTCTGCTCTATCTGTTCGTTTATTTCATAGCTTCTTGTGCGGATTTCACGGTGATGATGGCTGTTTCGATAGTCGTTGAGATTTGGCGGTGGTGGTTGCACGATTACTTTCTTCCCTTGACAGACATCCTATGCTATATTAGCTTATTTTTCCCATAGCTTCTTATATGTAGTCAATCAATTTTTTCATTCCCGCCATTATATGTGTCACTTGTCCTTTTGTCGAAAAGTGTGTGTTGTAATTCATAGACGGATACTGTTAGAAAAGAGGGGAATAAGACTTGAATAAAATAGAAGTAAAGGGACTGCCGAGATGAACTAATTTTAAACAACTATCTAACCCCATAGCCGAACCCCTACTTCCCTTGCTCCCGGTCGATATCCACCTCAGCATTGCGATAAATCTCCATGGTCGCAACAGCATCTTCCACGCTCGACACTCGACCCTGCTTGATTTGACGACCTAGCACCTTCAACGACAGATTCTTAAGACTGGGACCCTGGTGGGCGCCAGGATTGGCGTATTGGCGATACCCACTATACTTTTGTGTGTCGCGGAATGTCATGTTGAAGGTGATAGGAGTAGCCCACAGGGCACCACGCTGTAACTGCAGGACGTAAGGTTCCAAATTCATTGACATGGCCTTCATATCTTTTTCAATATCGTGGCCGATCACAATGCAATTGCGAAGAAGATCGACTAGTGTAGCCTGAACCTCAGAAAAAGGCTGAGCGCCGTTTTGCGGATCGATATCATCCCTGCCGATTCCAGAAAACTCCTTTTCGGTGTTTGTGATGTTGATCGATTCAGGGTAGCACACAAAAGTGTCGAAGACGGTTTCACTGTTGTAGTTGACGACCGAGACGCGACCAAGGAGCTGGCCGATGTTGGATCGCATCATTTCGCAGTCGATGGCAATTTTTTCGGTGAGCATGTGAGGATGTGGCCCTACTGGCATCTTGATTTCATTTGAGGTGGTGTTCATCTTGCTTGCGCCTTCGTTGATTTTAAATTTAGAATCAGATCAATGATCTGGAATTTGGAAAGAGTTCTCTGGTCTTGTAAAGAATGAGGTGCAATATATGGCAATTCGAAATTTATTATCTCGGGCGTCGCTTCGTGACGTGTTGTTTCATGCATGACTGGGGAGGCCGTGGAGTATTCCTGCTGTTGTGTGAGACAAACTTGTAGTCCCATGACTGTGCGAAACAATGATTACTCTTCAATCCTATCTCGCGTTCTATGACAAGTAAAACTGGATACTAGTAATTGGGCAATGCTCAAGCTAACGCCAATTTTGGCGCAGTCTTACTGGTGACAACTTCCGTATCTATGGCCTTCGTAGCTGTGAGGTCCATACCTGCGGTCTCCATACTTGTGGCCTTCAAGAAACTGGTTCCCGAGCTTCGAAATACAATATGAATGGGCCATACCGAGACAACCAGTCTAAGAAGGATACCGACTACCATTCGCCTACTATAATTAACCAATGGGACGGCGGGGACCGGAGCTTTGCCAGTCGATAGTGTTCCGTGCACAAGCGGGAGGCGAATATCAACCAATAGCAAGGTAGGATATGTCGACCAGTGTTATGCAATGAATGCACTGGATGTTTTGGATACCTTGGATGCTTTGTATGCTTGAACAGCTACTATTAATTTTTTCGGATTTTCGTTGTTTCTCCAAATTATCGTTCACTCCTCGCCCTCACATTGGAGTAATGTTAAGGTGCAGACATTTTTTGGGACTGGGTTCCAGAAGTATTTCATTGTGAATGAGGCGATCAAATAGCGATGGCCTTAATAAATGTAAGAGACAAGAAGGTGGAGATTGTATTTAATATATAAGTTATAGATAAGATATTATAATTCTTCATTCGGAAAACCAGTGCCACTGACATTCACGCCGCTGTTAACCAACCCATCTAACCCATAGTGCGGCCCGTGCAACCCGGCGATGGTGTGGAACTCTTCCTCTTTATGGCGGTATCAGCTAAGGCGACCTGGGCTAATGCGCTTCTCCCAGCAGAGGCAAATGAATGAAAATAAGGCTGTTATTTAAAAATATGGTGAAAAGAAATAAACAGACAGTTATGATCTTCGGAATCTTATTGGTTCTATTCCAACTGGTGATCCATTTATTGTGTGGAAAGTGAGCTCCAATCACAGGTAAACACGACATTCTAGATTACATAATACGTCCATTGGTTGTCTTGATTGAATAACCTCAGATATTTCTCAAGCAAATGTCTCTTATAGAGCAGTTATTATTTTGTGAACCCCTTCAACGAAGTTTCAAGGGCGTCAGTTCTTCAATTGCCACTGCGCTAATCATCCTACAATCCATTCTTCATTTCATGGGAGAGACGTTTTGCTTGGACCCAGATGGAGACGTGATTCTCATCTTGCGGAACCCAAATGTGGCTTTCGCCGTTTGGGAGGAAAGACAGGACTATATGCCGCTCCCACCTGTGCCACCGAGACGAGAATCTCCATCTCCAGTAGAGGCGTCATACAAGAAATCAAAGGGAAAGAAAGCGAAGTCCAAGTTCAGATCTGAACCTGAACCTGAACCAGATATCGTCGAAGCTTTTGAAACCCTCGAGCCCCAGGCCGCAATTGAATTCGATATAGTTCTTGACGAGGCTTCTGAGGGTCTTGAATTTCAGGCTGATCTTGATCCTGATCGTGAGCCGGCCAACGTAGAATCCCCTGAAGCCCTAGAGCTTGATACTTTCACTGACTAGGTGCAGTCAGCCAGACAGGCAGATGTGCGGATGCAAGTCTCCTCGCGCCATTTAATTCTAGCGTCAACCTACTTCAAAACGATTGGAAAGAAACATGTTCTGCCGATGGCCTTTTCGAAATCGTTACGGAGAACTGGGACAGCGATGCTATGTTAATTTTGATGGACATCATCCATGGTCGTACACGAAATGTGAAACGCACTATCAGCCTCGAAATGCTCGCCAAACTCGCGGTTCTTGTGGATTATTTTCAGTGCGCCGAAGTAGTCGAACTATTTTCAGAAATCTGGATCAATCACTTGAAAAAGAGCCTCCATGCAACATACTCCAGGGACCTCATTCTGTGGATATGTATATCCTGGGTTTTTCGTCAATCATATCAGTTTAAAGCAGCTACTTTCACTGCCTTGAAGCAAAGCCAAGGACCTATTCAAACGCTGGGACTTCCAATCCCAGAAATAATAGCCGGTAAGTTCGTGGCAATCCTAGAGAATGTGACGCGGCTAATTACCCGTACAGAGAAGATCAATCAAGAGAGGCTAGAATTCATCGATCAGATTATTTCAACGCTCCACAAAATTCTTGATGATTTCTATGAACGCCAAAAACTATGCTCGTTCGAGTGCAACTCAATCCTTCTTGGCGCTCTTACTACAGAGTTGCATGCTCGAGGTTTCTTTTCTCCGCGACCAGCAGCACCCTTTTTGGGATTTAGTCTTGCAACGACCATGGCAAATGTTCGCAGCATCCGATCCCCAACATGGCACATAAAGCATAATTCGCCCTTTGGTTCAGAAGTTAATGTGTGTGATTGCAGCCTTGAACCGCTTATTTACCCAATCATCGATGGCGTTGAAAAGAGTATGAATGGCCTAGCGCTGGAAGATTTTCTTGGTTAAAGTTAAATAGCAATAGCTCCAAGACGAGGGGCAGTATGGACGGAATATTAGAAATTAAAGACTTTCAGTCAAAATAGCGCCGTATGACTACTCCAGGAGAAATTTGAGGGCATGGTCCTGAGACAAGTATAAAAGCAATCCAAATAACTGCTAGAAAGTCGACATCCTTATAGTACATGTTTAAGGCATGCAGCTAACTTACACTAATGCTGTGGGTGCTCTATTCCTTTTTCTTGTAATAGTTTAGGAACTCATTCGGTGGGTCTGCGTCTGATAATGGATCTTTATTTCGCCCTTTACCGGAGACAAGTTGGCCGGCGCTACGTTTAGAGTGTGCTCTGGTATAAATCGTGGGATTAGCCATAGCTGGGCTTGCCTTTTGGAGCAACCTTCTACAATCCGGGGCGGCGCAGTAGCGAATAAGTGAGTAAGTGAGTCCGAATATCGGAAACCAGTGTTTCTTAACTGGGATCATAGATAAACTATGCGCCAGAAATCAAAACGCCATTTGCAACGGTACTGTGGCCACAAATAGTCAATCTCTGTAGGCAAGCCAAGGAGATAGAGCTATCGTTGCAGAGGAAAGATCATTTGCGGGTGCTCATGCTGGCTGGTTTTCTCAGCGAATTTTAGTACCAGTTTTTAACCAAATGGATATGTTGGAGGGGTCTAGGGTTGAAGTTGGGTGTTACGGCTCACCCCACCACTAGTGTCGGGAAGGGGATTGGTCGTGAACCTGCATATGGGAAACAACAGTCATTGGTCAGAGGGGGACGAGAGGTCCCAAACATCACGTGATGGACCACGCAGGACCTTGGTGGTCCAGCGAGGTGATAGTTAGGACCATGATGGACCACGATGGTCCTTCATGGTATTAGGCACGACGCCACTATATAAGTAGATAGTTAGTTCTTAAGATAGGAGCTTCGTGCTCAACTCAATACAGTATTTGTTATATACTAGTAACGTGTTTTACGAAAGCCTTTGTGATTGATCCCCTGCCTCCTCTGTTAAGTAAACCTTACGCAACGAAACCTCCGTGAGTCTTATAAGTTTAAGACCCAGCGTTACATTGGGGTTATCCGCTGACTTGAGGTTACTCAATAAGCAACCATTGAATGGGATAGTAGGGTTGACAACATCAACGTCCAAGACGACAACACATTTGAAAAAATTCCATGTAGATTAGTTACAATCTTAAGATGATTCCACAAGAGTTGCATATGCCCTTCAGAAGTAGAGATCATAATTGCGTATCGGGGATTAACGTATTTCACAAGCGAGTTGCGCACACAAGCGAGTTGCGCACGAAAACACCAGAACGCGTAAACATGACTATAGTCAACTATGCCACCACCAATACAAGCCCAACACTCTAATAAAGAGGATAGACTTTCTCAAGCTATTCAAGCACTTAAACAACATCAATTTAAGAGTGTCCGAGCTGCTGCAATGTTGTACGATGTGTCGCCTAGAACTATTGCTAACCAAATGAACGGAATGACTTCCCGACGTGATTCTACCCCAAAATCACAAAACCTAACTTCGTACGAAGAGTCAGCTCTCGTTCAGTACATTCTCGACCTAGATTCACGTGGATTTCCGCCCCGGCCGCAAGATGTGCAAGAAATGGCTAACCTACTACTCGCTGAACGAGGCGAGAGCCCTACTGGGAAGAACTGGACTACCAACTTCATTAAGCGTCGTACGGAACTTAAAGCAAAGTTTAGTCGGAAGTACGACTATAAACGAGCAAAATGCGAAGATCCGAAGATAATTGAAGGGTGGTTCTCTCTTGTACGGAACATAGTTGCAAAATACGGCATCTTAGAGCAGGATATCTACAACTTTGATGAAGCGGGTTTCGCAATGGGAGTTATTGCTACTGCAAAGGTAGTTACAAGCTCAGAAGCAAAGAGCCGTCCGAAGACTATACAGCCAGGGAATAGAGAGTGGGTGTTAATTATCCAAGGCGTCAATTCGTACGGATAGGCACTCCCAGCATTCATCATTTTCAAGGCACAGAATCACCTCTCTGCTTGGTACGAGGACTCGGGATTACCAGACGATTGGGTGATTACGCTAAGTGAGAATGGGTGGACTTCAAATTCAATTGGGTACGAGTGGATTCAACACTTCGATCGGCATACAAATGCTCGTACGATCGGAACCTATCGCCTTCTTATTCTCGACGGACATGAGAGCCACCTCTCTGCTCAATTTCAACACTACTGCACAGAACGGAAGATAATTACCCTCTGTATGCCACCGCATTCCTCACACATTCTTCAGCCTCTTGATGTTAGCTGCTTTGCTCCGCTAAATCTTTCGTACGGAAAGCAGATTGAAACCTTCGTACGGAACCGGCTAAACCACATTACGAAGCTTGAGTTCCTCTCTGCATTCAAAGAAGCATTTAAAGCTACATTTACAGAGCAGAACATTAAGAGTGGATTCCGAGCTACAGGGCTAGTTCCGTACGAGCCACAGAATGTCCTCTCTCACTTAAATCTACACTTAAGGACTCCAACTCCTCCTATAGTTGAGAGTAACAATTGGACTTCAAAGACCCCTCAAACTATAAGGGAGCTTAACTTCCAAACAGAGCACATTAAGAACCGCATCGTACGACATCAGAACAGCTCTCCTACCTCAATTAATGATGCTGTTAGCTGCCTTGTTAAAGGAGCGGAAATGATGATGCATTCTGCTGTTCTACTTAAGGTAGAAGTTAAGGCTCTACAGGCTGCAAATGAACAGAAAAAGAGGAGGGAAAGGAAGCGTAAGAGGCGTATAATGCAAGGGGGTAGTCTCTCCGTACGAGAGGGAGAGGATATCCTTCAGAGTGCTGAGGTTGATGCTCAACTCCGTACGGAGGTGGCAAGTAAGAGTAGTCGGCAGGTGGGCTCCAAAGGCCGACAGAAGCGTTGTGGTTTATGTGGTATTATGGGCCATAACTCCCGTACATGTACGAGGCACGAGGATTCAATTACGATCGAATAAGGGTTATTATGTGAGGTGGTGGTGTAGTAGTAGGTAGTAATTGTCAATTCTGGTGTTTTCGTGCGCAACTCGCTTGTGTGCGCAACTCGCTTGTGAAATACGTTACCTGTGTGAATATAACTTGAACTGTGCAAGCTTATCATCCGAGGAGGTGATCTGGGTCGGTTAATAGTCGGGCCGCAAAACCCGCACCACCAGAACAGATTTATACGATTTATCCGTCCAGGCGTGTTCTGTAACCTCGGAGAAGGAGTTTTACTGACCTAGGACCCAAACTATACTCTAGGCCCTATGGAGCTTTCACCTAACCCTTTTTCTCGAGCCCACCTCGAAGGCCCCGCCAGAAAACGCCAGAAGGTGAATTCGGAATTGCCAAGTGACAAACTTTCGGCTTCACGTTTGACTTTGGACAATTGCTATGTTACTGAAGTGCTTGCGTTCCCTCGCTCCCTAGCTGTCCTCCGAAGGGAGGTACTTCACTGGAATGCGACTTGCTGGCTCGACCGATTCCCGATCCCCCGGCTTACGATGAGGAAGATAGCTGACCATTGCAAAACCCCGACGCTGCATGAAGGGCAAATCTGCGAGTTCAAAGGGTCGCAGCTGAACAATGAGAGGTTTTTCGAGGTTCCTGAGATTCGTCTTCTGGTTGTATTTCCGCATATGAAGAAGTCCTTCGACAACGAGGAAGTCCAGCGGCTCTGGACGAACAATATTGTTCTTCCATCGATTTACCGTCACGTGGATAGTAACGCTCGGCAGCACCTTCCGACTAGCTACAGACTCCTTCGACTCAATAGTGAGGCGAAGAAAGTTGAACTCGGACTTGATATTGGTGATACACCTTTGTGTGTCTCGTTCCGGTCGGACAGCTTGGAAGGCATTTGGGCAGACATTGTGAGCAAAACTAGGGAAAAGGAGTTTGAAGAATTCTCCGGTACCTTTCTCGTTGCCCTAGGGCAGTGGCACCCTACCGCTACAATCAATAAGTCTGTGGAAGGTGCTTGGAAGACCTTGATTGATAGCTGGTGGGGCTTGGAGATGGACATGAATTACATTCCCATTGTAACATTTCAGGTTCGGATGGAAAACGAGTTTAGATTGGAGCGTAGGGTCGAATCTGAGGCGGCTAGTGTTGTTGGAGAAAGAGACGCGCCTCTGATGGATGAAGACGCAGGGGCTGACAGCGGGGATGACTCGGAGTCCGTGTCATCATCCGAGGAATGAGGAAGGACTCGGTAGGGGAGTTGACACCACGACCCACGGTGGACGCTGGTGGATCGATGGAGGGATTGGCAATTGGATCTCGCTGACTCGCCTGATGCGCCGGATAGTCTGTGCTCGGATGGACCGCAAGATCTGATGACATAGCTCGACTCGAGGTACGGCCTCGATAATGTCAGCGATTATGTCAGCAGCATCCCCTATGCGCCGGCGGTCGGCCTACATTGCCTCAACTCCAGGTCGGCCGACCCCGCGGGCAAATAGCATACTGCTGCTTGCTGACCGCAACCGCGTCTGGGCGTGTGTCAGGGCTGACGTTATACCCGATGGCCCACTATCCTGCGTACGGCAATTTCACGTCAGCCGGCCCTCCTCGATTCCTGAAAGATCATCCTGTCGGTCATGAAAGAGCTTCCAGAACGATGGGGCGGACGTGCTGTCGCGCGACTACTTCCAGGGGTACAGCAACATCAAGCGGTCGATCCGGCGCAATCCCGAGGATCTCCTAGTGACGCAGGGGATTGCCACGGCGGCGCTGACGCTGCCCGAGTCGGCAGCTAAGGGGTCCGCGCGCGTACAGGCGATACAGCAACGTCTCCTCCGGCGAATGCAGGGCTCCGCCACGCCGGATGACCCGGATGCGTCAACGTCAGCACATCCAGCACGCGGTGGCGGAGAGCGAGTTCGCCTTCCGCATGGAGCAGGTCATCAGCCTTGACGTGGCGCGGCTGACACCGTCTCGGCGCAACCTGCGGACGACCCTGCGACCGATCTTCCAACTAATGCGGTTCTATCTGCAGGAGACATCGCACTACACGCATCTGTTGCGGTGCTTCCGGCCGACGGTGTTCCCGCAGATCTTGGGGTCATTTGCGCGGGTATTCGAGCTGGCGCTGGACGAGATGCTCCGTCGATTCCGGGCGCAGGGGTGTCAGGGGTTGGGGGTGGCCCTCTCGGAAGGCGTGGCGGCTCTCGATCGGCTGGGTCACTATTGCTTCACGGGGTCGTCGAAGGCGCTCGTGAGCTCGGTGCTGGGGCCGCTCAAGACGATGGAGAGCCTTTAGAAGGGGGCGTGGCCTTACATTGACCCCCTGCTGCTTGACCTCCGCCAGGGCGAGGGTCGTCTCGATGGCATGCGAGGGCCTCGGACGAAAAAGGGGCGACCTATCTTCCTGCACGTGGCATCTCTCGGCTTCCACTACGGACCGGAGGTGGGAGCGAGCCGGCACAGACCTAGGGGCCAAATCAATCGGCGGCCCAGAGGGGGCTGGACAATTCCTGGAGGAGGTGTTCCGCGACCTGTGGCAGCCAGAGATGGTAGCGTTTGTCAGTCATCAGGTCCGACGGCAAGTGGGACAAGGGGGCGATGTGCTCGACAGCGACGTGGCACGAGGTGGTCTGGAGCGCCGGCAACGACAACGGGCTCTGGTGGAGACGTGGAAGAAGTCGGAGTATCCGTTCTCGTGGAGCAGCTTCGAGCCTATCTGGGGACTGACGGCTGCCGAGGGTGTGACGACAGGGCGGTCGACGGTTACGCCTAAGCCGCGGCAGGACTTTACGCGGGAGATGTACCAGGGGTGCGTGGGCAAGGATGGGCCGACTCGACGGGGTCTCTCGTCGCTGCACTCGGCGTGGTTCGCGGTGCTCCAAGCGGCGTTCACGTTCACACCGACAGACAGGGTGTCTGAGGAGCAGTGGCGAAGCGAGATCGGGGCGGCGATGTTGTCGCAGCAGATCGAGTGCATGCCCGGGTCACATCGAGGGCGGATCACGCACCGACGGGTGGTGCGGCTTGTAGGGTCGACGCCAGCCAGACGTGCAGTGGCAGCACGTCCCGGGAGTCTTAAACGAGAGGCGATTGAGGCGGAGCTCCGAGTGGAACGGGCGGTCAAGCGACAGATGATCGACCTCGGGTGCGAGATCCCGTTCAAAAGGATACCGCCAATCGTGGAGGAGAGATTCACGGCGCTGGCGAAGGTGTTCTCAAGAGGCAACGCGGGGATGCGGGAGCACTACCACGTGGCGCGGAACTGTCTCCAGGAAAGTCTCGGCGACCCGCTCTGCGACGTGCTTCTCATAATGGTTGTGACGCTTAGCTCGTGCTCGGTGACGCCGTGGGTGGCAACAAACGGAAAGGGCTTTGAAGTAGGGGAACGAAAGGATCCGGCGCAGTTTGCAGCGAACCTGGCGACACGAATGTTGTGGTTCCTGCGGCCAACAGCTTTCCCGTGGGATAAAGACGAGGGGGTGGTGCTTCGGATCTCGGAGATGACGAAGAAGATCGAGCACAAGGGGGTGAACAACCGGTTCATGCGGGCGACCGGGTGGGTGCAGGTGCAGGGCAGTCTACCCAACCCACGAAACAGCGAGATGAGCCTGAGGGGGGAGGAGGAGCTCCTGAGACTGCGGAAAGAGCTGTTGTCGCTCCGCAAGCGGCCGGAAGACTTCATCGCGCGAGTGTTTGGCAGCTACGACGAGGCGTGGGTGGAGAGGTGTTCGGAGATCGTACGGGAGGTGGAATGAGGAAGAAGTGGGGAGGGGGCTCAGTGGGGTTACAGGGAGAGGAAGTAGTGTGGTCGAGTAAAGGGGTAGGGTTGGCAAGCCACACGGAAGGTGGTGGCAGTGTAGAGGGTTGGGAAGCGGTGGCAACAGGGATTTCTTTGGAGGGGTAACCCTAACTCTGACCCTAAAGGTCACCCTATCCTAGTTGAGGCAGCGAACCCAGGGCTGGGTCCTAAACAATATGGTTCAACGAACTCAGCCCTGACTCCAGGTTTTCACACCGCCCGACCTAATTAGGCGACCGGTGTCTTGTTTAGGCACACTGGAACAAAATCTGCCGGTCTTATACCAATTTGGAAAGGAGAGAGATTACTTTTCCAAGGGTACGCGTGCGCGTCTGTCGTGCTGCATTAACCCTGATAATGAATGCTCTTGCTCTTGCTCTTATTGAATACTGTTGTTTTCGCATTTCTTCTTACCCTAACGTCACATCATTAGTGCCTTTATCTCTCCCCTCCTTTACCCTTAATGGACTTTCTACAGTTTCACCCTACCTACAAGGTCCTCATCTGCACCTTATATAAATATGCGCTAGTACCGAACACGATTGCAACCCATCTGCGAAATGCGCATAAAGGCTAGCTTACTCCAACTAACATAAAAGATTGCCTTAGAATTGTTGGTGTAATGTGCCTCGAAGCACCTGACCTAGTTCGGTAAGTGCTCATTCCTCCAAGTCACCCACCTATTCCTCACCTCGCCTTGTATTTAGATGGTATATGTGTCGGCTGTGGAGGTCCCAACCCTACGTCTGCCGTAACTCTAGGTCAATGAGGGTTCACTTGAGAGTCGCGCATGCTTGGACGAGTGGTGAGAAAGGTGGCCGACCGAGTAAAGCTTCTGAAGCGGCACGTATCGCCTCAGAGACATCTTTCTTTAAGGTTACAACTAGCCCTGTCGCATGTTAGACCTTCTATCGAAGCAACTTCTTTCGATACTTTGTTGTGAAGGCTGTGATGGACACTAGGCTAGCAAGTGCCGTCGCTAACTCAGGCGACAATGCGGCGAACTCAATCCCACTCAGCCTTGAGGACCAGATCACACTTCAGCTAGCTCAGAAGCTCAACTGCACGGAACCGTCTCTTCCAGGACACGGCCGTCATTATACCCTCCTTGGCTTGAATGCCCGCGACTGACCTCCAGACGCGTTTTTTCTGTGCGCTACGGCAACCTTCTTCTCCAAGCCATTCGCTCTGTATCAAGCTAATACTCTCGCTTTTGGTACGTTCTGCAAACGTCTTCGAACTGCGCTCTTGCTAGTGAACTTCGTGTATCATCTATAGCATTTGGATATATCTTCTTGAATACTGTATGATTCATTCGTGGGTCGCAAATTGTAGCAACAGCTGAGTGCTTACACTGCTGATTCGTCGTAAGAGTATAATACTCATTCTGCCTTTGAAGCGATGCTCCACAAGCTACTCCAATCGTAGAGCTTCTACCAAGCTCTTCTTGTATCGATGTGACCTTATTTCTCATCTTGAAGTAAAGAGGAATAGTAAAGTTAAGCGTTGGATATGAATCGCTTTGTAGCCGTCTTGACGGCTTTAAGAATACTAAGAATAATCGTTCAAGAGCTTCAATAATAGTCCAATCGTTGCTTGTTAACGCAATATCCTTCATACTAATATCAAGCTTCTGCGTAGAGCATACTGCAGTAATTAGTATTCGAAGCTTTATAGCTGTTTCAAGCATATAGTGCGTTGAATTCCAGCGTACAGGCATATCAAGTGATAACTGGCGTGGCTTCTGGCCTGCAGCTTTTATCTGCTTCTGTAAAGCATCCTTCCATGCTCTTCGGTTTCGAAAGACATATATATGCCTTCGGAGCTTCTCAAGCGTAGCTGATACTTCAGTAGAAGCGATATCAACACGCTGCGGAATCCGGGCAAGCCCTTGCTGACACCAGTACGCTTCTGTTTCTGTATCCGGGCTGGCTTTCAAGCTCTTTAGAGCAGCTTGAACTGAAAGATTGATAATATGAGCAATACACCGAACGTCCCCTTCCTTTACAGTAAACGTCCATGGCTGTTAAATAGTCGTCTGCTGCTCACTAGCTATTTTCTCGTATTCCGAAAGCATCACAGTATTCGCTGAGGCATTATCCCGTGTACAAGTAAATATACCACCTGTAATTTCGAAGCTATCTGTTATGCAGCTAACTCTTGAGCGAGATATTCGCCGCTATGAATTGGCTCTTGAAGGTGGATTACATCAAGTAATACACACCGGTGCTGCCACTTCTTATTGATCCAATGACCTGTAACAGCAGCGTACTCTGTATAGTTCCGCGCAGTCCATGCATCTGTTGTAATAGATATCCGGCCGCCATAGGTAATATGAGACTGGAGTTCTAATTGTAGTAATCCTCGGTGATATGAGAATTGCCGCTGTAGCTCTCGGTGCAGTGTTCGCGACGATATCGTCAGAGTACTCGGGCTTAAGAACTGTACTAATTGATGGAACGAAGCTCTCAATAAGTCGTAAGGAGAGGTTATTTGATATAACAAATGAGAGTAATAACTCTCGGTATTTCGTTCTACTATTTGATGCTTGAGTAGGCTGGACTTGCGGGTTCCGCGGCCGTGGCTCAAAAAACGACGATGCACTACTTGATGGGCTTGACGGCGTAATTGTATGACCTTTCATTGTATATGCTACTGTTGGATGCTTCTGCGTATAGTGCTTCCAAAGATTACCAGTTGAAGTCTGACTTAATAGCTGTGGCGGAGGTGAATATCCGCAGTCTGGTTGCAAGCAAATTACTTTGACTGTAGGTGGGTTACTATCAAGTATCAATCGTGAATACAATAGCTTCGTAAATAGTATCGACGACGTCGGTGGCAGCCTTCGTCCTGGAGGCCGAAGCTGGAGCGGTGTAGGATTAATATACTGTTGAATATGAATATGGGGCAGCAGCGTCGGCAGACTTGGCTCATGATGAGTATCATAGCTATTATAGCCCTCAAGCTCCGTCGGTATATCTGATAACGACGAGTCGCTCATTCTGAGGATAATTATCACTTTATACAGCATCAATACAGGTCTCACGACGTTGGAAGGTCTTGGCTACGCTTGGCTATTCTTGGCATATATCCGGATATATACTCGAGAGTATCCGGATATGCCGGATACTCCTAAAATATCACCGGGTAGGTATATCCTCGAGGATATACCCGGATATCACGGGTATGTTGTATCCGTGCCGAACACTGGGTGTGCGGTGTTGTGTGCTCTGATTTCAATCAGGTGGTCGATACGTGCGACGGACGTTGGATTCATCCAAATTAAACGCGGTCTGTTATTAGTGCCGTTTGTGGAGTATGGAAGGGTATGGAAGGGTGCAGGAAAGTCTGGGATTAGGCGGTTAATTAATGTTCGGATTAATATTCATTAATATAGAATTAATGGAATCAATTTGCTGCAGATCTCTTATTGCACGAGTGCTGGTAGTCTATAATCATACCAATTCATGAAAACACAACTAATATCCTTTAACTTCTAGTTTTCCCCAACCACAGCTTGGTTAGGGTTTTAATTTGCGTAGGGAAAAAAACACGTCCTGATTGAGTTAACCCCATCATTCGAAAACCACATGTAGCAGAGCAGAACCATAACCTAACCTATAGGAAGAACTCGTGAATTCGCTTTTTTCTATGCTATTGATTCTATCGCCAACTTTTAACATGATGAGTTGAATAAAAATTGCAGCCATCTAGCTCCCGCCATCTTTGATGCTTGAGTCCCCCTCACAAACGCTCTAGATACCAGAGAGCACAGCAGCATCGCCCGACCGCCAGATATTATCCACAACAATGTGCGAAATCATCCACAGCCCATCCATCTTTACAAACTTAGCATCGTACCGGTTCTTCATCATGTAGAACCTCGACGAATCGCTCTTCAGCACGTGCTGCGCCTCTACTATTGCCTCGACGTGCGCCCTCGCATCACTAGTGATCGTGACCCGCGGGTTGCTCACGCAGTGTGTCGTGTCGAACGACGCGAGCGACCCCGTCAGCGCCCCGATGATAGTATCCCTGCCCTCTAGGATGGGGTACTCGAGTCCGGCCTTGGCCGCCGCAGGCCCGAAGTCAGACACCGCGTCGGGCGCGTACGTGGAGACGAGAAGAGCGGTGTCCTTAAGGTCGATACCGGCGGCCCAGTTGTACAGGGTCTGGAGCACAGCGAACTGCTCTACGATGTTTTGGGGGGAAGACATTGTTGGTTTTTGTTAATGATTTGGTTGTGAGTTTGTTAGGAGTTATGGATGAGTGTCGAAGAGCAAATTCGAGGACGGTTGAGTGCTAGACGAGTTGCTGGATGCAGGTATTGTGGAATGTTTTGCTAATGATATATTCGAATTCAGCTTTACCATAGGTAAGCCGTCGGTCTTATACTTGTTATTTACAGGTTAACTTAGTTGACAAGAATTTAGACCTATCGTCACAACTCAACATTCCTTATAAATCAAGATTGCCCAAATCGCGTTTGACAAATCTAGTAGATGGAATTAGTCAGCTCCCATTAGGAGAGCATTGATAATGATTCTATATTAGCTTTGCATCCTAATGGTTATTCAAGTCCAAGAATTGTACGAGGTAGTAATCGTGAGACTGCTGCAGCATGGAACACCGAGTTCCGAAGACGCACAAAGTTAATTGTGGAACGGCGTCGGACTTGGGGTATGTACACTTACTTGCACTTACTCGCACTTAGGAGTACGGAGCGCGGAGCGCGGGTTCCGGGTTACGTACGAGCTGAACAACGTCAGCATCTTTTTTTCGGCCTTGTCAAACGGCACAACCGATTCGGAGATAATCCCGGTTACACGAAGATGTTTTAAGTCCGGGATAACATCACCGCAGATGGACTCATCTGGATCCTGAGAATTTCGAGTAGCACTTAGCTTCTTTGGAAGTACGAGTAATACATCGATTCTGGAACATTTCCGTTATGTTACTCGTATGCCGTTATTTTTAGTCGATATTTAAAGCACGCTCTCCTCCTCTTTTAACTATCTTGTTGCTTTAGATATAAAGTCGCCAAACTCAACAAGTATACAGCACTTCGCTAGTCGCCACCTATTATTATTTAACTCTGCATTCGGATCATTAACCAAACTCAACACCTACCGCTTAACATGGTTACAGTAGCTGTTGCTGGAGGAACGGGAGGCATCGGCCGAGCTATCGTCGAGGCTATCGCCGAGGGCGGAAAGCACCAGATCATCGTCTTGGCAAGAAAGGTGAGTTCTAAGTTTCTTGCCGGTGAATCGCATATAAACTAACTTTGACAACCTCAGTCCGACGAGGAACTCGCCGCGCGCCTAGGCGCGCCTATCATCGCAGTCGACTACTTCAATGTCCCAGAATTAACACAGACCCTTGAGAAATATGGCATCCACACGGTCATCTCCACCATCAACATGCGGACTACCGAGGGCGAGCCCCCAGAGATCGAGCTTATCCGCGCCGCCGACGCATCCAAGTCGACTAAGCGTATGATTTCTAGCGAATGGGGTATCCCACTCGGGCCTGAGTAAGATCTGAATCCTTCGCCAAAACCCATGACGTGACCACACCTTATTGTCTTGACGAATTGAAGCGATACTGACCTCTCGCGTGTTTTAAATAGAGAGATCGAGAAGCAAGTCCAGGTCGCACGCAAGTACCGCGCCAAGGCAGCCATGGAAAAGACCAAGGATCTTGAGACCACGGTCATCTATAACGGCTACTTCTTCGACTACTATGTCGGGCCGCAGATCAAGACATACCTGGGGCCGGCAACTCTGTTCGTGGACATGGAGCACGAGGCGGCCTCAATCCCCGGCGACGGGACGAACCCTGTGGTCTACAGCCACACGTCGGATGTCGGTAGGCTCGTTAACGCGAGCCTAGATCTGAAAAAGTGGGAGCCCGAGACCTACATCGTCTGCGACAAGGTAACTTTGAATGAGTTTGTACAGCTCGCTGAGGCTGCCAAGGGTAACTTGCCTCTCCCTAATATAGCACATGCTATCAGATAATTCATGCTAACTGCGTGTAAATTGCAGGGACAAAATTCAAGGTGGCTTACGACACTGTGGAGGATCTCAAAGCCGGCAATTGGACGGACCTTCCGGGACAAGTAGCGGCGTATTCATATTTCCCTAGAGACCAGTTTAAGGGGTTCATCATCCCCTACAGCCTATTGCTCGTCGATGGCGCCTTCGACTTGAAGCCGGAGACGACGCTAAACGACATGTTCCCTAAGATCAAGACATCTACGGTGAAGGAGCTTTTAGAGAAGGCCTGGAAGAAGTAAATGTACAATAGCCCCTGATGTCTCTATGAGTCCGACGTGGCCGTAAATAGATTGCAATCATGCCCTATAACGTCTCTCCTTACATCATGCCTTCCTACATGTATGTAAACGATTACACATCCTAAACTTAGACTGTACTATTCTTCCTAGCACCCTGTTACTATCACATCTATATTAACATACTAACATTATAATTGAAGAAGATCTTATTACATAACATATTTCACAGGCGAGCGGGTCACCCGAGCGAGCAGGTCACCAAAACACCAAAATCTAACTATTACTACCTACTACACCAATACTACCCTATATAATGACCCTTAATTAATTGTAATTAAATCGTTGTGCCTTGTACATGTATGGGAGTTATGGCCTATAATACTACATAAGCTATAGCGCTTCTGTTAGCCCTTAGAGCCTACCTACTAACTACTCTTACTTACTACCTTTATATGGATTTAAGCATTAACTTTAGTAGTCTAAAAGATATCCTCTCCCTCTTATATAGAGAGACTACCCCCTTACATTATATACCTCTTATGCTTCCTTTCCCACCTCTTTTTCCATTCATTTATAGTCTATAGAGCCTTAACTTCTACGTTAAGTAAAATAGTAGAATGCATTATCATTTCTACCCCCCTTAATAAGGTAGCTAACAGCATTATTAATTAGGGTAAGAGAGTTGTTCTAATGTTATATAATGTAGTCTTAATATGCTTTATTTAAAGTTAAGCTCCCTTATAGTTTAAGGAGTCTTTAAAGTCTAATTGTTACTCTTAACTATAAGAGAGGTTAGAGTCCTTAAGCGTAGATTTGAAGACTGTGCTGAACCAGCGGCTAAAAATTGTAAGTGCAACCGACTTCAAGAAATCACGAAGGAAGCTGTGGAGCCTTTGTTGTTGACGGAATTGGGAACGACGGGTGCAGTTGTTTTTGGCAAGAAGACTAAAATCACTAAGATGAAGGGGGCTCGGAATGGTCTTTTCCGATTGAGGAATACCCCTATAAATCTTAGTTGGCTTATCCGCTTCATCCGGGGATCTTTGTATTCATCTTAGTGGCAGCGAATAATTACCTACTACTACTACTACTACTACTGTACTAATACTCGAGACTTTTGCCCTGTGTTACCCTTACCCCTGATCTACGACATATCCCATGGTTTTCCGGCCCGTGCACGCATCGCGTACGCGCCAAAACCCCTGGTGATCAACCGTAGCTTTCTCCTCATTGTACGCGTCCTTCTTGCTCAGCTATACCTGTACCCTCTATGTGTCATCATTGTTCTTGCTATAGTTAATATTAATATGACTTCTACCGACTACATTACTCGCTGCCAGCTTTTTGCAGATCCAATTAACCGAGTCTTGATCTGCTGCCGCTGTCAGTACGCCCTTGCCGTCACGAATTCCCAGGTCACTTCACACCTGCGAGAAAAGCATAGCGTGCCTGCTGCTGACCGGAAGGGCCTGACTCACTACATAAAACAAGCAATCCATTACGACTTTCGCAACCCCGTGGATCTCGAAGCACGACCCAATGGCTCTTCTTTGCACCCACAGCTACGTCTCCACGACGGATTCTCCTGCTGCACGTGTGACTATTTAACAGTCAGCTATAGTGAGATTTCTCGACACATATCAAGAGCTCACTTAGGCGGCCTCCAAGCTTCGCGCCAGAGGGTTAACGACTTCTACGACGATGTATACCTTCAGACGTGGACGCAGGGCACCGCTCGTCTGTTGAGAAAGACGGGAGCATCATTCGCCCCGTAGTAGGACGCGATGCAGTTGTTCATCTCCAGTCTGTACAAGAGCGAGAAAGAGAGCACCTTCGTGCGGAGGAGGTAGCACACCAGCAGAGTGCTGATACTGGTATCCATGCCTTGAACACAACTGGCCCGTGGATGGAGCGGACTCGCTGGCCTACTACTTATAAGGGCGTGCGGCGGGATATATTGCTTGGACTTGCCCAGATGCCTGACTGTTGGAACCAGGCCGATTATAGGATTGCAAGAAATTCTAGTGATACAGAATCCGACATTGTCAGTCCTTGGGATGACGAGCAGAAGATTGAGGCCTTGATGCCGCTAATAAACCGCATGTTTGATCGCTGTGAGGAGACAGTGCAACACACCAGCCGCTCACTGCTATGCTGGTTGCGGAGTACAAAGCCGCAGTGCTGTTACCCGAAACCCTTTACTCTGGTTGCACTTGATTCTAGTAAGAGGGCTTACCGCCGGCGCTGGAAGCGCTTTCTCGCATTCGTTTTTCGCTTGTTTCGAATGGATGGGGACGTACGGCGTCGCTTTCTAGCCTTACAGTTTACGAGGAGGCTGTTTAGCCAGCTACAAGGCATCTGGGAGCACCCGGCGTTGGACAGCCATAGAGAAATCTCCTCACCTGTGGCCGAGGACGAGGATGAACAGCAGAAGAAGAAGAAGAAGAAGAAGAAGAACTCTTCAGTGCTGAAAGTGATACTCAGCTGAAATATTAGCTCCAAGAGCTCGCTCATCCATACTAGTGGTAGACAAGTCTTCCTTTGACGTTTGGTCGTCATTCACTTTAGAGTCTTCGTCGCTGCATTCGCTAGAGGAGATGCTTTTAGGTGGGCTTCATACAAGTTGTGGCCAAGTCCCCCCGCGGGCCAGAGCTGCTTAGCTTACATTGCCAAAACAGTCCGTCCACGGAGCGAGGACTCTGTAAAGGAATTCCTTTATGATCTATGTCACACGTCATCATAAAGCAAAGCGGTCCACTAACCGTGAATTTAAAATCTACGCCACGTCTACAGTACCCACGGTGGCGGTGTGAAGTCACGTGGGTGGCGCATGGTGGCAAGGGTCAAGTACTGGCTGTGGCATGGTGTGAGCTTCGGGTTTCAGCTTGGGGGATAACTTAAGACGTACCGTACACAGGGTCCTCGACTTGAATGTTCCGACGTGAAAGCGATTTACAAAGTATATTACATACGTTGCCTCTCGACGTAAAGCCAATATAGCTCGACAGCGACTACTTAGCCTCGCATCCATGGCATGGAAAGGCGAAGCGTTGAAAAGACCCCAAGGGGAATGGGTCTATCACCATAGGGTTGACCCGACTAGAAACACCGACACATAGACCCTCAGCTCAACGGACAAAGTAATCTTAGACAGGCGATGTAATCCTTGCCGCTGCTAGTATTTACCATCCACTACCAACTACAAATGGCTATTACCTCCTCTGGTCCTTTATCGCCCGACATCATGAATCTTTCGGATCGCAGCTCGACGGTATTAGTTGTGACTGTAGTCACGCTTTGCATCGCGACGGTGTTCATAGTAGGGCGACTAGTAAGCCGGGCGGGTATCGTCAAGAATATGACACTTGACGATTATTTAATTATTATCGGCTGGATGTTATCGTTCGGGGTCAGTTTCGTAGTTGCGTTTGCGACGAGGAAGGGTTTCGGAAAGCTCGATGTGAATATCAAGGAGGGGTGGATGCTTCCTTTGAAGAAATGCGAGTATGCATTCAGTGTGCTTTATGTGCGTATATCTGCAAGGTCTGGGATGGACGGAGCTGATGGAGTGAGGAGGAGCGTAGTGAGAGCCATGGCTAATAGTTGTTAGAATCCAGCACTCGTAGCGACGAAGTCCAGCCTCCTGGTCTTTTACTTGCGGCTATCGAGAGCTACGAATAAGCTCTTTCGAATAATTTCATATGCAACGCTTATTTTGGTTAATATAGGGGGGCTGGTCTTAACACTTCTTAATATCTTCCAGTGTAACCCAGTTAGCAAGACCTTCAACTTGGACGACGATACAGCAAAATGCATACCGATCATTACGCTGTATCTTACCTCATCGCCGATTACGATCGTCACCGATGTTGTTGTTCTAGTACTGCCGATACCTCTACTCACTGGCATGCACATGCCTCAGAGACAGAAGAACATACTAGTGTTCACATTCGCACTAGGCATATTCGTAATGATTGTGGGTGTGATTCGGATTTATTTTTTGCAGCAGGCCATGATGGACGTGTTGTCTTTGAACCGGTCCGCAACTTTAGCTATTGGGCTAGGACACCAGAAGGACTTTGCGTACCTTGTGTCGTACTCGTTGATGTGGTCAGCCGTCGAAGTCAATGTTGGGATTGTGTGCGCTTGCATCCCGACATTGAAGCCGGTAGTGAAGAGGATTCTTCCAACGCTCCTTGAGCCCACTCGCTACCATTCTTCTCCCGAGATACACCCTGCATCTGTGGCAAATGCTGATAATACGTCCAGCACCATGCCATCTCCGACATCAGAATTTCCAGGAGACATCCTACCTGCAAATGTTGAAGCAGCGGCCGAGATACCATCTGAAGCTATGCTCTCGCACCGCCGAGAAGCCGAAACCGACGAGATAGAGTTTATCACCGTGCCAGTCACGGCGACCAATATACAAACGAAAAGACAAATGTCGAACTCTTCCGGTTCCGGTAGCATCTACTTCGGCTTCATCAATATCCGGCGCCCGAAATGCTTGGTAGACCTCCCCGCGAGGGACTCGTGGAAGTACTGTACTGCAGTTACAATCCTCTTCTTCTTATGGGGTTTCTCGTATGGGCTCCTTAACAATTTGAATGCACAGATCGTAGCAATCTCAACTTCCTCCGCACCACAAGGCATAGGCTTGCTATCCGCATATTTTGGCGGGTATATATTTGGACCCCTGACTCTAGGATGGTATGCATTAACAAAGGGGGGGTTTAAGGCGACATTTATTGTCGGACTCTGCGTATACGGCACTGGAACTCTCATGTTCTGGCCCTCCGCAGTTCTCATCTCGTTCCCCGGATTTGTCGTAGCTACTTTCGTCGTGGGCTTCGGTCTCTCCGTTCTCGAGACGGCTGCTAATCCGTTCCTTGCCCTTGCTGGCCCCGCTCTCTATGGCGAGATGCGATTACTGCTTGCTCAGGGGGTACAGGCCGTCGGAAGCGTGGTTAGCGAGCTGCTTGCCAAGAAGGTCTTTTTTGAACAAGTCAAGGAACGCCCAACATTGATTAGCGTGCAATGGACGTACCTCGCTATCTCCTACCTTAGTGTCATAATAGGGCTCTTCTTCTACTACATGCCGCTTCCTGAAGCGACTGACCAAGAATTACAGAGGGCTGCGCAATCTCGACCCCTACCAATGGACAGAGCTATTACAGAGCAGAGGGCATCGGCTCACATTGGTGCGTTTAAAGTCGTGTCTATAACGCTCGCCCTCAGCGTCTTCGCACAGTTCCTCTATGTCGCCGCACAGGAAACTGTCAATCTGTGGTTCGCTGCTCTCCTCACCAGCCTAGCTCCCGGTAATGACCCGAACATCAGCCTCTCCTTGACAATATCAAGCGCGTCCTTAATTAGCCATAGCGTCTTCGCAATGTCACGATTTCTCTTTGGTGCCCTATGCCTCGTTATTCGCCCACGCATCCTCCTCTTTGCCTCCCTCCTCGGCGGCACGGCCTTATCCATCGCCATCGCCGCGCTCCCTTCATCCACCACTGCAAAGCGGCCCAATACGGTGACGGGCCTCGTGATTGGGTTGTACTTCTTTGAAGGCCCAATATTCCCTCTTATCTTTGCGATCGCCCTGCATGGTCTAGGCCGGGCGACGAAGCGTGGTGCAGCGATGGTGGCTGCAGGGACTGGGGGTGGGGCCATGGGGCCATGGGTTTTGTTTGCGGCGCAGAGCAGCATGGGCGTGCGCCGGAGTTTCTGGGTCGTGGCTGTTGCCCTTGGGGTGGATTGCCTGTTCCCCGGGTATTTAGGGGTTGTGCGGAGGGCGAGAGAGGTGGTTGATTGGAATGGACCCGAGGGTGAGGAGCGGAATTGGAATTATGTAGTAGGTGATTGGCGACGTAATTGTAGTAGTCGATCCTGCTAACTACTAGGAGTTTGGGGGACTGGATCTCACAAAGTTAGGTGGAGCACCGGGTATTAGTAGTAGTAGAATGTATAACGTATTTCTCATACGAGTCGCCCACACAGGCGAGTCACTTAGTACTAGTTCCGTAGTTTTTTGTATATGCAATTCGATTATTACTTTCATACCACGGAATACAGACTCGATATATAGAGAACGTTGTATAAAGTTTTCGGCTTCTGAAGTGCTTAGTGTGATATACTTGAACGCTCCCATGCGTGTTTTCACAGCTCAGTTGGCTAAAACCGCGAACTGACCGCTCCGTCGAGCTCAAACCTCAACACAGAACACAGAGAGAAAGTTGCTCTGCGTCTCAACATTGGGCTAAAAGTGATGTCCACAATATTGGTCGATCGGTCAGAGCGGTGCATTTTCTTGGCGACCCTGTCCCGGTGGGAAGGCCTTTGTGCTGTCGTAAAACGATGAGATTCTGGCTCCTCGGCTTACGGAACATGAGATAACAATGAAGTTAGTCAATCATACGATACCTCTGTGTTATGAGGTTTTTTACCGACAATAAGAGCTAGTTCAGGACCTTAAGAACTGTTGCTACAGTTGGTCCTTCACGAGGTGGCTCCGAGGCGAGCTCTGGAGAAGTCGCTTCAGCTAGCTCTTGGGGAGTTGGCTTAGGGATAGCCTCGGGAAGTGTCACTTTAGATGGCTCTTTTATAGCAACGGTGTAGCGAGTGTCACACACTCTAAAGGCGGATCAATCCCTTCATCATTATGGCCTCAAGACGGAACGCACCTATCGATCCTTAATAATCGTGTGAAGCGTCCTCAACCCAAGTCAAAGATCAAACGCCCGCGCGAGTACTACTAAAGCCTCATAAAGAAGCATGAGGGGGACTAGCGCCCTGTAATATAGGACTGATCTTAGGGACTACGATGGCATTATTATAACATATCCACGACGAAGACTGGGTGAAAAAAAGAGGTGCAATGTGCTAATACTTGAACTACAGATCGAAGGTGCTGCCTATCGCTCCGTTTATCACTAACCCTAACCCTAAGTATGGTGCTTAGGTTTGTACTCTCTTTATTATGTGGAGTAAAAGCAGTTGGATCCTCGAATATAGTACGTATCTGGCTCCATTTTTCGTCTGAGAATTGCTCTCGATTGTAGTAAGTAGGGCTACTTATATAGGCCCCAAAGGCAGTATGTACGTCGTATGGAAATGGATTAATCGAAGTAATAGTAGCCATAATCACTATACTATACTATAGTTGTAGGATGTAGGATTTGAATTTTCTACGATACTATTCTACACCGCCACTTCACGGTTGGGCCGGAACAGATACTTAACTTATGTTGTCCCTTGGCTGAGACGGCTGGAATCGCTCCCAAGTTGGGCCCTAGCGACCATTCAAGGAGTCTTACCCCTTGCAATACTATCTCTCATCACTGCTATGGCTCCAAGCGTACTACGTCTTCTCGCAAATATGCAAGGACTACATTCTCGCCAGAGAGTATAGAACTATGTTCAGATCTACTAACTTACTTCTCTTTCCTTTTTGTGTAAGTATTCCTTGTCGTCTCATTGTCAGCCGGTATCACCACCATCATCGAACAGTTGCCGGATACAGTTGAAGCAATACCGACGGTGCTTGCTCAGAATTTGCCCAAGGCGTCCAATTATTTCTTCTCATATATTATGATACACACTTTCACGACCTTCGCCTTCACTCTTATGCAAATTACTAGACTTATAAGCATGTTTGTTCTCTCTCCTTTGTTTGACAAATTTCCAAGGCAAAAGTGGATGAGAAGACAGAGCCTAGGGCTTCAAAAATGGGGTACATTTGTCCCGGTCTTCACGAATATGGCGTGCATAGGTATATTTTCTGTATTGGCTACTGTTGAGATAATACTAATTGCATAGGACTCATCTATTCGGTCATCGCTCCTCTTATTTTAGTCTTCAGCATAGTTTACTTTAGGGCGCTTTGGGTTCTATACCAGTTCTACCCTTAAAAGCTCTCTACTTTGGAGCTCGGTGCCACCGGCCTGTTTTACCTAACAGCAATTCGTCAGCTAATGACAGGCATATACTTTATGGAATTATGCCTTGCTGGCCTATTTTTTCTCATCCGCGATGCTGACGGCAATGCCACGTGCACTGCACAAGCGATAATTATGATGGTTACTATGGCATTTACTGCATTATTTCATTTTTCGTTAGATCACAGGAGTGGAATACATTGGTTATCCTCACAACCAATTTTCAAGCAACTGATGGCTCAAACCGGAAGTAAAGGCAAGGATATGCACGTTAGAACGAAGATATCTCAGGATCCTTGTCAAGACGAAATTCTTGCTTCTGAACCTCCGGTCCTATGGATACCAAAGGACGAGCTCGGAGTTGCGGAAGATGAGATTATCCATAGGGAAGAAACTTATAACAGTATTAGGATCAGCTGCGATGGCGCGTTTCTCAGTGCACAAGGAAACCTGATACTGCGGGGGGAGCCGCCCGATTGGCGTTTAAAGTGAGACGATAGGCTTTCAGTGTAGAGAGCTTTCCACCATAATATTTCAACAATGTTCACAGGGTCTCTGAAGTCGGAATCTCTATACTTCACAGGAATGTCATGTAAATAGTAATTTTAGGAATTCTTGGCTAAACTAGTACTTTGCTCGAACACTTCCATATGAGATACCTTCAAAGACCAGTTCAATATATATTGATGCCGATTTGAAGGTAATTTCTAGTTCATAAGGGATTTTGTAGTACAGCTTTCCTTTGGAATTTGTAAAAGTCGAAAATAGGTCTTTAGGCACCTTTGTAAGATCGGCTATCTGTAATTACGCTGGTTGGTGAGGCAGGGACTTAGTCACAAAGGCTTCTGGTTCAAGTATTGCACATTACTAGTAGGGTAAGATACTGTATTGAGTTGAGCACGAAGCTCTTATAACTAAGGAAACTATTCTACTTATATAGTGAGTGTCGTGCTAGTGGAAAGTTAGGATAGTTGGATAGTCTCAACTATCCTAACTATCCAAATATCCACCATGTGAACCGATAGCTACAGTTAGCTAAAGTTAGCTAACGATACCTAACCAACCACGCGGCCGGCTGTCCTGCAGGCCACTCAGTGTTCGTAACACATAACACTTTGCAGGATGCCGTAGCCAATCCATAAACCGCCTGTCTATGGACAAGTTCCAGTTTACCCCAATGCTGCGGCGACAAATGCTGCGGCTTCAGCGGCATTGACTCCGTAGCTGGTGTGAGCATTAGGGTCGAAGGGCGCAGTTGAGTGGCATATGACATCGCCAGTAGCGCAGAACTGCTTAACTTTGAAAGCGGCAACGTTGGTAATAGCTTGAGGGTTATATGGGTCTCCAAAGACAACCTAAGAATGTTTCAGAAAGTCGCAAAATTGACTATATCGTAAGGCGGGCCTCTTACAACTGCTTTGATTTTGCTTGCGACAGACGCAAGATTTGGTCCTGCGAGATGGATGAGTTGAGCGCCTTGGCTGTAGTTACTGTGTGGTTAACATGCAACTCGATCCCTATGGTTTTCTGAACTGTGGCACCGAAAGGCCGTGACTTAACATACCTGTAGCCGGACAGAACAACCGCCGTATTTGGGCACTTGACAGCGGCCAGTTGCACTAACGACACCAAAGTTGCAGCTCCCGGTCTAGAGCCTCCCGCCGCGGCATCCTTATAAGTAGCTGGGTAGTCCACTCCCTGAATAGCGACGTTGGCGGCTCCTAGGCGAGAAGAAAGGGCACTGAAAAAGGGGATCCCGACGGTGGTGCCAACGTTTCCGATTTGGCCGCTGCCGCGCCCAAATATGACTGTTACCTGTCTACAGGGGAGGGTTTTCAAGTCGTTGCGAGTTGATTGGTCTTGGCGGCCTTCCAGGCCTAAGTTGAATTCGATTGCGGCTGGGTGAGCAAACGTAAGGGCCAGGAGGGCGGAGAGGATAATTGTGGACTTCATAGTGATGGGTCAGTTGGTCACGGAGTATTGTTTAGGCCTGGGGAGATTTTTGAATGCCAAACTGTTGGTTGATAGTCAGATTGAGAATGTGTTCTGGGTGTTTTAATCCACGAAGAATTCTGCTACTTTATATACCTTTTTTTTGTGCATTCAACGTCCCTAGGCTGACCGAATCTGGTTCAAACTCGCAATGGCTCTGTACCTCGGCATTAGCTGCCATTTGTTTTTTCATAGTAATATTATGACACTTCGTATACAGAAATCCTGTCACAGAACTTTCTTTCGGTCGAATTGAACCTATATTCGGTCCGATAAGTTTTCAAGCTGCAAAAATGAGAGGAGTGTTAACTTAAAGAATGAATATCACGAGAATAAGCTGAATACCACAAGGCTTAATGACTCGCAAAGGGGGATCCTGTTCCTAGAAGCGGAACGCCACACACTTAACCCCGCATTTTCTTGATATATCGATCAGGTTGCTATTCGAAGTGACTAAACTCGGCACTGAATCTGAACGGAATGTCCGTGGTGAACGAGCAGTAATCGGCTTTACTCTCTCTTCGTTTATGCGGCCTGCTTGGTTATTTGCAATTCCATATCGGTCTACCTCTGCAGTTAATACCCCACAACGGCAATCGGCGAATAACTACAGAGTCCTAAAGGCAATACCGCTAGCAGCAGAAGGGTGGGGAGGAAACTCGGATGGGACCAATTAGGCTACGCACAGAGTAGCTTTGCCCATACCTGAATACCGTTTTCACCTCTCTGTACGAATGAATCGATGAATCCAAGGAGTTGCCTTGTCGCCCCGGACCAAACTACAATCGCCGGATGCGGGTGTGTTGTCCCTGTCGGAACTTGACTGACTTTTGGATTTCATCTTGCTATTTCTGCAACTATCTTATATTCGCAGCGCACAAAATTACCCCCTGTGGGGCCTTTCAGACAAATTGGTTGTCTGATTCTGTCCACCAATTAATGTATTTGCTAGATTATAATCCTAAAGCAAACTTTGAGATGACAGGTAGCAAACCTGTGCAAACCTGTGCAACCCCACGATGCACAAGTTCAGTCCGTAATAAGCAAACCTGACTCACGGGCCTCGGCAGGAATTGACAATACAAAACGCCATTATAGAAATTACAGAACAATGCTAGCTGTGGACATCTTCAGCCACCAAAATCTCCATGTTCTGCTTCTGGTACTGTTGTGTTGCCGGGCTATTTCTTATACTAGCGAATAGTAAGCTCCCGCCGCTAGGACTAGTTACACTACATAAATTGATGCCCTAGGCAAAACGGCCTACCCTACGATTAAATACGTCCGTCCGAGGTTGCACTGCTAACTACCTGCTGTATGACCACTTGTATCATTTGTGATTTAGTGATCCAATTAATGCGAGCTCCAAGCGGATGCTCTATGAAGGGTTTTGGAGGCAGTCACACATAATGGACGGATGCTACCTGCTTCAACCGTTACAGGCTTGTCAAGTTTTACCCTGGCTGTGATTATATGAAGATAAGAAACAGGGCTCAAAGTAGACAGACGTCGTACTTACATAAGATTGACATATGGTCTAAGTTCCGTTTCATTAGCTGGGAGCAATAGAAGACCTATAATTAGCCGCTATCCGCCTTGGCGACTTGATACGTTGAGTTACCAGTGTGCCCGTTGAAACGTAGACAAGTTCGAGTGATTGCATTCTTTGCATGGATACAGCCGAACTGTGGGGCAGGGGAAGTTTAAAGCACATTGACACCTATGCATACCCCAGATTTCCCAATATTTACCGATGTTTACCCAGGTTGCGCCGAAGTTACTCCACAACGGCCCCCCTTTTGCGCATGCACCCCGCACGCAGCTCCCCGCACCCTCGAACTGCCACCGGTCAACAACACCATATGGCCTATGTCTCTACTTTCGGCACTTTGTCGCGGCAACCGTTTTCTCTGAGCACATGATAGTGTGGCTGTGGCAAGAACCGTGACGCATATTATGGTCTTTCTCGAGCTTTCTCGCAAGCAAAGATGCCTCACGAGAAGGCCCGACTACCACCTGCCGGCAGTAGAAGTGGAGGTTTGTCGTTGGGATTGTGGATCCGAAATTCTACAGTTTTGTCGATTTGTTCCTAGGTAACTTTTCTCTCAGGCAAGTACTTGCTGCAATTAGAGCAGAGCACAAATACCGCTCAAGTTCCCGCTTCAATGATAGTCGCACTCTGTTAAGCAATTGCACCCTCTTCCTTTCCTCCATTGTACTATACTCTCTCAGTTGGCCTTACTTAAAGTCACTTCAGCCATGCTATTCAGTTGGCCAATAACTGCTCTGTTGTGGGCAGGCAGCGCTCTTGCTGTGCCCGCAATGGGACCACATAGCAAAACACCAATCGTTACGGTCAAGAATGGAACATATGAAGGCATCCAATCTGCAGAATATAATCAAGACTTCTTTCTTGGGGTTCCATTTGCGCAGCCGCCCATAGGGGATTTCCGATTCCGCGTTCCACAGTCTCTCAACTTCTCCTGGAAGGGCACCAAACATGCCAAGGCATACTCTGCTGCTTGTGTTGGTTACGGTAGCGACGAAATCCCGTATCCAGCGCTCTCAGAGGACTGCCTCTATCTCAACGTGATTAGGCCGTCTGAGTATCACAGTCAGAGGCTACCTGTTGCGCTCTGGATCCATGGAGGCGGGTTGAGTGAGGGTTCGGGGATTGACCAGAGATATAACCTGTCTTTTATTGTGAACAGATCTGTGAAGATTGGAAAGCCCATTATGGGTGTTTCAATCAACTACCGGCTGAATATGTGGGGGTTTCCTACGGGTAACGAGGTAGTTGAGAGCGGAAACGCGAATTTGGGATATAGAGATCAGAGGCTTGCATTACACTGGGTGCAAGAAAATATCGGGGCATTCGGAGGTGAGTTGATTTGTGTTTTTTGAAATAGCTCTTTTTGTGTTTTGTTTTCAAACCCCTCATTTTATTCTTAGGTGGTTGAACTGGACTTTGCTAACTAATTTCTGTAGGTGATCCTTCGAAAGTAACCATCTGGGGCGAATCTGCCGGCGCTCTCTCCGTTGGAATGCACCTCACGGCTTACGGGGGTCGCAATGACCGACTTTTCAGAGGCGCCATCATGCAATCCGGTAATCCTGTCTACTACGGCTCTCTTGGCCACTGGGATAAGTACGCATTTAGTAATGCCACAAATGCCCTGGGATGTGGCTCGGCCTCAGACAAACTTCAATGTCTCCGAGAAGTTCCATATGAAAATCTCAACGCCTATATTAATACCACAGCATTAAACAAGTGGCAACCAATTGTAGATGGCGATTTCATCAAAGACTACACGAGCGAGCAGCTCGCAAAAGGCCAATTCGTCCACGTACCCATAATCTCAGGCGCAAACTCAGACGAGGGCGTCGGGTTTAGTCCCCAGAATATAAACAGTACAGAGGACTTCCTGAGAGTTCTCAAAAGTACGTTCTCATACCATTCATTCTCTAACTGCCAATCCCCTCCCCTAACCACTCTTTAGATACCCTCCCCGCCGCCTCCGCCACAGCAATAGTCTCCGCCTATCCTGAGACCTTAACTTATGGTGCTGTCCCCACCAGCTTACCCCCTTCATTTGTCTACCCACCCCCTTTCGGGAACCATTTTCGTCCGAGCGCCGCCTACCACGGAGACAACTCAATGATCGCGCACCGCCGGCTTGCCTGCGAGACCTGGGCCTCTCGAGGTGTTGGCGCCTACTGCTATCGCTTCAACACGATCCCCAACGGGATCCCTTATTTTATCGGCGCCATACACTTCCAGGAAGTCGCATTTGTTTTCAACAATAAGAACGGCGTCGGCTACCCGCCCGTCTCCGTAAACCCGTTCGAAAATATGCCGACGACGTATTATTCGCTTAGTGACAAGATGAGTGATGCCTGGGTGCGGTTCGTGCATGATGGGGTGCCTGGGAATTATTGGCCAAGGTATAAGGTGGGGACGCCCCAGAATTATGTTTTTGACGCAAATGTTACGGGGCTAGGATATGCGGAGCCGGACAAGTGGAGAAAGGGGGGAATTGACCTCATTAATTCCTGGAATAAAGATATTTACCTAAGATAGGAAAAAATAATGAATTGAAGGATAGGGATGATATTGATTGATTGATATTCATATGCTGACCAGCTAGCTAGCTATGCAGTACTCCTATTATTGGAAACCTTAGGAAAACATTTAAAGGAATAAAAACCTAGGCTCAATAGTTCCATCGTTTCTGCTATCACACGCTGCCTTTTAAACCAAGCGAGTCTGTACCAGGCCTACTCATACAAGGGCGTCCTAGCCAGAGAGAATTGAGGAAGTCGTCCTAAACGCAGCACCCATCGGCTGGTTGCTCCAGCTCCACTTGGAGTATCAAGCAGCTGTCGTAGGTCTAGTCCTCCGCCGCCTGTCTTCTTGAGCTCCTCCCTATGTGTCTGTATTTCCTCCTGGCAGTGGATGAGTAAAAGTCTGGGGGTCTCGTTGCGACTCCCACAACTGCAGAGACCCCAGTCTACCCCTGGGACGCGTGCCTTGTGTAGGAAGTAGGCCAGACCTATGCATCCTGTCCGGAGCTGGCCGATCACGTACAAGGATGTCCCGCGAGACATGCTGCTTGGCCTCACTGCGATGCCCCTCTCCCTCGGCCAGGCGAACTATGTGATTGGGAATGGTTCTAGCAGCAGACAGCCCGGCATAATATCAAGCTCCTTGCAGGACGAAAGGAAGATCGAGGGCTTGATGCCGCTGATAGACCGCGTGCTCGATCGCTGTGAGGAGACTGCACAGCACACAAGTCGCGTATTGCTATGCTGGCTACGGAGCACGAGGCCACAGAGCTGCTATCCTAAACCCTTTAGGCTTGTCGCACTGGATTCTAGCAAGAAGAAGAAATATCGCCGGCTCTGGAAGCGGTTCTTTGCCTTCATATTTCGTGTGTACCGAATGACGCCAGACGTGCGACGCGAGCTGATAACGATCCGATTTACGAGGCGGCAGGTGAGCGAGCTAGAAGGCATTTGGGAGCATAAAGTCTTGCAGGACCTCGTGGAGCGGGAGGATGACCTGGCCGGGACGGATAATTTTGAGGACGATAATTTTAAGGATGGGGATGAGGACGGTTGCGAGGATGAGGAAGAGGACGACGACGACGACGATGGGGAGAAAGTGGAGGACGCTGACGGTTCGGATGAGTCGCTAGAAGACGAGGAAACCTATGGCAGAGGCGAGTTAGAAGCCGAAATTGATGAGGAGATGGAAGCGTCTGACACAGCTATGGACGAAGTCTTAGAACTTGTCTTTCAGTTGAGCGTCACCTTTAGCACCGAACAATTCACAGACACTCACGCTGCGTCGTTGCCGTCGCCGACATTCGTACATTTGTTGAATAGTACGTATAACTTATCATCGGCAGAAAAGCGAGCCAGAGAGCATTCGGTCGACGACGTCATCCTAGCGTCGCCTCGTGGCAAGAGGTGTGGGTATCTTTACATAGTAGATTGTATGTAAAGATACATAAAGTCAAGATGAAACTCCACGCTGCTCTCACTTTCTTGACTATTACTACCAATGCTACCACTATCGCTCTCCACTGCTTTCTGCTCTGCCTGCATATTCATCAATCGCACAGCACTAGGCCGAGAGCCTCTGGTCAGCAAGACATAAAGAAATTTGGGAAGGCGGTTTTGCAAGCGACTGTACTCTTCGGTTCTTATTGTAAATGAAGTTCATATCGATCGTGTTTTGGGTACTTGAAACCCAACGACTCCAGCCATTATCCTCCACCCAATAACCAATTATCCTCCACCAATTATCTTCCACCCAATTATCCCTCCACCTAATTATCTGAGTTATAGGTTGGTTTGACAAAGCGTTTGGGAGGCATAGCGGAGCTTAAGGCCTCCTTCGAAGCCTCGGAGCCCTTGCCCTGGACGGACTCAGAAACGTAGTTGGCGGCGTTCTTGATGGTCTCCATTAGGAATGTGTTTTGTTTTGTTTTGTTTTGTTTTGTTTGTTGGTTTGAGTTGTTCGTTGACAAGCCTTGCGGCACAAGTGGGCTTGGCTTTTGGAAGGAGCCTGCCAACGAAATAAGCGATCACGTGTGTCCTGTAAGAGGTACCACACTTGTTACAGGTGCCGATTCTTACAGGTGCCTTTCATAGGAGGCACCCTACTCCGCAAGGGTGCCTTTCCTGACAGGCACCTTCCCTCGACAGCCGCAAGGATCTGTAAGACGGGTTCGTTATTTGCAACGGGGCAGTGCAGACTAAACTAGCCACTTCGGGCAAACTGCAGTTGTGCCTCGGTCATCTCCCCGTTTCCCCGCATTGATCGGTCATCTCCCGTTTCCCCGCATTGAAATCGAAAATGCTTACTGCACTTAATTAGTTCAAAGATAACCATTGCTAACTGGGGAATCGTTGCCAATCAGGGAATCGTCGCCAAGGCTAAGAATGGACGCTGCTTGTATGTTTGGCTGTCTAGATGTGTGGCACTGTTCGCAGATCACTATCACTACTACTTGCATTGTGTTAAAACAGCGTCGCGAAAACCTAGCCCTGCAAAAAAAGTGGTCAGGCAAAGATTTAACCCCTGGACTTCTCACGGACTTCCCCACACCCCACATACTGATAAACTAACTTACCGTGCTTGAAGGCATAAGTAATGGCACTCACCCAATCCCTAACACCACTGATTTGAACATTTCCCTTCAATCTAAAATGGCATCAGTAACTCTCGAAAAGCCGGCAATTATGCACGACGATGACATAGGCCACAATTTTGAGATGGATGTGCTCAAGGGCAACGTCGAGACACATTTCACAGCGCAGCAAACGAAAGCTCTTCTTCGAAAGATTGACTGGCACCTTATTCCGTTTTTGTCCCTCCTTTACCTACTCTCTTTCCTAGAGTAAGTTGACATTCCCCCAGTGTGTGAAATATGTAGTAGCTGACATTCGCAGCCGCACAAACATTGGAAATGCGAAGGTCTTTGGTCTCGAAAAATCGCTGGGGCTTGTCGGTAATCAATACAACATAGCATTATGTGAGTGAAGTCATTTCCATGGAGATGTAAAAACGAACACGGGGCTAATGAATTACTCCCACAGGTGTTTTCTGTATGTGGCTTTACCGGCGGTATCTGTTCATTCACTCCTCTTACCAGTAACCCTAGTCGTCACCTACGTCCTATTTGAAGTACCTTCAAATATGTGAGATCTCTCTTGACTACCTCCCATCTACCCACTAACGAACAATAGGGTCCTGAAAAGATGGAGAGCTGTACGACTGTCACCCAATCCTATCGAAACTCAGCCAACTCTAACTCGTTCTTAGTCTATGTGGTTTCCAATCATCATGCTCGTCTGGGGTGTTGTAATGACACTCACCGGACTTGTCACAAATTACACCGGTCTCGTCGTCGCACGAATATTCCTAGGTATCGCTGAAGCCGGTCTATTCCCCGTAAGTGATACAAGTACGTTGTATTTATTCCCCTCTGTTAACACCATCTGCTTCGCAGGGCGTGAACTATTACATCACGCTCTGGTACGCCCGTCGCGAGTGCGCCTTCCGCGCCGCCATCTTCTTCTCCGCCGCTACAGTCGCCGGTGCCTTCGGCGGTCTTCTCGCGCGCGGAATCAACGAAATGAGCAATGTGGGTGGCAAGCCGGGTTGGGCGTGGATATTTATCCTCGAAGGCATCTTGACTGTAGCTATTGCAATCATCGCCTTCTGGGCTATCGCAGATAAACCGGAAACGGCTAGTTTCCTGTCGGAAGACGAAACTAAGGAGGTGCACCGCAGACTGAGCCATGATAATGATGGCATGGCAGAGTATTATGATGTAAAATTCATGTGGATGGCGTTTGGAGATTGGAAGATCTGGATACAGTGCGTGTAAGTAACCCGATATGCCCAGCACAATCGAGTGGAGTGCATTTCTAAGGCTACTCGCAGTGCCTATCTGGGTATCCTCGTTCCGCTCTACTCGTTCTCGCTGTTCTTGCCGGCAATCATCAACGCAATGGGGTTCACGGCAGCGACATCCCAATTGCTTACTGTGGTACGTTGTTTCTGTTCACGCCGAATAGTACTACTACATATGTACTAACCATTTCGAAGCCACCCTACGTTCTGGGTTGTATCTGCACAGTTATCGGTGGATACTACAGTGACAGAACCGGAAAGCGAGCCGTGTAAGTCCAGCTTTCGTTACGGTGTCTCTCCATCCACCCAATCGCTGACAACCCCAGCTTCCTTATGGGCTTCTGCAGTCTCGCGCTAATTGGCTACGTCCTCTTGATCTCCTCCGGCATTCCCGCAGCCCAATACACCGGCACCTTCTTCGCCGCGTGCGGCGTCTACCCCATGATCCCCATCATGGTCATGTGGAACGGCAACAACATCGGCGGCAGCACCAAGCGCAGCGTCGGCATCGCTATGCAAATCGGATTTGGCAACTGCGGCGGTGTGATCGCCTCCTTTGTGTACAGGTCAAAGGATTTGCCGCGCTATTTTCTTGGCCACGGGATTATCATGGGTTTCCTGGTGATGTCGTTGATTCTCATCGTCCTTCAGTTTTTTGTTCTCTCGACGATCAATAGGAAGCGTGATGCTGAAAACCAGAACCCCGCGGAATACACGAATGAGCAGAAATATGCAGAGATGGAGAAGGGGGATAATGCGAGCTACTTCCGCTATAGCATATAGATAGTATCCTATAGTTGTGCCATGAGGACCGTTGCAATGTTGTTCACATACTTCTCGTTCTCTCATCGCGTCTTCCATTTACAAACTGTTGAATCACTTCGAGCTCAAGAGCAAAGCCAGCTCCAGGTTGCTGCAATAAGCGAATCTGGCAACCCTACTTGATCCAGTAGAATGGCTTTCTGTCGGGACTCAACATACCTTAGAAGCAAGCGCCTGATTCACCCCTCCGTAGGAGCTCGACTTTCGAGTGGCACCAGTACTGGTAACCCATGCTTCCCACCATCCAAGAAAGAAATTGTAGGTTCACTCCTAACTTTGATGGTATTTACTAAATAGTGGCAAGATGAATTCGTTTCCAATCCCTATAAATATGTTGCCACATGATTCTGATGCGAAATATCAACGGAAACGTAACCCGGAAGGTCCGGAACAAGCAGGGAGTAAAGAGAAGGAATAAGTGGATAAGACAAAAGCTGCCACGACGGTTGCGTCATCCAGCATTCTATTGGCGTTGGCTCAGCCAGACCTGTTCGGCCACTGTTGACCAGAATACGCGGCGTTGCGATGTTTCGGGAATGCTTCGTTAACTATAACAGTCCCGTGGAAAATGGCGACTCTTTCATACTTAAAAGTCACTATTTAGCTCTATTTCATTATATGCCGTAGCGGTTTTGCTGCATATTCCTCCGCTAAATCGTAATACCGTTGCTATTTTTCTATTGCTGTTCCCACGTGAACGACCAGGCTCTTCAATGAACCACAAATAGAAGCCTACTATGTGGCCATGCGAACTTTAAATTGCCGAGCCCGACTCGTATCCCAGTCTCATATACTGCGCTCCGAGAACCTTCATGATGAACAAGGTTTGATCGTTTTGTCTTGAGCTACTTGACAACGCCGGTGCAAAAGTGCTTCAGCAAGTGTGCTTGGAGGTTGAGTCGCTTTTGCAAAAACTATATAAAGTGCCAAGCTGCCAACCGAGTGCACCCACCCAACCCTAGCTATAAGTAAAGGTGTGGCGCTCTTACCTCAGAACTACTACAGGGATCGAACTCGTAATGGCTTTTGCGCATTACGATTCTTGACCCCCCCAAGTCCCGCACCGCCACCCCCATCCTGACCTTTTCTGTCACTTAACCCTCCGTCCACCGCGTACATGTCATTTCTTCGTTGACCATCTCTTTCTTTGCAGAGGGACCAAATGTCTTCCTCCTCCAACTATGTGATAAGTAATCCACATATCGCAATTGCTATGTTGTGCTATTCGAAGTTAGTGAAACCGTGTAGGAATCACCTCTCCAAAGTCTCGCTGGAGGTTCCAGGCGGCCTCCTTCTAGACCGCGAGCAGAAGTTGGAGGGTGCGACGGCGCAGTTGAATTGGTGCTAAAATCAGTTGCCCGAATATTGGAGACGTCAGGATATGGCCAGGTTGCCGGAGTTGTTGCTAAATCCAGGGCCCATATAATCTACTGCCATCAAGGTATTGTAGTCGAGATACTGGGTCATTCTAGCAAAGTGTAGTTGGTTGTAATTCTTCTTCCCTGCCGGGGAAGCGTACGAGATAATGAACGGAGAAGTAGCCTTTATCTTGTTCGCCAGATTGTCTAGGCCTTGACGCAAGCGCCGGAGTAAATCGACCATTTGCCCTGCTTGGTATTGCCACGTGACATACTCATAATCGATGTCGACACCGTTGAAGCCGAGATTGGCGACGAACTTAACAGCTGAATCAACGAAATTCTGGCGCGTGGCCTTTAATGCCAGCATGGGTGAAAAGTTGGGGCTGTAAGTCCAACCGCCGATAGAAAGGAGAGTCTTGAGGGTGTGATGCTTCTTGGGCTGATCCTCAGTACTCTTACCCTGGTGACAATACCAGTGCCCCTGGGGTCAATGTCTATAGGAACATCAAGCAGTTGTTCCTATTCGACTGTCACCCCTCATTCGCGGTGCGTCCTCTACCGAGCGCTCACCTAGAACTCCGTCAGGGCTGACATGGATATCAGGGCCTATCACAAGTGAATCCGTCCTAGAAATTGAAAAGATCTCCACTGGTAGATTTTGCAAACAGGGTTGGCAATCGTTTTGGCTTTGGATGATACATAATAGCCTGTTGAGGATTTCGAATTCCATCTCTAGCTTGATACTGTATACCGCTGTCTTGTAGGTGGTCTGGATTTGAAAGTTGTTGGTGTACTGTGTAACAAGGAGGGTAGCATCCATAACGACAATTACTATGTTGATGAGAATTAGATGCCGGATAACCTGCCGTTCCGTTAGACCTCTAATTGCGAGAATTGGTCGGAGAACACGGATTGCTTCCACTATGTAGAGTAGAGATATAATAGACTCCTGCACAAAGAAGCCGGCGAGCTGTATTCTTTCGTATATGTTGAAGGGCGTAATGAAGCGTTCAGGGTTTTGTAGGTTGATACCAAAAAAGAGGATCGTCACCGGAATGTGGAGGATGCAGAAGTTCGTTATGATCATAATGAGGACCCAGCGGATAATCATTTGGTTGTAGACCACGAGATGTAGGCGAGAGTACATGACAACAGCTTGTCCGGTCACCATGGCATACCAGCCGATGACAATCACCACGCACATGGGAAAATTTGGCGCTAGGGAGAAAAAGCGTAGTATAACGGCTATAGCGTGTATCATGATTCCCCATGAGGCCACAAGCATGCTCCAGAAGTATAAACAACGGCGGCGTTTAAAGGTATAGAATATGGAGAAGTTTATCTCGATAACGTTGTAGCATGAGATTGCGAAAAACCCAGCCATTGTCATAGCGACTGGGAGGGAAACTGAGATGGCACCCGCCTCCCCTGGCATGTTGTTGGCTGAGAGTCGCAATTGTTGGGATCTTAGAATCGAGAACAAAACGGAGAAAACTGAGATGTTCGGATGAACAAGTTTTGAATGCTAGCTCTTGAGAGAGCGAAGATATAGAGCATCAAGATAGTAGTTTAATCCCAGGGTTCAGATCAGGTTTGGTCTGAACGATTTCAAGAGGCTTTGGAGGTTTTATCGTCGACGTCGTTAGCTTCGGGTCTTAGCACTGCCAGCTTTACCATAGTAACGCCGATGTAAGAAAGAGTGTGGCAATCCGTCCTATGGTCGAGTTGCCGACGCTGTGATGAATAGAGCCTATTAAACAGATTACCATGGAAAGGCACGCACCTTATCGATCGCTGATCGAACGTACTAGAGCAGCACTAGTACGGTACTGTAACAGATACGGTGCCGTAAATGGCTACGGCACCGTAATCCAGTACAAAACAGAAATAGAGCTGCAAGACAGAAGAGGAGGAGAGGATGTGGGAGGGGATTGTAAGCGGCATGGACTGAGATGTTCGGCATTGCTCACCCACCTTACTAGTGCAAGGCGAACGCGGGGCGGGTGTACTCGAGTAGCGGGCTAATTTTTAGCATCATAGAGTTGGGGGACTTTGACTGGTGATTGCGACAAGCTTGCCAATCTCCGCAATGTTCTCGATCCAAGGCCAAAAAACGCGACAAGCCTTTGCGCATACCGATCGCGACCGTTGGTAATCCTTCACACTCCTCGCGCCGTGCGACTTATTCATCTGCAGGCGCCGCTGGTGCTGCAGCGTGCCGGGTATCACGATTGTGCATCAGTAGAAATTTCATTCGAGCGCCACAGTGGAATAAGAATGGTGGTAAAACAGACGAATCATCACAATTATTGCCTTCCATCTGCCTCTGTGTACCAGTAGCCAACACTTCCTTGCTGGTGCCGACCAATAATTATAATATTCAAGAGCTATTAAATATAGTAAACCTAGTCACCCAACGGATACGTGTGGAGAATCTGTCCATAGTACAGCTCACTGTTCTTCGAGGCCAAGAACACGAAACTCGGTGCCAGCTCGCTATGTTCAGCACCAGATGACTTACCAGAGCCCTCCATCTGTTCCGCAGGCAGCGAGACAGGCCGCAACCACGTATGCGCCGGATCAGGTGCCACGGCATTGACGCGAATATCTCTAGCCTGGAGATTCTTGCTAAGTGATCTGGCGAAAGACGCAATGGCCCTTCTAGTGGAAACAAAACCAACCATCTTCGAGGTATCGTGGAAGGCAACGGTCGAAATGGTGTTAATGATTCTGTAGCTGTTAGCATAGCCAGGACATGGTATCATGTACGTACGAGGAACCCTTCTTCATATACGGCAGGGCGTATTTAGTCACAGCAACCATCTGGAGGACGTTGCGGCGGAACATACTTTCGACTTTGTCCCGGTCAATCTGGGCGGAGTCGTTGCACAACAGCTGCCTGGGCGCGCCGTTGACGAGGACGTCGATGTGGGCGTATCTGCTCGGATATCAACCACCAAATCTGAGGGTAAAATAGTTATTTTACTTACTCCCTCACATGCTTGTCAATTGCATCCTTGCACATTGCAGTATCCGTCAAATTACTAGGGACTAGCAAGCATTTCCTTCCTTCCTTGGCCACTGCCGCCTTAGTGTTCTCGGCATTTTGCATTTCCTCCGGCAGAAACACAATTGTGATATTGGCTCCCTCACGAGCAAAGAGAGTAGCTGTTGCCCTGCCAATTCCAGAGCTTTACTCAACATTAACCAATATCCTCGTAAGATCCGCGACGAATGGCAGTACGTACACTCCATCAATTATGAGGGCCGTTTTACCCTTCAGCCTCCCAGCTAGAACATATTCAACAAACCCCTCACGACCTTCAAGGAATATAGACTCGCTCACTAACTTCAAAAACCTATCTGATCTAAACAGGCTTATCAGTTCCACACCATACCACTTCCCGTGACCGCCCAAAGACACATGGTCAAGAATATTAAGACTAACCCAAGAAAGCGTTGCGCCTGTTTCTCTCGAACACACTGAAATTGCCCGTCACTACTTCCCTTTGTTGACATTTGGATTGTATTAGGCCAACAAGCATGGAGATAATATGTGGCAATGTATCGTTACAAATGTGAGAAGTAGGACAAAAGCAGCTGTATGAGGTTGCTTTCTCGCAGATTTGAGAACACAACTTTGTTGACCGACATTGACGTAGTGAAGCGCGGATGAGGAAGCCTTTTATACCGCAATATCTCAACTCTCAACACGATGTTCCCAACACATATTCCACATCCTCATTCTACCTCAAACCGATCTCTGTATGTCTTTGCATTGGATAGGTCTATTCTGGTTTTAACCATACAAATTCCCGAACCCCCTCCCCTCATGAGTAACCCCATCCGTCATTCCCTGTTCACCATGTCTTACCGTATGCCGTCACAATCCATCCCATAGTGGTCACTCCTTAGTGTGGCCGTTAGAGAACTCTATTAGTTGGATCCGTATTGCGCGGCGCCTCAACCTATGGCAGGTTTTCAGCGAGGAGTGACACCAGCAGAGGAGAGTAGCTCCACGGCAATGCCTTCGTTATGAAGTCACGTGGTGGATCTTACAGGGATCTGTGGCCTGTTAGCTTTTCATTTTCCGATCGCATATGAGACGGGCCGCAGCATCTTGATACTCAGACAAGGGCGACTTTGGAGAGGTGATTCCTACACGGTTTCACTAACTTCGAATAGCACAACACAGCAATTGCGATATGTGGATTACTTATTACGTAGTTGGAAGGAGGAAGATATTTGGTTGTCACGGAAGCATGTTGCGTGGAATCGGAAAGCGTACGGCGACGGTGCGAGATTGGAAAATGCATCTTGGAGGGTATGGGCGATGTTGAAGGACAAGTTAGCGACGGTATCTCCGGAATCGCTCCATTGGTAAGAATGCAATTACGACCTCAGTTGTCGGGCCTAGCGGCAAAGTTGCTAACCTCTACTAGGTAACCCGGTTATATGGGCCGCTCCGGGCTGGATCGGACAGCTCATTAAAAATGTGTTCTTCCTCGCGATTCAACAGTTGCCGCATCTCGAATTCTAATTCGTTCCTTAACAAGAGACCAATTCTGGAGAACAGAAGTATATCGGAAATGATGCTTCACAGATCGCTTTCGGAATCATCACTGCTCAAGCAGGCAGTAGCAATACTTCAGGCACAAAAATTTCGTGAATCCGGACGAAGATGCCATAAGCCAGGTGCAGGATGGGCGACTTTCGACGCTACATCTCCATTCTCTTTGAGAAGAACAAGCAGAGAGAATGAGAAACACATTCAGTTTAATGAGCAGGTCGAGCGATGTATTGCCTTGGAAGTAAATGGTGATGATGACGAGGAGCTTGACTCGTCGAGTAGAAAGGCTAAATCACGGGCGAGCCTGGGTGTTGATAACAAGACGATTGCAATTCTACCATCTACAACGCTAAGGAACGAAGAAGATACCCTAGAACTGCCGGAGATGGCGGTGAAACACAACGACTTCTTTCTTGGAGACGACTTGGAAGATAACGATGCAAATATGGATTGGCAGTCACCAAATGCCTTTCCAAACAGTAAAGACAGCATGGTAGTAACTCAAGAACAACTCCAGAACCCCCAGACTCCTGGATTATTCTCAAGTCTTGATGGCCATTCATTAGGCATAATACCCACCTCCTCAGGCATGGTCATGCCCTACGAGGAAGAACAAGACGACAGTCTATTTGCGAAAGTTGCTAATCTGGTAAATACAGCAAAAGATATGGCATATGTGTTGTGGAACGTTGGAAGATAGGGGAAGTCGTACATAGAGGATCATGCTAACAAGTCAAGTTGAAGCCCCGTTATTTCAAAATGTGCCTCTTCGACCAGACTCTTCATCGGTCCGGCGATTACATTTGGTAGAGGGTTAATGTAATTAAACGTGACTTCAGCTAATCAGAGTCAGAGCCTGAGAGCAAATAGTGTATATTTTGCAGATAATGCTTATATAACGTAGTATCCGGGATGTCTCTTTTTATGTAGCGTAGTGATCATCACTCCGTCCCAGAGGCCGGGAATATCCAACAGGGCGTCAAACGCCTCCGTCAACACTCCATTCACAAAGAGCGTCCGCAGGTTCTTCGCCCGGTTGCCCTGCAGACGAGCCTTCCAGCGCATTTCGAAGCTGTAGTTACGCTGAAATTGATACTGGCGTATCTTGTGGTAGATCTCGCCATCCGAGGGCTTCTCCTCGTTGGAATACTCCTCGACGAGACATGTTTTCAGGTCGATGTTGAGATCTGGCAGGGAGTTGTCAGCTTATTGTCAGCTTATCTCTAGTTAAGCCTCTGGCCTTACCTGACAAATATAGATCGACAGTTCACCACTTGTCCCTGGGCAAGAGGAATTCTCGCTCGGCTTGAAGGAGTCGGGTTGAGTGTCTATAGATTCGAAGAGTAGTATAAAACTTCGGTGGCAATTGAGGAGAATCTTGATTCGTCCATAGAATTATGAGAATATTTTACAAATGGCATATTTCGTTCCAACTATAAAGCCTGTTTGTGCAAAACCTTAGCCTCTGCGCACTTGCCCTGCAGGCGAAGCACTACTGCGAGGTTGTTCATGCTAGCAAGCGTGTCTGGGTGGTCCTTCCCGAGCACTGTCTCCCTGAGCTTTAGCGTCTGCCGGTGCATCGCCTCAGCCTCTGCGTACTTTCCCTGTATGCGAAGCGCTACTGCGAGGTTGTTCATGCTAGTGAGCGTGTCTGGGTGATCCTTCCCAAGCACTGTCTCCACAAGCCTCAGTGTCTGTAGGTGCATGGCCTCAGCCTCTTCGTAGTTTCCCTATAGGCGAAGCGACTCTGCCACGTTGTTCATGCTAGCAAGCGTGTCTAGGTGATCCTTCCCTAGCACCGTCTTCCTACGCTGTAGCGTCTACTGGTGTATTGCCTCGGCCTTTGCGTACTTTCCCTGTAGGCGTAGCGACTCTGCTACGTTGTTCATGCTAGCGAGCGTGTCTGGGTGGTCCTCTCCAAGAACCGTCTCCCTAAGCTGTAGCGTCTGCCGGTGCTTTGCCTCAGCCTCTGCGTACTTTCCCTGTAGGCGAAGCGCTACTGCAAGGTTGTTCATGCTAGTGAGCGTGTCTGGGTGATCCTTCCCTAGCACTGTCTCCTTAAGCTGCAGTGTCTGCCGATGCATTGCTTTAGCCTCTGCAAACGTTCCCTGCTTCTCAAGCGCTATTCCAAGGTTATTCATGCTAATGAGCGTGTCTAGGTGATCCTTCCCAAGCACTGTCTCCCTAAGCTGCAGCGTCTGCTGGTGCATTGCCTCAGCCGCTACGTACTTGCCTTGTAGGAGAAGCGACTCTACTACGTTGTTCATGCTAGCAAGCGTGTTTGGGTGATTCTTCCTAAGCACCGCCTCCCTAAGCTATAGCGTCTGTAGATGCATTGCCCCTGCCTCTGCGTACTTTCCTTGATTCTTAAGTGCTACTACGAGGTTGCTCATACTAGCAAGCGTGAGTAGGTGATCCTTCCCGAGCACTGTCTCCCTAAGTTGTAGCGTCTGCCGGTGCATCACCCCAGCCTCTACGTACTTTCCCTGCTAGCGGAGCAACTCTGCCACGTTGTTCATGCTAGCAAGCGTGTCTAGGTGATCCTTCCCGAGAACTGTCTCTCTAAGTTGCAGCGTCTGCTGGTGCAGTACCCTAGCCTCCGCGTACTTTCCCTGTAGGCGAAGCGACTCTGCCACGTTGTTCATGCTAGCGAGCGTGTCTAGGTGATCCTTCCCGAGCACTGTCTCCCTAAGCTATAGTGCCTGCCGGTGCATCGCCTCGGCTTCTGCGAACTTTCCCTGCTCCTCAAGCGCTATTGCGAGGTTGCTCATGCTCGTGAGCGTGTCTGGGTGACTCTTCCCGAGCACCGTCCCCTTGATCTTGGGCATCTGCTGATCCATGGCTTCGGCTCTGCGTGCTTACCTTGTAGGCGAAGCCCCGTTGCTGCCGGAAACACCATCTTTGTATGTGTTACTATTCAATGACGTAATATGATTATATGGATCAGCAGATCTAAGACTTACCCCCTTGAAGGACCGGTTGCACCCACGCATTGAAAAATGTAGGCTGGGGAATTTAGGTGGTGCTGAAGAGCTTGTAGACTTTATAGATAATCGATCGCTGGATGTTCTATTGTTATGATCCTAAATATCCGATGGTAGAGTTGAGATCCACCCGAGTGTTACGGCTCACCCCACCATTTAGCGCCAGACAAGGGATTGGCTGAGAGGCCGCATATGAGAAACCACGGTCATTGGTGAGAAGGAGGATATGGGAACTCAAACCACGTGATCCCGATCCTGGGGAATCCAGGATCGTCTAAGGAGCGTCTAGGTATCATCTAGGGATCGTCTGAGTAGCAGACAGGATCCATTTGGCACGACGCCTCTATATAAGCAAGTAGTTAGTTTTTAGATAGGAGCTTCGTGCTCAACTCAATACAGTATTTTTTATATACTGTAACCGTCTATCCATACGTAGCGAGAAACCAACCGTGCCGAGAAAAATAATGAATTTGAATATCTTAAAATCTATAATTTTGCATAAACTGTACTATACAGCTACTTGGTAGTAATAGTCAAGAAAGTGAGAGCAGCGTGGAGTTTCATCTTGACTTTATGTATCTTTACATACAATCTACTGTAAAGATACCCACACCTCTTGCCACGAGGCGACGCTAGGATGACGTCGTCTACCGAATGCTCTCTGGCTCGCTTTTCTGCCGATGATAAGTTATACGTACAATTCAACAAATGTACGAATGTCATACTAACCTCAACGGCATCACTAGCTGGCGGTCGAACTTGACGGGCACATCCTGTTGGTCATTGAACTGTGCATTTGGCGCGCGAAGCAAGATCTCGAGAATCGTAGCAAGACCTGGTCGTTATAGCCTCCTTTACGAACTTACAGAACCAACCTCGCGCGGTGAGAAACCATCCCAACATCCTGTGGTTTCTGATACACTGACGCTGCTTAACGATGGATCTTGTAGTAGAGTACAACGCAACCTGTTTAGAGGTCGGAATTAAAGACAAGCTCTAGGCGGCATCACTAGGTGGCCACGACAAAGCCATCGAGCTTCTGTTAAGCAAATGCGCTGACATCAACGCGCAAGGAGGACACTACGGCAACGCTTTCCAGGCGGCATCATATAAAGGCCACGACAAGACCGTCGAGTTTCTGCTGAGAAAGGGCGCGGACGTCAACGCGCAAGGAGGATACTACGGCAACGCTCTACAGGCGGCATCTTACAAAGGCCACAACAAGATCGTCGAGCTTCTGCTGAGAAAGGGCGCGAACATCAGCGCACAAGGAGGACACTACAGCGACGCACTCCAGGCGGCATCACTAGGAGGCTACTACAAGATAGTTGAGCTGCTGTTGAGCAAGGGCGCGGACGTCAACGCACAAGGAGGACTCTACGGCAACGCGCTCCAGGCGGCATCACTAGGAGGCCATGACAAGACTGTCGAGCTTCTGCTCGGCCAGGGCGCAGACGCCAACACGCAAGGAGGACACTACGGCAGCGCGCTCCAGGCGGCATCATTAGGAGGCCATGACAAGACTGTCGAGCTTCTGCTAAGCAAGGGCGCCGTCGCTACGACCAAAAGAGGGTAATATGAAAGTGCCACACAAATAATAGACCCTATACAATCTATGGACAACCATTCTCCAGTTCTCCATTAAGATTAACGGAAACACCGTAGACAAGGGGACCAAGACATTGATCTAAAGCGATGCATCATCGAGTCCAAATACATCTTGATCCAGAGTTGGAATTGTTTGACGCCCTCAGAGAGCAAGGATTGTCCAACATGGGACTGGCTCTAAGGTCTACGGGTGTATTCCCACTTTATTACCGACCAACTGGCGGACCTCGAAGCCAGCAAAGACATCTCACTTCATGAGCAGATCAAAGGCTACCTACAAGATGGCGGCTTTGCAGATGTCGTTGAGACGGTATATAAGTGGCCCATTAGGCCATGGGAAAAGGATCCGCATATGAAAGAGGTCGGACAGTGGAATCGATTGCATTGGGAGGAAGGTATTGAGGGCTGGTCAATGGCGTTATTGACGAGAGTTCTAAACGTGAGTCTCCGCATCCCGGCAACAGTCGATCTTGAAGCTTATCAAGTGCCTACAGTGGTCTTATACGGAGGTACAAGTATATCTGGGGAAGATGCGACAAGCTCTAAAGGATCCCAAAATCCACGCGTACCATAGCATGTAGGTTTTGTCTTTCATCCTGGCCTTCCAACTCCGGTTGAGATGCGTCGATATTCGGTTTTTGGTGGCTGACAGTGACACATAGAAATGTCGTATACGGGCGGAAGCCATTGCCTAGGTGACGCAATACAAAGCGTATTCATAAGAGTATTAGGAATAATAAGAGCTCGATGGTGAAGCTATGGTGGAGGAACTCTGATGCGCTATGAATAGAGACTCTCCGCAAATTAGGCTGGAGGGCGACAACGCCAACGTGATTTTCTGGCAGGAGGGGTTCAGCAAAGGCAGCTATACACGCAAAGGAATATAAAGGCCCAAAATGATTATCGCCATATGCAAACCACCCACGATCTGATCCTGTACACAGCTATATTGTTTTCCCTGCTTCTTGCAAAGGGTATCCTAGAAGTAATAAATAAGGCTATGATCACTTTCTCAATTAATGGGCGTACAAAGGCTAGCTTGATAAATTGCTCCAGATCTCCACCGTATGAAGCTGCCGCGTTGTGTATTCGTTCATGAAGTTATAAGCCCATTCTCCTGCGTCGAAGTCGTCCTTAAGAAGGTTCAATTTGATAACTCCAGCGTCTACTGTGTTAAAGTCTTTATCTACTCTTTAGCTTGCCGCGTTATTCCCGATTGGTGATCATTAACGTCTATGGATGCCGATGTTCGTATTATCCCACAGCCGAGTGTAGCTATCCTCATCTTGATCTTTAAGAGAATGTAAGAAGATCGCCATCGGTGCTTTACGCTGCTGTTGATGAGGCGAGCAAATTTCGATTCCAGATTGAGAAGAGCAGAATCGATGTTTATATTAATCGAACACGAGAATTCCCAATATTGCGGCAGTTCTGATTCGATCGCAGGCTCGCAGTCCTCGTTTGGGTCAGCATTGACGTCTGAGGCATCGGCGGGAAGAAGAGCAGCGTGGCTTTGAAGGCTGGCTCGCTGGGTTGTCAGTTGAAACTAAGCAGCACGTACGCCAAGCTTGGGGCAATATGATCGCTCAGTCTAGACTAAAGAGAGGAGAGGAGAAAAATAGTTCAGGACCTTGTGAGGTCAGGTCAGAGGTGGTTATTTCTCTCGTCACGGAGCGGTTAAGCGTGTCACCGACTGCCAAGCCACTAGTAGTAGCTGCGCAAGCACATATCCACCTTGATCGCTTACATGGAGGTACCAACCCATGTGGTGACATCGTGACGTCCAGGGGTCGCATTCTTGGTTCAGCGCCTTGACCCACTAGAACAGGGATAAAACCAAACATCCCAACTATTCTTGTCGGTTGGGCCATAGAATCTGGAAGAAGGGAAGAGCATTCAATACGTACCGAGTCTGTTTGAAGACGATCGGGTGGTGACAGACGATCGGGTGAGACTATCGGGTTAGACTATCGGGTAGTCCCCTGGGTAGAAATATAAATAAGATCGTTTCTGTAAATGAACTACCAGGCGACTAGAGGTGCGGCGGGGTTTAGTTGTTTCATTCCCTATGGGCGAGGGACTGAGGGGGACCTCGGGAGATTCAAAGTCAATCGTATATGAAGTGAGACCTGCTTCTCCATTCTTCTCGACACAGCCAGAGCCAGAATTGGCGCTCACAACGGCACCAGTGGCGCGGATGATCTAAAGAGCATTATTGCAGGTAAAACCTTCCACAGCTCACCGATTGCTGTCGATGGGCAGGGCATCGATACGCTCCACAGGACACATTGGTTGGTACTCCTTCAGGGCATGTTAAATCGGTCTCAAATGAGGCGACCAACATCCGAATGTACGGTCTTGCGCTCAGTCCGAAGGATCTGGGAGATCCCAAGGTGGGCCGTGGGCCCACTAGATATTACTCTGAGGCATTTATCGATTCCAAGCAAACAGCCGCACTGGTGATTCTGACTAGCCTAGCATTAATTCATAGTTCCCCGAGTCTTCCCCCCCTTATCAAGAAGCTTCGAGACAAACCCGTCCCTCTCGAAATCTTCATCCATCACAATTGAGCGGGTATACCGATGAATATAATGGACGACTCCCAAGATACAACCTTCACCACGTTCAAAGGCCCGCCATCGCTCTTCGACGCGCTCTCACATACATTAAACGACCCAACCTCGACTTTGCCTATCCATATAGGGCCAGTTACCCGCTTTCATATTTCACAGCCTCTGTCTGCATCATATATTTTCTTTCAATTGCTACCATAGGGCAGCCAGTCCTTCCTCCCGCTCACATCCCCTTGGGCATTCGCCCAATAAGCACCACATCCCATTCACCTTAAAACAAACCCAAAATATCAAAGACCATGTCAACAAACAAGGTCATACCACCTCTTCCACCTAGGCCACTCCTCCCTCTCCTCCCTCTCCGCCTTCAACAGCTTGTCCAGATTCAACGCCTGCGTCCCTGCCCGGAGATCCATATCCCTCGCCCTCCACACCTTGGTCTTATACCGGTACTTATAGCCCCCATACATGACTAGCACGATCGGGGCAGTCAGGTACGCTAAAAAAAAGCTCTTCAATTGCCCCTTTGTGCCTATCTCGCCGTAATTGATGGGCCACGCGCCCGTCCAAAACTGCGCCGCTAGGACTAGCACGTTGAAGATGAATCCCACCCAACTCCCCGCTAAGCCCGGCTGCGACACGAATGCTAGCTCGTCGAGGCTGTGGCCCTGCAACGCCCAGGCACGCCGGAAGCGGATGTGCGACAGGCAGATGGAGCCCTAGGTAAAGATGCTCGAGAGGCTGGAGAAGGCGAGCATCCATTTCAGCACCGTGCCCTGCTGCCCGCTTTCGGTAGCGTAGGCGATAATGCCCACGGCGCTAGCGACGGCGATGGCAACGATAGGACGGCCTTTGCGGTCAACGTAGCCCAAGATCTTTGGTGCGTGGCCCTGGTCAGCCAGCGCAGCTAGAGTGCGGGTACTGCCAAAAACGGCGCTATTGCTAACGGATAGTACGGCGATTAGGATCATAGCGTTCATCACGGAGGGTAAGACGGTGATGCCGGCGTCTTTAATGGCGATAACGAAAGGTGAGGCGCTGGCGTTAGCGTTGGCGGTGCCTTCGTTGAGAAGTCGCTCGTCGTCATGTGCCACTAGGAGACCCACAACTGTCAAGCTCACGATGTAAAATAAGGTGATACGCCAAAAAACCTGCTTGATGGCCGATGGTAGGCTCTTCCTCGGATTTGCCGTCTCCGCTGATGCGAGGCCTATTAATTCCGTGCCCGCGAAAGCGAATGTAGCGGTCACGAAGACGGAGCAGAGGCCCTTGAAGCCGTTGTTAAATGGACCCGGCTCAACCCAGAATTTTCCGCCGATGTAGCCGCCATGGGGGTTGCCGGCGCAGTTGATGATGATGCCAAGGATGATGAAGCCGATAACCGCAATGACTTTAACGAGGGAGAAAAGGAACTCGGCTTCGCCATAGCCTTTAACGCCAAAGAGGTTTATAGAGATAATGAGAACGAGAAAAATCGTGACGAAGATGGAGCGTGGGAGCATGTTATTCTAGTAACCGATAGTTACGCTGGCGGCGACGATTTCGAGCGGGAGAACGATGAGCCATTGCGTTGCATAGCTTGTGTTGTTAGTAACCTTTACCCCTAACAAGTCAGCGGATATAGGACTCACGCCCAGCCCATGGCGAATCCCCATGCCAGGTCAAGAAATCTCGTCGAATACGCAGAGAAAGAGCCAGCTACTAGATATAAGACGGCCATCTCACCTAGAGCATGCACTGTACAAAATAGCATGCCCCCGATAAGTGAGAACGCGATCAGTACTAAAGCTGGCCCACCCTCATGTAGCATCCTTCCACTCGCAACAAACAATCCTGTCCCTATTCCCAGTCAGCTTCTTCCATTTCTTGCTGCACTCCCATCACAGCATCCCAACTCACCAACACTCCCTCCAATTGCAATCATCTGCAGATGCCTTCCCTTCAACTTCCTCGCTAGCGCCGTGTTCGTCGTCGCTAATACCGCCATATGCGGATCTATGGCACCATTATGATCAGTGAAATTAATAGCCGGATTAATGGTACGTCTATTCGGGTCCCTCTTGAAGCTATCCACGAACCTCTGAGATAAACTCGGATGCCGGTCCCTGTCAACGCTATACCAGGGCTCGCCGCTAGAGAAGTGCGTTGAGCTGTCGTAGTAACCCTGCGAGTTGGAGGTGGGACAGGAGGCGTTCGAGAACTCTTCAGGGTAGCCATGGTGCGAGTGGTGCGAGTGAAGCAAATGGAGCGAGTGTGACTTAGGCATCGTGAGGGTTGGCTCGGTGGAGGCTAGGAGATGGTGGTAATGCCTTGAGTTTAGCGGTGTGTGTTAGGTGTCTATAGTCGGGTGTGACGCAGAATATATGTGTCGAGGTGTCGAATGGGTATCGAGAAGAGACTCAGTACATGCAAATGTAAACTGTGGTAGATACAGTAAAAGGGCCAATTCTCCAAAGTCGCATAAGGAGTCGAGCTTAGCCAAAACGGCAATTCCTCTTTCGCTGGGTTCGCTGCAGCAGAAATTAGTCATTATATTCGTTGTGCCACACACGCGTGATCTATGAGACGTCTGTCTTGCACTATCTTCTACTTCGTTAAGAAGAGTGTGAACAGCGAATTCCTCCTCGTTGAAGTGGATGTAAGAGTTGTACAGGTCGTATCGTAAGTCTGTCGTATCAAAGGCTACGGCTCTTTGCAATCCGCCATCGTCGACTCCAGAAAGAGAGGGAGAAAAGCGATTGAGAGAGTTGGAGAGGGTGGCGACCAGAATTACAGTTTTGGACGAACGAGATCTCATGCTGTTCGACCGAGTCGAAAAGGAACGCGACGGGTATTGGGGGGAGAGCCTGGTATGTGCGTTGCTTTTACGTCACGAACTTAGTCGCCGTCGCCACCAAAGTAATGCCACTAAAACCCTCGAAGCTCGGACTCAACTGTAAATCCTAATTATGAGTTAAGAAGCTGAATAACCGAAATAATTTGCTCTTATTCTTGGAAGAGAATCTACCTGCATTCACTGTGACTTCTTCCTGATGCTGTTGTATACTAAAACAAACGAATCGGTCTCTTGACTATTCCAACGAGGGTTTCTGTGTAACTTAGTCGGCGTTCTGTCGCCACTTACATACTCTCTGAGGAGAAAGAGATAACTCGGAGATGGTGGATGAGCCTCGGCATTTTGAGGCTACTTGCAACTTGAACTCAATACATTTTCGCCTTTCTAAAAGTCAATGCAAACACTCGCATTATGCATCCCAGAAGCTACTTTTGGCTATCTATAGTAAAAGCTGATTGGGTCAGGCGGCTCCATCTTTGGACTACAACATTCTCTGAGCTACTTCTGAGGAGCGCCGCTGTTCGCAAAAGCTCCTAATGCGCCAAGAAAACGGGACAACGCAATCCTTGTCGCAGCATAGGAGAGTTTCGCAGGAGCTCCCAGGACAGTTCTCCCAGGAGACTGACATGCGTGACACGTTGTTCGGCCCGTGCTGATCAGGATTTGCCCCCCCTCACTAAATCGAGGGGCCTCGTATCTACAGATCACTAATATATGTAGTTCTGACGGCGCACTGCGGACAACTGGGTGGATCCATGGTTGGTGGTGGTCTCCACAAAGAAGGGTTGCGGGATGCCAACCGGCACCCAGAGGTGGTCCACATTTTCAAGGGATAGTAGCACCTGCACTGGGTGGTCTTGGATTTGACTATAAGAGCCATAAACCGGTGTTTGTATGAATTCTTTCTGGAAATGCTCTAATATTGTACTGATAACTAATAGAGTACTAGACAAAACTACTTTGTCCTTCAATAGTTGAAGTAGATGTAACGCATCATTACGAAATCGAAACCGCGCAGTTTGTTTTTTTGTATTCAACACTAAGTCGTCTTGAAGCATGGAAAAGCCGCGATCTCAACGGCGCTCGATAAATGGCATGACAGACAATTTTCGGAGAAGGAAAATCACTTTTATGGAAAAGGCAGACGAGCTGAGGAGCGAGTTCGGCTGTGACATTTACGTCTTGGGACGAAGGAACAGAAAACTCTTCAATTATACTTCTACAGATGGACCTTCCTGGCCGCTCAGCTTGACAGAAGTCGTGAGTGGTGTTCTTTTAATCCAATGCCTATAATCTAAAAATTTGTAGAATCAGAGTTATCCTAGGGCAAAGATATATACACCAGCTAGCTTCTTAAAACGAGGCACCAATCTCTGCTCTGTGAAGGCCGGAACGGACGAGGTAATCCCGTGGTAAGAATTGAGGACTTTCAGACTGGAGACGTAACGGGTGCCGGGGGGTAGATTGGCTCTTTCACTTTGAGGACTTAACGTTCGTCTTGTTATTATAAGATGCAATCTATTTTCCTGCGATCCAATGCACCTCTAGCGGGATTGAACGTGAAGTCCGTAGAATTTAATATGGAACTTCTTTGGATTTTGGAATTTTGTTTACAGAGAGGGTGCAAACTCCACTTTGGTGCACGTGATTAGCTCTCGGTTCATTACCTCCATACGTGAGTTTGGAGAGATCAAACCATACCCAAAACGTCGCCCGTTTGAACCAATTGAAAGTTTTATGAATGCTACCACGTAATAGCCTTTCCAATCAACAGTAGCTTTATTCTTGGAGGCATTTCTTGATTCTTGCGATGTGTTGGTATTGACTGAGATTGAATTACCCCGCGATTCTATATTTAGAACACTTTGGGAATCTCCCCACGATGTCCAAATTTAGAAAGCAAAACACGAGAGGAATGAGACTCCCTGGAAGGTGGGCGGTCGCAAAACCCTGTAAATGTGGTGACCAAAAACCTTCACGCTAGTGACCCACTCCTTTGAACCAGTAACATGAGGATGTCCGCACTCAAAATAGCTGACCCCGTGACTTGACTTTGAATGGGGACAGATTTACGCGGTGGTCGTTACTTTCCCTGCTGACTTTTAACGGAGCTTGATTCAAGGCGCGGATAACCACTCGTAGCTCTGAAATGGGGCCACGATGTCAGTGCGGACATGATGACCTACCCCTGCTGGCAGGCTTTGAGAAATGGACCGGGACATTTCAGCGGTCAGTGCGGACATGATGACAGGTCGTGTTGGCAGGACATTTCAGCCGAGGTTTCCAAAGAGTGGAAGAGAAGAGTTATAAAAACTTGTCAATGGGAGGTTGGCGAAGACCCCCAAAACCTGCTGACGCGATTTAAGTGCCCACTAAACCTGTGCGCCTAGTTCTCAGAGCCAATAGCTGTGGGGGTATCTGCACTAGACACAACTGACCACTGAGTGTTGAGTGGCCTTCGTCGAGAGAGAGAATCCGCTCCACTCGGCGTCGGAATAAATATGTTCCGCAACGAGCTTGAGTCACGGGCCAATTTGCAATTTCGAATCCAAATACGCTTTCAACCGCGGTGCCATTGCGAGTACAGTGCCAGTGCTAATCTTACGATGGCTGATAAGATCACATGATCTTGAATTTTTGGAGTAAGTTAGCAATATCCTATGGGCAAAACCTACTTCATAGGCTCGCTAAAAGGGCCAGTAGCTCAATGAGATGTCGTTCCTCAGGTGGCCACGGCCTCCTCCAACTGAACTTTCAATCACACTTTAGATTTCCCCCACTCAGTGTTGAGCATCCCTTTGAATCTAGATACGCCAGTACGACTATTCCACCTGTCATTCCGTGATATCGGCTCACGACGACCTCAAAGGAAGCTCGGCATTGCAATTAGCGGCCGATGGCGAACACCTGGAGATTGTCGACCTTCTGATTGACAAGGGCGCCAAACTTGACACAGTGGACTAGATTGGGCGTACCCGTTACATCGTTCTGCGGAAAGATGGTTGACCCAACCGTCCGACCTTGGGCTATTGCCGTAGTGATCCTCCCGACGCTACTCTATGATGACTTTACCCTTCGCAAGGATTCTTCATGAATGATTATGGTTTGCGCCCGTACACTACGTGTCTAGAATGGAGTTTTGTCAGTATATGCGTGAGGAAGGGAAGAGGGGAGAAAAATAGAGGGAAGAAAGTGTTTACATCTTGTAATAACCGTGATTCTTCTTGTCCATCAGGGCTGAACGCATTCGGCCTAAAAGTGCCTGAACTTCGATGAATTCCCACTGGTGCCCGTTAGCATGTCTTCTTGAATAGTGGTGGTTCTAATAGTATGGCAGGCTCTCCATATTGGCGAAGGATGTAATAAGGACGGCGTAGCCAACATTTAGGACATTCATTAGAATGTATAGAGCCATCCCCTCTAATCCTTTGGACAGATATAATAGATTCCACCTGCCCATCTCTTTCCACTTCTTGTCCTCCATCCATCCGCCCACGGGGACCTTGTACGTCGTCTCTACCACATCAACGAAGCCTGCTGCCTCAATGAGACGTTTGGACATTTTGGGAATCTTAAAAGTCCGCCGCATTGTTTCGCCTGCGTCGATTATACGTGTTGACCAATCATGCATTATACGGCCGGGCTCAACGCTACCATCGTCCGAGGTAAATTGAATATCCGTTTCGAAGGATTCGACGTAGCCACCTGGTTTAGTGCACCTTAGGAGAACAACCGTTAGCTAACCTCGGGAATTGCTTCCTTGACTAAACGCCCCGATACTGGTACCCCAAACGGAAGACTAAAAAATACATACCGGTAGACTTCAGAGTAGAGCTTTGCCCAATCATTGATAGCCCCCATCAGGCAACGGATGTGTACGAAATCGAAACTGTTTTCTCCGTACGTCCAATCTAGCTGAGCGTCATCGAGTTCGAAATTCACGTTCGGCGGCACGAAGTTCGGTTGAATGGGAGATAGGTCTGTACCAATCACCATAGCGGAAGGATAGGCATCGGCAAAGTCGCTAGGAGACATTCTATTAGCATACTGAAGGCACACGGGAGTGGCGAAAAGGCAGGAGCTAACGGTAGAGGGAGTCTTACATAGCCCAGATTCCTGTACCGGTGCCGACATCCATGACCTTATGAGGGTTTTGGGATATTGGTGCGAGGAAGAGCTTGCCGTCGAGCAGAAGCGTTAACATGTGTTGGCTTTTGAGAGGTTAGCTAGTGGCTTCAATTATGATATTGACGCGTTCAGTCGCACCCAATGTCAAGGTGCTCATTTTGTTTGTCGTCATTCGGGCCCCCCCACCAACCGACTAAATTGAATTTTCTTATGGTGGGCCGCGGATGGAAGAGTCCGGGGAGGCAATGGTTGGTTGTCATCAATAAATGACCTAATGAGTATGTTTTGTATTATTATGCTGAATTACTTACAAGACGAAGTCGTCTTCCAAGGTTCCTGGTTCTGGAACACCGTTCTTATTCATCGGCTCCACAAGCACACTAAAACCCTTTGCCTGTCATAGAGGCTTTGGTGATCTTGCTGGTGGTGGTGTTGGTGGTGGCGCTGTGAATATGTGTGTGCGATGTTGAAATATGACGGCGTGTAGGAGACGGGATAGGAGGAAGTAAGGAGGCGTATGATTTGTGCTGCTGTTGGTGTGGCAGGTGTGAGGGTGTAGAGGAGGCCGTCAAAGTCCATTGTGCAAAGTAACTGGATAGGCCAGCTGGTGGTGCAAGTAGGAATGTGAGTCTCACGCTCGTGGTTGACCCTTCAACGCGACGGTAGCGCATATGTCGAGGAGTAGGAGGAGGAAGAAGGGGAACGGAGAAAGGGAAGAAAAAGCGGTCCAAGGGGTATTATGCTTATACTTCTCTTTGCCTCGGCAACGATAATATGCATCGCCGCGTCCCAGGGTGATGAGAAATATCGGCAGGGAGGAATTATCTAGGCTAGTAATCAGCGCCGCTTCCTCAAATGCGTAGACCTTTTAAGTTGATTTGCAATATCGTTACTGTACCTTAGTACGCGGGTTGAAGAAAAAAGTGGCACGGTCGCAACCGAAGCCAGCCGAATACGCCAACACCAAAAAAGTGATAGTTTTATTCAATTACGCCGATTCTACTGTAGAGAGCCCACCCCCTCGATCTATTACTTCCTGTAGTCGTAGAGGAATTGAATCTATACGAGATTGATCCATTCTTGTAATATGCCTCCCCATCCTTCAATAATAAGCTCTCGGAGCGTCTCGTCGTCCCAATGGGCAAAAGTCCGAGTATGAGACTTTAGCGGCTGCCAACAGTTCTCAATTGATGATAAGTCTGGACTTTGAGCGCAATTGAAGTAGTACTCGAGCTTATTCTCTTCTTTCCACTTCCGTACAATATTTCTATTATTTGTAGGGCCGTAAGAACTATCGCCGTCTTCTTCTAAAACAAAGTCGTCGCCCTGTAATAGCCATGGCCTTACAGCCTCCTCAAGCATCTGTGTAACGCACATGGTTCTGGTGAAACCCTCATCAAAGCACAGACCAGTTTCGCTGGGTTATGTTGTAACACCTTCAACCCTGATGACTGTAGTAGTAGTAGTAGTCTTCCCCTTATTCCGGCCCTGTAACCCTAACCCCAACGACATCTTAACCCCAACCACCTCAACCACGTCGAATTTGACAATTATAGTCAGGCAATGAAATTAGCGGGTTTGATTTACCTTATATCTCGAATTATTAAGTCTTTGGTCTACGTGAGGTCGATTTATGAATACTCGGCCCCCATTTCTTACCTGGAATCAGCCCCCGGTCCACGAAATTCACTAAAATGACCGGGGTTCTAACTGGTCGACAACCTGGAGTCAGGGCTGAGTTCGTTGAACCATATTGTTTAGTTAGGAGATAACACCAACCACACTTACCCATCTCTCGACAGCAGAGGCCGGTTTTACCACAAGTCTGGGCAAATTCTCCGCGAAATTCAAGATTAAAAAGAAAAAAGTTACGGTTGTGTGGGATACGCCGCATGGTACCAAAGGCTGGGTAGCGCTTCCTGGCAGGAAAGCCCAATGGGTTAAAGGGGGGAAGGGCACCGTTGTTCTCCGGCTCGACTGATAGAATATAAAGATGCGTATATATATAGACATGATATCATAGAAACATTCATAATAAAGTGTCTGCAGGCGACTATTAGAACAACAACGATGTTTGGCACCTTGACCTCTGCGCTAAGATCCTCTTTGACGTTGACGTTGACCAAATTCAAATTGGTGCATTCAATAAAAATCATCTAATATCTAGTCCCCATTCTGAAAATATCTGACACTTAAGCTAAAGCACGAATCTAACCTAACATACATATTTGTACGCTCTCTTCCACATGGGCTACGACCGCTTCTCCATCATCTCTTCCTCGATCAGCTCAGCAGTATCGTGCTCACGACGACTAGTAACCAAGTCCATATTGTGCGAGCGCATGAAGGGTGTCTTAAAGTAGAACTTATAAGGGAAGTAGCATAGCAACACAACGGGTGCCGCAAGATATGCTAAGAAGAAGCTCTCGGCTATCTCAGTGGAGGTCAGGCTCCCATAGCTAATAGGCCAGATGGCAGTCCAGAATTAAGCAACGAGCACAAGGCAGTTGAGGATAAAGCCAACCCAGGAGCCATAGACGCCGACTTAGGAGCGGAATGCGAGCTCGTCGAGGGAATGGCCTTGCTTCTTCCACCTAGCGCAGAAGCGAATGTGAGCTAGGCAAATGGAACCCTATGTAAAGATGGACGAGAGCCTAGCGAGGGAGTATAGCCAGTTGAGAGCGGTGCTAGAGGTTTTCGGTCCACTAGCGACGACGTAACCGAGGAGACCGAAAACCGATGCAATCCTAATGGAGACTATTGGGCGTCCTTTCCGGTCAATGTATGCCAGGATGCGTGGCGCTTGGTTTTGCTCTGCGAGAGCGGCCAGGGTACGGGATGAGCCATACACGGCAGAATTACCGACGGACAGAACGGAAATGAGTACTACAACGTTCATGATCGATGGCAGAACGGGGATTGAGGCGTTTTCGATGGCGATGACGAAAGGTGAGGCCTTGGCATCGGTAGAACCAGCGCCGAGGAGTCTAGAGTCTCCGTATGGAACCAAGAGGGACACGATGGTCAATGAGACCATGTAGAAGAGTAAGATACGCCAAAACACCTGCTTGATAGCGGTTGGGAGGGTCTTGCGCGGGTTGTCAGATTCAGCAGCGGCCAGACCAACAAGCTCAGTACCAGCGAAGGAAATTCAATAGCTTACTTAGACTTACCTTAACACTGCTCTCAACAGCTTTAATTATGTCGTACGCCTAACGCACCTACTTGCCAGGCCGAAGGTGACAGGACGAAACGCGAATCAATTGACGACGCGAATCCCTGCAATAATCATGTCGCGTACGCCGCATGCATCTATTGCCCACGTCTAACGCCTAACGCCCCAGCTGCCAGGGGGTTAAGGGTGGGCGAAATAAGATTAGTAGACACAGAGCTACCCCTGCAGCCCCTAAACCAAGCCCAACCAATCAGGGCTTAAGAAAGTAGGAGGCTGGGCTCCCCCCGACGGGGAATCACGGTACAGGCATATATGCCTCCAGCAGACATTTATGGATAGGAGGACAGAGGGGAAGTTCGGGATGAGGGTGGACGATAAGGCGTCGGAGAAGAAGGCAGCAATGCTGAAAATCTCGGGCTCGATCAGTTGCGACTGAGGAGTTTTTAAGCTCGGAAGCGATGGCCAACACTTTGAACAATTAGGATAGCTTATAACATATAGCGAGAAGCTTACAAATAAACCTAACTTAACTTAACTTAGTACAGTTGTAACAAGATAGTCTTTAATTACGTGTTGAGCAAATCTAGCGCTTTTGTTCCGAAGAGCGAATTGCTAAACACATAGCTCATATGATCTAGTTGAACTAATAGCTCGAGAGTAGCGATGTGTGTATAGGTATTTCGAATAAGTGCTAGATTTTCGATGTGTGCTTTGTGAAGCGTAGCACTCTCATGGAAGTAATCGCTAAGGGTAGAGAAGGGAATGCAGATTTGGCGAACAAAGCTTGCGTAAGATCCGATTCAGCGCAGGAATAGGGCGATATAAGCACTATTTATAGAAGACGTGCCCAAGTATAAACGTTAGGAAATTGAAAGCAATTGTTTGAGTAAAGAAGGGGACTAGCTTCCCCATGCACCTGCTTATTAACACGAAGGAGCGCCGGATACAAATTGTATCTTCTTGATCGAACCGAGGGCAGTAACGGAGGGAAATAGTTGGCTACAAATACAATGGTCTCCGAAAGAACGAGAAGTTCTAAGTAGATCATAAGCCGGATCTCCAGGGTGACGCTAAAAAAATTCACTGTCAACATAGTGGGGGTGATTAAAGACCTAGATTATAACGAGAGCTTGAAGCGGAGAACTGTTTGAGCTGTCGAGGACACAAATTAGCTCATGTCATCGGTCAGCTGCATCGCCCAATGCGCATTGTCAGCTGAGCATCAAGGAAGTGGGATCTGGCATCTGGCGGTGTCCCATCAGCAGGACAGTAGGCGTCAAAGCTGAGAATCACTTCACATCATCCATTGCTCGGCCAGTGATGTGTGTTGTTGTGTTGCATTATTGATCCGAGAGCCACAGAGCTTCGAATTGTTTCAGACGTGGGGTTTAATTTACACTAACCGGCGGTGACCTTTGTGATTCTGGCCTCAGGATTCAGGCAGAATCAGGCACCTTTATAGTGAAACGTGTAATGTACGGGTATAGTTTCGTACGGTAGAGTAGCTTACGGGCCACGGCATAAGTAAAGGCCGTAGCCCCATAGAATTCTACAAGTTTGGTTCGAGCTCGGAAATCACACCTTGATCTACCAATTATCACGTGGGTAAAATACAGCCACGCAGCGTTGCCACATGATGACATAAGCAAGCTCACATCTGAGGCGTGGGGGCACTCTTACGCTAACCGAAAACCGCTTTGACTTGAGGTACGGAATTCAAACTATACATTGTAAATGAGCTATCTCTCAACTCGATATCGTCTAAGATCATATCAAATATGCTAGCAGTATACTCTATACACCCACTCCCAGCCCCCTTTTAATACGAAATCAATAGATGGATGAAACTGGTTCTTCGAATCTGCAGATACTATATTGTATAGTACTCGAGGTATATAAGTAATACTTTAGTAATGGAAACCCCGCCACGCATTTTCTCAGCCGTAATCGAAGCTGTGATAATGTCGCACTCCACTACTGAAAACCGTCGCGTCTTTCTTGCATATAGCAGTTTGTTTTCAGGCGACAATGCCAACCTTCGGCAGGCTAAGAAAATCCGGAAGCTAATAAAAGAACATTCAAGTTCGTTTAGAGCACTCATTAAGGATTTTGGATCTGCTAAGACTCTTGACACTTGACCTTTGGTCTAAATACAGCTGGTTTCAGCTAGCTATGTAGGCTTTATTATATATCTCACTGCTAATAGACATTCGCTGTCGACAGTGGTACATGCTATTATGTCTCACGCACATTCGCTGTCGACAGTGGTACATGCTATTATGTCTGACGCATATAGCCAAATGACTTCTCGCAACTATGCTAGTTGCCTTAAAAACAAGTAGCTTGCATCTCTAAGACATTGACATATACTAATAGGCGCTGCAGATCTTCTCAGCGATCGGTTTCATCGCCGATTCCAAACGTTTGCAGTAGCCAAAACCACTATATAAGCACTGCCTCGCACTTTCATTCTCGCCCTAGATTGTTAGTTATAGCCTGCAAACCTCACCGAAAACTTAGCTGCTGTCCTCTTTAATTACTCTGAAATTATTCCAAAATCTATTCACAATGAGATCTGTCGCTCTATTACTCTTTGTCTCACTAGCCTCAATAGCTGTGGCTATGGAAGGGCAGAGATGTAAATGCACTGACACATCTACTTCAGATGACTACAAATGGACCTTGGCTGAGTGCGACACCCTTGGGAAGGAAATGCAGTGGTGCTACGGCGCCGCAGAGGATTATTGCGATACGGATGACAAGCACGATCAGTTTAAACGAGACTGTCTCAATAGGAACGGGGAAGACTGCCTTCCCTACGACTGTTAAGTATGCCCGCCATATCTTTCAAATATAAGCAGCAGCATGCTGATCTATCTGTCAATCCCAGCTCTGGCCCTAATAGGGGAGCTATGGACAGCTCTAGGTGCTTTTAGTCGTTGTATGGAGTTCTCCACAGGAGTTTAAGCTCGGCCGACTAAAAGCGGGTTCCGCTCCTTTCTCGTCTAAGTTTGCATTGGTTCTTACGGGTCGGAACACAATACAATAGCTTGCAAATTCAGGTACATGACAAAATTAAAGTTTATCCTTACTATTAGGCAAAAAGTGAAACTGCTATGTCTCTTTGCGCCTTAGCCTGCGACAGGAATACAAATGGTAGAGAAAATTATCTGATCACTTACTACGTTGCAAGTCTGCTGCTCGCAGATCCTCAAGCATCACGAGCTTGAGAACCGCGTCGCTGATCATGGCGAGTCACTTGTTGCCCTCTTGATAACGAAACGCCATGTTTGACCCGGCGGCCTGTAGGGCCTCTCACAGCAGCTCCTTGTCGATGAAGGAGTAATCGCTAACGTCTTCGGCAGCCGTAACCATTCTATTTTGGCGATTGCTGTCTATTGCAGAGCTACTCGCTCGTTTGTAGATACGGAATAGATACGATTTAAGGATAGGAGACAACAGCGAGAATTGCTGTTCTTATAGCTTTCCCCCTACCTCGACATATTTCCTGCTGATCTCTATTCTTTCACTCTCGGTATCGTTTCTATTCGTGCATCGTGCATGCAGGCAGCCGTTTGCCAACGCGAGAATAGGGAGCCGCAACGTAGCTTCAAGCACCAAGAATTGTACCACTCGTAGCATTTTCAACCGACGGTAGTAGCAGTGAGCTGCGGATTAGAAAATTGTCATTTGATTTACGTGGGATTTATGTGGTATGTCGTGTATAATCAGGTTGGAACCATCTAATAACATTTGTAATAGAATCATTGCAGCCCAAAGCAGCCCCTCCTACCTATCTTAATATCTTTACTAGTTAAGTATCAACTACCTCCCTAACAAAGAGATATACTTACTTAAGGTTAACGTGTCACGTTTTAAACCCAAGCTATATATAGGGGAAGACACTTAAGGCACAGCTAAGCTAGTCATTAAAGCTACATAACGAGCTTAAATATACAATGAATCATTTAGATGTTAGTTACATGAAATATAATATGCTAATCATTCACAAAGAGCAGCTGTTTACTACAACTAGCTGTTTAATATAGCCTACTATTTACTAAACTTAGTAGTTATCTAGCTGTTCATTATAGCTTACTGTATAATACTATAAGCGGTGTAGAAACAAATTTGGAACTTAGCAGATGTCAGCAAAAAAGGACACTCGAAGATTACACATGGCGGCGCCCTGTGAGTTCTCTTTGGTATGTAAATGATTTCGATTTTTAAAGACGAAATTTCTAGCAGTTAATTGTTTATTAATTTCTGTCATGCATTAAAAAGAATTTGGCAGGTTCTAGCATGTTAACGGGAATCTAAAACAGTGTAATATTTAATGGCAGTGCAGAAACTATTATACCTGTAATTAACTATAGTAAGAATGTGTATCCCAGCCTAGCGTACTTGACAGCGGCATGTAGTATAGTGACGTAGAGCTAGACTCTTCTAATAGAACATCTTTGGGCTTAAATCACATGCTAAATGATCCCTACCACCAATGCAGATTGTGAATATTCAGATGAGGATTTGTCACAGGACCTATCGCAGCAGCGAGCGACTGTAGTTAGCTGTTGTAGTGCACTGCATCCGCGTCATCCATGCTTATGAGAATTCTCATCGACGCTTGTATGCTTGAGAAGTTCTCCAGGTAGGTGGCGCACGCTAAGAAGGTCCTGGCACAACCCTATAGGCTTAGTAATCCCCCGCTTAAGTAGGGCTATTCTGTAACAAAGTACTTATTATGACGTTTGAAGTCAGAGTAAACCTTGCTGAGCTTAGCGACTGTAAAGCTATATAAGTATAGCCAGGATGCCTATTATTTGAAAAGGAGCGAATACAATTTAATTTTAGAAAAGCAAAGCCTCATTCACTCTTCTTAAGTCACCCAAATGGCCCCTTAAACACTCACGTTCTGATGTGCTCTTATCACTGGCGGCGCAGGGGGCCTCGGGAAGACCATGGCACAATGGCTCGTCTCAAAGGGCAAGAAAGTCATTATCGTCGGACGCACTAAGTCGAAGCTTAAGGAGACAGCTCAAGAGCTCGGTCTCAGAACGTCGTACTACGTACTCAACATAGGAGATATTCCTGCTATTGCAGCCTTTTGCAGCAAGATTATTGCTGCCTATCCCGAAGTAGATTGTTTGATTAATAACGCTGGCGTTCAGCGGCCTCTCGATGTCAACAGTTTTGAACTCGAAAAGGCCGACGAGGAGATTGCGATTAATGTATCCGGGCTAATACATCTTGTTATAGGTTTTCTAGACCACTTTAAGACGAAGCAGAACGCCACAATCATGAATATCTCAAGTATCCTGGCGTTCGTACCAGCGTCGATGATCAATCCAGTCTACAATGCTACGAAGGCGTTCCAGCACTTCTGGACAATGAACTTGAGAACGCAATTATTAGCCAGTATGGAGAGCGCACACATCAAGATTGTCGAAATCGCCCCACCATCCGTTGGGACTGACCTACCTCTCCAAACAAACGACGATCTCTTTCCTCTCGACCGTGGCCACTATAACACCTCCCCCCTTTCCAGATACGCCCAATACTCTCCCTCAAATGACCCATCCTTCCACACTCCATACAACCCCCGCTACTGCCCAACAGACAACTACGACTACGCTCATATGACCCTGCCGGAGCTTGCTTTCGAGCCCAAGCGCCGCAGCGACATCAACGCCTTCAGCATGAGCTACGCCGCCATGGCTGGCCTCGATGTCCCACCTCAGTATGACGACCCGCTTGTGAGTCTGCATCCGCCTGGCCTCCGGCTTGGCGCCTGACTGACGATGCAGATGCCTCCGCTGTGCCACGCCTTCGACTTCGACGTCATCGACAACGAGCACTATGCTCAGGACAGGCGGGGGAGCTGGCCGCCGTCGCCGCCGCTGTGATGGCTGGCTGGCTTAGTGTCAATACACTTTATGGGAACCTGTGTGGGGTGCTTGGTAGATAGTACCAATTGGTGTTTTGGCTCCAAAATGTTTGCTTTTGACCTCTTTATTTCTGTTATTGTTGATCAGTTGGCCTGCCCAGACTATTCCTCTGGGAGAGAAACGGTGATTGGTGCAGATAAATGTCTAGATATATGTCGGTATAAATAGCTGACCTGATTGTTCATATTTTGTCTTGTGTTGGCTTGATCTCGCCCACTCACAGCCCAAGCACGCGGTCTCGCATACGTCCCCTTCCTTGCAACAAATCTAATTTACACACAGCCGTCTCATATATTAGTAAAAAATGCCTGACAAAGGTACACATAGGCTTTGCGAAATTGGAGAAGACCAGCGAGAGTAAGGTCACGTGACGACTCTCATGTTTGTAGGTACTGCAGATGGTTGGTTTGAAGTTTTCGAGGTTGGGTGTGGGATTTAAGGGGCCTAAGTTTGTGGGTGCTTGTATTATATACGCTTGTATTAAATGCAAAGTTGCATAGCCCGATACATAGATATCAACCGGCGTTCGTAGGACGGGTTTTGAAACAATATAAAAGGACTAAAGTTACTTCACATCATTTCGACAAACTGGATCTCAGGAGTTAATGCTCTATTTGTTTAAGTCAAAGTACAACAGTCGCAAATATGAGTTTTTCCCTCTAATCTTACATCACATAACCATCTCAAGCGTTCTCGTCTCCGATAACATCGTACATTCCTCCTGTCCCACCATCACCTTTTCGCCTCGCTGCACCACCCTGGACCCCGCTCGTCCTCATCCCCCGCTCAGCCACCCTCCCAGGATCCATTCCCGTCCCAATCTGATTATTAAAACTCGCATTCTCCCCCTCTCCTCCCTCAAACCCCTGTCCCCTGGGGACTTCTGTCAGATTCTTTCCATGAGGCCTACTCTCCCCCGCGGCGTGAAATTTCTTCTGCGTGAATCCCTCTTTGTGATCTGCGCGCGAGGAGGCGTGGTTAATGGGCCCGGGTTTCTCGGCGCCGGAGGTGTTATTGTTGGAGAATGTGGAGTGGATGTCGGCGACTCCCAGGCGCTCGGCATTCTTGTTTGGAGAAGGCGCCGTGCGCGTTCGTGGATTCAGCGGCAAGAGAGTCGGAGGCTATGGAGCCAGGGTTTTCAGTGATTTCTGGGGCGTGAGTGTCGTTTACCTAGACGTGTTGTTAGTAGGCATTTGGTGCTAGCGGAAGGGGCAAGTAGGTGCACTTATAAGAGGCTTTATTGAAGTGCTAGAGGCTGAGTAGGAAGAGAAGAAATTGTGGTGATATATATACCTTTTTGCCCCCCAGGTGGTCTGGGTTGCGGGTTGATGACTTCATGTTTGGTGCATTATCTATAAACGACATTATTGTTCGTTAAATCGGCTGTAGAAAATGGTATTTTGTGCTGTTCGGCAGAATCGAAGCTGGAATTGAAGTTGTTATATCAGTTTGTACTGGTCATACAATGTTGATGTAATGCCCCTCCGAATACACCACGCATGTGGCCCGGGTTCAAATTAGGGATATGTCATACCCCACGCATTTCTGGACTAACTGTCGCGTGTCGTGCAGGTGCCGCAATCTCTGGGTTTGTGTCATAACAAGCAGGAAAACGGCCAAACCTTATTCCAGTAGTTTGCTTTGAGGCGACTTTCTCCTTCTAACAAACTATTAACGACACATAATTCATGGTGTATGCAGTACTGTAACGATGTTGCCCACCTCTATTACTTTTGCTACAGAATATGGTTCGTTCAAGTAAACCTTTGCCTTTGGTTGATGTATGAAAGGGGCTACAGGGACATCGATCCAGTCGTTAAGCCGGCTCAACATACTGTATTTGTCAAGACCTTGCAGAGAAATTGTAAGAAAGCACCAACTGATCTGGCAAAGGTACTCTGAATATCTACCCTATCTAAGTAATCATCCTGCCTAACACCATGGCTGCTCCACCTCCAGAACCTATTACCTTAAGCACCTTTGTTTCCCTAATAGAAACCTTCAACAGCTTTCTAATTGTCTCAATCCACATCAACCCAGGGCTGAGTTCGTTGAACACTATTGTTTAGGACCCAGCCCTGGGTTCGCAGTCTAAACTTGGATAGGTTTCCTTTCCCAGAGGAACAACTTTGAATGCCCTTTTTCACCGTTTTGCACTAGCTTCTCTGTGACTAATGCCCGTAGATCACATATTCCCTCCAACCCCTACGAATGCTGTTTTCCGGGAAGCAAAACACCACCTTGCTCATATGAGGACCTTCACCGCCGGAAAGGCTGCATCATTTAATAAACAACTAAGCAAGCACTCGACTGGGGCCTATATCGACCTGTGCAACGGAGTCGGAGTTCATTTTAAGTCTGTGCTCGGAAAAGGTGCTGCAGACTATGATCCAGAAATGCGACTCGTTACAACAATCGCAGCTTTTGATGCACCAGAGAAGAGTAGAGAGCATCCCTCCAGCGATGCAATTACCTTTCAACTTAGCGCTAAAGAATGGCGTGAGGGATTTAACGCAGAATTGGCTACAAGAGGGGCTCTGGAGGTCGACCTGATGGGCAATCAAAGCAGAGAATACGGAGCTATTGTCTGAGATGAAAGCTCTTCGCGAATTAGAAGCAACGCGGAGCCAGGATCTTGAAAAATCACGGGAGATACTACTGATAACATCGCGCAATCTCGAAGAGCAAGCATCAAGGCGTCTGAAGACTCACAGAAAATTGTACACGCCGCAGCTTACCTAAAGCTGGGAAGCAATCCACGTACGTAGTCTCGTCCGAAATGGAACCCTTGACGCCATATTCATCTACCACTTAGAGTAGCGAGGCCCGTACGGTAGTGGATTGGCGGCTCCTTGCGGCCCTCGTTCTATCAATTCAAATGAGTTACGCGTCAACGTGCTGGTAAGTACCTCCTGTGACCTCGTGGGATGGCCAGCCAAATGAGCGGGCAATCCTCGACGCATGGGTAATTATGCTGCAGCATCTTCCTGAAACCAGTTGTCACGTGCCATGCGTATTGCAGTTTAGCCTCGCGTCAGCCACAGTTCTGATCAGCCACAAAAATGATGACATAAGCGAAATTACATCGTAACTTAGTTAAGTTAGTCATTATAGGACGTGCGGGGTCGTTACAGTAAGAAGCGAAATCGGTGTCAGGTCCGAACATTAAGGAGGGCTGTTTTCCCCGGCGGTGGAAAATGGAAGGAAGAAGATAGGCACCTCTACTCTCCGATGAAGGAGCGTCGGGAGCAGCCATGGCAAATCAAACATGGGAAATGTAAATAAGCACCGACTGGGCGTCGCAGCCACAATGTACTGCCAGGTGATGGAGCGGGCCGTCTTGACTCCCCGAAGTACAGTGGGTCTAATGTTTGTGACCATCGGATGATCCGCATTATCTAGTCGGGCTCAGGACATAACAATGTGAGTGGTTCAGACAAGGGTTGCAGCTTGCACAAAGGATGGTACTTCATGAAACTCGAACGCATTCACAACTTCCTGCTACTACCTCACAACATCTTCCTCCTTACCTCTACACAAAGTCGAAAAGTCGTAACAATCACAGCAATACTATCCAACCGCTCCCTCAAGACCGTAGTAAGGCTGATAGTCGAGAAAAGACGTTTTAACGTGGACAATATGCTCATAACGTACACATACGTAAATGCCTTCTAGGCCGCGGTGACGAGTCAATGGGCTTTGTGAGTTATCTTCTTCACCTCCGTACTGGTAGTAACGAAATTCCGAAGCAGGTTATTTGGAGACGCCGACCATCACCGTCCACTTGCCATTATGATGCGTCACGTTCATGCATGTTCAGAATATCACTCTCATCAATATGTGCTTGCTAAGGCAGAACGAAAGCCCAACGCAGATCGTGAGTATGGTTATATTGAAGCTGACCACCGAAAAGAAAGTTTTCATGTAGTGATATGGAACAATATCGTTTTTGGGTGGACATGAGGCGTTAACCGTGCATATGCTCAGATGCGGCCGTCCCTAGCGGGAAATCTTCATGTGGCTGGCGGGCTGGAGTGGCGAGGTGGTCCTCTGATTCTCAGGGTCAGAGCAATGCCCATTGCATTTTGATAATTTTCAAACATGAAGAATTGATTTATGGTATCGAGATATTTTTTCCGCAATTAGGTATATATAGGTTTGTCCCTTTAATGGAATTTCAAGCTATTCACAGCAGTCTACCTCAAGCCATTCCCTCTTTACGATCCATTGCTCTTCCTCATCGGTTTTCTTCAGCACTTTTTAACATTTGCCTTCTTCCATCCACATATACCTATTATCACCAACACTTCAGAGCCATTTCTCAGTATGAAGTGTACCATTCTCAGCAATGGCAGGCTCGCCCTTTTCGCTCTCGCTATCACACAATTCAGCCCCATTCTAGCCAACCCTTCCATAGTGAAGCGCGGTGTCCCCATCGCCATGGGAGCTGCCAAAACATACGGAGCAATCGCGGCCATGTCTCTTACTAGCACAGGTAACACCATCATCACCGGCGACTGCGGAACCTGCCCTGGAACATCAATCTCCGGCTTCCCTCCTGGAGTGTGTACTGGAACAACATCTGCGGGTGGAACCGCAGCTTGCGCCGCAGAAGCCGCTTGTCTTTCAGCATACAACAATGCTAGAGCTCTTGTCCCCACCGCAACAGCTCTCCCATCATCGAACCTCGCAGGTTTAACATTAGCTCCAGGCGTCTACAAATTCCCCGCGTCAGCAGCCACTAATTCGGCCACTCTCACACTTAACGGAGCTACGAACACCAAGGGCCAATTCATCTTCCTTATCGACACAACCTTTACAACTGCCGCTAGCTCCGAAGTCGTCTTAATCAATGGCGCACAAGCTTGCAATGTTTATTTTATTGTTGGCTCATCTGCTACTATTGGAGGGGCAACTGCAATGAACGGAAATATACTGGCGTATACTTCTGTTGGGCTGAGCAATGCTGCGAGCAATAAGGGTACTCTCTGTGCACTCAATGGAGCTGTTACTTTAATCAACAACGCCCTCACTGCTCAGACTGTCTGCACATCATAAGCTTTCGTGGTTGTTGCGATTTTTTTTCCTGTTGTTTACCAAGATTTAAAGTACTTTACTAGTTACAAATCAGATCACCAGAATGTATTCTAGGGAACGAATTGAAAACTGTCTTTTGACTTCTCCCCTGAGAAACTGCACCAGTGCGGTGTCAGTACGTTAAATTGATGCACGAATGCTCGAAAGAGTGGTACTCAAGCCGGGTTTCCCGGGCAGATACGTTTTTCGATAGGTTGGCATACTAAAAATAACCATTTACATGACAAGCTTGGGACTCGCATTATGCGTAGATATACCGACTCTATAGTCTCTGTGAACACTGTGGAATACTGGCTCCGCTGAAGCCCTATCGACTCACTTTAAACGCCAGTCGGGCGGATGGCCCCCCAGTATTAGCTTCCCTTGTGCACTGAGAGATGCGCCGTCGCAGTTGATCCCAATGCTGTTATAAGTTTCTCTCGTATGGACGATCTCATCGTCCGCGACTCCGAGCTCGTCTATTGGAATCCGTAGGACTGGAGGATCAGAAGTAAGAGTTTCGTCTTGACAAGGACTTTGAAATATCTTTGTTGGCACGCGCATATCCTTGCCTATACTTCCGGTCTGAGCCATCAGCTGCTTGAAAATGGGTCGCGAGGATAGCCAATGGAATCCACTTCTATCCGCCTCGGGATTCCCGGAGGCTCTCAGCTGTCTGTACGAGCGCGTCGCGGTCGCTGCTTACGATGTAGACTCGTGCGCCGTTAGCGATGGGTGCTTAGGCTGCCCTGCTTGATTTTAGAGGTAGTACGGAACGAGGGGTTAAAGATAGGCTGTAGATGAGTCCTATGCCAGTTCCCCCACCGGTGACGACGCAGACATATTGTTTAAACGAGAACAGCCTGTCTCCCCTGGCACTTTATGGATATGGCATCTCAATCTAATACTAGGTGACTGCCTGTACTAGGAGTGAGGATCTTGACAACTGGTGTCCGAAGAGGCAAGATTGATAAATTATTGCTCAGCTTATTAACCCAGAATTACGTCATTAGTCTCAATACTGAGCTGAGGGCTGACCCTGTGGCGGTCATTGAAACAAATGAACGCCGCGCCCCGAGTCGTGGTAAAGCACAGTTGCATACAGTTTGGAATCACAATCGTTGGGATATTAACATGTGTATTGGCAATCTATATTAATTACACAAAGCAACCATATTGCATCAATAACTCCGATAGTCAAGCACCTATCTTCAAGCCATAGTGGAGGACAAGCTTTACTATGTACCTGTTAACTCTTCATAATTGGTTTCTTGGAGGCGAATCTCTTTGCTTCGTGCTCCAGTCCGTACAACATGGGGCCGCTTTCAACTCTCTGGCAAGCTGTTTGGGATATCTCTACGGCGCTGGAGCCGGTAACTGCAACCCGACTGTCTTGGCCCTGTAACGGTATGTGGGCGAAGGGTGAGGAGAAAGAGAATGGTGACCTGCAGCAATAACATAGATATAAGTGGCCTCAATGACAAATTAATGAGTGAATGTGAATGTTATCAAGCGGGAAGGAAGGTTGGCTGGGTTGGAGAGACGTAGTTGAAGCGCAGACAGAAGAACGAAGGAAGTGGAGGTTGTGCAGAGAACCTTGTGGAAGAAGGTGGAAGAAGGTGGAAGAAGGTGGAAGGAATTAGCCTCTTTCACCGTGAGGAATAGGTAGCAGAAATGAGCTTGGTTAACTGGCAAAAAGGGAAGACCGGCGACAGAAAATAATCTGCTGGTAGAAGAGGGGATAATCGGATGGTAGAAGGGGCGATAATCCGATGGGGATAATCGGATGGCACAAGAGGGGATAATACAAGATGGGACCATCATGTAGAAGATCACCGAGGGTGGGGCTATGGGGCTATTTGGTTGTGGGGCTATCGGGCTGTGGGGTGGTGCGGCAGCCTGTGGCTGGACACCCTCAGTGCCAGGGGCAACACCTGCCAACTGGTTCGGGCCGCGCTGATCAGAACTCGCGGCCTCTCACCAAATTGAGGGGCCGCGTATCCACGAATCCACACAGCGCACTTTGGACATCTGGGTGGATCATGGTTGGTGGTCAACGGAAAAAGGAAGGAGGGGAGGTGAAGTTTAGTTTGGTGACTTTGGAACCGAGCTTGGATTAGGTGAGTGGAAGAGGGGAGAGGAGATATTTGCAGGGCTGTGGAGGGTTGAGTACAATCTCATATTGACGCCCATATCCTGCCTCTCTGTTTTTCGCCCCCACGTCGCAACGCATTCTCTTGGGTTCCCCACTTTTTCTGCATCTGTTCCGGCCGTCTCATCCCGGAAGAGCTAATACGGCAACTCACCCGGAAATGTTTACTATTATTTCATCTCCGCCATGGGGGCGGAAACAGCGCTGGACGCAAGGATGTAGGAGGGAGACGTCGATATGCTTAATGCCACTCCACTGCCATGGTCTACGTTACCTAACACTAGAAGCAAGCAACAGCCCATATCCTTCCTCATCCTTTTCGAGATCTCTGCTCCCTAGCCTAAATAAATAGACACCCTAGTCCCTGCGAATCTCATCGTGGATTCGCAGGGACTAGGGTTTTCGATCATCACGTTCTGGAGCGTGGCGTAGATCCGCAACCCCTCAGACTGAAGATATAATGCTGCAGGTACTTTGATAGGGATAATATGATGGTTAAGGGGGAACGAAGAGGTCAGATCAACATGGTCTGGTGTGGCTTGGGCACTTGGAAAGGATTAAAAAGTAGCGAGCCGTCACCGTGGCATTATGAGCAGAAAATGGCACTATAGGAAATATAGAGATATAAAGTAAAGTAAGTTAATCATGCTGCGTTTTAGTAGGGATGGCGAAGAGTTGCGTTGTTTTTCTAGTTCTCAGTCAGGGAGAGGGAGAAGATGCGCAAAAAGGGAGACCCGAAGCATGTCTTGAATATATTACTGCGAGTTTTCGCAGACATAGAAGATCTCTCGCTTTTAATGGGAGTGGAGGGATAATTAACCAAGTGATTGGTCTGGTAAGTGCATAAGTTGGGCCCCAGTCTCTCGTGGTGGAGGCCACCCGTTGGCATACCGACCGCGATACTAACCCCACCTCTGCTTAAACTAAAGTGCCTCTTCAATCAGTGCTCTTCTTAGACAAAGATGCAGAGAAAATTTCTTGATTCAAATAAACCTATCAGGACGGCGTAGAGATATTTTACAACTGCGTAGTGCTCGTAGCCCAAGTCACATCGCACTTCCTTATTCAAGCAGTTTACTTGTTTTAGCCCCTGCTCCTTCCCCTCCTTCTGGGTAGAAGTGATCCGGTAAAAATATGTATATCCCCGACAGAATGTAATACTAACCACATTGAGCAAGTTACGTGAATGGCTCATCTCATTAGGCATCCCTAGCAATGCACGACAGCGATTAATTTAGGCACGCGCGCCGGTGTCACAGAAAACCAGCCCCTACTCATTCTTCACACTCTCCTCTCCCGGTCGTGCTTCCGTCTATGCCACCATCTTCCCCTGCTGTGCCAGTGGATATGTGCTTGCTCCGGATTGTAAAGTGCAATGGTTACTCTTGAAGTACCTAAAAAGACCCGCCATCGCTTCATTCAGGCAGCAGTTCTCCTCAGCATGCTCGACCCTGTGCGTGGTGAGGCTAGCACACAAAGCCTTGACGAGGATTCTGCAAAAATGGAACCGTCGAGAGAGCAATTTTCTAAAACGGAAATTTCTGGACTCTTTTGCCCTCATATGCGCTATTCGAAAAGAAGGAGACAGTGTCTCGGCCGCATGCATGGAAGAAGGTGAACCACAGGGGACCATTGTACGAGTTGCTAGTAATGCAGGAGTGGGCAAAGGGACGCTAGAAATTCTGCGAGCCATTAGAGATAAGTTGAATATTATCGCCAATGGAGGTCCTCCACCCAAGCCTCTCAAGCTATTTGACTTCAACTTTTACCAGTGACGGACAGAATCGAAAGAGAAGCCGAGATTCTGCTCAGCATTATTCGATTGGATAAGCTAAGGATCAGACAACTCCTGTCTGACCTTGGAGATTGCCAAAAGACCTCCAAGATATGCCTCAGCGGAATCGAATCTCGAATTATTGAATCCTCACCAACCGCATCTCAGCCATGCATAGAGAAATTTTTAGAGTGGCTACGCGATATCTCTACAGTAGGTCCCGATGGGACGTCTGAGGTCTTTATGCGCTATATCCGAGAGGCCCAAGACGCAAGACGAGACTACAGCACTATCCTGCAAGCAGCCTCCGCAACCCAAACCGGGACTTTGCCGCACTGGGTATCTCTCATTCTCAAGTTGGGCCGATATGGTGTCGCATCAAGAGCTATGGTACAGCTTGCCCTGGAGTTCCCTTCTCTGTTTAATCCCATGATCGTGGAAGCCGTCTCAAACCCGCCAAAGGTACCATTCATCACTGATGGTCCTGCTTTGAACAGCGTCCTTCGAAGAGTGGTTCCAGGAAGAGAAGCAGAATACAGTTCTCGCCTAGCAAGAATTTGGGGTTCAGGGGACGCAGAATCAAAGTTTAAAACCGCATGTCCCACGCGCCTTACCGTTCATGCGGACGTACAGCTGGCCTGTTTTTACGACCATCACCCAGAACGTAATCCGTTCCAATTTATTGGCGTCAGCAAGAAGTCTTGCTATCTTTGCTTGAAATTTCTCGCGCTCCATCCTGGGTTCTTTAACGTTTATTCGTCTCACCAGAAGCTGTATGTATCATGGACGCTTCCGCCGACGGATAATCGTGAGACACGTGCACGCTACAAGTCAATCTCAATAGGAATATGTCAGGTAATGGAGCACGCTGCCCGAAAGGAACTCGAGCAGAGGTTAGGAGCTACTCACAGACCGGTCCCCGCAGATTCGTCTGCTGGTGTCTCACTTAGTGGCCTTACGGAGCACAGCGCAGAAAGAAGTTTTACCGGCGGTGTAGCGGCGCCGGAGCGTAGCATGACGTTGAAGCGAAAAGCTTCAGCGACGAAATGTACGCTCGCAGACAAAGCTGGGCCATACCAATCCTCTGTGAGCTACACGCAATGCAGTCCGGATACGAAATCTTCTCAACAAAGCACAACAATCACTAAGCCGTCGACGCTGAACGGACGCTCGGCATCAGGTCCGTTTTCCAATATTGTAATGCGTTTTACACGAGCTGGCGATGCCACGAGGCAGGAGATTATCCGAATGAGTGATATCGCCGGCCAATCCACTGAGTTCCCGTCCTGGGTCAAGTTAGTTGATATTTTGAGCGCCGGTGGAAAGTTCGGGCTCAGATTTAGGGACGGGTTAGAGTACATGGTAATCGATGGTCTGATCAATATGCATAACGAACGACAATTTCTTGCGTGCTTGCAATACCTTCGCAATATTAACAAACTAAACGCGGAGGTTGTAGTGTATACTGCCGAAACATCTGGGCTGGCATCCTCGGACCCAGAATCTGCACACTGACTTTAGTGGATGGATGACCATACGAGTGGAGGGGATTATCCCAGATTGGCTTAGGGAAACTCTTCTAGATCGAGATAAAGGCTGTGGGATAGAGAATAGGACGAGAATCCGAAGGATTGAGACGGAGCCGAACTTGCTCAGATTTACCCCTTCAATGTAGATATAAAGTGAGGAAGGCCTTTAGATGCAGGAGCAAGCACATCATGCAACTAGTGAACGCAACGATGGAGTTATTTCTCGGCCACGCCTGGAGCCCTTAAATTGAGAGCAGAATTGCCCTCGCTCTTGGATAGACCCGAAGAATTCATTAGAAGGATTTTTCGTAGCCAAGATAAATTTTGGGTCCACCGGTGCTCCCAAATCATTGCGGCGCAGATGTAACACGGTTGCGAACGAAGCAATGAACGCCACGTCTCGTGTATTCAGTTTATATCAACTCCAATGCACCGACGTTATGAGCTCCATAATTAACGGTTTGCGATGTCCATGCTGATGGAAGCAACTCCGCAAACTGGAAGAAGGGCTGCAATGGCGTACTAATAGGGATGCGAGCCTGATATCTTTCTGAATGGTACCAATTTACAATAAGCGATAGAAGCCTGAACGAGAATATGGCGAGCGAGCTAACCCCTCTCATAGCCATATTCCAAGTTGCACCGCCACGGGAAAGATATCATCACGTTGTCGTTCGGCGATTTCTTGCCTTGGCTTTAGGTTCAACCCTCATTTTGGTAGTCTTTTTTCGTTCTATTCCCACGTCCTGTTGTCGCCACACAAATCTGCCACTTAAGCCTTAGAACCTCAAGAGCCTATGTGAGCGCCGAAGCTCTGAGCAACAACATCGACGATTTCTGCCTTGATGTAACCAAGGAGGAACCCCTCATCACTATCGGCTGGACGTGGTCGAAAATCTACTACCGCAACACGCCTGAGGAATACGCGATGACTGCAACGATATCCAATCGCGCGTTCAGCTCCCATCAAAACCAGTGCATCGACGCCATGCGCTCCATCATCAACGGTTGCGATGTCCCTGTTAACGGAAGCAACCCCATGAACTGGAAGCAGGGGGGCAAGCGCGTACAGGGGGGATATACATACCGAATCGACATATTTCGCCAGAATCGGCCGTGGCCTCCACCGACTCAGCCGAAGCAGAGCTGTGAGGGTTGGTATAATTTGGCAACATTATGATATCTATGGTGCTGGGTGGGCGAATAATGACTGGGGGGCAAAATCGCTTCTACCAGCGATTAATCCCTGCTGTGGATTAGGTACGTCGAAGTTAAACACACAAGATAGAATGTTTCCCACTTGTTACAGTAGAGAGACTGGTGTCTAACTCTATGTTTATCATAATAGGAAGTCTTACAGGGTGGAATTTCGAATATTTCGATCAGCCGGATGAGAACGGGTATGAGGTAAGACAATGCCCCCCCTTTTCGTGCCCTTGTGAATGTCGGCTTATGTTGCTTCATAGTGGCACTCATGGTTCAATACTGCCATTGGAACTAGAAGACGCTGCTTTGACAATAACCAAATCCAGTGTGCGGCTGGTGGACCGTGTGACTCTTACTGTAGCGGCAATGGATAATATTCTGCAGTTATCTTTACGCCCTATCTCATTCAAGTCCAATCTCCCCTCTCTTCTATTGCTCTCGCCATATGTCCCTTCACTATATCCCCATCCCCATCCCCATCCCCATCCCCATCCCCATCCCCATCCCCAATACTCGGCCCGTCCCTACACCCACTTACAACCCTCACTCACGTCACTCATGGGGCGAGGATGGCGTGAGTGAGTGGAGAGGTTAATTCCCTTCTTCGCCCTACCTACATCTTTGCCCCATTACCATCCCGCCTCACCCACCGTCAAATTATTCCCACACCCACCCTCACATTCCTCGTCCTCACTCTGCCTAGAACTTACCTGCACCACCCCCTTTTTAAAATCCTCGCCCCATCCTCACTATCGTGTCCCCATCTTCCCTCCTCACCATCGTGATCCGTCCTCACCACCATCACCCCACATTCAACCCACCTTCACCCACCTTCAACCCATTCTAATGTACACCCACACCCCATCCCCACACTCAGCCGCCCAAATCCCACCCTCGCCACTTCCACACCACCTTAGGATAGCGATAAGGCAGGATGAGCGGGGATGGGGTGAGGTGTAGGGTGTTGGGAATGGTAGTGGGATGGGGTGAGGGTATGGATAGGGTGTGAAGAAGTGAGGCAGCATGAGAAAGGGGGGAGGATCGGGAAGGAGTTGGGAATGGGACTGAGCTTGGCCCATCCCTTCCCAATACTCAACACCTTCATCCACCTTCACTGTGCTCACCTGCCCTTGCCCATTCTACCCCACACCCTCCACACCCTCACCCCATAATCTCACCCGCGCCCCGGCCCCATCCTACCATCTCATTATCATCATCCCCAACACCACTTCTCCATTCTCCCCGCCTCACCACCTCACCTCATCCTACCCACCAACACCCTCACCACAATTCTTGGCCCCGCCCCGCAGCGCCTCACCCCATCCTGCCTCACACCCTCACACCATCCTTACCACCTCTGCCTAACTTCACCACAACCGGAGACGATGGGGTGAAAATGGGGTGAGTGAATGAGGGGGCTAGTTCCCTCCCTCACTTAAACCCCATCCATCCCTACCCTTATCTCTCCCCGACCACCACCACCATCTTCACCCCGCTTACACTCTTACACACAGACCTCACTACACCTATATCACCCTCACCACCTAAACTCCATGGTTCCCGGTTGCCGTCACTGGTATCTAGCAATTAAGCGGAGTTTGCGTGAGAGTTTTTTTTGGGGGGGGGTGGTGAGGCCGGTGAAGATGGGACGAAGGTGGGGGGATGAGGGTGGGGGGGTGAGGATGGAGTGAGAGAAAACGGGTGAGTGTTCTAAGTAGGATGGGGGCAAGGTGGTGAGGCTGGGTGATAAAGACGGGGTGATGGTGGTGAGGGTGGGGTTCGTTGGGTGAGGTGGGGCAAGTAGGTTCGAGGCAGGACAAGGTGGGGCCAAGAGTGGTGAAGATGTGGTGAGGATGGGGTGTGGATGAGAGTGAATGAGAGGGTTCTATAGTTATAGTGAAGGAAAGGGCGCGGGATTATACAAAGAGGGTAGATGGGATTAAATTACATCTAACTTATTAAATATATCGTTTCCTAATTTCGGGTCTACTCTCTAAAACGGCTAGCTAACTCGTTATACTTGAAGTATGTAACCCTTCCGTTCCTCCCCATTCAAGGCCAGACTGCCCTTCTAGAAGTCGAATATCACACCTATACGACTCTGTCTTCTCTGTAACCAATCTAACGCTGCCTGCTACCTAACTATCATCACGCTCTAAAACTAGCGGCATGATAACATTTAGCTATTAACACTCTCGATCGTCATCTCCGCCTACCTAGCCCAAAATACTCACTACTTCCTTTACCGTCTATTTCTAAATCAAGACAAATTATAACGTATGAATTAATATGGTTTACGCGGACAAGGGTAGAATATTTGATGGTGTGAATATAATATTACTGTAATCGGGATTAAGTTAATTTAACAAATCTTGATTTGTACCCTCACAATTAAATATAATTGAACGTTTACAAAAATTCGTAGGTCGTATTTTACTGTATGACAGGAAGTCTTTGGGGCATAGTTGAATAAAGCATGCCCAATCCCTGTTTGTCATCAATATAGCCAGTTTCCTTGAATGTGCGGCCCGAGCTTCTGCCTCTTGTCGGTTGGAGATGTAAATCAATGCTGAACGGAAGTCCATGGTGAGAGAAGCGAATCAGAATAATCAATGGCCGTTTGAAGACTGCTGCTGCAGATGAAAGAAGCACAAGGTAACAAGAGAATTCACACTCGGTGAGAGCAAAGAAAAGCGGTCAAGTGTGACCGGTGTAGAGTGAGTGTGTGATTGAACAGGAATGAGATGAGAACTGCATGAGGTGGCAGCCTCGTTCCTCAGCAGCTTCTTATATGGAGAGCGGATGTCTTCAAGAATGACTGGAACGGGATGCAGATTCATCATGTATTCATACCTGGGTTGGGACCTCGCATTTAGTTCCCTCGTCGCAATATATCTGATTAGCCTATGCGGATGGGATCTTCCTGATCTATGCCTTACCTAAAGTTAAATGGAGAACTCCAATACACTTCCAATACCTGGACGGAGACAAGCATACAAGCTTGAGATGGGGAACAATAGCTAACAGAACGACAAAATGAGCTGCGAAGTTCTCTAATACCAAATTGAAGCTTGCCGTTATTGCTTTGGCTTTGTGCTATGCCAAGCACCAGTAAATCATAACCAGGGACCTAGAATCCGCATTCGGTCTGGCTGTACAGTACATAATTGGAGGGCCGGTTAAGTTTACTGTCTGACATCAGCGGATGACATCGCTTACTTTCACGTGAGGGATATGAAGGTCCACTCATGTTAACGTCTCGCTGACATTCTCGGTTGGCTGAGAGCAGATTATGGTTTCTTATCCTACGTCATCGACATTGAATTTTCTGATATACATAGACTCGGGTTGACTATTCTAACAAATACCACTTCTTATTTCCTAAATACTTTGACTTGATTAGTATTAAATTGGAACCTGGCTCTTCGTCATACGCTGCATGTCGAACAGCATATCATGAATATGTCCTCATTTGCTCTGGCCAGAAACTGCACAACGCACCTTGTAGTTCAACCTAGGGATCTACGCCTTAGTCCACCAGAAAGTTATCTATTCATCCAGGATGGTTTAATTATTGCATGTGGGCTGCTTTATTCTCTATGCTACCTCTTTTATAGTATAAGAACGTATAGTGATAAGAGATGTGCTGGACCTGTACTTTGCGTGTATGTTTTATTATAGATCTCCTCCGTTCTTAGACAATAAAACATACTAATATTAAATGCATAACTTAGCTGTGGAAATCTATCGTACGAATTTTTTTACGCCCTCACAACAACTTCTACGACATTTGAGAGAACAAGCTTTTTAGCTTGGCTCGGTCTTGATGTTCTCTTTACTACTACGGCTGTTTTATCAACTTATGCACCTGGTCGAAGACATACGATAACTATTCAGATTTTTATGGGTTTTCTTGTAGGCGTTTTAGCCTTATATATGTTCCGGCCCAACCACCAATATTACCCATTCGTGAATGGGCCGGCCCAACCGTAAATGCGGCCCAACTGTCAATATGAGAAGCGGTGTAGATAGTATTATAGAAAATTCAAATCCTACATCCTACAACTATAGTAATTATGGCTACTATTGCTTCAATCAACCCGTTCCCAAACGACGTACGTACTGCTTTTGAAGCATATATAAGTAATCCTACTTACTATAATCGAGAGCAACTTCCATATACAAAATGGCACCAAATGCGCACTATACTACAGAATATTACAACGTTTACACCATTTGATCAGGAGAGTAGCAACCTAAAGCACCGTACGCAGTCTCAGTTTGAGCTTATAGATGAGAAGCTCTATAAGAAAAGTGATATACGACATCCAACTCCTAGGTTTGTAGTTCAGAAAGCAGAGGTATTTGATGTTATTGCGCAAGAGCATCTGAAGCTTCTACATGTAGGCCGTAATAAGGTCTGGCCTATTATTGAGCAACAGTACTATGGGATTAAGCGTCAGGATGTTGAGTTTATACTCAAGCGTTGCAAGAACTGTACTCTAAATCGGCCAAACACAACTAAAGCTCCATTAGTCCCTATTATAAGTGGACGGGCGTGGGAGAGGGTTCAAATCGACCTAATTGATATGCGCCACGAGCCTTTAGGGCAGTATAAATGGATTCTTCACATAAAGGATCACTTCTCAAAGTATACACAGCTATACCCATTAAAAAGCAAGCACGCAGAGCTAATTGCAGACTGCTTTGCTCAGTTCATTGCAGCTTTCTTACCTCCTAAGATTATGCAGGCTGATAATGGGAAGGAATTTAAGGGAGCCCTCCTTATTCTACTCCGGAAGTATGGAATCCAGGTGGTAAATGGAGCGCCACGGTCACCACAAACGCAAGGCCTAGTTGAGCAGGCAAATGGCGTTGTTGAGAATAAGCTCCGGGCGTGGAAAATGGATCACGGGTCTACAGAGTGGAAGGATGGGCTACTTGAGGTTACACTTGCAATGAATACCCAAATCCACTCTACAATTGGGTGCGCACCAGCTGAGCTACTATTCCGAGACAGGAGCTCTCATATTGACTGGCTTAATAGCCAGGCCCGGAACGATCTCTCAATTGGAGTTGAGCAGGAAGACCCAACTATGGCACCGATTTTTGAGAGTGAGCTTGAGCCCGAAGCTCCAATTGACTCACGGCTCCGCCGAGCGCCAGAGCTCTCAATTGAGCTTAGAATTGAGAGCTCCCACTCTGAGCCAGAGCTCGGAATTGAGCTCAGAATTGAGAGCTCCCACTCCGAGCCAGAGCTTGGAATTGAGCTTCGAATTGAGAGCTCCTACTCCGAGCCAGAGCTCAGAATTGAGCTTGAGCCTGAGCTCAATTCTGAGCTCTGGCAACCAGCTCCTACTCGAGCTCAGGCTCGAGCTCAGGCCCAACTCCAAGCACTGCCTGAGCTCGGAATTGAGCTTGAGCACACAAGGCTCAGTTCTCAGCTCGGAGCTCGAGCCCAGCTCCACCGAGCCCCAGAGCTCGGAATTGAGCCCAGCTCTAGCTCCGAGCTCGAGCTAGAGCTTGGAATTGAGCTCCGGCGCGGGAGCCGGGCTCGAGTGCCAGCTCAGCCTAGGACTGAGGTAGCAGCTATACCTGACCCTATAATTGAGAAAGCTGTAGCAGCTACTCAAAGAGCAAGGGTTTCTATGATACGCAAGTATACTAAGAAGCATGATATCCAACACTTTGATATTGGAGCTATAGTCTCTATAAAGGTCCCTCGGGAGGATAGAACCTCAACTGATAATAAGAGGCTCTTTGCTCAAATTCTAGAGGAGCCTTACCCTCATAGGTATCGCGTTCTTACACCTTCAGGTGTTATACAACGCCTTATACCTACAAAATCACTTGGAGTTGTAGAGCAAGCTCTATGGGCTGATATCCAAATTCCTACTTCTACAAAGCAAGTAACACTAGGGCTTGCAGCTAGGGAGGCTTCTACAAGTGCACGGGTAGGAATATCATGTCAATGCAAGGGGCAGTGTAGTACAAAGAGGTGCCGTTGTTATAAGGAAGTCAAGCAGTGTAGTGTACACTGCCATAACGACGACCATGACTGTAACAACTTATTAGGTCTAGCTATTCGTACAGAAATAGCTTTAGTTGAGCGGCCAAAGCGGAAGCGGGCAAGAGCAGACACTATAGGTAATACTATATAGTATAGTTCAATTGATCAATTACTTCTATTTACGGTTGGGCCGGCCTAACCGTCAATCGCAATATTGGTGGTTGGGCCGGCCCATTGGTGAATGGGCCGGCCCATTCACGAATGGGTAATATTGGTGGTTGGGCCGGAACATATATGTTCCGGCCCAACCACCAACTATTCTGGTTGGCCAACTGGCCGGCCAGTTGGCGAATGGGCCGGCCGAACCACCAACTTTTAGGTTGGTGGTTCGGCCGGCCCAACCACCAACCTGCCAAGGAGCGGGGTAGATAGAATAGTAGAATAGAATATTGAAGCTTCATTACACCTACACTTGCAATAATGGCTACTATTACTTCGATTAATCCATTTCCGAACGATGTACGCACTGCCTTTGAAGCATATATAAGTAGTATAACTTACTATAATCGCGAGTAGCTCTCATATGATAAATGGGAGCGTATATGCGTAATACTACAGAACCCAACTGCTTTTAAAGCAACACATAAGGAAGCAAAGAACCTTAAGCATCGTGCGTAGTCTGATTTTGAGCTTATAAATAATAAGCTCTATAGAAAAAGTAACGTACGGTACTTAAATGCTCGATATGTGGTTCGGAAAGCAGAGGTCTTTAATGTTATTACAGAAGAGCACCTTAAGCTTCTACACGTAGGCCGGAATAAGGTATGGCCTACAATTGAGCAACAGTACTATGGAATAAAGCGAGAGGATGTAGAGTTTATACTCAAACGGTATAAGAATTGTACTTTGAATAGGCTGAATACTACAAAAGCTCCATTAGTTCCTATTATAAGTGGATAGGCGTGGGAGAGAGTTCAAATCGACCTAATTAATATGCGCCACGAGCCGTTAGGGTAGTATAAATGGATTCTTCATATAAAGGATCACTTCTCAAAGTATACACAGCTATACCCATTGAAAAGCAAGCACGCAGAGCCTATTGCAGAGTGCTTTGCTCAATTCATTGCAGCTTTCCTACCTCCAAAGATTATGCAGGCTGATAATGGGAAGGAATTTAAGGGGGCTCTCTTACTCTTACTACGGAAGTATGGAATACAGGTGGTAAATGGAGCACCACGATCACCACAAACGCAAGGCCTAGTTGAGCAGGCAAATGGGGTTGTTGAGAATAAGCTCCGGGCATGGAAAATGGATCACGGGTCTACAGAATGGAAGAATGGGCTACTTGAAGTGGTGCTTGCTATGAACACCCAAATCCACTCTACAATTGGGTGTGCGCCAGCTGAGCTTCTGTTCCGAGAGCGTAGCTCACACATTAACTGGCTCAATAGTCAGGCCCGGAAGGATCTGTCAATTGGAATTGAGCAGGAAGACCCAACCATGGGCCCGATATTTGAGAGCCAGCTCGAGCCCGAGCTTGAGTCTGAGACGGAAGCTCTCATCGACCTACGGCTTCGGCAGCAAGGGCCAGAGCTCAATTATGAGCCGAGCTCTGGTTCTGAGCCAGAGCTCCGAATTGAGCTCAATTCTGAGCTCCGAACTAGAGCCAGAGTTCGATCTGGAACTCAAGCCAGAGCTGGAGCTAGAGCCCAGCTCCAGCTCGAGTCAGAGCTCAGAATTGAGCTCTCTGGCTCAGAGCTCAGAATTGAGCTCAGCTCTAGTTCTGAGCGAGAACCAGAGCTCAATTCTGAGCTCTGTCGCATAGCTCCTACTCGAGCTCAGACTCGAGTACTAGCCCAGCTCCAGGCTGAGCCAGAGTTCCGTTCCGAGCTCGAGAGCTCAAGGCTTCAGGCTCGAGCGCCAGAGCCTAGAATTGAGTTCTCTGGCTCAGAACTAAATTCCGAGCCCAGCTCTTGCTCTAGCTCTGGCTTAGAGCCAGAGCTCCGGCGTGGGACCCGGGCCCGAGTTCCAGCTCAACCTAGAGCTGAGCTTCAGGCGACCACTGATCCTGTAATTGAGAGAGCTATAGTGGCTACTCAACGAGCAAGGATTTCTATGGTACGCAAATATACAAAGAAACATGATATTCAGCACTTTGATATAGGAGCTATAGTCTCTATAAAGATCCCTCGGCCTGATAGAACTTCAACTGATAATAAGAGGCTATTTGCACGAATTCTAGAGGAGCCTTACCCTCATAGATATCGGGTTCTTACATATTCTGGCATTATACAACGCCTTATCCCTACAAAATCACTTGGAGTTGTAGAGCAAGCTCTATGGTCTAATATTATAATTCCTACTTCTACAAAGCAAGTAGCCTTAGGGCTTGCAGCTAGAGAGGCTTCTACAAGTGCTCGGGTTGGAATATCATGTCAATGCAAAGGGCAGTGCAGTACAAAGAGGTGCCGGTGTTATAAGGAAGCTAAGGAGTGTAGTGTACACTGCCATAACGATGATCATGACTGTGGCTACTTATCAGGTCTAGCTATACGTACAGAAATAGCTTTAGTTGAGAGACCAAAGCGGAAGCGGGCACGAGCGGATACAGTAGGAAACACTATTTAGAATCAATTTACTATTGCCTACTTACATTTACGGGTGGCCTAGGCCACCCACCAATGCTCGTATTTATGGGTGGCCTAGGCCATTGGTGAATGGTCTAGTCCATTCACCAACGAGCAGCATTGGCGGCTGGCCTGGAACATATATGTTCCGGCCCAACCACCAACTATTCTGGTTGGCCAACTGGCCGGCCAGTTGGCGAATGGGCCGGCCGAACCACCAACTTTTGGGTTGGTGGTTCGGCCGGCCCAACCACCAACCTATACATAGAATAGTAGAATAGTATATTGAATTGAATTGAATTACCTACTCTACTCTAGCCCGTTTCCGCTTCGGCCTCTCAACTAAAGCTATTTCCGTACGAGTAGTAAGACCTGATAAATTGCTACAGTCATGGTCATCGTTATGGCAGTGTACACTACACTCCTTTGCTTCCTTATAACACCTACACCTCTTCGTACTACACAGCCCTTTGCACTAACAGGATATTCCAACCCGAGCACTTGTAGAAGCCTCTCTAGCTGCAAGCCCTAGGCCTACTTCCTTAGTAGAAGTAGGAATTACTATATCACCCCATAGAGCTCGCTCTACAACTCCAAGTGATTTAGTAGGAATAAGGCGTTGTATAATACCCGAAGCTGTAAGAATCCGATACCTATGAGGGTAAGGCTCTTCTAGAATTCGTGCAAATAGCCTCTTATTATCAGTTAAGGTTCTATCCTCTCGAGGAACCTTGATAGAGACTATAGCTCCTATATCAAAGTGCTGAATATCATGTTTCTTTGTATATTTGCGTACCATAGAAATCCTTGCTCGTTGAGTAGCCACTATAGCTCTCTCAATTACAGGATCAGTGGTCGCCTGAAGCTCAGCTCTAGGTTGAGCTGGAACTCGGGCCCGGGTCCCACGCCGGAGCTCTGGCTCTAAGCCAGAGCTAGAGCAAGAGCTGGGCTCGGAATTTAGTTCTGAGCCAGAGAACTCAATTCTAGGCTCTGGCGCTCGAGCCTGAAGCCTTGAGCTCTCGAGCTCGGAACGGAACTCTGGCTCAGCCTGGAGCTGGGCTAGTACTCGAGTCTGAGCTCGAGTAGGAGCTATGCGACAGAGCTCAGAATTGAGCTCTGGTTCTCGCTCAGAACTAGAGCTGAGCTCAATTCTGAGCTCTGAGCCAGAGAGCTCAATTCTGAGCTCTGACTCGAGCTGGAGCTGGGCTCTAGCTCCAGCTCTGGCTTGAGTTCCAGATCGAACTCTGGCTCTAGTTCGGAGCTCAGAATTGAGCTCAATTCGGAGCTCTGGCTCAGAACCAGAGCTCGGCTCATAATTGAGCTCTGGCCCTTGCTGCCGAAGCCGTAGGTCGATGAGAGCTTCCGTCTCAGACTCAAGCTCGGGCTCGAGCTGGCTCTCAAATATCGGGCCCATGGTTGGGTCTTCCTGCTCAATTCCAATTGACAGATCCTTCCGGGCCTGACTATTGAGCCAGTTAATGTGTGAGCTACGCTCTCGGAACAGAAGCTCAGCTGGCGCACACCCAATTGTAGAGTGGATTTGGGTGTTCATAGCAAGCACCACTTCAAGTAGCCCATTCTTCCATTCTGTAGACCCGTGATCCATTTTCCATGCCCGGAGCTTATTCTCAACAACCCCATTTGCCTGCTCAACTAGGCCTTGCGTTTGTGGTGATCGTGGTGCTCCATTTACCACCTGTATTCCATACTTCCGTAGTAAGAGTAAGAGAGCCCCCTTAAATTCCTTCCCATTATCAGCCTGCATAATCTTTGGAGGTAGGAAAGCTGCAATGAATTGAGCAAAGCACTCTGCAATAGGCTCTGCGTGCTTGCTTTTCAATGGGTATAGCTGTGTATACTTTGAGAAGTGATCCTTTATATGAAGAATCCATTTATACTACCCTAACGGCTCGTGGCGCATATTAATTAGGTCGATTTGAACTCTCTCCCACGCCTATCCACTTATAATAGGAACTAATGGAGCTTTTGTAGTATTCAGCCTATTCAAAGTACAATTCTTATACCGTTTGAGTATAAACTCTACATCCTCTCGCTTTATTCCATAGTACTGTTGCTCAATTGTAGGCCATACCTTATTCCGGCCTACGTGTAGAAGCTTAAGGTGCTCTTCTGTAATAACATTAAAGACCTCTGCTTTCCGAACCACATATCGAGCATTTAAGTACCGTACGTTACTTTTTCTATAGAGCTTATTATTTATAAGCTCAAAATCAGACTACGCACGATGCTTAAGGTTCTTTGCTTCCTTATGTGTTGCTTTAAAAGCAGTTGGGTTCTGTAGTATTACGCATATACGCTCCCATTTATCATATGAGAGCTACTCGCGATTATAGTAAGTTATACTACTTATATATGCTTCAAAGGCAGTGCGTACATCGTTCGGAAATGGATTAATCGAAGTAATAGTAGCCATTATTGCAAGTGTAGGTGTAATGAAGCTTCAATATTCTATTCTACTATTCTATCTACCCCGCTCCTTGGCAGGTTGGTGGTTGGGCCGGCCGAACCACCAACCTAAAAGTTGGTGGTTCGGCCGGCCCATTCGCCAACTGGCCGGCCAGTTGGCCAACCAGAATAGTTGGTGGTTGGGCCGGAACATATATAATAGCTAAAAAGGAAAGAGAAGAAGATAGATAGTATATTAGACATCTAATAATCTATTATTCTAGTTATTATATTACTATTAGACCCATATAAAGATGCTTTTAATTCTAATTTTAAAAACCCTAATTAGGAAATGTAGTAGGCAATACATTCTACTAGGCCATTTGCTAAATTAGGTAATTAGGACCTAAACTACAACCTTTCATCTACTATATCTTCTGCTATAACGCTCTAATAAGGAAAAGGAAACCTGTTTACTATTACTAGACTTAATTCTAACAAGTTTTATACCTAAAGTTTTATAAGTTTATTCTAACCTTCACCCCTATTTTAGTATTCCTAAAATTTAACTAATTCTTTTTCACTCTGCAGTTTAGGGGAATCTAAACAATTCTAACATAGGCTGTTAGCCTAAAACTATCCTCCTTTTAGTAGTATTCAAAGTTAGAGCGCGCGAGTAGCAAGGCGGGATCTGTGTGCTAATATCTCTCACGAAGGCTAACAAGGATGCTAGACATTGCTGTTTGATCTGTCTAGCCAAGTGTCACCTTTATATCTGTTTTCATTTCTAGTTCTAATCCTAACTAGAGCTCCGTGGGCGCACCGTTAGATTATGGTCTGAGTTCTCTAGTTATACGTGCTGCTAATATTGTTTTACACAGTCGAAGTTCTTCGCTGAGTTGGGATCGCCTATTCCACGATACTTCGACACAAGAGGGTATTTACAGATATTCCGACTAAACTGTATTTTGGCCTTTGCTGGGGTTAATGCAGGTAGCGTGTCTGGTGCCTTTCCATCTTCAACCCATGACATAAGCGCCCCAAAGGGATCTGACGGGATGGCGCCGATAGTCGTGCCCTGCCCACAATGATCCACACCTGGCGCAAAGAACAGACGAAAGAATTTATCCACGTCCTCTGGGCAACCCCCCATACGCTTTTCTACTCTCTCGCGATATCTTGCTGTGCCTTGCGGGAAGATCAGTGGATCCGATCCACCTTGCCAGACAAGGAGCTTTCCGCCTGACTGTTTGAGCCCAGAGAGATCTGGGTCGTCGGAGCCAATGATATCGCTGTATTTGCGTATTGATTTAGAGAACAGCCTCGTCAGTTCTGCGGAGTCGATTGTGGAGGTGTTGAAGTTGGGATCGGTCTTGAGGTAATACTTGATCCAGGTGTCACTAACAAAGAAAGGGGCACCCTTGAGGTGGCCGGAAGTTCCGCTGATTGGTGCTGTATTGGCGAGACTGGTCAGTGGAGCACCTATGGTTAGCCCATCCCAGAGCTGTTTTCCCTGGGCATCTTTTGGTCCAGCCCAGATCTTTTTGACGATCGATGCAATGGTTCGTGAAATCACAACCTCCTGCCCTTTGCACTGGCTCCGTTTGCCCACTACTGTGAAGGGATCGAATCTGCAAGCGGCGACGTTTGAGATGACACCGTCCTTGACCCCGTCTAACTCGTCACAGGCAGCAATGGCGGCTTGAGTAACCGCATCGAGCTCGCAGTGCGAAGGGAAATATTTAGCTTCCTTCATGACGACTTGAGGCCAGTGCTCCGCCACAACGTACTTGTCCCAGGAGATAGCGGGTGCTCCCGCGAGGATACCATCGAAGTCCTTCGGATATTCCTGAGCAGCCACTAGACCCTGCCTGCCACCCGTTGAGCACCCGTTCCAGTACGAATACTTTGGTTGCTTCCCATAAAAGGATTCCGTGACTTCCTTTGCGACCACCGCCATGTCGTGTATAGAGCGAGACGCGAAATTGGTCAAAAGGTCGTAGTTAACCTTACCCTTCGCATCTAACGCCCACAGCCCTGGTGTCAAGAGTTCACCCGAAACACCGGCATCTGTAGCAGCTGCTGCAAAGTCTTGTGCAACTACTGGTGCAAGAGCATATTGGCCCACACCAGCTGCCCACGCACTTCCTCCTGTTGCAACGAATCGGCCATTCCACTTCTTTAGTGGCAGCCATACTTGGACGAGGACTTTATCTCCTGTGTTTGGGTGCGAGAGAGTTACGCTGACGTCGCAGATGCTCAGGTGTGGAACATCGAAGAGAAGTAGGGGAGGGGTGGCGGAAACGGTAAAGTTGTGTCTCTCCTTGCTTTCGATAGAGAGGACCTTTGCGCCATGAACACTGGGTGCTGGGATATTTGCACAAGAATAGGCACCGTGCTTAGGCGTTCCCACGGCAGTTGCGGAGTAAGCAAGTATGCTTACGGTGGCCGTTAGAAGTGTGATAAGCATCTTGCGTAGGTCGATCCACAGTGTTATCAAGGACACAATGCGTCTGTAGATAGATTGAAGTAATTGAATTTATGGCGAAGCTACTTCTCTTTATAGACCTTGTCTCTCGTGATCATTAAAAGCCGTAGCATTGACATAGCCTCATTTCCTCTCAACGAGGCACGCTGCGGACAAGCTCCATCCGTGGTGAGCACTAATTGCATTTGGGCGTCGACTATTTTTTTAGAGGCAGTGTTTATGGTAGTTCGGTGACTCGGAAAATTTTGGCTCCCTACGCCATCGCCGACTTCAGTATTTCTAACCGAGTCATGAGTGGGAACTGTCCATCGATGTAGGTAACGATTTACTATTCAGGACGCTAAAATATGACACGGTTGCAGTGGCGATGCCATGCCAATAAAATTTCACTTGAGACCTGAACCCTGCATGGGCTATTAATGCGCCACAATTTGCTGCTTCGTCATCTTTGCGGGCATAATTTGAGGTCGTCCATATCATGTCCGTACTAGGGCTCAATGAACTAAAAAGCAATGACATCGCCGGCTGCAGCCTCACTATAACCTATAACGCGCAGGCAACAGTCTAACAAGAAATTTGGTTGGAGGCCGGCAAGACGATCCTTTCCACCCCTACACGGTTGCATCCAAACTGGAGAGGCGCAGATTAATTCGGCCGGAAAACCCACGGTCTTTTTCTAACCCAAATAAAGCTGGAGACCAGATCCAATTAGAGCCTGATGCAGGCCGGTATTTCCAATAATAGCTATACTCAGTACTTGTTGGTGACCTCGGCTGATAGTAAAGGATGAAATATGACACCGAAATTATGATACTGTGCAAACCTAGGACGCAGACTCTTTCCCGATTAATCCCATGCTTCGATGAGAGTTACGCTAAGCAAGACTGGGTATTTAGAAAGAGTTATTGGAAAATCGAATGGGTCCTTAGGGCTACTGAAAAGAAGCAAGATATCTGACTTTGCTCTGCGTTAAATATGAAGCCTAATTTCCATATCTTTGGTACACGGCATGGCGTGCATCTTGGTCAGCAACGATACAACAATACGATTACCCACAAAGTCTCGTTTCATTTCTTGGGTCGCGCTAACATATTAGAGGCTTAGCACTAGCTTCTCATCTAAGGCAGAGCTATGTGAGCTCTTATTTCTTTTAGAGCAAAGATAAGGCTTTAGGCGGCTGCCTCCTACCGCGCTAATGAACATTTTCTCCGCAAGATTGTTGTGTAAGATTTAAACGTAACACCGTATTTTTGGCAACGCCAAGTGCCCACTTCTGGGGCTAAGAAGCGGTGACTGAGTGCGCAGATTAAAGTGTAGCTTAAATAGCCGCATCTTGCAAGCCTTGCAAGTGGATAGAGCATATTTATTTTACCCGTTATAAGTGCGTGAAACCGGCTTACTACAGCTCCTAATATTGGGGAACGCTATGGCATCGAATCTGTCCAAGCTTCTAATTCTGATTCTACTTTGACCTTTACCTTGTGTTTTCTTCTAAGGGTTAATACTCTAGTGCCGAGTTTTCTTTCATTGAGCCGGTTAGACGTCTAGAATGGTGCTGCTTGCTCACGAGGAAATATACTAACACGCCATAATGACTCCACGGCCACGGGCTGACAGCCCCTGGAAGCTCATCGAGACACTAGGCGATACTAGAGACACAGTCGGTAGATTTACTCAAGGAGGCACGCAAAACTCCGCTGACCCTCCTCCAAGCAGTCCCACAGCGCCATCCACTGCGCCAACGAGATGGCCCACGTCCACAACTGCATCATTTGCGGCATGAACAGTATCTACCTGCAAGCGCCGTACGTGCGCCTCCCTGTTGACATCACTGACTTCCTCTTCTACATCATGGCCTGGTGCGACTTTGTCCACCACCATCACCAAGTCGAGGAGGACATTGTCTTTCCTAAGCTCGAGGCTTTCACGGGGCAAGCTGGCTGCATAGGCGGTAACCTGAAAACAGCACGACATCTTCAAGCCGCGCATTGCACAACTAGAGGCGTATGCGCGCGAGACGAAGGTCGAGAGCTATAGCGGGGCGAGAGTCAGGGAGCTGGTCCTAGTAATGGGGGATGTTCTGCGCTAGCACCTCGCCGAGGAGATCCCGACGCTGTTAGCGCTCGAGACATTCCCGAGCGAGGGTATCATGAAGATCTTTAAGAAGTGCGAGAAGGCTACGTTTGAGTACCTGAAGGTGAGCTGTCCTGCTGCGTTATAGTGAAGACACGACTAAGATCTAGCTAGGAGCTGGCGATGCCTATGGTCCTGGGATTGTGTGATGGTACGTACAAAGAGGGCAAGCATGTGTTTCCTCCTGTGCCTGGTTTTGCAAGATATCTCGTCTACTACTGGTATAGACGCACCCGTCAGGGTGCTTAGAGGTTCCTAACCTGCGATATGTGGGGTACACCGCAGCCGCTACAGTTTGTTGAATAGTACTTGCGCGGGCTTTGATTGCAACGACTAGGCTCTCGGTATCTCTCAATTGGGGTTTTCTGATTGGAAGCTCAAGGAGTGGCTGTTCTAAAAGGGCGGCCCGACAGTCCTTCTCATCCGTGTCAGAAGTTGGCAAAGTTCAGAAAGCGAATAGTTTGAGCCCCAAGGCGCATGATACGGGAGGTACGAAATTGCGAAGTTTGATCTCGAGCCCCATGGAGCGTGAAGTGATAAATTTTGGTATGCAGTTCCCGCCTAATGATGAACATTTTCGCAATCGTCCTTTCTGACGTATGGACATTAGACGAGTTCTATAGTGCATTAAATGTCAAGAAGAGCTTCAACTAAATGTAACAGCGATGTGATTATATATCTGCTGAGACTTAGTGAACATCGACAATATCCGATTTGTTTTCCCAAAGCTTTCGGTGTGCGTGAAGGGTGTTAAGCGGGTAGTCCATCAACTCGTTATGGTAGTGGAAGGTTCCACACGTGTCACAGAAAATCCGTGGCGTCCCTCCCAAAATATGACTAGCCTCGATGATCCCTTTCATGCGGATGGAGGCGAACAGTGGGATATCGATTGCAGGAAAAGCTATGGCCAAAGTGACTACCACAGCAAAAAAGTGGGCCAGCGTAGTAAGAACGAATATATCACCCTCGCTGATAGAAATAAACGATATAGAGTACTTGGTCATCCAAGATGAAAACGGATATATCATTTGGTATTGCTCTGCAACCGACCAGCCAAAAGAGTGTCGCTCGTATACAAGCCGGAGAATGTCGCGCAGTTGCCGGATCATTGCGGAGAGATTAGTGTTGCCCTGGGCGGAAGATGCCAGTTGGTTCAGGGATTTGATTCCTTGAGGAAGCAGCAGTTCCAAAAGCTTGCTGCGGTAGCGAACTTGTTGTGTTGGATCCGCTTCGTTCCGAGATGGTATATGCTCCTCAGACTGACCAAGGAGAGATTGTTGGTCGAGATAACTGGAAAACCCAGACTCTCTAGCCCATGGCCTCATTTGACGAGTGACCTAAATAAGCTATAAGCGGCCAATCGAGGCAGACAATAGATCATAGTCTTACAGCAGAAATTCCATGCATGATGGTCATCAAACCGCGCCTATAAGATTATTCTCTGTTAGCTGACGTCTGACCTGTGTAAACAAAAACGAACCAGTTACTAGGATGGTACCCTAAGGATATAGATGCGCTTAAGACTGCATCTGCGTTCTCTTTGGAAAATGAGTGGATTGCTTTACGCAGTCCTTTAAGTGCCATGCTCTTATATCGGGCAGAGTCTTCTAATGCCTCTGTAGATCTAGTGACTAATGCAAGCCTCTCTGCTGAAAGTGCCATGCTTGCATGTGCAGCAAAGTCATATCTGGTAGCGAGTTGAAAGAAGCTGGCCGTCCAAAAATTAGAATATTGCGACGTAGAACATGGCTGGTTATAGTGACGGGTAAAAGTACGCACAGTGGAAATTCACACCACCAGAGACACATCTACCTCGTTTGGCCGAGTTCAAGGATATAAGCCAGGAGAGCCAGTTGATGCATATACCGCAAGTCTTTCATGGACATGGAGTGCCAACTTGGAGTCGCTGGCAGATTCAGAACCGGAAAAGGGGGCTCTCCAATGTCCCGCCATTTTTGACAGGACTGCTCGATAACAGCTGGCCAGGAGAGTCTAGGAACAAGGTGGCTGGCTGATTCAACCGCACTACTTGTTGGGTATGTACAGAGTCGCCTAGTAAGAAGACAGTTGCGGCTGATTGGGGTTATGTGCATGTTAACATGGCCATGCTCCAAAGTCGCTGGAAAGGAACAACAACTGACCACTGGGGTTGAAATTCATCACATTTGACGTGACGGGACTTGCAAGTCTCGCAGCCGATTTTTGACTTGGTATGACTCCGTCGTATTACTGGATTTACAGACGCCATCCTCGAACGGCTCTTACAATCAGAATTTTATCGAGTTCGATCGAATACCTAACTACAGACACGTATAAATTACAAAGTCAAAGTGTAGAGTCATTGAAAATGATGACATAAGTCAAACCATAGTTGACGCGATGCCGCAGACATGGAGCTGTAGGCAGAGTTGTCGGGATTTGAGACGGGTTGGTAATGGGTCCACCAGTTCGCTTAACTAGTGAAGTGAGCAAGGGACCCCCGACGGCTGCCTTGCTCAGCTTCGTGTGAGATTTTAGCGCTAGATCACGCTCTGTCACATCACTCTGCCAATGCGCTAGAGTGGAACTCTTCAATTTTTACCTGCCTGTCAAAACTGATAAACAACCAGATAGATAATATCTACGACTCTCTCCATTTATGGGCCCAGATATACTGCTTTGCTCTCCACTTTTAAAAGACAGGCAATTATTTAAGCAAGGTCTCGAAGTAGTGCCGATAAGCCTTTAAATATTTATTCATCGCCAATCTCGTTACACCAGTCTCAGCACGTAACTCCTCAGTCATGATGTCAAAAGTCGCCCAGAGCAACTTGTCTGAGATACTGGTCATCCGCGACGTCACGCCCAATGTTACCACTTTCTCCGTTCCCTTCGCTCGTTTTGGCATTTTCCGTGTCGGCGGCCGGGGCACAATCGGTGTGGTCTTTATTCATTTTCCGCCTCCCCTTTGTATCTAGTCTAACACTCCTCCAGTCAGACTCTCTTCTGGCGCCCTCGCAGTCTTCTCTCCCGTCGCTTTTACCCCCGAAGTCGACACCAAACTGCGGGAAAAGGGAAATAATCTGAAGTACATTATTGCGCCCAGCATGGAGCACCACATATATATAAGCGATTGGGCGCGCGCCTTCCCTCAAGCCCAAGTAATTGGCCCCGAAGGCCTCGCAGAGAAACGCGCCGCTTCTTCGATAGATGTCAAGAGCGCTAGCTATGGCGAGCAGATACCTTTCAGCACCGTATTCTCGTCAAAATTAAGGGGCCAGTCTAAGATTTCGATTGAATTCGATGCGGATTTCGAGTACGAGTATATCGCCGACCATCCGTCCAAGGAAATCGTATTTTTCTACAGGCCTGACCGGACGCTGATTGTGGCGGACTACATGTTCAACTCCCCGCCTATGGAGCAGTACTCGAGAACTGGCGAGGCGGCAGAAGGAAATGCTCTCAGCAGATTTTTTCAGTATCTGCAGTCGACGAAAGGGAGGGCGATGGGTCAGAGGAGAATCCAATGGTATGCAGCGAGCAGTAAGAATAGGGAAGGCTTCAATGAGAGTGTAGCAAAGATTGACAGCTGGGACTTTTGTTACATTATTCCTTGCCATGGCGACGTAATCGAGGATGAGGCAAAGGAGGTGTTTAGGAAAGTGTTTGAGTGGCATTTAGTCGGAAAAGGGAATTGAGAGGCTAGAATTTTTCTTGGAGGAGAACTCGTTAGAGCGAGACAATACAGATATAAGATATATATACATATAGCCGGGGCCTAATTACCCTTTAGCACAGGTGTAGCTTCTTCTTTAAGAGAGGCGAAGGCGATCGTGGTAGCGCATCTAGGTTCTGCAATATCATCGCGGCTCATTTTAAAACCACAAAACCCAGTCCAACCCTTCCATTAGAGAAGCAATGGGTGTCAAACTTGCCACTTCCGTTGAACATTTGTAGTTGGAATATCTGTTAGCAAAGCTACGTCGTGGCAGATTGCGGAGAAGGTGAGGAAGCGTCGACGAATATGAGTATGAGCTTTTCATTGGCGACGAGATCGAACATCGCTTTGTTTGCTTACTGACGCTTTGATCAAAACGATAAGAAAATTAAGACTTACGACCACGTCCGCTAACGTTAGAGGTTCTTTTCACATGGCCCAGGAACGACTTAAGCTTTAAGTGTTCTCACACAAGGACTACTTTGTTGCAAAGAATTCTGCGTAGGAAAGATTCCTTTTGAAGATGTTGACAGAGGAATATGTCTATGCGGCTGACGAGAGGTGTGACGTCGATAGGTCAACAACCTACCATGCAGGCTATTTTGCGTTAAGGACCAACTATATGAGGCAGCGGGTCTGACTTAGAGACTGGTTTTATGGAGCATCCATCAATTAGATAGTCCTAAGCTGATGACACATCTGACAATAAAGGTGGCCCCTGTGGCAATCAAGCGTTGATATCTGTCGGTAAGAATGGCATTCAAGAGAGGCTCGTCAATAAGGAGGACCGGTCAACAAGCGCAGATGGCCCTCTGTCATGGAGGGTCACTATTCAACACAAACCTCGAGGCAGTCCAAACCAACCGCTATGCGCGGGTTACGCAAAACTAAACTTAGGCGGCAAGTTTTTTCAAATGGATCACAGGTTGGATTACAGAAGTCTTTGGGCGGTTCGAAAGCCGCCAGATGCCGACGACGAATACCATCCGTTCCGTCCTCGACTATGTCTGCAACTACATCTTCATCATCGGGAGGCCCCTGATTCTCGATACGCGGAGGATAGGTGCTTTTCAACATCATATTCAAGGACTAGCGAGGAGACAAGCTGCCCTTCAACCTCCGAAACCGGACCTTGAGGGTAGCGGTGGCATCGCCGAGGTTAACGTGGCTGATCCTGATTCACTTCATCATAACGCCGGCCGTGGAGCTGCTGTCTCTCAGCAGAAAATTGCAAAGCCAGAAAACCCTAAATATGCATGCCACTCTGTGCTAATCTGCCGATACTCTACTCGTATAGGGGTAGCATGACCAGGTGCTTCTTCAGTTCCTCCTGCGTATATCATACCAGCTATATTGGCCGTTGGTGCAGCGTGTGCGTCATTTGGAGTATCGAGACGTTGCTTGACCGTCTGTGCGAGGACGTTCGTCAAGCGACTACCCTCCTCGGTATGCGTTTTGCAGGCAATCTGAAGGGTGGTCGATGCGGACACTAACGATTACTAAAATGTCCGAGTCCGGTCGGGAAAATTACTAAGAGGCATATTACTATTCTTAGGCCTCACCTAATGGCACAAAATACATTGATACCTTAGTCATGCTCATTGTGGAGACGTCCCAGGAACTGGCCATATTTTATTGTGGACATTCTTTCAACAAGAGAGACCACAACCTGTGAAAATGATTACTAGGACCAGTGAGAATCCGTTTCAGACATTTGATCTTAACATCTCACACGATATGAAAACTGCCACAGCGAGCGAACAACATCCCTTGCAAGATTCACAAGGTCGAGAAACCAAAAATGAAGTCTACGAAGGGCTAGAAAAGGCGGACAGCTTTGCAGACGGATCCTGGGTGCTCGAGTGTGTCGCATCCGGAATTTCAATTGCTGGGCTTGTCGCTCTGATCGCCGTTCTGGCGCACTTCAACCACAAGGTTTCCCAAGAGCTTGGCCATGGGATTACACTAAACGCCTTCGTAGCTGCTCTGTCCACGGTCATCCGTATATCTACTATGGTCTCTATAGCGGAAGTGCTAGGTCAGGCAAAGTGGTTCTGGTTTGGAGACACACGACAAAGACAAGTGAGACACCTGGCAGATTTAGAAGTGTTCGACAAGGCAACTCGAGGCTCATGGGGAAGTCTGCTCCTGTTATGGAAAATAAAGGGATTGTATGTGTTACCACCTCATGAGTGGGGATTGCTGATAACTGACGTGAGGAATCCAAGACACTTAGCAACAATTGGAGCTATTCTCTCAATAGCTTCTCTTCCTTTCGGTACTTTCACTCAGCAGGCACTGACGACTGTATATCATCAAGCGCCTCTGTCATTGAATGGGAGCGGCATCGTCAGAAGTGAATTCTTTGATTCTTGGGCTCAGGACTTTAACACAAAGACTCGTAGGCTAGCTTTCTCCTCTCTTCATGAGGCTCATAATACATCAGCAGTTGCTAACATCTAAAACAGAAATTCCTACTCTGGCTATGCAAGCGGCAATCACAGTTGGTCTCAGCGTAGGGTTAGTATCAGAACAAGTTCCACAAATCCAAGCACAGTGTGCTAGTGGAAACTGCACTTGGCCTATCACGCCGTCACTAGGGTTCTGTGGCTCGTGCACAGGTTTCAAACCAACAAGAAGTTGCAATGGTCCTGTCAGTCTAGAGACTTGTACCAACATGTCGGACCCCACATGCTCCGGATACAGCTGCACGTATAATTTTCCAGATGGGAAGAATATTACCGACAAACCGCAACGCTATCTAGGTTATACTTCTAATCTCTTCTCCTCTATACCGACGTCTGGGGGGTTTTATAATGAATCCGGGTCTCTTTATGTCGCCAACTTTAACCTCGTTGGTGGCAAATACTCTCCGGAATACACATATGAAAGTAACTTTGGAAATGGCCTAAATACAACCTTCACGCAATGTGCGTTATGGGCCTGTGTGCAAGCTCACAATATCTCCGTGATAAAGGGAAAACAAAACTCTTCGATAACTAAATCCTGGGCACGCCCTTCATCAACCACTCTGGGAGACGAATTCAATTCCCCGGGATCCATGAAATTCGTCTTCGCTGATCATCATCAGGATTCCACCATTCCTAGCAAAGTGAATCTCACAATCACTAATACAACAATCAAGGCCATAAGGGACTATATGGAAACGACACTCTCCGCCACCGTTAACACCCAACCTCTTGGCTTCTTTCAGCATACACCTGTTGCGGAAGCTCTTTGGAATGCGTCTATGACACCAGATACTTTTATCAACTCTCTTGCCTTGGCTATGAGCAATCACCTACGATCAGTCTCAGCAAACAATACCAATCTCTTTCCAGCGACTATTCTGGCGAATGAGGCGCGCGTGAAGGTGCGTTGGGGCTGGATGGCATTCCCAGTAGTCATCGTGACTGTATCGGTTGTTCATTTACTTTCTAGTATGATTACAACTCGTTGGAGTCTGGTGGGACTGTGGAAGAATTCACAAATAGTGTTGCTTTCCACGACTATGGGCAAGGAAGTCTTAGAAAGTAGGAAACAGTTGAATGGGAAAGTATTTAGGGAAACTCCGGTTGAGCTGAGAAGGGAACGCGATGGGTGGGCTTTTAGGGCCGTCGAAGACCGAGCGAGGCTTTAATGATTGGCAAGAGCAAACGATGTTTTCTACGTAAAATATACTCAGACGTGACGTATTACACATGCGGGTGGCCTCTCTCGTACGAAACACTATTGCCAAATATAATTATCTTAGAGCAGGACGTCTACAACTTTGATGAGGCAGGTTTCGATAGGAGTTATTGCTACTACGAGGGTAGTCACAAGCTTAGAAGCAAAGAGTCGTCTAAAGACTATATAGCTAAGAAATAGGGAATGGGTGTCAATTATTCAAGGTATTAATTTGTATGGATAGGCACTTCTACCGTTTATCATTTTTATAGCAGAATCACCTCGCTACTTAGTATAAGAACTTAGGATTACTAGACTATTAGGTGATTACATTAGGTGAGAATGAGTAGACTTTAAATTTAATGAGGTACAAGTGGATTTAACACTTCGATTAGTATACAAGCACTTATACATTTAGAGCCTATTGCGTTCTTATTCTTAATAGACATAAGAGCCGTTTCTTAGCGCAATTTCAAAACTACTGTATAGAACAAAATATAATTAACCTCTATATGTCACTACACTCGTCACACATACTTTAGCTACTTAATGCTAGCTTTTTGCTCTACTAAAGTTTTTGTACAATTGTTAGATTGAAACCTTTGAACAGAACAGGCTAAATCATTATTACAAAGCTTGGGTTTCTCTCTGCATTTAAGTAGGCATTTAAAGTTGCATTTACAGAGCAGAATATTGGGAGTGGGTTCCGAGCAACAAGATTAGTCCTGCACGAGCCGCAGAATATTCTCTCTTACTTAAATCAACACTTTAGAAGTGTCACGCGGCTGTATGTTCCGCTCGCATGTGACTACGTTATATGGTAATTATTATTATCATATCGCTAATACTATCTAATACACTGGCGCTACTTCATCGCCGGCCCGTATCTTGGACAGTACCGTATCCTGAATAGTACCGTATTCTCTCCAGTACTGTGTCCTCTAAGTATTGTATCCTCCTCACGAGATTCGAAGTATTTCCGCCGTGATTGTGTGTGCTGTGACATACTTGTATGTGTTTATGGGTACGAAAAGAACTTGGAGTAATCTCCCATTCCCCACACAAGGCGTGCCCGACTTATGGCATTAATATGCCTCGAAGGGTAAGGACAAAAACTATCCAGACACTATGTCACCAAGACTTGGGGCTAAGTGTCCGGATTGTTTTGTCCCAACTCTTCGCTTGCTAATCATAGTTCTATAACAACTCGCAATCCTTGAACGCCGGTGATAGCGGGGAATCTGGCGCTAAATTCTCACACGAAGGGGCAAAGGTCGGGCCCGCCAACTATCGTAGTGGAGCTAAGGGAAGCTAACAGGTGGACCTGCAGTTCTTCGAAGGGTTTCTCTCTAGCGGATTAGTACCGAAATGGGACAGTGGGGTCTGGCGCTAAAATCTCACACGAAGCTGACGGAGTATTGGTCGCGCCGATTTGGCTCCACTAATCTAAAGGAACACTAGCGAGCAAGACGATCAGTTGACGAGGTCCACTGCCTGCGGCTAGTGTGTGTGTGTCCCGTTGTAGCACCCTCTTGAATCTCGACAACTCTGACGTCGTTTACACCACGCCAAGGTGACCCGCAATCCCCTTGTGTGACGACATTCAGTAACTTACCAACCGCCTAGTGATCGCGGGACAGCCCTCTTCCGATTCATCCATAGTTCCTTCTGTGAATGCAACCTCTGCAAGATATCGACTAGTATAGCTCCACATATCTAAGTCTCGAGGACTCTTCAAGGTGGTCAGAGTAGAAACACAGCGTCATTTCACGTCCACGCTTCTCGTGTCATAAATGCCAAGATTTCACCGTAAATTCATTCGTTTAGATGTTAGTTTGCGGGACAAAGTGAGAGCTAGCATTTGTCACCCAGACTGGCTGTGCACACTGCCTCGGAAGGCCTGAATCTAGAAGTACAAATGTCACTGCTTTGAAATCAACCTTTCTTTAGTAGGGTTAACGTCCGGCTTATATGTACCTGCCAGCCCACAAATTCTCCTTATGATTATACCTGGAAACCACCATCACAAAGGCAGTGTATCAGCGGTAGCACTCTCTCCAATGTCACCACGTTCAGTTCTCATCACTGGTTGCAGTCAAGGGGGGGCCGGCGAAGCTCTTGCCAGAAGATTCCACCAGGGTGGGTTCAGAGTGTTCGCAACAGCAAGAAACTTGCGCAAAATCGAGCATCTGAGATCAGAGGGGATTGAGATTTTGGAGCTGGACATTCTAGAGAACCAATCAATCGTGAAGGTGGCTACTTCTGTCTCCGACTTGACTGGTGGGACGCTTGACATTCTGATTAACAATGCTGGAGGAGGTATATCTGTACTCATGTCTAGGCTTATATATATGTGCTAACACGGTGTAGGTTACATGGTACCGGTTTTGGATATGGATTACGGTAAAGCGAGCAAATTATTCGACGTGAATGTCTTTGCGCCAATCAGCGTTGTCAAAGCTTTCCTTCCAATGCTCATCGCCAATAACGGAACCATTGTCAATGTCGGCTCCTATGTAGATACATTACCGGTACCATGGCAAGGGATATACAATGCCTCTAAAGCTGCTCTTAGGGCAATTACGGACAATCTACGTCTAGAGTTACGTCCATTCATCGTCAACGTTGTCTATGTCAGTTAATCTTTCGTATTATTATGGATGAAAGTATGAAACTAATTGCATTTTAGATCGCCGCCGGAGGAATTGAGACTAATTTCCTAGAGAATTTGGATACCTTCCATCTTAGCGAAACCTCGCTGTACTACCCTGGAAGGGATATACTAGAGCCAATCATAAACTATGAAAGTCAAAAGAGCGCTCATAGTAGCATGCCACCATCTGAATTTGCCAACGAAGTATACGATGCTGCTATAGCTGGAGTCTCAAACTATAGGGCGTATGCTGGCACCCAAACGCCGCTAATTCATATGCCTGAATCTGAAAGAGTAAAGTTTATATATCTCCCCAAAGTTCAACTGCTAATAAGGTATAGGATGACCTACTAGCGGGTGGGACTGGCATAAAGGCATTCACAGAACGAATCCAGCAAGGCGAGGCATGATGTACTCTGTTCATGTAGATAAATAGTTTCCCTAATTCGAATATTGTTGTTTTATGGGCATAAGAGTCACTAATCGGCTGATTCAAACACAAGAGTTTTGCAAAGGCTATAGTTTTATAGCTCTTAGTTTCCCTGCTCACTCTTCTCACTCAGACTAGCTTCTTGACTTTAGGTGTTTTAAGTGGTTTAAAGCTAGTAAATAGTTGGTAGATTAAGACCTACAGTGAATCTCATAATTCCATGCCACAAAGGTCGAATTCTTTTTAATAATATGCTCAACAATAATCTCCAACATGTCGACCCTTTTGACAATTACTTCTCTATTTGTGGGTGAGGGCTGGAATGGACAGTCCTTCAGCATTATAGATCCGATGAAGTGTAATGCCTTCGTTGGATTTGTGGATGCTAGTATCGTGACGAGACGTCTACAGACTGTAGCAGTAGGTGGCGCATATGATTACGAAATGTTTATGCGGTGGCATATGTCTCACCGTTCTCCAACTTTCAAAACATGGTCACCTCTATATGAGATTAATGCTAAAAATCCTGTGGCTTGTCATGAGATGTATTGTTTTAGTAGATAAAACATCAATCAATTATTCAGGAACTCCTTTACAGCAAAAAAGAACTCGTGAGGCTTTTCCAGCCAAGGAACATGGCCAGCTTCCTCAATGAGGACCAGTTTTGCCCTGCTACCAAGTTCCTCTGCTACCTTCCGAGCAGCTGCCTCCGAACAGATACCATCAGTTCTTCCATTTATGACCAGCGTATGAGCGTGGACCTTCCATATTCCTTCAACCGCCGAGAACTTCAGTTCGCTATCGCATCGCCCCTGATTCACGAAGTTCCATGCGGAGATTGATCCGCCCTCGAGAGCTGCATCAAACAGATATGCCTTTTCCGGGTCGTGCATGTAGTAAGGAAGAACCGTATGTAGTCTTTTGGCAAACTCGTCATCAGTCGAGGGAGGTTCCTGCATCAACTCTTTAATATTCTTTAAGGCAGGACCGTACAAGGGATGATTCTGACGGGCAGCGGCATAGGTTTGGAAGTTATTAGAGTTGAAGCCCTGTAGTTCATGGTTGATCAGCACCAGCTTCTCGACTTTGTCTGGGAAATCCTGAGCGTATGCTAAGACAATGGCTCCACCGTTAGAGTGGCCTAAGAGCCACAGCTTTTCCTGTGCCAGGTGTATGCGCAGAGGCTCTAAGTCTGAAGATAAAGTTTTGGTGCTCATCTCATCAGCAGAGGACGGACGGGAGCTACTTCCAATTCCGCGGGCCTCAAAGTAGAGCACAGTAAAGTCTTCCTCTAGCTTCTGCACAGTGTTGGCATATAAATGTATTGACGGTCCCCATCCGACACTCTGGAAAATGACCAGCGGCCCTTGGCCACGGACGAGGTAGTGAAATATGATGCCATTTGGTGCAAGGAACTTATGTGAGCCTGGTGTTAAGACAGGAGAAGACATTTTTTAGATCTCAAAGGAGTTTGTGTTTATGAATGAGTTTGCAATGGCGAGGGCTATGTGTTTTGTTCTCTGGACTTCTTTTATAGAGGTAACTCGTTTCTACGCTCTTACTCAGCACTAGCCTAACCAAGAGGCTGTTAGTATCTTGGCCATAACTATGGGCGGTGAACGAATTCTGCGTATGCAAAACGAGGCAGGGTGGAAATATGGCACGTTCAAAATACCATTCTGAATCCGTTATTTCGTGCATAATTCTGACCTGATGTACATGATAACTCCCTTATCCCAAGTAAACCTAAGCTCTCGATGAAGTGAATGAGCAGGAGGAAGCTAGCAATTTGTCTTCAGCATCAGAACGTGAATCGGCGATATACGCTGCGCACGACGCGATTGAAGCAGCTTGGTAGATTTAACAGCGCAAGACCGATTTGGCGCAAAGCACTATACACTCGCTATCGAGTTACCATATTATTTTCGTCCACATCATAACGGTGTTGACACGGACAGATAGAGTTATTATATAAGCATGGAACTATACCTATCTCGGTAGAATTAGGCGTGGGGTGTGATGGAATCTGCGACTAAAATCTCACACGTCGCTAGCAAAGGTTCTAGGCGATGACAGGGCGGATCTGCGACCTTAAATCTCACATGACGGTGGCAAAGCTACCAGACATCACCGTATGGCTCGGCTGTGGACCATGCTCATCTTCAATGCCCAACAACAATGGTAGCTCCATGTCTACGACGTCATAATATGATTTGAACTATCAAGGTCGGGCCCTAAAGACTGTCTGCTAACCGCTTTGACCACCGCACTCGTCCGTCGCCAACGGGCCTCGGTGATGAGCGGCTGTGTTGTGGGGATTTGCGTGCCCCTTTAATGTGGGCTGTGTCATCATTTTGTAGACCCTTGTACGTAGACAAGTAGACTCCCAGGATCGACAGTCAAGCGGTGTCGACTATGAAAGCCGTAATACGATAAAACCGTACCAAGTCAAATGGCGGCTGCAACACGTGCATATCCCATATAGTTTCGACGCTACTTCTAGGGCTATGGCTCTGCTAGGAAGCTGGTCACTCCCATAATAGGATTAGGGATGTCTGATGGCTGTCATCCGTAAGCTTACAGCATTCACATAGTTAGAACAACATCATCTCTTTGTCTCTCCTCCCAGTTTTTTCTAAAACACTGACTATTCTAACGGCCCTCTTGACCTATTGAAAGTAAAATTTCTTCTGCCCATCGTCCAGGGTTTCAAGTCCGGTATTCGAGTTTGACGGTATGGACGCCTCTTTGAAAAATAAAATCGTTATTATTACCAGTGGCTCACGAGCCATTGGATCTGCAATTGCAATTGAGTTTGCCAGACGGGGAGCAAAAGGGGTATGTGACTCTGCTATATTCTATACAGATATTTATAAGCTATTCAGATTACTATCACGTATATTTCAAACACCAGAGCAGCTCAGGACGCAGTCGCTAAGATCAAGGCCTTCGGAGCTGATGCTTTAGCTCTTCAAGCAGATATGCGGGATCCCAAAGTTGGAGAAAAGATAGTCAAAGCTACCCTGGAAGGTCTTCGGGTTGCCGGAATCGATATTTCAGGTATACATATCTAATTCTCTGGCCCACAGTACATCGACTAATATGCTGCTCATATGAAGTTAACAACGCAGCTTACATCCCTATGGTCGCCTTTTCTGCCGGAACTATCGATGACTTTAGAGCTGCTTTTGAAACAAACGTCGCTAGACCAATATTCTTGTCTCAAGCTGTGTTACTAGTCATTAGACGAGGTGGACGTATTATCAACGTCTCTTCTCGTCAAGTAGTCATCCTAGCGCAGAGCCTAGTAATCTTGTATGTAGCTTCCAAAGCAGCACTACATAGCCTTACCAGAAGCTTGGCTCTGGAATATGCCGCAAAATTAGGGATTACAGTCAATACGTTGATGCCAGGGCCTACTGACACAGGTTAGTTATGGTTTTGTGCCTCGATTCCCTCCCTAATAATCTAAGGTGATTCTACCAGACGCCTTAAAAGCAGCTGGGCCAGAGCTATTAGAGAGTGTAAGAAACGTCGCAACAGCGGAAAAGCGCCTTGGTACTCCTGATGATATCGCACAAGTAGCGGCATTTCTTGCAGAAGATGGTAGTCGCTGGGTCAACGGGGCGACCATTTCTGCTACTGGCGGTGCAGTTATGGCTTAAAAATATGTCAATGAACGTAGATTAATAAACCGACCAGTCATTTCTGCTGCTGGGTATTTTGCACTCTACACTCAAGATGTTGAATTCTTACTCCGTGCCCGGTACTAAAAGCCGTGGTGCCATAAACTGCAAGCACCAATCGCCACACCCCGGCCAGGACTGCGAGCCTTAAGACTCTTACTTACACTAACTCAGGGACAGGGGGCTACAGTATATACAATAGCTAAGTTACCTTAATTTACTACAGTATGCATTACCAATTGATTATATGTGTCCTTACTGATGTGGTTCTATTCTTACTTTCTACTTTCTACCGCTAACACACAAAATAATCCGAGGTTGGCACTTACCATACTAGCTGGTGGCAGCCGTTTATCAGAGGGTCCGCTCAACGACACTTGGCCGGTGCCTCTGGGATTGCAACGATATGCGCATCACTGCTGTACCATACAGCCATCCACGGTTTGAGTACAACATACAGTGCGCAGACAATTCGGGTGAGGGCTGTGGCGATGCAAACCGTGTTAATACGATGGACGGTCGAGACCACCTAGGTTCTATAGCGACGCCATCGGCGCCCTACAATCCTCGGTCCCAGGAGCTGCCGCACTCATGATGACCCCGATGTGTGCTGCTGTAGGTGCAGGACAAACAGATTCCTGTACTCAAGCTCCGAGTACGGTCAGGAGTGCTTCTGCGACAAGTCCATTCAGATACTGAGGCACCAGCTACTGCCTGCTTGGAAGCCACTTCTGAGACTACCTTGTTAAAAGGCAATATTTTAGGCCGCTTTCTAGGCGTCAGCCCCCCTGCGGCCACTACACACTTCCTTTTTAGGGAGGGCTGTTATGACGGTGATGAAGGTTGCTCTATGAGCCCTAGGAACCTGCGTCACTAGTAGCCGACCTAACTAAATCCATTCTAATCCTAGTTGATTCCATTAACAAGGCGTAGACTAGCAAATTCACTGCCTCTCTAGGGTTAGTTAGTGAAGTGCACTAGCAATAGGAGGAGCTCTTCAAACTTATCAACTTCTGCAAATGCTTACGGATACTGCCCATTTCCATTGCCCATTCTTAGTAAGGAATTCTTGTCTCCTTCACCCGTTTACAAATTCTCTAGCATTACTAGCTCTTTCCCTCTGAGGACGCTACTATGAATAAAGGACTTTCCCTATTACGTATGCGTTAGATCGTCCTTAATGTCAGCTAACGGGATCTTAAATCGGACGTCGTCCCTCTCTTTGAACACTAGCACATTCAAAGCATTTCCTCTGCATCCGCTATCATGTCTACCACTACGCTTCAAATATTGTCCATGGAAATTAGCTTCCTCATAAAATACATCAGCTCCTTTGTCTTGCTCCACAAAACCATGAGCCGACCGCCAGTCTACTTTACAGTTAGAGCAGCAGACTAAGCGTGTAGCACATTGGAGAGTAGGTGGCGTTGCACAACTAAGCGCTCCACACCTGCGCAAGTCGCTCTCCCAGATCCTCCATTCCTAGCCAGTCCTTGGTGAGAATGGCCCATTCCCCGAGTGTCTCTCAAATAGCTCGACCTCTTCGAGGTGGAGAACATTCAGACAGTAGCATAAGAATTGTTTCTAGTAAATCAGATTGCGGTCTATGGTCGTCTTCTCCTACAACGGGCCAAACGGTAGACAATGCGCGTCTAGTTGATGCGGACTAGCCAGGAGGAGCCGAGTCATTAAAGGCTAGCATTTCAACCGATCAATACAGCGTCCGAAGAACAACCAGTCCATCGCAGCAGCCATCCTGTGTAGATAATCGTCTTCCCGTCCCAAACCATTCCGCCAGAACTTTCTGCATATCCTCCTGATGTTCTTTTTCATGTGCCCATTGCTCCTTGATATCATCGATCAATTGGCAGCGGCCGGCCTCTTTGTCGGCCACATCCTCTCCTGCCCTACTCTCGGGTACAACCACACACAAATAATGGATGGCATTTCCGGGAACTGTAAAGAAGGTCTGCAATTCCAGCTACATCTGCTGCTTTAGAGCGGGTATTTAGTAATGGCAACGACATAATTACTAAGAAGCGGAACCGGTTGTCGCCTTCAACTGTAGGATATCTACTGCCTACGGGATTAGGGTGTACCTCCAGAAGGTGACGACGGCAAAGGCGATGGAGACGATGAGTGGGAGGAATAGGGTTGCAACAGTATGGTACATTATTATATCACGACTATTATCATAGTTCTTATCAGCCTCAATTCTACTTTCTGCAAGGCAATTTTATAGCAGAGCCTCACCCGGGTATATACCCATACCTACCCGTGACATCCTACCTACCTACCTACCTACTGTACCCGCAAAGCTCCGGGTATATACCCCAAGTAGTACCCGCCGAACACTGTTTGGCGGCCGATTTATTGCAGCACTTAATACTTAGCAATGATCGCTTCTCGAGGCTTCGGATCAAGATCGCTATGCGTGTCTGCTAGGTGTCCGGCCAAGTTTGTAATTGCATACCCCTAAGCCTTACATATCAAGGCCAGGTGCGCGTGGTAGTAGATTATCCAGTCCACCGTTTTTGAGAGCCTCAAGGACCCTAATGACAAAGCCGCAACCCTGAGGGTTTGACGATGACAGCTTAGGGTTACTTAGATTACGGTTTTTCTCGCTCGCAACGTCTCATACAACATTGCAATTATGTGCAACGGTCTATGCAAAGATTACGGACAGTGTACAAGCTTCACAGAATTTAATGATTACTATAAAGGGACAAATGATGTCTCGGTCTGTTGGAGTAGTATTTGGGACGTGGTATTTGGCACCCCTGTTTTTAAGGTCGCGTAATTTTAAATGGCGAAAACGGCTGACTCAACTGGTACTTGAGCATAGCCATGAGACTTACAGACTAAGGATAGGTGCGCTGGTTGGTGGACCAGCCTGTTAAGTGCGGCGGTGGCTCTGAGAAATATTTAGTTTTCATACGATTAAGCCAGTAACCCTAAGAATCGACGACAACGACAACGACAACGACGGCTTAGGGTTACTTAGGGTGAGGGATTTCCAATGCAACAACATTTATGTCAGGTCAGAATTACGCGCAAAACTGTAGGAGGCTTTGATGGTATTTTAGATGTGATAATTTGGACCCATGTTCTCCGCCCCCACCCCCTTTTCCGTGGGCAGAAACCCCTCACCGCCTAGAACCATGGTCAAAACACCAACAGCCTCTTGGTTAGGGTATAAACACGAGCATTGTAGAGAGTGTTCGAGGGCGCTTGCTGTGACGCAGCTTAAATGCATATTTGTGGAAATCTATGTTTTAGAATACTGGCCATTAGAAACAAATTCAGCCACAAACACCTGGCATCACCTAGGAGATACAACGATTGACCTAATTAATTCTCGACCAGACCGACGTTACGTATTATGAGACTTGGCACTAGTTTCTTTCTTCTCTCATTCAGTGCCGTGGAAGCTCTTATTTCAAATACCTTAATATTTTTTATATGAGACCTTCTCGTGAGGTTGACTGGGTCGTTGGTGTGGATAATTGTGAGGCTGGGGCGACGGGAGATCTACACAAATTCAGGCAATGGGCATTTTCTCCACAATTTGTCAGCAAGGTGCCGTGTAAGATTTTAGCGCAGGGTCGTATTTTCGGGACTTCTAACCCGATGACTAACCCAATTGATATGTGAGGTGATATCGGCCAAGCCTCGACAAATAGCGCATCACGTACAATCTCGCACATAGGCTTCCCATGCACACAAAAATTCGATGTTTTCTTTTCCGTTTCAGTACAAGTCTGCTCCAAAGGAGGTCTCCTAGGCTATTCCATCCATTTAAGATACTCTACAAGCAATGATGCCTGTCAAGCACGTCGTTCGCCAGAGTCACCGGAAATCGAGACAGGGTTGCCAAACATGTAAACGCCGGCACATCAAGTGTGATGAGCTAAGACCCTTTTGGCAAGTTAATATTGTTGACAGGAGTCGTGTCTCAAGCTGGCATGCTAATCATGTTGCAGTCAAAAATGTCAAGATAGTAGGAAACAATGTGTATATCAAGGTGTTCTGGGCGGGTCGCAGAGCGCCGAGGTCACTGATTCCCTGATATGGCCGGTTGCCATCGAACTGTCATGCAACATGTGGAAAGAATCCGGCCGGCCACCGTTTCCGCGGCTGGTCCTAGCCGTCTCTCCAAGTTGGCACAGCATGCCGCTGACTGATTTGCGGTACATATATCACATGGCCCTCGTGGATAGCATGCTTGACGTGAGTGGGACAAGCAACATGTGTCTGTTGTGGGGCGAGATTAGAATGTGCGTTGCAGTACGCCATAGATTGGCTTTAATCCAAATCATTTATACCCCACACTAACGGTCTTTAACGTTAGAATGATTCAATTGGCGATCAGTTTCAACTTCGTTGCACACACACTTGCTGCTACATCAGCAGAGCGTCTTTCTGTCCTAACGAAGTCTCAAGAGGCTTCCGATGATTCATCCAGGTATCGGGCGCTAGCTCTTCATGGACTAGGCCAAGAAATACAGTCATTTTCTAGACAGAATGCAGATGCTATATTGAGCTCATATCTCGGGTTGTCTTTTATCATGTCAGATCAGTTAGTACTTCCAAATTGCGTCAATATTTCTACTGTCTATATGCTAACAGCGGCTAATCTAGTCGTTCACTCATTACAGTCACAACGAGTATAGATCTGGTGAGACGCTAATAATAATTCGCAATTACAACTCTTTCTAATTTGGTATAGGTGGTTGCGCGAATGCGACACTGGTCGGAACAATCTGCGTTTCACCATCTCTTTGAGTATGACCGCGGGCACAGATCAGTGAATATAGAAGCTGCCTCTATAGAGGCCCAAATAATGACAGACACCCCTAATCATGCTATCGCAATTCTACTCACGAAAGGAGTGGTTGCACTAAACAAACTTTCACAGTGTTTCCAGCATGATTTAAACTTGGCAGCCGTTATCCGTCAGCTCCGAGATGTCATGCGACTAGTTCATGACCGCCTTGGCGCTCAGACACCGACCACGGCTCAATACCGCCTGATATACCCGTTCATATCGTGGTATAATAAAAATGCAGCATCGTCTTACATAGCAATTAGCGAGAAGGATCCTGCTGTGCTCGTCTTTCTTCTACATATGTATGCAGCATTTATCACCCTCGCAGTGGCGTTGCCTGCTACCAAACTACCACTGTTTACAACGTTTCGATTTAGAGCTATCGTCGAAATAAATCGGGCGTTGGAGCAGGGTCAAGGGCTTCAGTGTAATGGGTGCAATGCTCTTCATCATTACTATGAGCTGGCGGATTTTCCCCTGCATGCTGTACAAGTATACCAATCGCATATAACTGTCTAGCTTAACTAGAGGCATAGAGCTTTTTGATGTATAATTCTAAAACTTAAACACGGTTCAACTATAGTGATGCCATGGCACTATGGCGTTGGATAGCTCTAAAACATCTCACTCACCTTGGCATATGGCTTTAAGAAAACCTCTCTTCCTAGAAGATACAACCCTAAGTTTTTATGTGCTTTACTTCCGCGCGACGATTACATCTACGTTCAATGTGAAGTTAAATGCGTCTGTTAGAGCAACGGTTCTAAAATCTCATGAGCTGGTTTAGTATTTTCGGTGGCAATCTATCTAGCTATCGAGGAGAATCCGTTGTAGTTGCCGTAGCTCTAGAAAATCTCATGCCACGTCGCTATCGAGCACATCGCCCACCCTGTCCCACTTGTCGTAGCTCTAGAAAATCTCATGTCACGTCGCTATCGAGCACATCGCCCACCCTGTCCCACTTGTCGTCGGACCTGGTGACTGACAAATGCTACCATCTCTGGCTGCCACAGGTCGCGGAACACCTCCTCGAAAAATTGCCCTGCCCCTCGGGGCCGCCGATTGATTTAGCCCCTAGATCTCGAAATCAGATCAGGTGTGCCGGCTCGCCCCAACCTCCGGCCCGTAGTGGAAGCTGAGCGATGCTACGTGCAGGAAGATCGGTCGCCCCTTTTTCGTCCAAGGCCATCGCATCACGTCGAGACGGCCCTCGCCCTGACGGAGGTCAAGCAGCTGCGGATCTACGTGAGGCTATGCCCCCTTCTTCAGGCTACCCATTGTCTTGAGAGGTCCTAGCACCGAGCCCACAAGCGCCTTCGACAACCCCGTGAAGCAGTAGTGACCCAGCCGATTCTACCCAATTTTCCTATCCTATCCTATCCTATCCTATCCTAAACAATATGATTCAACGAACTCAGCCCTAACTCCAGGTTTTCACACCGCTCAACCTAATTAGGCGAGCGGTGTCTTGTTTAGGCACACTGGAACTAGATCTACCGGTCTTATACCAATTTGGAAAAGGAGAGATATCACTTTTCTAAGGATACGCGTGCGCGTCTGTCGTGCTACATTAACCCTGAGAAGGAATGCTCTTGCTCTTGCTCTTATTGAATATTGTTGTTTTCGCATTTCTTCTTATCCTAACGTCACATCATTAGTGCCTTTATCTCTCCCCTCCTTTACCCGCAATGGACTTCCTATAGTTTCATACTACCTACAAGGTCCTCATCTGCACCTCCTGTAAATATGCACTAGTACCGAACACAATTATAACCCATCTGCGAAATGCGCACAAAGGCCAGCTTACTCCAACAGACATAAAAGATTGCCTTAGAATCGGTGGTGTAATGTGCCTCCAAGCACCTGACCTGGTTCGGGAAGTGGTCATTCCTCCAACTCACCCACCTATTCCTCACCTCGCCTTGTACTTAGATGGTATAATGTGTCCGCTGTGCAGGTCCCAACCCTACATCTTCGCAACTCTAGGTTAATGAAGGTTCACTTAAGAGTCGCGAATGCTTAGATTAGCGGTGAGAAAGGTGGCCGACTAAGTAAAGCTTCTGAAGCGGCACGTATCGCCTCAGAGACATCTTTCACTAAGGTTACAACTAGCCCTATCGCATGTCAGACCTTCTATCGAAGCAACTTCTTTCGATACTTTGTTGTGAAGCCTGTGATGGACACTAGGCTAGCAAGTGCCGCCGCCAACTCAGGCGATAATGCGGCGAACTCAGTCCCACTCAGCCTTAAGGACCTGATCACACTTCAGCTAGCTCAGAAGCTCAACGACACGTAACCGTCTCTTCCAGGACACAGTCGTCATTATACCCAGGTCTCCCCATGGTTAGAGACTACTCAATGGACCCGCTATACTCAAGGCCCTGATCTTCATGAAGCAGCTCGCCTAATTCGCCTCCCAGATTCCTATCGACCAGTTGGATCTACGGGCGTTCAAACTATAGACTCCGCCGACCATCTTCTCGTTATTCTAGAATCCGTTGACCGTATCATTGAGCAAGCCCGCACTTCACTCAAAGAAAATCGAGTAAATGTATTTGATCAGCATCGAGTCAATGGGTTCCTTCATCGTCGAAGCGCGCACCGTCCACTCTTGCATAAGCTAAAGGATGGGAGATACCAAGGCGTACAAGAAAGTTTAGAAGCAATTACTCTGCTTCCTCTATCGACTCATTTGGCAGCAGCAACAGCCATCACTGCATTGCTGCCTTACTGCTGCCCAGACCGTGGCACTTAGCAGTGTCGTTGAGCGAGCTGCAGAAGTGATACAACAACGGGAGGATGGCGATATAAGCCAGGAGTTAGCTGCAGTCTAGATTGCGGTCCTAGATCAAGCCATGCTCCTCCTCTGCATTGCCTTACTAGACCACGCTCTTTATAAGGATATATATGATAGTGTTATCGTTGGCTTCCTCGCTGTTCTTGGCATTAGAAAGGATGGTTGCTTTTCAGAGGCTACGAACTACACCTCATACCTCTCTGCATTCATTAGGATGGCCTAACTGCTTGTCATCCAACGGTCTGTTCTTGCGGTTGAGCTCGACGAGGCTGATCACGCAGCCGACATTATTGACGTGATGCAGGACCGATTCATGGTATATGGGACCCGCTCCCCTATGAACTGGGCGCAGAAGCTACGAACTTATGGCAAAAAACTCCAGATTCGACAACCTCGTTAGGGCATATTATCTGGATTGACGACGGCGAGCAGCTTATTTACAAAGACTTTTAGGTGACAATGACGAACTTTAAGTCCTTTGTCGCCAAGCAAGTGATTAACGAAGATGAGGATCGTGAGTCTGTCATCCCCAAATTCAACCTCAGGAGCCTTCAGATGACCCAAGCATTAGTGAACCAGGCTGGAACTTTCTCAAATACGCTGAAAACTGGGCCTTACATGGCTATGAGGACTGGCTACTAAACCGAGTCATTAGGACCGACCGGTTGCGCGATGAGTTTCTTGAAAACCCGCAGAGTGCAAAATGGAAGAAGCAAGGGGTTCATCGTTACCTTAAGCAGGTGGCCTCCTCTTACTTGTCCACATTACTAGTGGTCAACCTGCACGTGGCACTGAGCTCACTAGCCTGCAATTTTGCAATAGTACTTGTGGGATTCGTCGGAGTATATTCACTGAAAATGGCCTTGTTAGTTTTGTAACATTCTACCACAAGGGCTACAGCACTCAGGGCTCAACAAAAATCGTCTCTCGGTATCTCCCACGTGAGATCAGTGAGTTGGTTGTCTACTACCTCTGGTTGGTTTTACCATTCGCTCAATGACTACAAATATTGGCGGTTAGACATGTCGCTCCAGAGCATCTTTACTCCTTTCCTGTGGTGTTCAGAACTCAAAGATAACCACGTCATTCCTTGGCCGAGTAATCGACTCTCTGATGTTATTAGGCGTGAGTTTAAAATCCATCTAAACACCTTGGCAAAGATTCAAGTATGGCGACATGCGGTTATCGCAATCACACGGCGGCATCTAAAGCAGGGCAAATTTAAGAAGGACTATGATCTTGGACAGACTCCAACGTGGGAAGATAAGCAGTCATGCCATACGACTCCAATTGCTGGCGCGGTTTATGCTCGTGGGATTGAAGAGGCACCTGGGCATGTTGCATCAGCTCGAGCAGAATTTCGCCAGATTAGTCGTGAATGGCATTCCTGGCTTGGGTTTGCCTTATATCCCGGCAGCCGCGCATCTGATTCTGAGCGCCTTAAAAGCGCCAAAAGGAAAGCCCTGGAGGAGCTGCCTTCGAACCAAGGTCGAATGAAAAGAATAGTTTTGAGCTATGTAAAACGGGCGGATAGGTCATACGAATTCGGAATTTAAGACTGCGAATTGTGTAAAATAATATTGGAGTAGACAGTTAGAATTGTTCATAACCCTATATAGAGTAGTTATATTGACCAATATTAGTGTACAGATAAGCTTTTATAAACTTAAGGATCCAAAACGCGAGACAACGCGTCGTGTTCGCCTCTTGTTCTCGTTTTAAAGGGAAATATCAAAATTTCCGGGCTGTTTCCCTTCGTGGTGCCTATTTCGCCTAATTTCTAACAACTTGACCAGGGTTGAATTGGCCTAAACCCCCGGACGATACTGCCTAGACACGACAATCATGGTATAGCTATATGCCTCCAGCAGACAATTAAGGATAGGGTAAGGCAGTAGCCGATGATGCCATTGCACTTTAGCCTATCAAGCCACTGCAAATCCCGATGCCAGTGATATGGAAATCCTCGCATCATTCCTCAAATTGACTAAGCAGCATATCATGGCCCATCCATAGCCCGAGTGCAGTTTTATCGGAATCGCCACCGCGACCGTGTCATCTTTTAGCGTCCTCAGCACTACACCGATGCATAATTCTCTCTCCCGACTCGACTAAAACAACTATTCAGTTGCCATCGTCGACGCCATGGCTTGTCATACAAATCGATTTTCCGATAATAGTACAGGCCGAGACGTCACTGATTAGGACGCATATTAACACCCCCACTAATAGGCATGGGCCAAACTATGCACTATGCGTTAGAATGTGGCCCTGCCTAGACACGGTGGACCTCTTGACTCGGGACCCTACTGGCAAGACTCCCGCCTACCACGGTGCCTTCTTGGCTGGGCGGCTTCTGTTTGCAGGACCGACCTCCTTTGTCCTCACTCTTACTATGATGCTTTTCCCAACATTGCCTCCGCATTCCCTGCTTGGTACAACATTTGTACCTAAATCGCTGACCATTCACGTTTTTCATACACCTAAGCTCGTCATTTTCCAGTGTACCTAATCCTGCAATGGGCTCGGATGTGGGCAGTGGGAACGGGAATGCACACTGTCGTAACAACTCCTCATTCTAGATTAACCCGTTGATCTTTCCTAGCTCCTGGTGTATTCGATCCCAGGTTCTCTCGCTCAAATACAGTGCATTGAGTCCCAAAATAGACGTCGACTTTACCGGACAACACAGCACATTTGCATATCTTCATGTAACGACACTAGACTCGGTCAAATAAGACAAATACTCCATCCCGGAACATGGTCATAATGAAATCAAAGTAGTACCATATCAGACGCTCTTTCTTCCTAATACTCTTATGACAACCCTGATTATATTGTATCCAGTGTGGAGTAAGAGTGGATACTGGTGTTCATAACTTCTGCCATCGCCCCCCTAGGCAGCGATACATAGCCTAACATTTCTGAAAGACGGACCGGTTACCCGTCTCTTTTTGTAAACTTCGTTCTAGTTGCTATCAATAGTGGACCGTCATCAGCAACAGTGGGTCTCACATACGAGGCATGCAAGACAATCTAACCATAATTCAGCAAAATATTCTAGGAAGAAACCTTTATAGTCTGACGTGCCGCCCGAGTATTTCACATTCACTTAGCAACTGAAATCTACAAATTCAGGCCAAAGTAGTCTTGTATCTCACAAGCATTTCTACGAAATCAAATTCAAGTAAGTTACTTCAAAGTATGTTATTAGCAATTCCTGTTTCCTAATAGGAAAGATTTCATCTCATTTTATGCTAATCCTTTCAGTCAACAAAAGATATGCTCCTCCTTATTGTTTTGCTTAGCTCTGCAACGGTTGCAGTAAATGCGCTATTTGCAAAACAAATAGAGGCAATTGCTGCTGCAAAAGCACTCACGCTGGATGAGAAAGCCGCCTTACCAAACGACACCCATGCGTTGTGGGAAATCGACGGCAAGGACGCACTCTTCGACTTTACAGGCCCTGATGTCGTTCAAGAACAGGGCGTTCAAATTATAAGACTACACGATGACGATGTAACTTACACGTCGTTTGCACCGTCACAGCATCCTCCTGACGACCATCCTGATGCACTTGAGAAAAGGCAGTGTGGTGACCGATGCTGCTCTATGTACTTTGCATGTCATCAGGATGAAGTTATCAATATCCCAACAGGGCACTCTCTTTGGTCGGGTTTTTATACTTCTTATGGTGCAGGGGACAGCAGCCACGGGCAAAGTGGCACCAGGATAATTGGGATGGACTCTTGCGGATTTATTTCGTGTGTCGTGGGTTCATCTACTAGCGAAAACTTCTCCAACAATCGCGTTAGTGATGGCTGCTACCTTGAGTTTTGGCTCAGAAATTGTCGGATTGCTGTTGCCCCAGGAGCAAAGCTAGGCTCTGAGAATTGCGCGGGTTGCTAGCCTGTCCCATAGCATGTCTGATATCTGACTCTCAGATACAGTAGAATGAGCGAGCGGCAATTCAGGCCTATTACCATCTGCTATCTATTCTCCCATTTCACTTTAACTGTCTGCAAGGTGGTTTTTACGCGCAACAATGATAAATGGCGGCACTGCCGAACCTTAAGAACTAACGCCTTGGATTATTGTAACCCATTCCCGATTGCCAGGCTGCCAGGCTGCACCTTTTTTGCTTTTGACCGCCCGTCTGAGCTTGGTACCACCATTGCGTTTGAGATAACACCCATGACAAACCCAGTCTATCCTATCCTAACCTAACCTAACCTTAATTGTCTGCGGAAACCAGGGCTGATTCCAGGTTGTCGACCAGTTAGAACCCCGGTCATTTTAGTGAATTTCGTGGACCGGGGGCTGATTCCAGGTAAGAAAAGCGGGCTGATTCCGAGTCCTCATAAATCGACGTAGACCAAAAACCTATCCATAATTGTCCTATCCATTATTGTCCTATCCATAATTGTCGTGTCCGAACAGTACAGTCCTGACTTTTTAGGCCAATAGGAACCCCGGTCATTTGGTGGAAATTACGCGAAGGGGGCAGTCCGGATTTACCAGCCCGGAGTTTTTGATATTAGCCCCAAAACCCTAGGAAAGGACACTAAAACAGCTACATGACACTTATTTATGCTATTTGCTTGATAACAATAACCTCTCTTCACAGTAGTAGAATTCCAGCCCAGTTCAGGTACGGTGAAGACATGGATGAGGGCCAAGACCAACTTGGGTTGGCGATACATGGACGGACAGGGTCAGAGCGAGAGCACAGTAGCAACATGATGGCGTCGCTTATCCGCAATGTCAGATGAACAATTATCTTAACCTGCCAGCTTTTTAAGGCATCATGCACGGCAAATGAGTAATACACGTGACATCTTATATAGTAAGATTAGGTAAGATATATCGGAAACGGAAACCGCTCAAGGAAGCCGCTCACTTACGCATGAAGCTGTCGTGTTCCTTCTGGCACTTATCTCGTTAGCTCTACAATCATCTAGTATTACGACATGGGAAAGACCGGCTTATACTCATTCAGTGCCGAGGTTTTCGAGATCTTTGCAATTTGTCTCGAGCTTGCAAAGAGTAAGTTATCATTGAAGATCTATTCCAAACACATCAAAATGCAAGATGCCGTGTAAGATTTTAGCGCGGCGACGCCGAGAATTCATTAGTTTCATTACACCATTGTAAAAGCTTGCCTATAAGCGGGATTTATATTGTCCGGGTACTTGGCACAGCGTGCTTGCCACTAATGGTCGTAAGGGACTGTTCGCTTCGCATACGTTTCATTACGCTATTGTGAGAGTTAACCTATACGCGGGATGTTGCGAAGCGAACACGACCATTATTTGTAGCGATTTTTGTAGCGACAAACCCTGGGAAGATGCTGGCGGCATTGCCGAAATACGTCGCCGCGCTAAAATCTTACACGGCATCTTGCATTTTGATGCGTTTGGAAATAGAACTTCTCTGATACTGTCTCAGATGACGAGCTAGTCCTGATCCTTTTAGTTGGTAACGCCTGTCCACTCGAGGATTAATCAGACCAATGGAAGCCTCTTTGTGATGCCAGCTTGCTGGGTCTGTAAAGCTGCATTTGTCTCTCTGTTGAGTATTTAAACATGTCGAACACGCATTAAAGTTACCTCACAGCAAACGCTTTACAGGGAGCTTCATTTCCTCAAACTCTCTTTATTATGCTCATGTCTATACCTTTGTTGAACGCTTTTACCGCAGCGGTGTTCTTCTTGATCAGTTTGTGCCATGCCACCCAATATACAAGGACGGATATCCACGACGCATTACCCACGCTCTCACCTAATCTGCACATCAATACTTCAACACTATCAATCTCGTACTACGATTCAGCACCTCTGAATAAGTCACTACCAGTTGTCATCCTCGTCCACGGGTTTCCATACTCAATCGATTCCTATGTGTACACAGCCCCAAAGCTCGCCGCACATGGTTATCGCGTAATCGCTCCATATTTGCGAGGCTACGGACCGACTACATTTCTGTCGCCAACTACGCCGCGCAGTGCCGAACAGGCTGCTCTGGGAAGAGACATCATTGATCTAATGGATGCTATTGGAATTGATAAAGCTATTTTTGCAGGCTATGACTGGGGCACGGTTGCCGTTAACGCCGCTGCCGCACTCTGGCCAAACAGATGTTCCGGAATGGTGGCAGCCAACTCCTATCTTTTCAGAATCGACAGACAGCATGGGATATCGCACCGCCAACCTCACTGGCTACAAGATGGTACTTCTACGTCTTCCTTACACCGCAAGGATATAGCGCACTCGCCAGTGATACCAGAGGCTGGGCAGAGACACTCTGGTCTAAGAACAGTCCCAAGTGGAAGTACACGCAAGCACAACTAAATGCCGCGATGCCGGCATTTCGAAATCCAGATTATGTTGACATCGCGACTAACTTCTACCGGAATCGATTACTTTATGCCCCTGGCGACCCGGCGTATGCAACGCTGGCCAACCAATTAGATGAGCAGCCAGTTATTAAGGTGCCGTCAGTTACTCTAGACCCGGATCAAGCTATCGTATTTCCCGTTACAAACGGTAGCAGCACCTCGAAGTACTTCGCTGGGCCACGAGTCCATCACATTGTAAAGGGATGTGGGGAGAATATCCCGCTCGAACAACCACAAGTGTTTGTAGATGCGGTCTTGGAAGTAGCACAACTTCGAAGCAAGTGAACAGGATTTAGGTCAGACGTTGGTAGAGGGTGAGAACAATTAGCGGTTAGAGCAGATTAAAATACTTTTGAGCCGCTTCAGCTAGAATGGTCAGACACTAAACACCGGTCTCAAAGAGGCTTCTGCATATAGAAGACATAACACGATCAACGTGTCGTTGCACCATAACGGGAAAAGAACGAGGGTACTCTACGATTGGCGTATATTGGTAACCATAATGAGGGTACTCAATATTGCACATCGCAATGCTTTCCGCTCCGGCGGCTCACTGTTCGTCACTATGTTGCCATCGTAGCGCGATCCCCGCCAAAGACCAGCATGCCATAGCTACCCCTGACAACATTTTCGCTCTCAGCAAACTCCCTCTTCGAACTCCACCCCCAGACTACTCAAATATCCACTTGTAATGTCAAAAGAAGACATCCATGGGCCAACAGTCCGCGTTCCTTCACAGCATTGTCCACAACCAACTTACTCAGCAGCGTCTCCACGCCCGCCGCACCTTCCCCTCCGCCAGTCGGGCCGCTCCGCGCCTGATACGCAATCACTTCCAGTTCGCTCTTGTTCTCGCCCCAGCTTCTTCGGTGCCGTCAGCCACGTAACCAACGTGCCGCGATGCAACTATCTGCGGGTGCCGCCCCAACACCCCCGCAGCTCGTGTGCAGGCACGGCACAATGTTTCTAACTTGAATTGCTCGACAATATCGTGACATTGGAGTTTATATGAGTCGGGCTCGCGAATTTATTCTAGGCACGGCAACGAAATTGCCACCTTCACTCTAGTGAGCATAGATACATGCACCAAAATCATACATATAACGGCTAGTATTCGTCGATCGCCATAGCTAGTTCTAACGGAGTGCACGTGATGTCCCTTCCTCTTCACTCTACAGTTAGATGTGCTTGTTATTCTACTCGGTAGGACCCCATTAAGTCATGGGGCTTAAGGACTATCCTACGGTTTTTGTTCTAACACTTACTCTTGTACGAACCCCCTTGTCTAGTATTTCCCTCGATTAAGCCCTTCCTAGCAATTCTCATGTAGCAACAACCTTAGTTAACAGACTACTGTGCCTTGTTAGCTTGTCCTTATTCGCAAACATTATTAACCTATAGAGCGTCACTATTCGTCTACTTATGATCTATTTCTGCTAGGCGGTGTATACATAAGGAGAAGACAGACTATATAACTTACCTAACTGCCTTTTTAACTATATCTTACTCTCTACCTCTAAATATACACGCCATAAGATATTTACAATGGATCATGCTAAGAAAGTCCGCCAGATGTTAAAGGGCCTAGCCCCTACTAATTTCGTTAAGCTACCTAATGAGGACTGTAATAGGGTCTACTGCCACTACCTTACCTAGGAGCAGAACGTTATAATCGAGGAGGGCGATGAGGGGGACTTTTTCAATCCTAAAATCGCAGATAGGGTCCTTCTTAGACAGCAATATTGTGTAGGAAATGACGAGGCTGGAAAGCAGATCGTACAAGAGGCACGAAAGATCTACTACTAGGAAAATACATTCACTATACGATTACACTAGCTAGGCGAGTTCATGATCGATACTCTTGCAGATGGAGCCTAGTTTCATGTCGCACCTCTTATTCGGAGTATTCTTGTCACGGTGGATTTAGAGAACATATGGGGGGACGACCTAGTCGATGACGATGATGATATTAGAGTTTTAGGCGAGTCCTAGCAAGAGTATATGCGCTAGGTGATAAAGAAGCGCAACAAGAAGCCTACGCTAAGGCGTAGAGCCGCCCCAAAAGTTATGCGAACGGTTCAACAGCTCTAACAGCTGCTTAGTTTCGAAAATGCTAAGTGGATTGACATTGAGATTCGCGGTAGGGGTGCCTTAGATCGTAGTGACCTTAAGACGCAGATAAAAATTAAGAAGATATCTAGGATCGTAAAGCAGCTAGTGCATACATTTGGGACTCGCTTTACCAGGATACAGCTGGAGTATCTATTATAACCTAAGACCGTACTAGTACTCTCCAACTTCCGAGGACAGGGCAAGCGTTTGTAAGGGTGACCCTATCATTCAAGCACTCATGCGCGTTCAGATTGACGACTGGACTTACGAAGCTCCAAAAATTAGCACTATAGCTAGTATGACATGGGAACGTCTCCTATAACTATAACTAGTCCCCTATAAGATAAAATTTCACTAAAGGAAAACAAATAGGCTTCTCTGTAGTTCAACTACAGTATAAGACATTCGAATCTAATTTAATTAATATATTAAGGCTATATTAAATATCTTTTCCTAAGATTTTAAGCAGATTCAGTTGTATTTGTTTTGATTTTATATAAATATTAACGTATTTCACAAGCGAGTTGCGCACACAAGCGAGTTGCGCACGAAAACACCAGAATTGACAATTACTACCTACTACTACACCACCACCTCACATAATAACCCTTATTCGATCGTAATTGAATCCTCGTGCCTCGTACATGTACGGGAGTTATGGCCCATAATACCACATAAGCCACAACGCTTCTGTCGGCCTTTGGAGCCCACCTGCCGACTACTCTTACTTGCCACCTCCGTACGGAGTTGAGCATCAACCTCAGCACTCTGAAGGATATCCTCTCCCTCTCGTACGGAGAGACTACCCCCTTGCATTATACGCCTCTTACGCTTCCTTTCCCTCCTCTTTTTCTGTTCATTTGCAGCCTGTAGAGCCTTAACTTCTGCCTTAAGTAGAACAGCAGAATGCATCATCATTTCCGCTCCTTTAACAAGGCAGCTAACAGCATCATTAATTGAGGTAGGAGAGCTGTTCTGATGTCGTACGATGCGGTTCTTAATGTGCTCTGTTTGGAAGTTAAGCTCCCTTATAGTTTGAGGGGTCTTTGAAGTCCAATTGTTACTCTCAACTATAGGAGGAGTTGGAGTCCTTAAGTGTAGATTTAAGTGAGAGAGGACATTCTGTGGCTCGTACGGAACTAGCCCTGTAGCTCGGAATCTACTCTTAATGTTCTGCTCTGTAAATGTAGCTTTAAATGCTTCTTTGAATGCAGAGAGGAACTCAAGCTTCGTAATGTGGTTTAGCCGGTTCCGTACGAAGGTTTTAATCTGCTTTCCGTACGAAAGCTTTAGCGGAGCAAAGCAGCTAACATCAAGAGGCTGAAGAATGTGTGAGGAATGCGGTGGCATATAGAGGGTAATTATCTTCCGTTCTGTGCAGTAGTGTTGAAATTGAGCAGAGAGGTGGCTCTCATGTCCGTCGAGAATAAGAAGGCGATAGGTTCCGATCGTACGAGCATTTGTATGCCGATCGAAGTGTTGAATCCACTCGTACCTAATTGAATTTGAAGTCCACCCATTCTCACTTAGCGTAATCACCTAATCGTCTGGTAATCCCGAGTCCTCGTACCAAGCAGAGAGGTGATTCTGTGCCTTGAAAATGATGAATGCTGGGAGTGCCCATCCGTACGAATTGACGCCTTGGATAATTGACACCCACTCTCTATTCCCTAGCTGTATAGTCTTCGGACGGCTCTTTGCTTCTGAGCTTGTAACTACCTTTGCAGTAGCAATAACTCCCATTGCGAAACCCGCTTCATCAAAGTTGTAGATATCCTGCTCTAAGATGCCGTATTTTGCAACTATGTTCCGTACAAGAGAGAACCACCCTTCAATTATCTTTGGATCTTCGCATTTTGCTCGTTTATAGTCGTACTTCCGACTAAACTTTGCTTTAAGTTCCGTACGACGCTTAATGAAGTTGGTAGTCCAGTTCTTCCCAGTAGGGCTCTCGCCTCGTTCAGCGAGTAGTAGGTTAGCCATTTCTTGCACATCTTGCGGCCGGGGCGGAAATCCACGTGAATCTAGGTCGAGAATGTACTGAACGAGAGCTGACTCTTCGTACGAAGTTAGGTTTTGTGATTTTGGGGTAGAATCACGTCGGGAAGTCATTCCGTTCATTTGGTTAGCAATAGTTCTAGGCGACACATCGTACAACATTGTAGCAGCTCGGACACTCTTAAATTGATGTTGTTTAAGTGCTTGAATAGCTTGAGAAAGTCTATCCTCTTTATTAGAGTGTTGGGCTTGTATTGGTGGTGGCATAGTTGACTATAGTCATGTTTACGCGTTCTGGTGTTTTCGTGCGCAACTCGCTTGTGTGCGCAACTCGCTTGTGAAATACGTTACTTGCAAGTTTTGAAATCAACCCTTCTACATTTACTAAAAACCTCAAACTTATTTAACGCTCTAATTACTGTTATTCTCTAGCCAATCATGTAAGAACTTAACATTCTCCTTAATAACTTATAGTTTCTAGAGCATATCTTAATTTTGGTGCTGCTATGAGTCTTATGATGATTCCTAACATACCTAGTCTCTCGGCGTAGCATCTGCAGCCCTTCGCTGACTCAATCTCAATGTTGGCACCATAATCATATGCGTGGAAGACCGGCTCGTTCTCCACCCAGAAGTTGTCATACGTGCCCGCGCGTCCGATTCGAGCCGGTCCCACTCGCGCTTATGCGTCGATTCGACGAGGGTATAGGTCTCGCCGTCAGCCACCGGCCGCGTCAGGCTGCCGTTCCCCCTAACGATCTAGTACTGCTGCTCGACGCCACGGGCGCGGTAGGTCCAGGCCTAGAGGAAGACGTCATCGTAGAGTGTGTTCAGCTCGGCTCGCGAGGTCCGACTCCCGTCACGGTGCTCCTTCGCATGCTGTCTTATGATCAATGGGTTGATCGTCCGGTAGAAACAAGTTCGACATGCGTACCCTTCGTGCAGCCGCAGCTTCGGATGTACGTCGGAGCCGTCGGGGCGGGGCGGAACGCCGGCAGGATCTACGAACTTAATCGGATGGATGTGCCTAAAGTAGTGCGTTAGGCCATCCCGTACGTCCTTCGAGACACTGTGCTGCTCGCGGGGGTGGGAGGTGACCTGCGACCGTGCAGGTAAGAGGGCGAATTCGCAGCTAGGTCGGCAGCAGATCAGGAGGCAGGTATCAAGGTCGGCGTAGAGCTTGTAGCGGGATAGAAAATCTGTCGGGGGGGCAGGGGTCGACGGTGCCATAGTCGGCAGTAGGAGCTAGGAGGACGGAACATAACATGAATCGGGAAGGGGCAGAAGGGAAAGGGGTTAAACTCCAGTAAACTCCATACCTGAGATTACGATATCCGTACACGCGAATATTCTGGCAAGTTCCCAATGCTTGCACAGGCCCGATAAGGGGTTATGGCGTAAATCGGCACAGTGTTGGCACATCCCTCACGTGCACATGTGTCATTTTTGAAGTTACGACGTAAATCAGGAGAGTTCTGACACAACCTTCAGGGTGCACGGGCCAAGAAAATCGGGGTTACGACGTAAGTTCAGTGACTCTCTCTAGGAGTAGCCAGGATTGTCGTCGCCAAGTACGTCGACTGAGCCCATCAGGCACAACTGCCGACTGTTCGGCCCTTGAGTCCAACAGCAGCATTAATTACTACGTCCACATGAAGTTGACTCTCGTGGGCCCTGGCTATATAGGCAAGACGTCATTGCTCCTAGCGGCTCTGCAGGGCCAGTATCCGCCGACAGTACGCCCCCTCCTTACCTATCGAGGACGCTGGTTGATTCTCACAGCTTATAGGAACAGCCTTTTGAGACATGCCCCGGAGTTTACAGATGCACTATACGAAACGCAGCCGGGAAAGATATTGAGGTCCAGTTGGCGCTGTGGGATTCAGCAGGCTCATTCGAGTACAACCGACTACAGCCGCTGCAGTACCCTAGTGCCAGTGTTGTTGTGATTGCCTTTGCAATAGACCGCCCTGATTGCTTTGAACTCATGGAGGAGGCGGTGCGTCAGTCCCGATTGCTAACCTTCTTCTGAATATTATCGCTCTGTTTATAGATTACTAATGGGCAACAGACGCTGCCAGAAGTCGACTACTGCGCTCCTGGCGTTCCCATCATCTTGATTGGGCTGAGGAAAGACGTGCGCGACAACTCTGGCCCCGACAACACTTCAGAGGCCGAATTCATTAGCAGGGAGATGGGCGAACAGGTGGCGCGTCGGATTGGCGCGCTGGCATTTGTAGAGTGCTCCAGCTTCACCGGTGAGGGGGTTGAGGAGGTTTTCGAGGCAGCGGCAAGGGCTGCGCTCTTTGGGCCGCCGAGAAGGTTTAAGAAGGGGAAGAAGCGTAGGGATAGTAAAAGACGGACAACAAAGTGCGTCGTGATCTGAGCAGCGAACGTGAAGAAAAGCCAGAAGGGTCATTTGCTGAAAAAGATGTTGAAGGAGCGTGGCGTGGTCAACCGAGCGACCATGTACGATGATGCCTGGGTTTCGCTCCGAGACGGCGTGTTGTTGTCTCAGAAACTGGGTCTTGACGATGAGTTAGAGTCGCGGCTTTCCCACGCACAGCGCTAACCGCGCCTTGCATCACAATTGTTGAGGCAACTACTGTTATGTCGTTAAACTTGCAACAAGGCTTCCCTACCCTTATCTTCCAAATCATGTATTATTTTCTTCAGCGACTTCATAGCCACCGGCTTAGTTAGAAACAATCAATGTCAGACGAAAAAGCCTCTTACCTAGCAGCCGCGCTCCTCGCCCCCGTTAACGCGATCATTGCAGCGGGCGTGAGGTGATTCTCGCGATCGAAGTGCCGAATGTCTCGAGATGCTGATAGACCATCCTATATCGGCATATGGATGTCCATGAAGACCTCATCGCAGGGAGTATCGGCGGCTTTGTATGCAGTAACAGTTTCGAGGACGTTTATAGTGGTGACATAATCATGCTTGAGTTTCTTCACACACATGAGCAGTTTGAGATTTATTTCGTTGTCTTCAACTAAGAGGACTTTCTAAGGTTTCTGTGATAGGAACGTACTGTCTTTTGACTGACTGCTTTCGAGCCGAAAGCCCTTAGTAAGCCCAGAGTTGGGCGATAAAGTAATACCTGGCAGACTTAAACTGCTGCCATGCGGACCAACTTTGTCTCCCACGGCTTGTGGAGCTCAGCCAGGTGGGAACTCGTTGGCTCATACGAACTTGAAGACGGCTGGCTAAGTCTTCGACAGCTGTGGCCAAGACTTGCGCAGAGGTATAAGGCGAACGAAACGCGTGTGATATAATAGTAGCAAATTTCTGTGGTGTAACACTACTAACAGTCATTATTATAGTTCCTACTCTTTTCTCTAATACTACCTTTAGAATTCTCTAATACTACTAACAGTCATTATTATAGTTCCTACTCTTTTCTCTAATACTACCTTAAAATTCTCTAATACTACCTTTAGAAAATAAACTCCTAGTATTAGAAACTTTTCTAAACTTAGCTCTATAGATGTCTAAAGATCTTATAATAAGTCCTAAAGTACTTCTTTACCTATTAGAGCTTAATATGTTATAGCACCCCTATACAACTATAGAGATTAGACATATTGTATAATCTTAGGACTAAGGTTATAGTAGTAGAATATAGGGGTTAGAATTATAGGTAGCTTAGTTATTAGCAGTACCTTCTAGGAAAGGCCCCCCTATATATAAAGGTGTCTCTACTAAAAGGCACTATTAGATAAAGGTACCTATAATAAGTATAGCACCTCTTATAAGACACACGTATAATTAGAATAGTAGGAATAGTAAGAATAGTTAGAGAGTCTACTATTCTAACTATTCCCTTTAGTATAACGCTACTATATAAGTAGATAGTTATTTCTTAGATAGGAGCTTTATGCTTAACTTAATATAGTATTTATTATATACTAGTAACGTATTTTACAAAAGCCTTTATAATTAATCCCCTACCTCCTCTATTAAGTAAACCTTATATAACAAAACCTTTATAAGTCTTATAAGTTTAAGACCTAGTGTTATACTTTAAGTACTACTTCTATAAGGTACTAGCTTATACATAAAGTAGTTATGTTAAAGAACATACTTAGCCTAAAGGGAAGCATTATTAGTAGACCTAAGATGCTAATACCTTTATTATTATAGACTAAGGAGAATAAGGAGATGCCTAACGTACTACCTCTTATCTCTAAACTTAGAGAAACCTTATAAGTTAAGTTACCTAACACCTATTCTAGTAACTAGAAGAAACTTAAAGTGTTCCTACTCTAGGTTAAACTCTACTTACACTTTAATAATAATAAGTTTTCTACTAATAAGAGCTATACTCTATAGACATTATCCTACCTTAAAGGGGAGGCCCTATAATAGGTTAAGCCCTTCCTAAAGGACTACTTTTAATATAAGGAAACATATAGGGTAATGGTTATAATAAAGAATATATTTAGATCTTAGAAAGGATTTAAGAAAGAAATCTACTAAATGTTTAAAGACATTAATAAAGTAAAGACTACTAAAGATTATCTATATATGCTAAAATAGACTAGTAGCACTCTTACTTATGCTATAGAGTTCTAGAGACATAGTAACTAAACTAACTAGAATACTAACGTCCTACTTAGTTACTATAAGTAAGGACTAAAGAGCTATATCTATATAGAACTTACCTATATAGAGAACTAACCTAAGGACATAGTCTTACTAATTAAATATATAGTTAAGATTAATAACTAGCTATATAAGTTTTAAAAGGAAAAGCAAACTAATAATAGACTAAAGAAGTATAATAAGTACTAAAGGAATAAAGGTTATAAAAGGAACTACTACCCTTATAATAACTAATAGTTAGATACTATAGAACTTAATATAACATTTAAAACTAGAAAACCTTATAACCTAAAGAAAGATAAATAGTTTAAAGAGCAACTCTACTTTAACTATAAATATTAAATATCTAACATATTGTTTGTTATCTATTATATAGTTCCTATAATATAGTTAGTTCTTAAGACCTAAGGTCCTTAGAGCTAACTAATTCTATAAGGTTCCCTACTTAGTAGACTATAGGGTATAAGAGCTACTTAGCTTCTATACTCCTAGGTTACATACCCTACTTAGTCCCTAGACCTAATTAGTTCTAGTGCTACTAATGTTCTAGTGCTTAGCTTAGTTGTTTAACTTAAAGGGTTATATAATGTTAAAATCCTAGTATAGATTTTCCTATTCTATAACTAGAAACCTATATAGCCTATAGTTCCTCTAAAAGCTATAATAGTAAGGCCTTATACCTACCTTTATTCTTTTCTCCTTAGTGTTATTTTATTATACTTTATTATACCTTAACTTAGTATTACCTCTTATTATAACTTTAATTACTTTATTACTCTATTAGACCTAGCTTATATTACTAGGTAATCTATTACTTTAGAGCTTTTAGTTAAGCTATAGAAAGAAGCTTATTCTAGCCTTTTATATAGGGTAGCCTAAGTTATTATATACTTAATTATAAAGTAGTTTTAATAATATAGAAAATCTAAGAGGTAGTAGCTATAGACTTAGTTAGATTATCTACTAACTACTAATAGGCATTTAATAATAGAGTCCCTTCTATTAAATTAATTTTATTTAGTTACTATATAAATTACTACATATAGGAACGTTATAGGTTTTAGTAGGGAGTAGTAGTAAACACGCGCTAGTATAATCTAAGCGATCTTGTAGATGTACTTTGCTTACTATGCCTTCTTGTAGACGCACTCTGCTTACTACTACAATTAGTACTATCTCGCACTACATCTTAATATCCCTCTATACCTACCCTTACCACATCCCCCAAAATGCCCATCCCCTACCTCCCCGACGAACTCTATACCCTAATAGCTACCTACCTCTGCCACCATTGCCAACACCCTACCGACTTCCCTACCGCCGACTCTCCTACTATCCGCACCTACAAATCAACCCTCTACCGCCTCTGTCTAACCTCCAAACGTCTCCTCTCCATCGCCCAACCAATCCTCTACCACTACTACGCCACCGGCAACACGCCCGGGCCCCTAAACCCCAGCTACCCCCACCACACCTGCGTCGACGACAAGCTCCCCATCTTCCTCGAGTCCATCATCAACCGCAGTGACCTCGCTCGACAGGTGCGCGGATTGCAACTACAGGAGATCTGGAATACATGTCCCGACCCCGTCCTAACCGGTGAGCAAATCCGCCTCTTCAACCTCATTAGCGAGGGAGGCGGGATCACCACCCCCTTCCCGTCTCAATACACCGTCAACACCGCCGCGGACCTCACGCATGATAAGGCTTCGGATAATCGCGTAGCGGTGCACAAATGGCTTCGCATGCTAGCATTGAGAGTTGCATCGAACATCACGATGTTGCTTTACGGGGGGGACCCGGAGCAGCCACCTACGTACATCGGGCAGCATCCACAGCTCCTCTTCTCCTTAACTACGCTCAAACTTAGCAGCGGCGCGATAGGATGTTGTTTCGGGACTCTGCCGGCGCTGCTTTATATGGCTCCTTACCTAACATCTCTTCATATCTCGGACTTTATGAATTGCATCGGGCCCACGCTCCCCCTCTCCGCACCGACGGATGTCCCGCAGCTCCAGAAGATGCCTGGGATAAGGACCTTGGTAGGGGAAGGGATAGCGATGGAGACTTTTGGGACGGTGGTGGGGTGGTGTGAGGGGTTGCGGGAGGTGGAGTTTTACTATGATGGGCATTTCTACGGGACGCAGGAGTTGGTTAGTGCGTTGACCCCGGTGAAGGGGGGGTTGAAGAAGTTGGTTTACATGCATATATCCAGCCGCCTCCCGTCGTACAGGGGCATCGATCCACCCTACAAGCGCACCCTGGGAAAGAGTACAGTTGAGACGATAGAGTCCCTACATAAGCTTGAAGGCTTGGAAGAGCTAGTGATAGACCAGTGGGCGATTTCCTCCTACGAGCCGAGGGATGGGAGTAGACAGCGGCTCATCACGCAACTCCCCCCGTCGATTCGGAGCGTTCATTTCAGATACGTTTATAAGAGCATGCATGTCGAGCTGCAGCTGCTCGCGGTGGCGGCAGGGGATATATTTCCTAATTTACGGAAGGTGAGGATTGATGTGGTGGACGATGTCAATCCGGAGGAGAGGGAGAAGCTAGAGAGGATGCGCCAGGTGGAGGTGTCTTTCGGGAATGTGGGGGTGGAGGTGGAATGGGGTGTGGAAGCAAGCTACAACTCTTCACCGACATCTGAGACGGAGATCTCACCTACTACCGTACGTAGGTGGCGTAGGACAATAAGTGGGAGATTTTCATCCTTGCTTTCCAACTATCTACCCAACTAAGATAAAACTGCGAAACTCGAGACGAACACCCTAATATTAAAAGCATTAGACACCAACTAGCCACCTATCCCGACAGCGGCTTGCGCCTGTAGACGGTGTAACTACGTTCTGTGCTAATTTTTATTCATGTAATTAGGTTTGTTTAGAGTTAGCAGCCCTTAGATTATAGTGCCTGTTAAGAAAGCTCTCTTTTAGTCATCTAAAGCTATGTACGAAATCAATGTCGGGGTTATGACATTATTAAACGTTGCGTGTTGCTGTCGCGGCGCCTTCTGGCCTAAGGCTTAAGGTCGCGGCGCGTCTATACCCAATCCTTCCGATAGACAGGCTAGATACAGCATATAAGTCTCCTTGAGCGTCTACTCCGTGCCTATGTATCGAGTTGCGCTACCATGGAGCCCCTAGTAGCGCTGTCCCTCGCATGCAATATCCTTCAGGTGCTAGACTAGAGGTCAGCCTAGGCGCGATAGGAATGATAAGAAAGCTCAGGAAAGACAACACATCCGATACAACCGTTTCAGCCAACTCGACTCTACTTCAGCAGATTACGTGGGAGCTTCAGCAATCAATAGCATGCGTGCAGCCCCTACTAATCTTGTTAAATATGCTTTATTATTGTTCAATTCTACACAGCCAGGAATATTACATCGGATCATCATTCGCTACTGTATTCTCCATCGCCCAGTCGAGCACTTTGTCAAACTTCCGGCACGTATGCCACGTGCTGAAGTCGGGCCAGATACCCTCGTCCGTCATCTCAAACGTAAAGAGCCCAACATCGCTCTGACACATCAAGTTCATACGCAGCATCTCCAGGCAGTGATCTGTTTGAATAGTTAGCAAATGGCTACAAACTCTCGACTTAATATAGGAGCACAAACCGAGATGCATCCTAAGGCCTTCAATCCCCTCGGCGAAGTCCCCACCACGGGAACCGTAGTAATCAATGTGTGTGGTCTTACGGAGTAAGTTGAGACAGTGAAGTTGGTGGAAAACTTCGAGACCGACGCGGTAGCCTTGGACGCCCGTGCGAGGGTCTGTCACCTTGAGAGCGGTGTCTAGCTTATCGATTTTGCGCAGCTCGGCGGCGGAGATCATTTGGTCGCCGACTGTGCGAGTGTTAGTTTGATACTGTAAGTCGATTCTTTCTCCATAACGTCTAATATATCAAGGAAATAGGTGTAGTGATTAGGAGATAGGCGGTTATTTTGATGCAATTTGACGGGGATATATGTCTAATATGATGCGTACCATTATATGTGATGACATTCCAAGCAGCATCGACCTCGGGGCCTTTGCCAATGTACTCTGTTGTAGCATACATGCTACCGTTAAACTTCATATCTTCATATTCTATCACATGGGCCGCGGGAGCTATAGAGTCAGCCTGGTGCTATGGAGGAGAACATGGCCGATTAGCACTCACAGTATTCTGAGAACTCCTTCACAAACTTTGCAGTTGTCGGCGCTGAGAATGTGATGCCCCGTAAAAATAAAGCGAGCGAGAGTAAGAAGAATAACGCATGGGCTAACAAGAGCCATTTCGACTGGAGCACCGTCTTAAGCTGCCGCCTCTCGGTGACCCTGAGGTCCTGGTCGTCGGGGAGGAGAGTCGTAGAGGATGTGTCTGAGGGCGAGTATGATTCCTTCTCGTCGGCTAGCGACACCGGGTAGTATTTCGTAGGAGCCATATTTAGCAAATAGAATTATACAAGAAAAGAAGGGAAAGCACGTAGAGATCCAGCCTCTGGTTGAAGGAAAAGGAAGGAGAAAGACGAAAGCACAATGGCAAACAAGAACAGGAATCAACGACTTGGAGATGTGGGGATTGTCTAGCGGGACGTGGATTTTGTCAAGGGAAATCGTAGATACTTAGCAGCTAGATGCCTATCTTGCAGCTAGTGCTTAAGAATCGAGGGCAGCGGTTATGACGGCACCGATTGGCAGGGGAGTCTTGTATCATATTTGTTAGAGTATATATGAAGATTCCCTAGAATAGGACCATAGTAAGTCCACTGCGCATCGTGAATTATCCTATTCGAGCAATTGTGTCGCCTCTTAGTCTTATGTTGGGGTCTGTGATACTCCAAATGTTTCGGAGCCAAGTCCTTTATAGAGCCTCCGTGCACACAATTAAGCAATACCAAGACAAGTCTTGTCGCAGCAACCTTGCCATTTCTCCTTGTCTACCAATCTCAAAATTCATAAACAGCACAAAAAGTATAAAAATCTATATTTGGCCTTTATGAGAACGCCAACGGCTGTCACCCTAGGATTCTGATACTGGAAACTCTGATACAGGGTAGGGTGGGAAGAGAGGGAAAAGTGGATGCGCGGCGAGCTCAAACCTCATCAAAGCATGCTATTCCGCATATCGCTCCATACACGGGCTATTCCATACGGATTACTCTCTATACGGAGTTAGGAAACTTCCCCCAGACTGTGAAGCTGCTGCAGCTAGGATATCATCTCCCCTAGGTTCACCATCTTGGCACGAGGCGCCCGACGCGAGTTGTCTCGGCGCTGGTTTGTTTGAACCCCATCATTTATCCTACCAACGGCCTGCGGCAAACAGTGGAGTCTGGACGATCTATATCACACACTACTACTGTTTATAGGGCACTCAAGCATTTCGAAGCCATGGCGAAACCCGCCCTGACCCGTAACGCGGGCCAGGCTCATTAGTTGCGGTTCTCATTTCCTCGACTGGGAATGATAGACTGCGGCATTTCGCAACCACGTGGGAGTATCACCACAAAGATGCTGAGCGCACTCACAAGAAGATATCTCAACGCTTAGGCACCCGCTGCAACGGTCTTGGAACACCGTCTGAGGCCATAGTCATCCCCACCATGGGCCAAATAGCCTCCCTTTCTCCTTCCCCAGAGCGCCTCGCGATGACCTAGCGTGTTTTCTCATCCATCGACCCCCATCCTCCGCGAGCCAAGGAATCAGTCATAAAGGACTCAAATCTGCTCTTGTATTCGTGCTCTCATCTGAATTCTCTATCCATCAGGTTGACGCTTGTGTTCTGTTCTTTTTCGCTCCCTTTTTTCTTCCTTCACTCCGCCTCTCTTCTTACTTGCTCAAAGCTGCTGGCCAGCCTTTCGTTTATACATTTTATACATTATGCATACCTCAACTCTTTTGGCGTTTGGCCTTCTGGCTCTTGCCCCTCTTCTCAATGCACAGGACGTGGCTAGCGATGGCTTGGCTAGACGTCATGTTGTACGTATCTTTCATATTTCCCACAAATACTAAACACTAACACCACATAGGGAGGTGGTGCTGTGATCGCTCGCGGTGTAGCCATTGACTTGGAGGCCCGCCACCATAAAGGGAAGAAGGCTCAGGACTTAGAGACTCGCCATCACAAGGGGAAGAAGGCTCAAGACTTGGAGACCCGTCACCATAAGGGGAAGAAGGCCCAGGGACTTCAAGACCGCTCCCCAGAGCCGCATCACAAGGGTAACAATGGCGCCGCCGCCCAAGGCGCTGCTAACAACAACAATGCAGCATGCGCCCGTGATGTGCAGGATATTGAGGCCCGCCACCACAAGGGTAACCAAGGTGCCGCTACAAACAACGCTGCCGCTACCAACAACAATGCAGCCTGTGCTCGTGATGTAGAGACTCGCGAGCCTCACCACAAGGGCAACCAGGGTGCTGCTGCCAACAACGCTGCTGCTACCAACAACGACAACGCTGCCGCGACTAACAGCAACGCTGCTTGTGCTCGCGATGTTCAGGATATTGAGGCTAGACACCACAAAGGCAACCAAGGTGCTGCTCAGGGCGCTGCTACCAACAACGCGGCGTGTGCTCGCGATGTTGAGACTCGTAAACCCCACCATAAGGGTAACAATGGTGCCGCTGCCCAAGGCGCTGCTACCAATAACAACGCTGCCTGCGCTCGCGATGTTGCGGCCCGCGAGCCCCACCACAAGGGCAACAACGGCGCTGCTGCAAACAAAGCTGCTACTGCTACGTGTTAAAGAGTAAGAGAGTTGAGGATTACAGCGGGTCTAGGATTGTTTACACTATAATACTATAGTAGTTTTACATATATGTAATCTAGTAAAGAAACTAAACCCATGTCCCTTTATATATAGTGTAGTTTAAAAAGGGGCGATAAGATATGATTTATAGCTATATATATTAAACCACCTACACTACAAAAGGGAAAAGAAACATCACACACATCACTAATCATCGCTTTAAAAATTCATTTCTACATATAATACACTACTTCTCACTCTCTGAAATGACAATCGTAGGCGAACTCGGTTCTTCTATCGCTGCCTCAACCGATGAACTAGCCTGCCCATGATGAACCACTGGCACCTCAAGTGTATCCCCCCTCGGCCTCGTTACAGCAGGCGGCGGCGGCGACACCATCTCAGACGACGTCCGCTCAAATGAAAACGAGGCGTCGCGCGGGCTATGAGAAGGAGACGGCGACGGATGTCGTATAGAAGCATTACTCGTAAAGCTCGCGGCTCTCGACGGCCGTACGACGCTGCCCTCTACATCCCGGGTTTTGTTGAAGTGCATTTTAATCTGAGGCAAATTTGCGTTCCGCTGGTCTTCTCCTGGCAGGGTTGGGAAGCCTGCTGCTGGTCCATGGCGAAACGCGTCGTAGTTGAATCGGTCTGGTGCAGGGTCGGCAACCCTGGCAAACATCCCTATCGCCCTGGCTATCGTCCGTCTGTTGCCGACGTCGACTGTAGAGACGGTATGCGTCCTGTTGAGTTGGTCCATGGCTCGAGTAGACCTTGAAAAGCTACGCGACGATTCTCGATCTTCCGAGACCGAGCTGGGCGACGAGGTATCCCGTTCCTCCAATGCACCACCCGCCATGAGCAAGTAAAGCGACCCCAGCACAGCAAGCACCGTTCCCGCGATGGGTGCCCATTGGCCTGCAAACTGTAAGCTACGCCACCAAAACCCCCCCAAAAAAACATACCGATGCTGGCCATTGGCTCCGTCTGATACCTGACCGGCTCGCTGAAGAAATTCCTCTCGCCGATGATGAGGATGGCGAGCACCGCAGCGCCGAACACGGGGATTTCCACAACAAGCAGAAACTTTCTAATCTGATTCTTGACACCCATCATCGCCGCATTGGTGGCGCCATTCGTGCCATCAATGACCTTGTCTTCCTCGTCTGGATCGCCAAATCGCGCCTTCCACTTGATCTCGAGGATCTTATACCACATGGATATCAGCGAGAGGATGGCGGGGATGCAGCAGGCAGCCGACATCAGGGTGCCCATGCCAAAGGTGAGAATATTCGGCGCTGGGATTACATAAATGTCGTTTGCTGAGCCGCCTCGCATGGGGGAGTACGGGCCTCGCTCAGTGTCGCAGATGAGACCACACGTTGTGTTGTAGTTAAACTCGCTTGCGTTTGGAGAGACTGGATTTCCCAGCTCGTCGTGGATGCAGTCGCTCGTCGACAGTCTAAAGAACTGGACCGTCAAGCTGAGCAATCCAGAAAGTATGAGACCGGTCCACACAAAGATGGCGTTCCGGCCAGGATCGTTAAAGTATGTTCCCGACACCTTGACCGTCACCGGAGCGGCCAAGATGCCAATCGAGCAGAGCTGGAACGCCCCAAAGACGTCCATATCAATGCCACCTACAGCCGTTAGTTGCCGGGGAAGAAAAAAAAAAACAGACGACACACTCACCATGCGTGGGTACTGCGGCGAGGACGATGCCATGGATAGCAGCGACGGCGGGGAAGAGTAATGTGGCTGCCAAGCAGGCCTTTCTCAGCCACTTCACGTTCCGAGCAAACACACAAGCAAAAACAAGGACATAGTATCTTTCACTGTCAGCTATCGCATTGGGACCTAGACAGAGGACATACAATATTCGTGAGCCTAGCCCATACTGGCCAGATACGGGCCACGCGCATACAACCTGTAGGTATGGGTTGGCTGTCGCATTGACAGCTGTCGTGTTTCGAATGACCAGCGTATTCATCAGCGAGGCCGAAGAGAGCGCCGGCATGGCTTGTCGTCTGTCCGCGCCCCAGCCGAGGAGGGTTTTGGATACGGCAGAGGGACCCGAGGTCTATCACGCATTCGCTCAGAGCGTCTCACCTCCTGTATTTCGTAGAGCCGAGTGAAGTTATTGTTCAGACACGCTGTCCTGTATCATTGTGTCTGCCTGCCCGACGCATTGTATGTCGAGAGAGGTAGGTGAATCACGTATAAGCAGACAAGTGTTTGTCTCTGAACCTCAGACAAGCGTTAGTTGATGGATTGGCGTGTGGGGCGTGGGCTTCTGGAAGGTTTATATGGGGATATGAGAGAGAGATCGCCATAAATCCGATCCTGGTGGAGAGAGCGCCACGAACCTGGTGCCCTCTCCACTCGGAATCGCACCGCGACACGGAATATGCGGCTGAGGATTAACTGGGATGGTGCAACGTGATGCGGGACATTAGTCGAGCAGCAGCCCTGCACGGGATTTGACCCCTCATGCTCACCGGCCATACACTTGCACTATTACAGTAAGCGGCAGACGTCTTAGATGTGCGTCCTCTCAGATTATCCCGCCCCCGTTGCCCAAGAGAGGTATGACACGCGACCAGTTTTGCACATCTCTCCCTCTTTGCACCATAATTACTAGGCAGCAGCAAAGAGGAGGTGAGCCTCATTTTCAGCTGACTGTATACGTTCCATTACACGATAAACCCCTTCAATCCCCAACCCTTAACGACCCTTTCCCGGACCCTCCCGACCCTTCACCGTCGCGACCTTCCCGTTGCCATCGTCGTGTGCATCCAGCGTTCAATCGTTTCCCGATCCAGTACACTTTGTACTCGATCGCACCCTTCCCACCCCACACCGCCATAATCCTTCCAATCTGCGGGCACAGCCTCACTTGGCTCCCACAACCGCGTTAGTTTATCTTACAAGCGCTGCGCCTCACTAAAGCACGTGCCCGCTCCATTTGCCAGTCAAGTATCTTGGCCCGGCAGCCTTCTCAATCGTCCCTCGCCAAGTATCTTGATCGGCTTGGTCGACAAATAGGCTCTTTGCGCCGCATCGAAAAGAAAACCTGCCGCGCGGGCTGTGTCTCTCGCGAAGACGCTCTTAAGAAGGGCTCAATTCTCAATCTATATCTGCACCGTTTCAGGATATCAGCATCTTTTCTTCATGGCCGTCTGTGCGTCGCGATAAGAGCCGACCATCTCGACTGAGGTTTTGCGCGGCTACCCTTGCACTTTTCTCAAGAATGCCGAGCTATGGCATACACTGAGATGGAACCCGATACTGACACCAGTCGCATTCGAAACTGGCGCTCAATTGTCACGTTGCTCGTTTTCATCATCACCAGTGAGTGGAGTATTTTTCTCGGACAGGACGTGCTAACGCCCCGTAGACTGCATTGTCCTCTTCCCCTTCCACATCCCAATCTACGTCCCTCGGTCGCTCTCGAATGCGTTCCTTGATACCCTGAGTACGTTGCGAGTAATATCGCCTCGCGCTCGCCATGACAGCGACGATAATGGCAAAGTCAAGTCATACGTGCGGCTGAACTTCCCCTTGAACTTTGTAACTGCGCCCTTGATAGCAGACCTATTCCTCCTGGCCATCCTTGCCATCGGCCGCAAGGAAGTCCACGATGGCACGCTGGGAGCAGACAACATCTCCCCAATCGACATCATGGCCTTCTTCATCACGCTGGCATATATTGCCATCTCCATTGATGCTTCCGGTCTAATCAGGTTCTTGGCATTCAAGGTCCTCCAGAGAGGTGGCAAGGTTGGGCACCGACTGTTCTTCTACCTCTATGTCTTCTTCTTTGGGCTAGGCAGCTTCATTGGAAACGATCCCATCATCCTGTCCGGCACTGCCTTTCTTGCCTACATGACCCGCGTATCGAGCAACATCGTTCACCCCCGAGCATGGATCCACACCCAGTTCGCCATAGCAAATATTGCATCCGCGATCCTCGTCTCGTCCAACCCCACCAATCTGGTCCTCGCCGGTGCTTTCAACATTAGGTTCATCAATTACACAGCAAACATGATTGTGCCCGTCGTTGTCACCGCCATTGTCCTGTTCCCGTTCCTGCTTTACATCATATTCGCAGACGAGTCCCTTATCCCGCTCTCGATCAAGATGCATGAACTGTCAGAGGAAGCGAAATCGAGGAAGCCGGCAAATCCCAACATTCCTCACTCTAGGGGAAATGCTGAGGAGGAAGAGAACCTGGCAGCAAACGACGAGCAGGCCAACATTCTCTCCTTGGAGGAGATTATGAATCCATTTCTAGACAAGGGAGGTGCAGCTTTCGGAGCAGCTGTCATGACTGCGACTCTTGTCACCGTCCTGGCGCTCAATGCTGCTAGCCAGAGCGGCAGTGAGCACCCTGTTTACTGGGTGACTGTGCCGGGTGCGTTTGTTATGCTCTGCTGGGACGTGGGGTTCGGATGGGTCCATCGGGAGGAGACGCGCAAGATTGCCCGCAAAGGGCGGCGAGAGGTCGAAGCTGCTAGAGCAGAACGTGCGACTAGAGAGGCTGCTCTTAGCCAGGAGGATCCAGGATACGGGCATCCCATGATGCTGACAGAATCGCCTGTGATTCAAGCACCCGCCCCTCAGACATCTGAGAATGACGGTCAAACTGCAACATCAACGCCTTCCGATCGACCAGCCAGCGCTATTGGTGTTCTCGATGAAAAGGGAGAACTGGAGCGGGACTCTACTTCCAAACCCCGAGTCGTAGTGACTCTGAGCGAAACAACAGATGAGAAAGAGACACCACCATCCGAGGAGAGTGAAAAACCCGAGCGTGCGACCCTCACATCACTCTCCAGGGATGCGTATAGATGGTGTCAGGAGACGTTCCCTACCGTCACTGCCGTGCTAGCACATCTACCATTCGCACTCATCCCATTTGCCTTCACCATGTTCATCCTCGTGCAAGCGTTGGTTACCAAGGGATGGGTATCTGTGTTCGCCTATGGATGGGATCATTGGGTTTCCAAGACAGGGACTGTCGGTGCCATTGGCGGTATGGGCTTCCTGTCTGTTGTTCTTTGCAATGTAAGTCTCGTCAAATCGCCTGCTACTTATAGCCAGCTGACAACCAATAGTTTGCGGGCACCAATATAGGCACTACCATTCTTCTCTGCCGTGTAGTCCAAGCATGGACGCATATCCACGACCAAAACCAGATCCCCATCACTAATCGGACATTCTGGGCAACTGTATATGGAATGGCTATTGGCGTGAACTATGGAGCTTTCAGCACTGCCTTCAGCGCGTCGCTCGCTGGTCTCTTATGGAGGGATATTCTCGAAAGGAAACACATCCACGTTAAGAGGCTCGACTTTGCACGGGTGAATCTCCCCATAATCGCAATATCCATGGCCGTGGGTTTAACCGTCCTCGTCGGCCAAGTGTACATTGTTCGGGACAACTCGCCTTATAATAAGTGAAGATTTGTAAATCTTCAGACGACGCTGTTTGCACTGGTGTTTGGGACGATGTGTTTCGATGGCCAGGGGAAAATGCTATTTCTCTGCCACCAGTCTCTACCAACATCAGCGCAAGAGCCGCGAATCTTTCGCCTGGTCCAGCGATTCATTTAGCAACAATCACGAAATTTACGACCAAAAGTAGCACTGTACATAGATATATTATAAATAATCTCCGCATTGGCTTCTACTGAAGCATAGCATTATTCCGGTCTAATACATACTCGATGAGGCCATCATCCACGTTTATCAGGCCTCCACCACACCAGGTTTCGTCTCATGAGTACCAAATCACTTTGTGGCTTTGTTATGTGGATACTGGCCATCATCCCTGTCTACCAGGTCGTTTCAGTACTTTGTGACAGACATCATCACGTGGAACCCTCGGGGCGACGTCGGGCCGTAAAGCTGCCATGTCGAACTTTATTTGGACCCCTGCACTAAATATTTGACCCTCGGCGTTACTTGGGCCTGTCAATTGCACTTTTGTAGTCTGCTTTACTCTGCGTCCAGGCGCATGGCTATACCCTCCCAGCCGATCAATTGTCTATCCCACTCATGAAGAACCACAAACTCACGGTCGAGAAGATCGCAGCCAGCGTGCAAGGCTACTTCAAACAACGCGCACCGTTCCGAATCAATCATGGCTCAACGAACAGCACCCGCCAGGCGTTCCAGCGCCAGAACACGGTCGACATCAGCGCACTCTCCCGGGTTCTCAAGGTCGACACCAAAACAAGAACAGCCCTGGTCGAACCGAACGTGCCAATGGACCGCCTCGTCGAAGCTACAATGAAACACGGCCTAATCCCACCAGTGGTCATGGAGTTCCCTGGGATTACTGCTGGCGGTGGCTTTGCTGGCACCGGAGGCGAGAGCAGCTCCTTCAAGTATGGATATTTCAACGAAACCGTTAATTCAGTGGAGGTTGTTCTTGGGAATGGGGATGTTGTGACCGCCTCGGAAAAGGAGAACGCCGACCTGTTCCATGGAGCCTCGGGTGCAGTGGGAAGCCTGGGCATATCAACTCTTCTTGAGCTGCAACTCATTCAGGCAAAGAAATACGTCAAGGCGACTTACCACACTGTGAAATCCGTATCCGAAGCTGTCCAAAAGGTGAAGGAGGAAACGGAGAATACAGAGCTGGATTACGTGGATGGCATCCTCTTCTCCAAAGACCACGGTGCGATCGTCACCGGCACGATGACAGACGATATCCCAGCTGATGCTCAAGTGCAGACTTTCAGCGACGCGAGGGATCCGTGGTTTTATCTACATGTACAAGACAGAACAAAGGGCGTCACGGAATACACCGAATACATCCCGTTGGCCGAGTACCTCTTCCGATATGACCGTGGAGGCTTTTGGGTTGGCGCGTCTGCATTCAAATATTTCAGGTTCCCGTTCAATTGGCTCTCTCGCTGGTGGCTTAACGACTTCCTGCACACGAGGATGCTGTACAAGGCTCTCCATGCCAGCGGGCAGTCCAGGAACTATGTTGTCCAAGATCTTGCGCTTCCCTATTCTACAGCCGAAGAATTCATAAACTATACGGCTGACTCCTTCAAAATCTGGCCTCTATGGCTATGTCCGTTACGGCAGACGCGCCTTCCAACGCTGCACCCACATAACCCCGAAATGGAAGCCGATGGCAAGACTCTAAAGCCAATGCTCAATGTTGGCCTCTGGGGATTTGGCCCAGCGCAGCGGGACAAATTTGTCGCCAAGAACCGCGAGCTGGAGCACAAACTTCGTGACCTTGGAGGCAGGAAGTGGCACTATGCCCACACGTACTACGAGGAGGACGAGTTCTGGAAGATGTTCGATCGCAAGTGGTATGATGGCCTACGGAAAAAATACCATGGCGAGTCGTTACCTAGTGTCTGGCACAAGGTTAAAGTTGATCCCAACGCCGCGAAGCAAGCAGATAATAGCTCGTGGGGCACATGGGCGCTCCAGTTCTGGCCTCTTGGCGGGATTTGGGGACTCCGGAAATCTATCCAGAGTCGCGAATATCTCATCGCAAGGAACTCGACGTGGAAATCAAAAAAGGGTTCAGGGGATGATAGATGAGATCATCCACATGAAGAGTGCCAATATGATAGTGCTCGAAAGAGCTTGCTCCCCGAGGCAAAATCCTGCCAGAAGATAACGGGTGCCATGCATATATCCCAACACAAACCACAGCAACATCTGGTCGAGGTGTGCCCTCCTTCGGGCGTGCAGCGGCTTGGAAGTCTAGGAATTCCTTGGTCTTCTCGTAGTTGAAAGCTCGCATTGGGTTAATATTCAAATGTATATATGTCGATGTACGATAGATACCATTCATGTATAGTATAATAAGCAATATTACTGTATACAAAATAATCAAACACTCACCATGACCAACTTTGGCAAAACTCGAGATCGCCTCAAGATATATTCGACTTTATAAAGTCCCTGAATAAGTAGAATATGTAATATTATACACTGCTATACCGACAAATCCGGATTGTGCATATACTGAGCGGGATATGCCTCCGTCCCATAACCAACCCCCATATCTAATACAAACTCCCCGCCCTATCTATCCAGGGCCTGACTCTGACACATCTGGTAATACACACCCTTCTTGCCTAATAATTCGGCATGACTTCCCTTCTCAAGCACTCTTGCGCCACCCGCACCGCCACCAAGCACAAAGATAACGTCCGCATTCTGAATCGTCGCTAGACGATGGGCGACGACGACCATGGTCCTACCCTTACCCGCCTTCTCAAACGCAGCCTGGATCAACTTCTCCGACTCGCTGTCGAGACTAGACGTCGCTTCATCGAGCAACAAGACCTGGGGGTTTCGGACAAGGGCACGAGCGATTGAGATGCGCTGCTTCTGCCCACCAGACAGCGCCACACCTTTACTACCAATGTCAGTGCCGTATCCGTCAGGAAGCGACTCGATGAAGTCGTGAATCTCAGCCTCTCGACACGCCTTGAAAACCCCTTCATCTGTCGCGCCGTCCACTCCGAGAAGGATATTCTCTTTAATGGTCCCCTGGAAGAGGGTTGCCTCCTGTGCAACAAGGGACATTGTTTTGCGGTACTCCTTGACATTCAACTCCGACACGTCCTGTCCATCGATCAATATGGATCCTCCTTGAACGTCATAAAACTGCTCTAGCAACGAGATAATCGTGCTCTTTCCACACCCCGACGGTCCCACGAGTGCCGCGAACTGGCCTTTCTTGATGGTCATGTTGAGACTTTCAAAAATCGGCAAGTCTCTTGTCGGGTACGTGTATTGCACGTCCTTGAACTGGATTTCGACCCCACCGTCTGCCTTGAAAGATTTTCCAGAGTCGCCGGTTCCCACATCTCTAAGCTTTAGGATTCGATTTGCTGCAGCGGTCGCCTGGGCTACATTTGGCCCAAAACTCATCCATTGCCCGGCCGCCTCGGCGCCCTGGATAACAGCCGTATAGATGATGATGAACTGTTTGATGTCATACTCTCCGCTCACTTGCAGCCGTCCTCCGTACCAAAAGGTTAACGCCATGCAGAGCATATTTATACTATCACTCAGAGCGAATACTAGAGTGCTATACCGAGACTTCATTCTGCTCTGGTAGAGGTGGTTGTTTAGCAAGTTTTCGTAACGCTGGCATATTTTGTCTTCGAGAGTAAGGCTTGCCACTGTTCTGACGGCTCCGAACGCCTCTGATGCGAATTTCGAACTCTCCGCAAATACATCAGCGTTCATCTTCTCGAACTGGATCTCATACCTGACGCGGTAGAAGCCAGCGGTAAAGGTTAATGGGAGTGCGGCAACCAGTGACACGAGGGCCAGTTTCCATCCGATGGCCAGGGATAATATGATACAGGCCGTCAGGGAAGACATGGCGATATAAACAAAGCCCATGTTCGTGCCCATTAATTCTTGCAGCTGGGTTGGATCGGAAGACAGTCTAGAAACAAGAGTCCCTGTCGAATTGTCCTCCTGGTCAAAAAACTTGATCGGTTTGTGTACAACGCCATCAAAGTATTGCTGCCGATATGTATTTGCAACGTGCACAGAGAGGGAATTGGCACACCAGGCCATAACAAAGTATGACACCCCGACACCTATTGCAAGGTAAACAAATGCCAACGACCAGAATTGACTAGCACTTGACATTCCCTGGACGTCGTCGGGTTTATAATCGCTGAAGACTGAGATGACATTCGCCATGAGATACGCCGTGAGGGGAACGGCAGCTAACAAGGGTCAGCTCGGTATTCCAAAGTGATGGGCGCATGTCTTACCTCCTCCGCCTAGTGACCCCAGGATCGTCAGAAACAACCACGGCAGATGCTGCCTGTTTTCAAAAAGCAATACCCCAAAACTTCGAAAGACATCCTTCTGCACATAGGTATCGGCTTTTGTTTCGACGGCAATCTTTTCCGACACTTCTGTTGCTTCCAAAGAGGCGGTAGAATCTTCTTCAATCTCCCACTCCTTGGTGCTGCCCATTATTATCTGTTGTGCGTGTACGAGATTGTGATATACGCCATCTTCATTCTTGACGAGTTCTTCATGCGAGCCCTGCTCGACCACCTTTCCTTTCGCAACAACTATAATCTTGTCGGCCTTTTTAATGGTTGAAAGTCGGTGGGCAATTGTAATCGTGGTTCGGTCTTTGGCTACTCTGTCAAGCGCAGCCTGGACAATTCGCTCTCCACGAACATCGATCGAGCTGGTGGCTTCGTCAAAGATTAAAATCTGCGGGCGTTTCACGATTGCTCGTGCAATGGCAAGTCGTTGTCGTTGGCCACCGCTGAGCTTCATCCCGCTCTCGCCAACCTCCGTGTCGTAGCCCTGATTATCGTCAGCTAAAAGTCGACATGAAATAACAAAGATCTTACATTGGGTAGCCTGGTGATGTATTCGTCGGCAAACGACTCCTCACACGCCTCCTTTACTCGTGCCCTCTTGACCGATTCCTCTGCATCCTCCCACTCCGTACCAACCAGCCCATACGCAACATTGGCATATATAGAATCATTGAAGATAAAGGGCTCCTGCTGAACAAGGCCAATCTGAGATCTCCAGTACTTTAGGTTTATATCGTCCAGGGCATGGTCGCCCATCTTGATGGCCCCGCCGAGCTGAACGTTATCGGATTTCTCAGATTCAGATTCCACGGCATCACCTTCTGGTGTGAGGTTATACCACCTCTCAATGAGGCCAACAATGGTTGATTTCCCAGAGCCAGATGGTCCCACAATGGCTGTGAGCTTGCCCTTTTCAAATACGGCGTTAAAGCCGTCAAGAACCTTGACGTGCGGTCGCGTCGGGTATGCGAATGTTACGTTGTCGAACTTGATGTCATCAGGGGTCAAGACGGCGGGGTCGCTCAGTCCATCCCGCGACAGTGTTGGCTTGTCGATGATTGCAAAGAACTCTGCGGCAGCAGCAGCAGACTTTGTGGCAGCCTGCAACGGTGCAATGACGCTCCCAAGTGACATGACAGATATCAAGACACACATGAGAACACTGCAAACGTCAGTTGTATGTTCCACGACTATCAAGTACACTCACATTAGAATCGTGCCGACACTATCTATGTGCCCCTCATTATACAACTTTACACCAAACCAAAACGTCAGGGCGTAATCGGCAAACACGCAGAGAAAGGTTGGGCCAAGCTGAGCACCAAGGAGAGGCGATTGCCTCAATCCTCTTCGTCTTGCTTCGCCGACCCAGAAGCCGTGCTTTTTGGAAACGCGCCCCTCAGCACCGCAAGCGACAATCATTCGAACCGCTCCGATGGCTTCGCTAGCAATGGACGTTGCCTTTCCGTTTGCGTAGTCGACTGCTTTCTGAGTCTTCAGCCACACGGGGATGACGACGATGAATAAGACGATGATACCAAGCAACACGGAGCTCGTCGCCAAGGTCAGTTGCCACGAATACTTGAATGCGACGATGAAGGCGCTCAGAATCATTGCTGAGAATTGCAACAGGGTCCCAAGTTTGTCCGTAATTCCAATCTGGAGGGTATTGGCGCCACCAGTAATCGTCTGGGCAGCCTGTCCCGATGGCAGCTTGTCAAGCTCCGATATTGACTGCTTGAACAAGGCACGGAGATAGTCCAGCCTGATGGCAGCTGAGAGACGCGTCCCAACGAATCTGAAACAGAACTGAAAAGTATCAGAATGTAGCTCAAAAAGGGGGTGGGGATAGCAACCATGGAAATATAAACGAGCACAAATTTCCCAATAAACAGATAGACAATGTACAATCTGAGGGCCGTTAGCAACAACCTTGTAGTAAAGATTCAAGAACTTGCGCATTCTTGTTGATCGCCCCCGACAATACGTCGCTCATGGTAGCGACATCCATGGATGCCGCGTTACTGAAGTCGCCGATCAGATTCCCAAAGACAATATTCATCAACGGCAAGGTCTGACCATTAGTCACACATCTTTACCACAAGGGTCGCAGCATGCAAACTTACGATTCCGGCTCCCATTGCTGCCGCGGCTCCAGCAGCTAGGAAGACAAAGTCCCACGACTTTCCATAGGAGAATATCCTCTAGTCTACCTGTCAGCAGTGAGAGAGTCGGCGCTGACATGGAACTTACAATGAAATGGGCAAACGAGGCACTGGTATGCTCCTCGCCCTTCTCTAACGCGCTTTCCACCTCCAGCTCTGTTGCCTGAATAACGGCATCTTGACCTACAGCTGGCGCAGCTGGCGCAACAGCTGGTGCGACCGCTGGTGTGACCTTATCGACCGCAGGCGTCTCCAAGTCTTGCGGCGACCCCATCTCCCCTATCTTGAAAGGTTGGCGCGTTGAGGTTCACAACAGGCCGCGGAACACTTCAATATCAAGATAGGTGGGCGCTGGAGACCCAAGATAATATTAGATGTTAGAACGCCAAGCCGAAGTTTAATGGTCTCCCGTCCAAGCTGGTGGTTGTTTTTCTGAACTGGGCGTCTCAGTCTTTGCACTTATACTCTAAAACCATTAAATATATACAGCGAGAGAAGAAAGATAAAATATGTATGAAGTCAAGACATGACTGCTGGCGATCTATTTACGAAAATGACAACTCTGCCTTCTGTAACCGAGTGTCCAATGTCCAATATCCACATTAAATGTCAGCCAAGCTTCCTTTGTCGTAAGCAGCGGCTCGTTTCCCTCGTTTGCTCGTATACTCGTATTGTTGCCTAGTTTGCAGCGAAAGTTTCGGAAGAACAGCCATCCGAAAGTTCCATTTGGGCCACCGACTCGCCGACTGACTCTGGTAAAAAGGAGATTCGGCGGCACATTGCGCCAAATGCGGAATAGTCGCCAAAAAGCTACCCATTCTGCACGAGCCACTAAATGAAACGCGCCAGGGTCTCCAAGATTACCATGCCACGTTGATACTCTACAAAGGAGTTAAATAGTAACAACGCGAATGCATCGTCATAAATTTAATATAGCACACATACACATGGCTCACTTCATCACCATCCAGGCTTAAACGTACAATGCATTAATTCTACATCGACAGACCGCAAAACGCCCACCAAACACCACCAACTTAGTTCCTGAATATGATACCCACCGCGCGCACAAACCCCCCTGACGCCTACCTATCCCCCTTCCTGTCCTTGCCTTGTTTCTTCAATGTGAACTCAGCCAACAAGCTCAAGTGATCGCTTGGGAAGTGGTAGTTTGGGAAACCGGGCAGCCTCTTCAGATAATCGGCGTCGACTGGTCCTAAAAGGCTCGTAACTTCTAGCGCGTTTGTCGAGTACCAGATGTAATCCAGGATTCCAGTGTATCCTGGTGTGTAATTTGTAAACGCCAGCGCCTCGGGCGTGCCGTCCAGGTTTGCGTACGACGAGCGCAGAGAGAATGGATGCTGCATGCCATCACGTGTAAAGTTTCCATACTGGTAGTCGCCCATTTCCTTGTGGTTTGGCTCAAGGGAGCCATGCGCGAGTAGCTCGTAGACGGCCGACTCTGGCGTGGAGTTGAAGTCGCCGCAGACGAGCAGCGGCAGCTGGGTGTTGGTGTACTCCATCGACGGAGCTGGCTCGCCTTGATCATCGTTGTCCATGCCGTATGCCTTCTTGTCTTTGCAGGCTGGCCATCTAGCATATTTGTCCGCCAGCTTCGTCACGTACTCCATGAGAATGGCTGTTTGGATGATCTTGACGTCGGCAAATGCCAAGTCCCAGTAGATGTGCACGTTGACAACAACCACGCGCGCCCCGGTGAGTCTGTTCTCGAAGAACGTAACAACGGAGATGTTGTCTCTTGGCATGACACGGTTGAAAATGTCATGCTGATTCTTCATATCAGGGCGGTTGATTGCGATGTTGGCGAAATCAATGAGCTGCTTGTCGAGCAGGATCCACTTGTTGCCTTTGTAAAAGGTGGCGCATCCATCGACTACCTTGGCGTCCTTCTCCGACATTGTTCTAGCTCTCGACTTTGGCCAGAATACACCCTTGTAACCATTATACGCCAGCTTCATGCTAAAGAACTCCTTGAAGCTGTCATTATCAACTTCCTGGAGAGTTATGAAGTCGGCATCCGATGCTTGGATTTCTTGTAGGATCTGCTCCTTGCGGTAGTCCCAGCTCAGTGCTTCCGACGGCGTATAGCCGTACATTTGCTCTGTGGCCATCTTGAAGCAAAGCGTGTTGTACGAGAATACCTTGATATGCTCATCAGACTCTGACGCTTCTTGGAGTTCAAGCATCACTCGTGGGGGAGGCGGCATGGGAACTAATGTGGTTAGCAGGGTCCAATCAGCGTTTGTCATGACTACTCACCGGGTGCTGTCTCCCTAAGGTGGAGGACCAGAGCTTTCGTGCCATTCTCCATAATCTCTCGCTTCAAGCCAGCTTCCAGAGGGTTCCCCTCGATCCCCAGCATCTCCAGGTGGTACAGCGAACCGAGCTCATTGGGCAACGTCCTGAGATCGTTATCGAAGAGGAGGAGGTGCTTCAAGTAGACGCACATGCCAAGCTCGGGCGGTAGATCTGACAATTGGTTGTTGGACGCATCCAGGTACCTGAGCTGGCGTAGTTTTCCAATCGAGGCTGGGATATGGGTGATCTTGTTTGATCCGATATAAAGTTCGTTTAAAAACGTATACGCAAATAGTGGCGGGGCCAACACTCTGAGACCTTGCCCACTAATGTCCATATTATGCCAATCCTGCCTCCTGATGGGGCCATCCTGGTTTGACGGCCGGCCTCTATCCTCGGTATCCTCATTTGCCACGGGTTCAGCAGGTATGCTCCGATTCTCGTGTCCTTTTGTCCTCGCATAATAGTTTGGCGAATGCTGGTCGACCATTATGCTATGTGCCCGCTCAGTCTCCTTGTATACCTTCAATTGCTCCGCCCAGTGTTCGTTTATTTGCGTCTGCGCGCCTCTTTGGGGAGTGACGTGGCCGGTCTGGTTGGCTGGCGTAAAGTTTGGTGTAGAGTTGGATAGGACACCCGATGAATAGGCGGTATGGTGGGCCACATTTCCATTCGTGTGTGTGTGATCTTGGTGATGTTGTGTATGAGTTTGTTGATGGGAAGTCTGGTGCTGGAAGTTGTACATGATGGGCAGTCGGTTGCCCGTGGTCGGCCGGCCATGCTGGCCTGGCTGGTGGCCTTGGTTAAACATGCTGTACAGCCGTTCCGCCGAGGACTGTGTCGGGGATGGTGGGGATTGGTCGTCTGATATGAATGTGGCTCTGTTCGGCGGAGACGGGTTTCGCGTGTGCCTCGCCAGCTGGTGTTGTTGTGTGTGGGGATAATAGCTTCCTGCGCTCGCCTGCGGAAACCTGTAACCATCGGCCATCTAAATACGCCGCGGTCTAGGTGATTGTCGCGAGCAGCACTCGGCGTGCTTTCGATGTGGCTGGTCGGGTGCGTCGTGTTCTTCTTTCCAGGCACATAGGTATTCGTATGGCAGTTGCGATAATGCAGAGATGTTGGTAGATCGTCTTTAGATACGTCTGTTCACGTACGGGAAATGCTAGTATCTGATGCCTGAGATTCAACACGTCGGTGTAGGTCAATCGTGCGTCATGCTATGCCTGGGAATCAGCAAGGTCCGGACGGCGCGCATACACCAGGAGATATAAGCTTCCACCAAGGCTCCCCAGCGCGAGCCCCACTGATATCAAGGGATTCAAAACGCACCGTACTCAGATAGCATGCTGCAGTCCAGGTGAACAGGGTCTGGCAGGCTATCTCTTGTCTCCGGCGTCTGTTGGTTTCTAGGTTCAAGGGACGTTGACTGTGGATGGGACGTCGACTGTCAATTGCAAGCTAGAGATCTACTCTATCGGGGATCTTACACGCGATCTGGAATAGCGCCACAATCACGGGACGAGCGAAGGTTGGTTGGGTTGTGACCAGAAGCGAAAGATGCCAGGCACAACCACAAATACCAGGTGTAAAGAAACCTCCCCGCACATGGGGGAAATACGGAATCCAACTCAGTATGGCGATAGGCGACTACTGCGACTACTGCGACTACTGCGACTACTGCGACTACTGCGACTACTCCCTTTTCCCCCTAGAAATTCATACATATCCCATAAAATATTGCGTCTCTTGACATCTATATATCCCCCATAACATCCATAACTTCTACCATTGCAGTATAACGTCGCCACGCCGTTCCCCCCCGACCAAATCCCGTGTTTCATAACCTGCAACAACCACCTCCGCTCCACACATGTTGTCAACAGTGGCACAGCCGACCGAATGGGGGACTCGCCGCCTCGATTAGACAAGCTCCACTCCACCACCAACAGCACAAACAGCTCGACCGATTCCAAAACTTTGTCCCTTCAATCCCATTCCCAAGCTAAACCTCGCAAGATAAAAAGGCCGCCATCGTTCAGTCCTCATTCGGCGTCAGCATATGTGGTTGGCCCTGGAACCGCAGTTCTGGATCGACATCTGTATAACCTGCAGCGCACCTATGAACCAGCCACACCGGCCCAGCGCGTGCAGACACATCATGGGAGAGCCCAGAGCTTATCGAGTACCAGCCTCACAAATTCAAGCACGAATACTCCGTCACTGCTAAACAGCCCCCCAGCAAAGGACGACTATGTTCGACGTCCCTTCACCATGCGTAACAGCCGGCGATATCTCGCCGATCCAACTCTGCTGTACCCCCTACCTGTGGACCTTCCAGAAATGCACCGCCAGGTCCTACGCACCATGCTTCTCGTAAATGTGTTTGGTGGGCCGATCTGTTCACCAAACTTCCGGAACACCCCTCCCAAGAAGGTTCTCGAGGTCGGATGTGGGAATGGTTACTGGAGTGCGTTGTGCCACAAGCACTTTGCCCGACAAGGCCACAGCGTCTCCTTCACCGGCATCGACATTGCCCCTCTATCGGCCGATAACAGCACGAATGGGATGAAATGGCGATTTGTCCAGCATGATTTACGAAACTTACCGACTCCATTCCAGGATGAAGAGTTCGACCTCGTCATGGTGAAGGATCTGAGCATGATCTCCTCACAACTAAGCATGACGGCGAACCTCATGGATGAATACCTGCGGATTCTGCGCCCTGGTGGCGCAATCGAGGTATGGGATGGAGACCACACGATCCGCATGGTGCTATCACATAACCCAACACAAGGAGCCCAAGACAGCGACGACAGCGAAGACGAGGACACGGCACAGGCGGAGGGAACTGGTACATATATATTGACGGCTCAGACGCCGTTTACGGAGGCGCAAAATCCATACCTGACCGAATACAACACTTGGCTTACAAAGGCCTTTGACGCCAGAGGGCTGTCGGCGATACCATGCACGAGTATGGCATCTCTTCTTCTCCAGGAACCAGAGTTGGCAGACATTGAATCTCGCAGACTAGCTATTCCTCTCGGCGAGGTCCGATGGGAGCGCGCTGGCACCGAGGGTTTCACCAAAGGAAAGGAGGCGGATTCGGGCAAGAAGGTCCTCACAACTGGACAGACAGCCCTTCGACACACAGCTCTCCTGACCCTGGTCCAATACATGGAGAGCCTGGAGCCATTCTTACGGGAGGCGAGCGGGAAGAGCCAAGACGAATGGGACCGCTGGTATGGCGACATGATGAATGACCTCCTGGTCCAAAACGGGACGTCGTGGGGCGAGTGTTTGGAGGTCGGTGCCTGGTGGGCTACAAAGAGGGACGCGCCAAAGACGAAACCAAAGCCCTCTGAGGAGAAGCCAGACAAGCCCATGCCGTACCCGCCAGATCCACATCCTGGGGATGAGTGGAAGATACCTCACATGGAGCTGCTGTGAGTCTTGATTGTCTGATTGTCATTTCATTCGGCGCAAACGACCACGGGCATGAGCGCGTCGTTTCATGTTTTGAAGTTGAGCAATTGATAACCAATATTTTTAGTGCCATCGCCCCATGGCCCCCTCACGGCTTATAATAGCTTTGACGCAATGATCTGTACTTCTTCAGATAGTATCTGCATATATATATTTAGCGATCTCTTTTACCCAGGTTTAGGGTGATGTATTGACGAACAATGCTTCAATCTCTGCGGCGCAGATTAGTTTTGTTCTCAAATTAAAAACATTCAATCGGTTCATACCTTTCTGCACAAAATATGCCCTGTCAAGTGCTTTCCGAATCTCTGCCTCATCCGTCAACCCAGCTTGGCTAGAGAATGCCTTGTGCAGTCTGGGTCTAAAGTAGCTGTAGCCAAGGGGATAGTCCTTTCCTAGGTTTAAGAGCTCTGTATGTCCATTTAGCATAGCCCACATATGCCATGGAGAAGACCACGGCGTCATACCCTTATACACCGCAATTACCTCCCTCCTCAGTGCGTCCTTCGCAGCGGCCATATCAACCAGCTCGGCCGCAGTAAATGAGATGACTTCGTCTGGATATCCAGTAGTTGTAGGACAAGTCGGCGGCTCGATTGTACGGTATTGTACAGTGAGAGAGAGCTTCAGAAGTTGTCGGGTACAGTGGAGTGAGCAAGCTCTGGCAAGCCGTAGGTAGCGGCACGTCATAGCCTCGTACCTTGGTCCGTGCTGCCGTCTCTTTACGCGGGGTTGGAGCGATGGCCGACGGGTACCGACGGCGACTATCTCGGCATCTCAGGCGGCATTGGGTCAAATCAATATAATATACGGGAGTTATTGCCTGTCCTTTATAGGGTTTTTTTTTGCTTAGATGACGCCCGTCTGAAGCACCGCCATGATAGGAGCCAGCGTCCTCACCGGACGAACACGAACGCTGCAATGCCTCTCCCAAGCCCGGGTTTCGCGCTCGATAGCTTCCACCACTAGAGCGTCAAGTCGGCCTTCCAGTAGCGATAATTCTGCGCACGCGAAAAGCGATAGGCTGCCTACGCTATCTCCGAAGTGGCTCTCCGACACCAAGCTGCGAATCGGCAAATGTCTAACGTTTGGTATGAGTGCGGAGCAGGTGCAGCAAGCGGCCAAGATATGTAAAATACTAGGGCAGGAATGGAGGGAACTACTTGCGGGGAGCGAGGGGTTCCTGACGGATGAGAAGAGAGCTGGTCTGCTTGGACACAGGGTTGCGTGGGGAGAGTTGGATACCATGGTCAGTCTGCCCACGTACGGCGCGCGAAGAGTTGGTGCTAACGCGGTTCCAATACAGGGCCATGTGAATAACGTCATTTATATACGATACGCAGAGACTGCGAGGATAAACTGGGCATACAATATCGCGCTGCACTTAGATCCGGGGCATAAGCGGGAATGGATGGAGATGTGCACGCCGCTAGGAGATGGGATGATTCTGAAAAGTATCAAGACGGACTACAAATTCGTACGTACCACCACCTCACCTCCTATCGGTCATTTTCTCCTGTGGAAGCTAACATGATGGATAGCCCATGGCATGGCCTGACAAGGTGTCCGTCTTTCACAAACTTCGCAAGATGCCAGCTGAGGGCGAGTCGTCGTTTGTCCTCGATGCCATGATTTTGTCGGAACGAGAACAGAGGCCGGCGGCAAGATGCCTAGAGGATATCGTGGTGTACGATTATCGCGTGGGTAAGAAGATCGCTCTCCGGCCGTTCATGCTGGAAGGATTTGAGAAGCTCTATCGCGAGCAGGAAGATGCGCGTGAGAAGAACACAAGACGAGTGCTCCAGATATTGGACGACGTAAGGCAGATGGAGAAGGACTCCTGGGACAGAGCCGATGCAAAGGAAGACCTAGGTGGAGGAACGTAAAGTGTATAGATATTATGACATGCACATACATTTGCCAGCCTTGCTCTCTCTGCTCCTGCTGCTATACCTGCCAATGGACAGCCTCGGTTCCGAGTGCCGTCCAGAGCAACAGTCATCGAAACATGGTCGTGCTCCGATCCCCCCGCCGAGCGAGTGGGGTTTGAGACATTTGAGACATGATGAATAAAGCTGGAAGGTCGTTTGGTGAGTTACCCAATGAGAAGTTTGGTCACACCAGTTGGGGGCCTGTGGGCATCTCGAAAACAAGCACGAAGATCGACATCACATGCCCAAAGCAGCCTATGGGATTCGACGGATACCGAGCATTTATAGGACTGGCCACGTTGATCCTCACCGCCGAATCGCTCAAACAGGAGCTTCATAGACAAGACAGCGAATCACAGGCAGAACGTCGAAACTCATCATGCCCTATACGGCACGAATTCCGAGCATTGCTGGCGCGGTGAATTTCCACTTTGGAAAACCGTACTATGAAGTAGGGTAGCCACAGATACGCCTTCGGATTGTGAGTTGTGGAAGAGTCATGGCGAGCAAGATGACATGGCGACAAGCATGCAGGTTGGTGAGGGGAATACTCGCGCATGTATGGCATCGACGATGTGATGTGCTCCTTCGCCGGCATGCCCAGCCAGTCGCGTGCACAGACCGACAGGCTTCTTCATCCGGCAACAGTACCAGCATGGAATAGCTTCGGCAAAGCGCAGTAACAGCGTTACAGTGCATATGATATTCAATATGCCGAGTATACCAATGCCCATTTGGAAGGCAGCCGGCGCATGCGCATGGCCGTCTAGACTAGAGAGCTGTACTTATCTGACGATAGTCGAGAATGTGCAACCATCACCACCAACATCCTGGAGAACGGCTTTCGGTACTTGGAAGGTCGGATGCAGCCAATTCCCGGAGAGGACCCTGAGCTAGAGTATGCGGGCGCCGTTGATGACTGAGATGGTGTGGACGCCGCTGTTGGCACTGGATGGTTCTATGGCATGGGGTTCCCCCCCTTTTGTTACGGCGGAAATGCCTTAGCACGGAAGTACGGACGGCACTGGCACGGACTGGCAATGCACTGAAAATAAATACTTGGAAAGTAGTACAGTACTCCGTACGCGCAGTACAGTACCACCGACATGCCAGTAACTGTAAATATGTCGGCATCAGAAGCAAGGAGCCTCTGCGCCGCCAGTCGTTGAAGAACATCTTTAACCTCCTCTACCTGTAAATGTTGTGCTGTCACGCTCCCGGCAGTCGCTGGTTGTTTCTTCCCGTCCTGTCTGCCGGCGTACTACATCCATCGTAAAAGATTTAAGATTTTCCCGCCAGAACGCCCCGAAGGCCCATAACATTAAAAAAGCCTTCGCTTGGCACCTAAAATACCCAGAATAGCGTCGCCCCGACCACTCCGCTACGTTACTTTTCCCATGCTGACTCAGCATTAAAACGGGTGCCGCTTCGCTGTGCGCTACTCAAAGCACCGATTGCTGAATCTTACCAGACTTTCAAACAACCTCCCCGAATCTTCAACTAGGGACCACACGTCCTTACCCGCCACATCGATCACATTCGCGCCCGGCGAACCTCACAACCCCCAACCAGCCCTTCTCACCATCGGCCACATATCGTCGAAAACAACTGCCGACCGTTCGAATCAACCCCCTTCAACTTGGCTACCTGACGACATTGGGTCTGGGACCGCCACCAGACTTGAGTGCGCCCTGCAGCTTTGAGCTGGCTCAGGAAGCGTCTGGGTCAGCAGAGGACGTATGGGACGCTCTGCTGTCAACAAACGACCACAAGGGCCAGCGGCGAACCAGCACAACTCTAGGCACGAGAATGGCCTGGTAGGGCCAGGGAAGAGGATACAGAAGCAGAGGAGCAATGGGCACATCAATGGCGCGACGCAGCCAACTTCACAACCACCGCCAGTATCGTCGCTCCCCGCAACCCCTCCTCTGCATGGACAGACACGATCGGGGCACACACGGCCTCCCAATGGTGCTTCCGACTCCAAGCTCCCCGGCTCCGTCGTCCGACGCGCTTCACTAAGCGGCTACTCCGAATCTTCCTCCTCCGAGTCGTACCAGAATGCCGCGACAATGTCCATTCCGCAAGAGAATCATCGCAGAATCGACGTCAACGCCGCCAAGAACCCCGCTGTTCACCGAGACGCTGGCCCTGTGAGCTTCTTGTTCACAGTCCTACGCTCGTGTCCGCTCTACGACACAATCGCCATCCTCATCGTCCTCCTCCAAGTGCCACCCGCATTCCTCACCCTCATCCACCTCCTCTTCGCCACGCTCACCTTTGTGCCTCCGTCCACAGGCGCACATTCAAGCTTCACCTTCACCGATATATTTGAGGGGTCGTTGGGAACCCCGTCTGTGGCCACCCTCGTGGCTGTAGATCTACTTGTCTTGCTCGTCTGGCTATTCCTGTGGAGCCCTCTGCAGGAGCTGTCCTTGGATGTGGCGCAGACCGTTATTGCGCTGACACTCGGCGGAGGCACGACAAGCAAAGATGCAGGTTTTAATAACGTCCTTGTCTGTCTCGGAATCATTGGGGCATCGCATTTTGCTCGCAGTGGCTCTCTCAAACAGTCACGTCTCAACTTCCTCTTCAACCATTCGCCCGACATCGATGATGCCCTCGAGAATTCATCGACCAATAATAAAGGTGCCTTCATCTGGGTCCGAACGATCCTGGCAGTCCACATACTTACTCAAGGAATTGTTCGATACATCCGGGATTGGTATGTGCGACGGGAAAGACGGGATCTTATTGCATCCGCAGCAGGAGACCCGGAGGCTGCGAACGGGTCCATTTCACAAGGAGAATCTACGAACCAGGCGAGCACGACGTCAACAGTTACCGCCCCTACCGAAACGAATGGTTCGGCGAGCGCCGCAGATAAGTCACTGAATTCGAAAAAGAAACGCAAGGTGGGCGCTCAGGTCCGCATACAGCAGCCGCTTTGGGCAGCTCTTGCCAGCACAAAGGTCGTCATGGCCAAGGAGTACGAGACCTCTCGCACAGCAGCAGAGTCCGCTGGGGCGAATGCCACCGATATCAACAACCTTGGCAACGCACCGTTCGACAGTGAAGCTGACCGTATCTGGATAACGCACATTGGCTCCGACGAAGTCTGCTTCAACACTAGTTATTTCCCTTCCCGGGCCGAAACCGACCCATCTACGCCAGAAGACACCATAGACAGCTTCGGGATTGATCGATCGAAGCCATTCTTTGTCCGTGTGAATCAGACGGTATGGCAGCCGACTCGTATCAACCCGCTCGACGCTGCTGTTTCGCCAAAGAGTGAACAATGGAGCGGTGAGATATTTGGACTAGCCCCCAATTCAAACTACGAATGCGAATTTGTCGGCACCCTTGACGATGCGATTATCTTCTCAACCAATGTTCGGACGATGCAGGCTCCGATTACAGATGCAACGCCTCTTCCTGCGCTGTCAACCACCGCACCACGGTCTGCACGACCCGACTCTCCCACCACGACACTGAAAACGTCCATCCTCTCAGCAGAGGCCAAGCTCAACGAGGAACGCCTCCGCCAGAAGCGTGAACGCAAGGAGCAGAAAAGCAAGCTGCACTCAACCCGAAAGGAGATTGATAAGCTGGGCAGCAACATTGCGTCGTCTGGCGGTAATGATGACAGGTTACGCCAGAAGGTGCAACAGAGCCATCTTCATGCGCGACAGGCCGAAGATGCAGTTGCTTCCTTGACTGACCAATTGAGGAGTCTCGAAAATGTTCCCGATGACGACTTCAGGGGTTGGAAGTGTTCCAAGGTCGCATGGCAATCTGAGAAGGACATCCACAAAGCCTCGCGTAGCAAGTTTCACGAGGCCAAGGTCTCCTCGGAGCATGAACTCAACGCATTAACCGCCGAGGTGACCTCCTTCCTCCAGAAGCGCGAGAGGATGCAAAGCCGGATCAGCAAGCTCAACGGGGAATACGAGCGCATCACCGACGCCAACGCACGGGGACTCGACGAGGCTCAGCGCAAAGCGACCGAGCGTGGTGCCAAAGAGGCCGAGCGCGCCCGCACCGAGATGATGTATCTCGAGCGTCTAGATCAACTCGAGCCGCAGATATTCGATATGCAGCAGTCTCTATCAACACTATGGGCTAGCATCCATGCGCTCCAGAATGCCGAGATCCAGCAGGCCGCATACCTCGCGTCCCAGGTCCAGCAACCCTCGCCGACGACGATGAACCCGTTCGACTTTCCCGAGAACGTCGCGGCGTCCAATTACCCCTGGAATGCTCCAAACGTTAGCGTCGCTGACTACTCGGCTCCGAGCATGGCGTATACACCGCCGCGGCCGCATCGCGGTCGCAGCAGCAGCATGCTGAGTGGCGTCAGTGGGTTTACGCAGAGCTCGAATGAGGAACCGGTGTCGGTACTGCCTAGGCGCGGGAGGAAGATCAGTGACGATGGGAGCAGTGCCAGTGGGACAAGTGGGAGTATCGGCGCTCCCAGAAGCCCTGTGGATACGTCGCTCACTATCCCTTCGAATTGGTCTAATCCTCGCGAGGGGTCGTGAATTGGCACGGATTGCTAAAAGCCGCATAGAGAATACGATTTTTGCTTATTACTTTCTCTCCCGTCCCAACTGTGCTACATCGTAAATTTAATAAAGCCGGCGTGAACTGCAATCCCTTATTCTATTTGTATAGGGTATATGCTAACAAAATACTAAAGTATAAAGTATAGATAAGCAACCCCTCAAAGGTCTTAAATCTAACCTCATACTTAATTTGGCATCAAAAATTCAATCCTCGCCATCCATCCCTGTATTTGCCCTGGTCTTTCCAATTTCCTTCCCCTTTCTTTACTCTTTTCATTTCCCAATCTTCTATGCGCCTCCCTTCCACTTCCATTTCCACTTACCCCTCTCCTTCCCCTTGTCTCCCTTCCACTTCAACTTCTCCTTCCATTTCCCCTTCGCATCCTTCTCTTCCTCCTTCTCTTCCCCCTTCTCTTCCCCCTTCTCTTCCTCTTCCTTCTCCTCCTTCTCTTTCTCCTTCTCCTTCTCATTATCCATCCCCTTCCCTTCCTTTTTGTTAATCCCCACAAAGTACCCTCGATCCTTCCCCCGCTCAATGTCAACTCCAACTACGTAACCCCCATTCTCAGTCTCTATATGCACGGATTTCTCATTCTCGCTACTTGTCCACCTAGCGCACAGTTCCTTGTGGCTCACCACACTCCCCATGCCTGTCACATGCTTCGCTGGCGTCGACAGCTGCGCCTTGAACAGCTCCTGGGCGGCCTCGCTGTGTTCGCAGAAGTGCGTGTTCGCAACGTACCATTCCATTCCCTGCGTCTCGGCAATTATAGGCTCGCAAAAGCGCGAGTGCTCGCGCTGGAAGCGGAAGGGGGTTATAGCTGCTGCGGCGGGGGCATCCTGCGGGTACGCAATGCCTAGAGCACAGAAGGCGAGGAAGGAGTCGAGGGGTGCTTGGATTATGGCACCCAGTGTCTGATCGCAGTTAGCGCATGCTTGCATCCGGGGCTGAAAGAGACGATCTCACCTTTGGTGCGTAGACCTTGTAGAATGGATCAAGCGGGAAGGGAGTCTGGGGTGCTACATTTTCCATTCCCACAGCGCGAATGAACTCCTCCGTTTCATCAGAGCGGTAGTTCCCACATGACAGTGGGAAAGCGCGGCGATCAACGTTGTCCGACAGATGATTCCCCTGATGGCCCCAATCGGCAATATGCACGTATCCCGCGTCAGAATCGCAAACAGGGAGCCAGAACCGCGGAGCACCACCTTCGATATCCCCCACTGCATCACCACCCCAGTCAAGATACGGATTCACATTGCCGCGAGCCTTGTAATACTCGTAGAGTCGCGTCATCGCATTCCGGACGTCGAAATTAAGCGGGGCGCCCTGTACGGCAGTGAAGCCGTGCATGGGCATGCTGAAGCCACGCTTCTCTTGCGACCAGCACTCAATCTGGCATACCTTGTCCGGGCGCGGACAGATCCGCATTTGGCGCTCGAGGTCGGCTTTGGGGGAGCGTGGGTCATGGCCATCGCCAGGGTCTCCGTATTTTTCACGTGCAGCAGCACTGAATTCCCAGTCGTTGAAGCCGTCGCAGAAGAGATTGGCTTGGGGATGGGAGTTGCATTTCATGAAGCACTTTGCGGAGCGGTAGGAAGCGGCCATAATACCTTCTTTTATGGCAGTCGTCATGAGACTATGCTTGGTTAGTCGGTGGTCAGGATAGGAGAAAGGGGGACCAACTCTTCCATTTGATAGGGGTCCGTGAGGATTTGGACGACTCCAGTCTCGTTGGCCCAGATTGGGGATGCTATCATGGAGGATAGCACCGAGGGACCGCCGCCATCAAAAAACGTTCCGCGATTGAGCTGCTTCGTGCTCGCGCTCAAGGACTTGCGGTACCCCTGGCTAGTTGTGAGTAGGGCGTTCCTCAGCACACTGATCTGTGCCGGGTCATCTGTTTTAATGGCGCCAAGGCCCTCGCAGAGGCTGTCCGGCTGTGGACCACCAATTGCCTTTGTGTTCCACATGCGCCAGATGCGCAAGGCCTTGCTGAAAATAAATACTGGGGCGGGCATGTCGAGAATCTTTCCAGGAACAAGCTTTGTGACGCCTGGCGAGGCGAGCGCCATGCTGCTCATCAGAGCGGCCATACCTATCTCAGAGACAAAGTCATTTACGTTCTTGACGCTGGTGCGGATGAAGGCACATGTCTTGGCTGCTTCGTCGGAGACCCTCTGCGTGCATGTCGTGATGATGGGCTCGATGTAACCACCAACATTTACGTGTGATGATAAAAGAGTGTCCTACAAAGTCAGTATATGAGAAAAAATACGCGGCAAGGGACTTACATAGTATGTCTTCAGCACCAAGTTGACAGTGTTGTGCAATTTCATCACAAAATACACTTTCCGTGCCAACTCTCTGTCGCCCTGGTACTGCATCAAGATACTCCCACAACTTGGCCTCCTCGTGCAGCCGCCCATCTCCAAGCCACAATCATAGTCATCGTCTCCCAAGAACACATGTCCAAAAAGCCTCACCTCGCCATACGATGTAAACCGCGGCCCCAGCGGCCCTGAGCTTGCCTCCTGTGTCCACGCTTGGTACCACTCCCACACGCCCGACTCCTCCAGATTCGCAGCCGTCATCTCAAAGTATCCAAAATCATCCATACAACCCCGAGCAAAGGACGATACTTTGGACAGGCGTCGCAACGAGGACCCAGGCGAAAGTCCGCTGATGTTATAAGGTCGGATCCCAGAGAAGTTGGAAAAGTAGTTGGACGTGTTGTTAGCCCTGTTAGAGGCAACGACTGCGCATGTCTGTTCTAGCGCGGCGAGATCTATAGGGGCCAACTTCTTGCAAGCATCTTTGAAAGCGGCGGGACTGCAGATCATGGAGGTCCAACTCGCATCGGATATATTCTGGCGATCAGCAAAACGGAACATTTCGGACGCAAAATCCTCAGCCAGAGCAAGAGTGTTGCTCGTGTTTGAGCTCGCAAGGCTTGTGCCTGTAAAGTTGGCTCCATTTGTATATTCAGTACCTCTGGGTCCCTCTTCATGCGTACCATTCAATATTTCTTCTGTCATCACCCGTGTGAGAGTTGAGTTCTGTGATATACCAGTAGTGTTGAATTGTGGGGCAGTTGAGTTTTGTGATATGCCAGTAGTATTAAATAGGGGTGTTGTTGATGTAGTCGGAGTTGCCGATATAGTTGGTGTTGTCGATGCTGAAGTCGGTGTTGTCAACGTAGTCGGAGTCGGGAGATGTGCAGTTTTAGACATCAACAGACCTTTGCTTCTGCTTGATAACCCTGATACCGTTTTGGTGACTAGTGTATATGTCGCCTTCTTGCACGTCGTGGTTGATGAGTTCAAGTTCGAGGTATGCATGGATGAAAGTGAAGAGTTGAAGGCCGTTGTCGTCGACAAGTTTGACACTGTGGAGTTTGAAACGACCTCATTTTCACTAGTAGGGAGAGCAGAACTTAACTGAATAACTAATAGATTAGTTACCCAGAAGGCAAGTGAAGAGCGCATTGTGCGACCTTTGATGAAAATGCTGGGGGGAAATGCCGTCAAATGCGAGAATAGTTGCCAACGACCTACCAAAATGGGGTGAAGAGATAAAAAGATAAAGAGATGGCGCTTACAAGATACCTACAAAATCTAAGCTGGGAAAGAATGAATCACAATCATAACCACCCCGCTGGCGTGGGCGGATTCCCATTAGTTTGGTTGGAAGTTAAGGTTAATCCTCATAGCGTGAAGTCTAAATTAGTTAGCAGCGCACCCCTGTCGTCGCTGTCACTTCTTATCCACCCAAATACTTTGCTAGAATATGAGTACCACAGAGCCAGTGTGCCACAAAGCGGCCTAACGTGCTGTACCTTGACAGATCGTACGTATATGGTCTCAAATCAGGCAATCTTCAAATTCTAATGACTCTTTTTTGAGAGGCACGAGGTCTTAGTCGCTCGCACATGTCCAGGTCTTGACAGACTGTGGGAACCGGTCCACAAGTTGGATAATTTCCAAGTACACCAAGCCATATATGGCCTGACTTATCGAGGGTATGCTGTCCCAAATATTCAATCGGACATATTCAATCATAGCTACCCACAACCCTATGTTGAATCTACAGCGATTCTATAAGTAGAAATATATATATTGTGCTATTTATGCTAGCTGTGAAACTTAGTTATCGGCAAAGAAATTGGATGTAGTTCCTCCTTCTGTAGTACCTTAATGTAAGGTCGATTTTTCTAAACAAACTGAAAATTCACTTCGGTCTGACCTTCTCGTCTGCTAGAAAATGCATGGGTAGTCAACAAGACTCTCTTCTTCTCTCCTTTCTTCTACCCAACTACAACATTCATCCTTCACACTAGCTTAACAAAAAAGCATCCCCATAAACACAGATCAACAATTCATCTACAAACCTCCCTAGGTAAGTTAATCCTACACGACAAAAGAAGAGTCACCTATCCGGCTTTTCTGGATCCCAGTTCCCAACCATATCCATTCTCACAAAAGAAGGTCTACAACACCACTACCACCAAGCACACCAAAACCCATACACAACACACCACTCGACACGACAAAATGGGCACCCGCCATCTCATCTGTGTCTTCTACCGCGGCCGTTTCGTCATCGCACAGTACGGCCAATTCGACGGTTACCCCGAAGACCAAGGTTTCAAAGTCGTCGCCTTCCTCAACGGCGCCAGCAGCATCGCGCGCCTCAAGCAGGGTCTCACGCATACCTACACCCCATCCGATGAGGAGATAGACGAGATCGGAAGAGCGATGGTTAAACAAGACGAGGAACACCGTGCCGCTGTTAGGAATGGGGAGGTCGGCATGTGGGAGCGGGTGAAGCTCTCCTTCCCGTCCATGTCGCGCGAGACGAGTGCGGAGATCTTGGAGGTCGTGGCGAAGGCTACGGCGGAGGCGCCGGTGCCAATTGTCCGTGAGTTGGATTTTATTCACGACGGGCTGTATTGTGAGTGGGCATACGTGGTTGACCTGGACGCCGAGGTGCTGGAGGTGTATCGTGGGGTGGAGAGGGAGCACGAGGGATCAAGTCAGAGGTTCAAGGACGTGGATGGGGCCGGAATGGGGTTGGTGCCGTCATTGGTAAAGGCGTTTGCTTTTGGAGAGCTCCCGAAGGAGAACGCGGACTTTGTTGCCGCAATCAATGAGGCCCTCGATTCGCTCAGGCGTGAGATACTGGCTCGTGAAGGGCGAGAGGATGCCGGGAACAACGCTGTTGCTTAGGTTCTGCGAAAGAGTGGCTTGAGAAGAGCGTGAAGATGGCGGCAACAACGCTATTTCGTCTATTCTATGGAGGTCCCATGTCACGCAAGGCACTCAGTACCAAACTATAGTTGAATTCTTTCATCCATTCTCGCATCTCTATGATAGAACTACTCGCTCCCCATGCTCAGAATTACTAAGGTGATCCAGCACCATCCCATCTATAATCGTCAAGTCCTCATACAACTCCCTCCCCATCCCTCTCTCCCAACACCCTCCCCTCCATCGCACTCCCACTCCTCGTCTCACTCCGGTTCCTCACTCTCCCAATCCACGACCCGGCCCCGAAAAACAACACCGGCTCCTCCCCTTCCTTCACCCAGTCCGCGCCCACCCGTCTCTGCGCCGGCCACGCCCACTCCCACTCGCCCATATCCAAAGATATCGACGCGCGTCTCCCCGCCGTCACGCCAGCGACACTAGCCGAACTGAACATCCCCCAGTCGTCGCTCGCGCGATGGCCGCTGCCGATATGGCTGCTATGGCTCCTAGCGCGCTGTCGCTCCTTCCCCTTCCCCTTGTCCATCTTCTCCCCTATCGCAGGGACATCCCCCGCCGTATCCGAAGATGGGATCACCTCCGCCACCGGCAAAAAGCGCAGCTTCTTCCCCTTCCGCTTCTCGTCCGCGCTCTCGACCTCGCAGTCTCTCGGCGGAGGACCCCCTCGCGCCCCAACGTCCCATATCCCCCTCTCGCGACAGATGCGACGGCCCCTCTCCTCGCAGCGGCGGAGGATCTTCTCTTCGCGGGGTGCGCCGCCGATGAAGCCGTCTTGCGCGAGCTGGCGGTCCCAGAGGACGCAGAGGCGGAGGAGGAAGACGAGGAAGCAACCGAGGAGGAGGAGGGCGAGGACGGTGGTGAGGAAGCCGAGCCAGGAGGCTTGGATGAGGAGGATGGGGAGGGCGGTTTCGGCTTCGAAGTCGGGGCGGTAGGGGGGTTGGAGTTTGGGCATTCGGGTGGTGGGGGCTTGTAGTGGTGTTTTGATAATAGGTGGTATTTGTGATAACGAGTGTGTTTAAGTGAGTGAAGAGCTTTGCTGGAGCTCGCTGAGATGTTGTTGCCGTGATATGTCGAGAATTATGTGCTTCTAATGCTGAAAGACTGCAGGAGAGCTGCACTGACGTTCCTGACGTTTTTGCATTCTGAGAGGCAGGTGCGATGCGTAACGTTCCTGCCGTTGTGCATATCGAGGTGGCAGGTATGATGCTCAAACGTTCCTGCCGTTGTGGGCTTCGAGAATGCCTGATGTGCTCGTTTGTGCGGCAGGAGCGAGGCCCTGAGCCACTACTGCCGTGCAACTCCACAGGGAAGGTGTAATGGTCCTGCCTTCCTCTCTCTGCGGTTGCCCGGCAGCCCAGAACGGCAGGAGCAACACTCCTCGCTCCTTCCTCGTATTCCAGTCTCTTCTCATCTTCATTTCACCAAGGCCCTCCCCAGGCCACTCATCCCCAGTATAATCCTCTTTCTTTATAAATTCGACCCCATAATCCAAGTCCCTTGAAATCCGTCTTTCTATAGCGCTGCTTCTCATTTATAACCCACGATCTTGGCGCAGCGATCGCAGTAGTACAGGTTGTGGCCGAACTTGACCATGCCGCCGGCGCGGGCATCGTCGGCAGACACGTCGCGGCCGTTGTGGGAGACGGTCTCGGCGCTCATGGCGCAGCGTGAGCAGCGCATGGTTTCGACCGTGGAGTTGCACTTGGAGGGGTCGAGGGGGGGTGTGCGGGGAGCCGGGGCCTCCATCGGATGCGGTTGTTTGGTTGTGAGAAGGTGTGTGTGTTGGATGTGTTTGTTCGGGGTGTAGAGTAGGTTCGCGGCGTCGTGTTTCGTGTTTCGAGTGTTTCTCAGTTTCGTTTGTGGTTGTGGTTGTATGGGTATGAGAATCGGCAGGCAGCAGCGTGTGAGAAAGTATGGTATGAGCGTATGAGCGTATGTATGAGGATGTGAGTACGAGTATGGGAGCGCGAGCCGTCTATGATGTATGATGTATGATCTATGATCTATGTCCCCCCAAAGATGCCAAAGGGCGTTCCGTAAAATGTATAAAGTTTTTTTTGACTGGGAGCATATAGAGTAATATAGAGTATGCGATGGGTCTAACTCATAGGGGGAGGGGGGAGGGAAAAGGGCCGGTCATTATGTACTTTGTAAACAATTTTTTGTTTAAATATGTAACCAGACATGGGGCTGGGATTGGCAAGGATGTGTGTAAGGATGGGTAAGGATGGGTAAGGATGGGTAAGGATGGGTAGGAAGGGACAGGATGGGGTTAGGACGTGGTTTAGTGGTTTAGTGGGCTGGTGGTGGTACGTGGTGGTGGTATGTGGTGGTGGTGGCAGTGGTGGCAGTGATGGTAGTGGTGGTAGTGGTGGTTGTGGTGGTTGTGGTTTGGTGATTGTGGTTTGGTGATTGTGGGTAGATGGGTTAAGGATGGGCATGGAGAAAAAAAATAGTGGGCACAGTACTTGCTTGGGCTTGGGGGAATTCGCATGTGGTTTTGTTTCGTTTCACGCTTGTCGGAGGTGCAGGAAGGGAACGAAAGGTGGGAAAAAAGGGTAGGGCGGATGATCCCTTGGGAAGCTAAGAGTATACTAAGAGTACCTGTGATGTCGTTGGGCTGTAGCTTGGGTTGTAGCTGGGAGTTTGTAGCGTGGTGTAGCGTGGGAGGGAAAGGGGAAAAAATCAGGTGTGGAGGAAGAGGGAAGGGGTGGAGGAGGGGTGGAGGAAGGGTGGAGGAAGGGTGGATTGGGTTGGAGAAGCGGGATAGGAGAAACTGAGTGGAGTGACTCGTATTATGAGGCGGAGATACCAGCAAGGTACGTGTCGTATACATTGGGTAGTGCTTGGGAAAATATGTAACTGTGGTTTAATGTGAAGGGGTGAAGGGTGAAGGGTGAAGGGTGAAGGAAAGGAGAGCAGGTGAGAAAAAGGTGAGGTGAGTGGTTTGACTGGAGGAGGGCGGAGGGAGGGGCGGGGGAGAAAAAAGGTGTGGAGGGAACATAGGGAGCATTACATAGGGAACGTACATAGGGACGCGGCGACACGGAAGATGGAAGTACTCTTTTGCAGTGATTGCTGCGGATGAGGGACTTCCACTTGGTGGTCACGGTGGTCACGGTGGTCACGTCGGGTTTGAACGTGGGTGGACGTGGTTTAGAGGGGCGGTGCGGAGGAGGAGGAGGGCAGGGAGGGAAAGATGACGTCGCTGCGCATTACACTACTCGCACTACTTCGTACTCTATGCAGGAGATGGGCAGGGGTGGATTCAACGGGTGGCAGAGTACGACAGGGTACCACAAGGAACGACAGGGTACGCCAGGGTACGATCAATCGTGCTGGGTACTTTTCTCTTGTCGATACGCTGCATTAGTGTGCATTGCCACTCTTTGGCTGGTTTGTCTGGTGAATCTGGCGAATCTGGTGAAGGATGTGGAAATGCCGCTTGACCGATTGACTGTTTCATGTCGGAGATGAGTCTCATTCATTCGACGGGTGATGGGCGATGGGGAGGACGATGGGCAGGACGATGAGCGACGATGAGCGACGATGAGCGACAACAGACAGCTGTGCGTGAGGGATGGGATCAGCAATCAGTGCCATCAGACTGGTCACAGCGGCTGGGACGGGGGATGGGGAAGAAGTGATGGCTGGCATCAATCACGCCCTGCCAAAAGACTGCCAGCTAGGGAGATGGAGACAGATCATCTGTGGTTTATTACTTCTTTTCACCACAGACCCGATCAGATGAAGCAAAAACACCCTGAGCAATTGTATGCCACTCTGGGACAATGCGTACGATCATCTACCATCTACCATCTACAGTACTGTCTGTCTGTACCAAAGGAGAGGACGACGCGATGTATGCACGCCAAGGCAGACCGCAAGGAAACAGCGGTATGCACTGTATGTGAGATTCTGAATGCCTGCACCTATGCACGTATGCACGTACGAATGTGTGCATGCACTCCGATTACGACGTCCATGACTGCTTCTGCGCTGGTACTGACTGTACTGACTGTCGGTACGAAGAACGTCTGTGCAGAGCCGTATTCTTTCTTTCTTACGCCTCAACAGCTGCCACGTGGATCGTATTGTATTGTACAACTTCAAATTCTGCGCTGTACAGCACACTGTACCACCACCGTTGATGCTATTCTTACATTCCTACAATATTATCAATATTATCAATATTATCAATATTATTTCTTTTATTAGCATCGCCCTCTCACCGACTATCCTCCGCTCTTCCCACCTTCTCCCTCACCGTCTGTTCGCCCGAGTCCGTTCGCCTGTTCACCGGCCCCTCGTCAGCTCTCGTGACTAGGCATCAACACCCTCCCCATCCAATCCTCACCCTGCACCGGTAATAGCAAGGCTCCAGCAATCCCGACACACCCCCATTCCCATCCCCATCCCTATCCTTACCCATCACATCCGACCCATCCATCCCATCACATCCACTGTACTGCCGCCTCCCGTGCCTTTTGACATTCCGCTCCTCGCTTTGGCTGGCTGCTGGCTGGCTAGCAGCCCTTACCACTCTTTCCCCTCGGTTCCGCTCTTTCTTGGCTGACTGACAGCTGTCCACTATGACTGTTCGCTGCGCTGCGATGCGATAGCTGCGACGACCCGCACGTCGTCCTTCATCTTGCGCCCTGACGAGTACACGAATTCACCTCGCCTCGGAGACGTCCTATCCGGGTGCCTACACCCAACGCCCAAGCACAAACCAAGCACAAACACTCCACAGGAGAACGGAAACGAAAACTTTCTGCAAAGGTGGGCCAGTTCAATATCTACGCGACGTGGTGTATACAGTACGTGCGTATGAGTGCTCGTACGCTTGCCAAGGGAGGAAGGACGGGAGGAGCAGGAGATGAGGCAGGAGGAGCAGGAGAGAGAAAGAGAAAAAAATGGTTCGACTGCGCCTGAGCGAAAGATGCAGAAACACGTCGTCACCTTCCGAGCGCACAATTACCTTTGAGAGTACCGCCGACGATGCGCAATGCCACGATGCCAATGCGAATGTCAGTGCCATGGTATGTACAGTACCACGATTCCGCGGGTATAGCACTCAATCCTCGATTATTCCCTCAAACACTCAATACGGCCCAATACCCGTGTCCCCGAGCTGCACGTTGTTCTATTTATTCTCATTCAAAGCGATATACTGACGACCATATGGTGCGTGTACTGTATATACTATATATACACATAACAATTACGACTGCTATTTTCCAAGGAACCAACCTCGCACACACACACAGAGCGACAGACACATCCCGCGCGGGTGTGTCGGTTTCCCTGCTTCCATCCCTCCCCTCCACCCCTTCCATGCATGCGCCCGCCCTTCTAACCTCTTTTTTTAACCCTACCACCACCATCCACCATCCACCGTTCACCATCCCCTGCCCCCCTTGGCCCTTAGGCCCCTACCATACACTATACGTATACTAATCCCGTACGCCTAAATGCCATACCATACAGCGTACGTGCGTTCCTCTCGCGATCCCAACGTAAGGTCACATCGCGGCGGCGCCAGCAAACGCAGGAAAAGCAAGAAAACGCATTGAGAAACAAGACGGGAATAGGAATAGGAATAGGAAATAACGGTGTCTAGCAAGGAACGCACATACGACGCTGCAGCGTGGCAGCATGGAGGCAGTACACCAAGTACCTCTCCGTACCGCGCCCACAGACCTCGGCCATCGATCCAGCGACCCGGGCACAGGTTGGACTGTTGGCAGATCTCCCGTGGGTGACGATGTAACTCTTGCATGTACACGCAGTACATTCTGTACTTTCCGTCCGTACTCCATATACGTAGATTACATACTTTCCTTTCCGTACGCCGGTGCTAGATGCTATGCTGTGTTTGCGATACATATGCCCACATACATAGAGTGGTGCGAGCGCTTGTACCCAGCGATACAGTATGCCAATGCCAATATTCTACGATGTTAGTGCGTACCATGACTCTACAGTGCGACGACTCGACGATCTTCTTCCCATAGCTTGGCCATCATAGCGCGCGGCACAGCACAAACACAACTAAGTCGTCGGTCATACTGAGCTCATTCACGCCCATCTTGCTCATCTCGCCCATCTCGCCGTCACAGTCAGAGAAGCGCCGCCGTACTAACCCACCAGCCCATCTCTAACAACACTCCACCACCGCCACGCCGGCAGTCTCGGAAACGGCCTGGTGAGACCGCGGGAAAAGGGCCACTGTGAGACGTACGGAAATGGTAAGACGGCGGAAAGGGCTGAGACGGCGGCATAGGCATAGGGTGAGACCGACCAACGACTCAACGTGAGACCGCGCCGCCCCAAGCACCGCCGCACAGTTACGTTGCAGCCCTAGGACCAGACGCGTAAGTCAGTTCAGTGATGCCGAGAGGAAGCGAAGCGATCCAGACGGACGTCCCGGGCCATCAATCAGATCCATCCATCCAGCCTTACAGCTTACGATTACAGCGCCGTGGTATGGTACGGTGCGGTACGGAGCCAGTACAGCAGAGTACGCGGAAGCACAAAGCCAAGGCCAGGCCAAACCAGCCAGGCCGACCGACACGTCCAGACCGTTCAGACCATGCCAGGAACGACGACACTTCTTATTTCTTGCAAATATGTCCGCGACACAAGGCCCGGTCTGGCCGCCGGAGAATTAAACGGGGGGGTTCAAGCGCCGTGGCCCAGTCCAGTCCAGCCCCCAAATCCACCCCTAGGCAAGGCCAGCCCTGTGCACCCTGTGGCCGTTTGGCACTGTGGCCCTGGTTTTTATTTGCCCAATATCCAAGGTTCCGCCGAGGTGTAACGAGAGAGAAAAAAGCCGGAGGTTGCGGCGAGTCAATCAGGCTTTTTTAGGCGGGCGTTTGGCGGGCATTGGAGTTGCATGGGTGGTGGGCGGACGGAGGCTTGAATTTGAATTTTATTTTTCATTTTATTTCCGCACTCCATGGAGACCCGACCCGACAGACGACGCTGTAACAGTTGGAGACGGCCTGTAGGTGGACCACAGTGCATGAAAAGGCGTTCCGACGATGACAGCGCCGATCGGCGGAGGGAAGGGCTCCTATCGTCCAGCACTGTACTGCACCATACAGTACAGTACAGCTGTTTGGTAAAGAGTAGATTACGGTGATTTCAGGGCGTTCAAGTACTAATCTTATCATGATATCGTATGGTATCGTGCGCGTATCCATCCCGCGCTCGCGCAGGAAGAACGCCCACGCCAACGCCAACCTGCCGCCTGTATGCACGTAACCGTCGCTCTCTCACATTACCCATTTTACCCAGCGCAAGCACGACGCGCAGCTGCACTTTGCGTTGAAAATCCTCTTCTGTCTTTGTAATCCCAAGCGATGCGCGAAATCGCGCATGCACATGTGTGTATGTGCGTGCTCGGTGCTGCAGAGTCCGACTTGTGCAGTAGTACGGCACATACAAACGTCACATATGTAATGAGTAGAGCGTAGATTAGAAGACACAAGACACAAGACACCCTCCCTCATGCGCCCGCCCAACCGACCTCCTTCCCTCCCTCCCTCCCTCCAGACTGACTGACGGCATTACACCGCTCACCGCACCCCAAAGCATCAGCACACACCACGCACGCACCGCCGGACATTAAACCCGCCGATCAGCCTCCACCCCGCGGCGAGTGACGAACCCGCGCCCAGCTCTCAGCCCAGGGAGGGCAGGGCGTACCGGCCGCTGGGGGCGCTGCTAGGTGCCAACCGTACCGGCTCGTTTCAAGGCCCGCGCGATGGATGAGCCGGGGCGATCTGGTGGGGGATCCCATCCCCCTTGCGTGGTCCTGGTGATGTCGGTCAGTCGTGATGACGGTGGGTGTGTGTGGTGTTGTGGGCCCCCCTTTTCGCCGCGGCCGTGGTGGCGGATAGGGGGCGGGGCGTGTGATGGGGGGGGAAGCGCGAATCTCCTGCTGGAAGGGAGTGTGATGGGGGAGGGAGCAGGATGCGAAACAGTCGGTGCCGATGGAATCGGCGCTAAAGGGGGGAAGGTGGAGAGCTTGGTGGCATGGATGTGGTAGTTGGGGGCGGGTCGGCGGTGGGCTGGGAGGAAAAAAACGGGCTTGTCTGTGCTGGTGTGTGCTGTGTAGAGTACAGCATGTTTCTCATCACCAGTTCCCGGTTTTCGGGATGGAGTATGTGGTGGAGGGAACCGGACGGAGGAGGCAGGTAAAGGGTGGGGGACGGCGGTTTTGGAGGGGTTGGGATTGGGATTTGGGAAGTTTTCAAACTAAAGGAGCTAAGATAGCTGACTTGCTGCAACGGACGTACCTTAATTGAGGTGAGGTGAGCCGGTGTGGGGCGCCGACGGTGTTTGGGGATCAGAGAGGCAGGACGAATCGGGGCACGTGTTTGGGATGTGGAGGGAGGAGGATCGGCGATGTCATGTCATTCAGCTCAGCGGTTCAGGGGGACGGCTGGTGGATTAAGGGGCCGATCAATGGATGCTGGTGCGGTGTCGGTGTGTGTTCGTGCGATCAGTGTGCAAGCTGTATATTGTGTCGTCACACGGGTCGGTTTATCCCCCCTTCATCTCGGTGTCGACACAGAAGCATCCCGTCCTCCGTGTCGTGTCACGATGCCCCCTGGGCGTCGCTGAGTCAAGTGGCAAATTGCACGGGGCCGAGGAAGGAAGGATTCCTGCAACTCAAATCATCACATCTCATCTATCAATGGCGGTCTTTGTCAATCGTCGTTTGAAATTCTATCCTCCTCCTCCTCTCCTCAGTCACTCAATCTAGCAATCTAGCTGCACAATATATGTATACAACACCCTACTCCCTACTCCACACCTTCCCCCTTCATCCCCTATCCCCTCTCATATCCCCTACCTCCTTCCTAATCCTCCTCACCAAGTCAAACAAAACGCACCAAGCAAGCACCACCATCACCGCACCAAAAGTCCAACAGCGCTCCGCTCCCCAGTAAGATCAGAATCAGGAGCAATCAAAACGCCACACAAACACGCACAAGAACGCCGAGCCGAGAGACATGTGGAAAACAAATGAACTGCCGCTTGCCCTGCGGGCGGGAATCAGGAGAGGGAAAAAAAACAAACACTATGTGAGGAAAAGGAAAAATAAACCAGTAATCAAGGTGGGTCATGGGTCGTCGTGTAATATATAAAACGAAGTGCAGAGAATGGGCTGCCAAAAGTCGCTGGGCAGCCATGCTGTCGACGTAATGCGAGCTATGCGAAGTGCGGCGAGTCCAGGGCTGGATATATCCGCCAGCCCAACATGGTGCCGCTTGGGAAAAGAACGGTTTGTACAATAACAGTAACGTCGGTATCAGCCAATCAAGAAATCACATCACGACGCAGCATCCGCAGCCCTTCTTCTTCTCGGGGGCTTGCTCCGGCTCGAACGCGTGCACGGGGAACTGCGCCAGCATCGGGGACTGTATCCTGCTCGGCGCGTTCTGGATGCGCGGCATAGTAGAGTAACCGCTTGATGTGCCCGGGCGACTCGGTTCAGGACTCCTCGCCTTTCTCAGCGGCCACTGGGGAAGCAGCTCTTCTTGTTTTGCCTCGGGCTGTTCCTCTGGCGCGACAGCTGCGGGTTCAGGCATCTTGATCTCGTCGTCGTTTAGCGGACGGAAGTCGCGGTCGTACACGTTTCCGAACTTGCCTTCCTTCTCCCACTGTTCCTGCTGCAGGCGCCGCGCGACGGTAGGGAGGAGTTGCTGGTCGGGTGGCAGGCGCGGATCAGGCTTGTACATTGATGCGAGCCACGGCGGATCGCCCTCGGGGGTCTTGATAGGACCCTCGCCGGAACGGGTCGTCGGGCGACTGTTGGAGCCGGAGCGAGCCTTTTGTTTTTGTTGGGTGATGGGAGGCTTGGAGGTCGCGCTGGTGGCAGACATCTTGCGGTTAGTAGGTGTCGTGTTGGAGGACTTCTTGGGAGAGCTGTCGGAGGAGGCGAAGCGTTTGGGCGCGGACGGGGTTGTAGTAGGGGTGGGTTGGGAGAGGGGTTCTTCGGAGGAGGCTTTCGCGCGGGGAGGATGGTAGGCGATAGAGTCGTCTTCACCACCCCAGACAGCGCTTCGGCTGCGTTGCATAGGTGCGTCGCGCTCGAGGTACTCCCAAGGTATAGGTGCGGGGCTCGTCAGGGCGAGGGGTATCTTGGAGGAGCCCTTTGAAAGAGAGCCGTAGTCGCGATAACTCGAGTTGCTGTCTGCTGCGATTTCTTCTGGCGTTCGCGGGTCCCATCCCGCAGTGTCATCATCTTCTAGCTCTTCGGCGGTTGGGCTCTCGACTCGCTGCTGCTTTGCTGGATGTTGCTCGTTTCTGTGTAGACCAGTGGCCGACGCTTCTCGGCTTCTATCCCTCCTGCTGTATGCCCGCGTGCGTGGGAGTATGATCCCAGCTGCCTGTAGTTCACGGCTCTCGATCCGTGCCAGTTTGTCCCTATGAATCCATCCAGGGTCGTCTTCGTGGTATGGAGCCTCGCCCTTTTCGTCTCGTCCCCGCTCGGTATGATCCACGCCATTGGATACACTCTTTCCTGGCCCGGAGCTGTAGAGGTCGACCAAACTGTCAGACGGGCTGTCCGTTCCACTCATGCTGCTCTTTTTGTTGAGGTTGTTCAAGCGTGCAGGCGCGTGGGCCGGCTCGGCGGCTGAATTTGATCTGTGTTGCTTTGCTGCATCATTACGGCGCGTAGAGCCGTTGGGGTGGGAAGTCATTTGCTTTCGCTCTGCGTGAGAGGTCTCTTCGTGTTGCTGGCGGGGGAATGTAGATTGCTAAAGGTAGGGTTAGCATTCCACAACAGAGTAACCAACAGACGCATTGGGTATATTTTGCGCGTCCTAGAAATGACTAGAACCAGGTTCCCGCAATGCCCGCAATGCCTAACAAGACGTGAAAGGTCCATACCTGGTTTCTAGTTGGTACGGAGTAATCCCACGCGCTCGAATTTCCATCAGAGCTCGTAGGAGGTGTCAACGCGCCTGTGGCTTGCGGTGCGGATACCGCAGCCATTGAGCGTGATCTTTCTCTCTTTATAAAGATTCGGGAGATATACGCTCCAAGGGGGTTTTAGGTTCGGTTTGTTTCACCACAAGGATGCAGGTGGCCGTGCCGTTGTTGACGCAAAGGTAAGGTTGTGGCTGTGTATGTAGTCGACGAGAGTTGTGGGGAAGGTAAATTCTTTGGACGATCGAAATTGTAGGTTCTAGAAGACCTGGCGTATCGGTAGAAGAGAATATGCGCGCAAAACTGGCTGAATGATCGTGTTGAAGGTTGCAAAACAGCTGGAGCTTCTATCAAGGGGCCCACTGAAACCTAGGGTCCAAGTTCGAAGATTTGATGGTAGAGACTGTTGTGACGCTAAATGTGGCCTCAGTTGTCAGAGAAGGTTACAGTGCATACATAGCAACCTGTCCTCTCAAGAATCAACGTCAATGGGGCCCTGAATGTTGCGGTTTGGTGGATAGCAGACTGGTGCGAAGCGGTTGGAGAGGGCGGCTGACGGTGGTTGAAAGGGGATGAGGTTGTTGACAGGGGCAGGTGCTTCTTAGCGACTTTGATATCTCAAAAGGCTGGGACAAGTTGAAAACGTGGAAACAGCAAGGGGCACAATATGTTCCACAGATATTATATTAGATCATATGTTATTGATGGTTTCTCATTTATACATTATCTCGAGCGACAGGTCCTTCTCAGAATTTTATTCTTGCCAGCGCCAGAGATTGGCAGGACGCGCTTTGGGGGTATATCTGATACGGTGACACATTAAAGCCTTTCCCCGCTGATCCTCATCCAAAAGGGCCACAGCTGCCAATAAATCGACCTACTCGAATGGATTTTGGGCGGCAACAGGCTTATAATTATAAACATAAACAATGGAATGGCGAGCCACTAGCCACCCTTATTAAGGGAATATATACTTCTGAGACTATTGGTTTTAGCTGCTTGGGTTACCAAACTCGGCGTCTCGCTAAACGCAACCCCCGGATTTTGACAAGTCCGGGGCCGCCTCGACAATGCCGACGTGAAATCTTTCATTGAGACCACAGTTATCATTCCTGCGACGACAACGACAAGAGGCGCATACTTCCTGTTGCTTAGAGGCAGTTGCTATATCAGCCTCTGAATGGATGGACTCATGAGACGGACCATAGAGAGCCCGCTGTCTATTAGGCCAAGCTTCGAGGGCGCGCGCCTTCGACCTCAGAAGGCCAGCTAAAGGAGATCATGATGACTCGGCGATATGTACGCGTCCAGGGCCCGGCAAAATTTGACTTGTGCTGACTTGCTTTATAGGTGCGCGCTATTATCCAGCTCTCGACAGCAACGGTAGTCGGTATTTTGCTCCTCGTCCTCCTGGACAGCCGATTCCGTGTCCTTCCTGCCTCGGTCCACACCTTCCTCCCAGCACACCACGCCGGACTGGTGATCACAGATGTCACTGTCAAAACATGTTCAACTGTTAACCTCTTTACGAGCTGCAAATCACCGGGCGAGACATGGCACCGTATTGAGAAGGACTTGTACTTGGGTACGGGCTGGGTGAACAGTGGATACGTATTCGTGGAGAGGAAGAAGGAGGAAGACTTGCTACCGGATGATAAGATTGTGGTCGATCTTGCCGTCAGTCGGCTGGTCCCGACAAATGACGCCAAAAACGAGGCTGGTGAAAAATGGGAGTCCAGGCCGGCGGGCATCTGGATAAAGCGCACTGGGCGACGACACGCAAGCGATTCGAATCAAGCAGTAACGAGTGTGGACGTCCTTTTCGGGCCTGACGCAGTGGAACCGCGCAAAGGCTGGGAGATCAAGGACACGGCGCTCCTACTGGATAGTGCGGGCGAGAAACAGGGGGCGCGAATAAGCATACGGCGCGGCAAGGCAGCGCCCATTACAAAAACTATTCCGCGTATTAACGAGAATGGGAAGTTTAAGATCTTGCAGGTTGCAGACTTGCATCTAAGCACAGGCGTCGGCGTATGCCGTGATGCGATGCCAGAGAATGGGGATCCCTGTGAGGCCGACACTCGAACGCTCGAGTTCATTGGGAAGGTCCTCGACGATGAGAAGCCCGATCTAGTCGTTCTCAGTGGCGACCAAGTTAATGGTGACACGGCGCCCGACGCTCAAACCGCAATCTTCAAGTTTGCCGAGCTCTTCATCAAGCGCAAGATTCCATACGCAACAATCTTCGGGAACCACGACGACGAGAAGACACTCAATCGCCCCGCGCAGATGGACCTTATCGAATCACTACCCTATTCCATTTCCGAGGCAGGGCCCAAGGAACTCTCTGGTGTGGGGAATTATTATGTTGAAGTTCTTGCGCGAGGGTCTTCGAAACACTCGGCGCTCACATTGTACTTACTAGATACGCATGCCTACACGCCAGACGAGCGAACATACCACGGGTACGACTGGTTGAAGCAAGATCAAATCGATTGGTTTAAATCGACGGCCCAGGGATTGAAGAAGGCGCATCGGGAATATACGAAGGTGCATATGGACCTCGCGTTCATCCATATCCCACTGCCCGAATATACCGGCGAACACGTCAAGGTTGTAGGCAAGTATAGAGAGGGCGTCACGGCACCAACCTTCAATTCGGGGTTCAGAGATGCTCTCGTAGAAGAAGGGATTCTGATGGTCAGCTGCGGACAGTATGTACCCTTTTCCACTTTCTCGCACTGCACAGCTAATCTAGAATGGCAGTGACCACGCAAACGACTATTGCGCATTATCTATGCAGAAGGATCTTCCAGCGCTCTGGATGTGCTACGCTGGCGGGTCTGGATTCGGCGGCTATGGAGGCTATAACGGGTACCATCGGCGCGTACGATTATTCGACATTGACATGAACGAGGCGCGGATTACAACATACAAGCGCCTTGAGTATGGGGAGACGGAGAAGAGGATTGATGAGCAGATCATCGTTGAGGGAGGGAAGGTGGTTGCGCCCATACAGTAAGGGGGAAGAAAGCCATGGTAGGCTGTGTTGGAATTGTGGGTATCTATAGTATTGGCAGGGCCGGTTTTTGGCGCTTTGGCAGCATGGAAACGTTACGAGTAACGATTTGCTTGGATTTGTGTAGGCATATTGTATGTTCAGGAATTGATACCAGTAAGTTACAAGTCATCTTTTTGTCGCGTGTGGGTTGCACCACGGAGACAGTGTAGCTACACCAAAAATGAATATGGTTGTTTCCTGACCAAAGGGAACAACACAATAGACGTTATTTCTCGAATTCTCACTCGGGCCTAAGGTGATAAAAAGTAAAAAAAAAGAAAAAAAATGTGTCCAAATTGGATAGTAATCATGTGACCTACGCAGGGATCGAACCTGCAATCTCTTGATTCGTAGTCAAGCGCCTTGCCATTGGGCCAGCAGGCCAGTTTGATTGTGATGGTTTAGCCAAATCCAAAACATAGATGTGCCACAACCTGTACTATCGTGAGAATCTAATATGCGACCTTACGATCGTACGCCAGGTATAACAGTTGTTACTCTGGATGAGATGGAGTGGAAGGAAGGGGCCCATAGCTCCTTCCATTCAGGGAATTTTCACTATCGCACGTTCCACTAGTTTATTACATAAATTATATGCTTTTTAGACTAAATATATACAATACTACCATACAGTCAGATATATTTTATTATTTCCCAAAAATATTTACATTTAATCCGTGACTAAATACATGTCATACAAAAACAAACCAAATCTATAATATAATTCCATCCAGAATATCAAAGAGGGTATCGGGTATCGTATTTAAAAAAAAAAAAAAACCCGGCAATATACATGCCTACACAAGTACGTAGAGTGAGCATATCATGCTCAGTCCCAAAATCATTGAGCACCAGAATGCTGCATTATTCAAGACTCTCCTGCCCTTGCTCCACTTCGTGCGTTGTATCATGACGATAGGCAGCTGGCTCATCTGGGCTAGGAACCCATAGCCACGGATCTTCTTCGTAATGCACGCCATCACGATCTCGTGCCCGATGGCCGAGATAAGGAAGGTAATGAGGGTCGCCATGGGCTTGCCAATATGCGGCACCGATGCGATGTACACGTGCCGCCGAAAGAAGTGGTGCACGGGGATATTCCACTCGCGACTGAACTCGAGCCAATCCGTGCTGTTCCACCAGTCGCTATAGAAGTGGCGGTCGGCGAAGCGGGTCATCTCGGCGAAGGCGCCGAGGGCGTACTCAAAGATGACGAGGAAGACGAGGAGAAAGGTGATCATGAATGGAAAGAGGAGCTGGCTGATCGTTTCGGCGAGAACGAGGAGGGTGTCGGAGGCGGTTGTGGCTTCTTGGATACGCGGGCCGGAGTTTTGGAGGACAGGAACAATGAATTCTTCGGACGTGATGGTGAGTAGGAAGATGACACCGAAGACTGCCAGGATCTTGTAGGCGAGTTGGTCCCAGCGGATGCGGGCTGTACGTGGGTATTCAAGTTCGTAGCAGAGGGTCGGGCAGAAGAGGAAATCAATAAAGTTTCCCCATCTGAGGTTCTTGGGATAGGCCTGGTTGCCTAGAGGGGATACGAGCTCGCGGGCCAGGTCCTCCCGTAGAGTAGACAAATCTGATTTCTCATCAGAGTTATCGGGGAAAAACCCGTTGCCGTCAGCCGGACTGGCTCCTGACGGAGGGTATTGGTATGCGGGCTCTTTAGATGCCGTGGACGGCTGGTCAAGTTCCTTGAGGCGTCGTTCGGCTTCGCTCAGGTGACCATTATAGAAGGCATAGGAATGCATCTTCATCAGGAGTGTTAGAGTGTGAAGAACCAGGAAAACCTGCGCTGTCCATGTCCACTCAAAGTGGAAGGGCACGGCAATCCATATCGAAAACCATGCAACTTCAAACAGACTCTGGATGATCATTCCGGTATTCTTCCAGCGAAGTACCTCAAAGCTCCGGAACAGACGATGTAGCGGCAGTGACATGCACATAGTTGCGGACATGAAGAAGTCGGCAACCGCCAATTCCCACGTCTTGACTGTGAACAGTTGCCATATTTCGTGTCTGAAAGGATTGCCAGTGTCCTTCATATTTCTCGCCATGGTAGTAATGGCCATGATTGCCAGACCTATCCAAAACAGGACAAAAAATCCTTGAAAATCCCGATAATCGCTGTCGGGATCAAAATGGGACACCCTGGAAGCATATTCTATAGTTGGGAAGAGGCGCCGGCGGACGTCTGCTCTGACTTGTTTCCGTGTGCTGGACACAACTTGGACGGATGGAGGGGCATCTGACGGAACTGGCGTGGAACGACCACTGTGGACAAATGAGCACCTGCGTGTGGCTTCCTTGGGGCAAAAGTTACCTTGTGTGTGAAGATATTGAGCCTGTCTCCCCGACATCCATTGTCATAGATTCTGTACTTTTTGTCCGTAGGACCTGCGGATTGGCGGGTTTGCCCAGTCGAGGGCGCACAGTGCCATCGTGGTCTCCGTTAATATGTGCTCTTGCCGTGGAAGACATTTTTTGATACGAGGAAAAAATCCAGAGAAATGCTTTGCTAAATAGCGCGTCCTGTCCCTAGCCACAGTGGAATAGCCAAATCATTAAATACTTTTGCCGCCCCTCCCAAACGTACGTACGGCACAATAAACACCGTGTGAACTATGACGAGTTTGACGGATAATTCTGGAAGAAAGAATCAATGGTGCATGTGAAGCCGGATATCCGAAGAGAAAGAACAGAACAGCTAATGTAGCCGATAGATGAGGGGTGGTGGGCGTTATATCCTCCTATGAAGCTCTGGAATAGCATGGATTCGGGGTCGAAGTATCCGGGGCGGGCCCGCGGCAGCAAAACGACATCATCGGTTCCTATGACATGTGGCGTATGTGGCGCGTCGGCATTATTCAGCCACAACCTCCGAGCCTCACCCATTCGACGTGTGTCTTTAATTGGCTGCTGAATTTAGTATGCAACCCCAATGTTTCGCTGTGGCCCATCCCGCACAAGCGAAAGGTGTTGCTCCCTATGATCGCCCTGGGAAACTTCACTTTCTACTCAATTTACGGCCTTTCTATATGCAAATGAGAGTTTAATCAGGCACGGCGAAGACGACTCGGACCTTATCTGCCAGAGGAGAACTGACTTACGCCCCAGACCGGGGTTCTTACAAGCCAGGATGAGTTCTTGTAGGCAACGAGTTGCCCCTCGCTCCTGAGGTTGAAGCTTACCATCATTTAGTGAAGCAGTTCATTCGGAACGTTCGCGCGTCGAAAACAATCGCCGACGAGCGCGCTGTTGTACAGAAGGAGAGCGCAGCTATCCGTGCGAGCTTCAGGGAGGAAAGCGCTGATCACAATGTTCGGTTCGTTGCTCTTGATAAGCCTCCATGGGGACGAGAGCTGACTCAAATCCTCATACAGAAGGAACAATGTAGCCAAATTATTATACCTCTTCACCCTCGGCGAGCGGACTCATTTCGGACAGATAGAATGCCTCAAACTGTTGGCATCCCCTCGATTCGCGGACAAACGATTGGGATACCTGGGAACGATGCTGCTTTTGGATGAGAACCAAGAGGTTCTGACGCTCGTCACGAACTCTCTGAAGAACGACCTGAATCACTCGAACCAATACGTTGTTGGGCTGGCTCTGTGCACACTCGGAAATATTGCGTCGGTCGAGATGTCGAGAGATTTATTCCCGGAGATCGAGACCCTTATTTCAACAGCGAACCCATATATTCGGAGGAAAGCGGCCCTATGCGCAATGCGGATTTGCCGAAAGGTTCCCGATTTACAGGAGCATTTCGTTGATAAAGCTGCCAACCTCCTCTCAGACCGCAACCATGGCGTCTTGCTCTGTGGCTTGACCTTGGTCACCAGCCTTTGCGAGGCTGATGAGGCCGAGGGCGGCGAAGAGGGAATCGTTGAGAAGTTCCGGCCACTGAGTGGACAACTAGTGCGGACTTTGAAGGGGCTGGCCAGCTCTGGATATTCCCCTGAGCATGACGTTACAGGCATCACCGACCCCTTCCTACAAGTTAAGATTCTACAGCTCCTGAGGGTTCTGGGACACGGCGATGTGCAGACGAGCGAGCAAATCAACGACATTCTGGCGCAAGTCGCAACCAACACAGATTCTACAAAGAACGTTGGAAATTCTATCCTCTACGAAGCCGTTTTAACTATTCTCGATATCGAGGCCGACTCTGGACTTCGTGTCCTCGGTGTTAATATCCTCGGAAAGTTTTTGGCAAACAGGGACAATAATATCCGTTATGTGGCACTCAATACGCTCATAAAGGTCGTGGCGATTGAGCCCAATGCCGTGCAAAGGCATCGCAACACGATCTTGGAGTGTTTGCGCGATCCCGATATTAGTATTAGAAGGCGAGCTCTCGATTTGAGTTTCACGCTAATCAACGAGAGCAACGTCAGGGTGCTTATCAGGGAACTACTCGCATTCTTGGAGGTTGCAGACAACGAGTTCAAGCCGATCATGACTAGCCAGATTGGCATTGCTGCGGATAGGTTCTCACCGTCGAAGAGGTGGCATGTGGATACGATGCTTCGCGTTCTCTCGCTCGCTGGAAACTACGTCAAGGAGCAGATCTTGTCCTCGTTCATCCGACTTGTTGCTACAACCCCAGAGTTGCAGCAGTACGTCGTGCAAAAGCTATACACCGCGCTAAGGAAAGACATCACCCAAGAGGGCCTTACATTGGGCGGAGCATGGTGTATTGGCGAGTTCGCCGATCTGCTTCTGAAGGGCGGCAACTATGAAGAAGTCGAGCTAGTCCAGGAAGTCAAGGAAGGCGAGGTGATTGACCTCTTCTCGACAATCCTCAATAGTAGCTACGCCACCCAATCCGCAAACGAGTACATCATCACAGCGCTCATGAAGCTCACGACACGCTTCAGCGAGCCTGCCCAGATCGACAAGATCCGCCGCATCCTCGCAGGCCACTCCCGCAGCCTCGACGTCGAGATCCAGCAGCGTGCCGTCGAGTACGGCAACCTCTTCGCGCACGACGCCATCCGCCGCGGCGTGCTCGAGAAGATGCCCCCGCCACAGATCAAAGAGGAGTCGCGCGTGCTCGGCGAGGCGGCTAAGAAGCCCAAGAAGAACGTGGCTGCTACTCGTCGCACCGCGCCCGCCAAGAAGAACGCCAGCGAAGACCTTCTCTTCGATCTCATGGGCGACGACAGCGGTGCGCCGCAAGCTGACCTCGGCGCCGCGATGGGCGGCCAGCAGAACACGGATCTCCTCGCCGATATCCTCGGCGGCACTACGTCGCCTGCGCCGTCCGCCAAGTCCGGCGGCAATGTCAACGACATCATGAACCTCTTCGGCCCATCCGGTACGACGTCTCCAATCGTCCAAAACACCCCCGACATGTTCTCGAGCATGTCCCCCGCGCCGACGGCGCCCACACCACAGCCCGCCGGCGTGCTGCCGTGCTACTCCAAGAACGACCTCACCGTGACACTGCAGGTGCAGCGCAACGCGGAGGGTGTGGTGCTGGTGACTGCGCGGTTCGCGAATGCGTCGTTCACTGATAGCAAGTCTGGAGTTGGATTGCAGGCGGCGGTGCCGAAGACACAGAAGCTGGCGCTGAATGCGATTACGAGTGCGGAACTGGGGCCAGGGCAGGAGGCGACGCAAAGTATGCGGATTACGGGGAGTAAAGGGGTAAGTTCTTGTCTATTCCGTTTGTGTGAGTTTGAGAAGATTATGCTAACATGCTGGTGTGTAGCCGTTGCGGTTGAGGCTTAAGATTTCGTATGCGACGCCTGCGCTGGGGAGCTTGGTGGAGCAGGTGGATTGGTCGGAGCCGAGGTAGAGAGTGGGGAGGAAGGATTGGATGCTGCATTGAGCGTGTTTGGAGGGATGGTGGGTAGACTTGGACTTGGTGGGATGTGCTGTTGAGCGGGCAGGTGGGCATGTCAAGGTGGTAGGCGGGGGGTAAAAAGGGCCACATTTAAAATATCAAGCATAAACTTCGAGTATAATATGATCGAGGGCCTACATATTGCGTGATGATGTCTATGTGGTGAGCTTGTCGATTGCCTTGGTCTCATGATTTTGGGAGTTGGGGAGTTCTCGCTGAAACTCAATCAGCAACACAAAATATTACAAGACGGATTTAGTTTTAAGAGACAAATGGACAAGTTAAGATTATTATTATTATGCTGTATTCATACAAATATAGTACTCCACTAGAAGGAAATATACACTACTATACAGAGCCAGCCACCCAGCCCAACAACAGACATCCTTCCTCAGACTTAAAGACGTCCAAGAGCAGCTCAGGCAGAGTTACGAGCATCATCATGGACACAGGGCAGGACAATCAGAGCAGAAGAGCGTAGAAGTCAGGTACTGTATATATGTTCATGGATCTCGTGCGCCGCGAAGCAGCCTCCTCTCTGTCTGTCCTATCTCGATCTCATCCAGTCCAGTCCAGTCCAGTCCACCAGTCCAGTCAAGTCCACTCACTTCTCTCTCTACCTCCACCACTCATCATCCTTCCCACTTACTTCTCACCTCCCCTCAACCTCCACCGGCAAACAAAATAAAATAAGAGTTAACTACAAAAACAAGTCGAAAAAAACTCATCAATAGGACGCAAAAAACGGCCGTAATAAGTTCATCAAAAGGGAAGGGTACCGATCTGGTCCGCAATCCAATCCAAGCCAATCCAAACGCCTTCCCACCATCCATCCCACCCACCCATCCATCCGTCCAATGCAAAACAAAGCGAGAGAAATGCCGCGCTGTGGCTCTCCGCCCAACCCTCCCTTCCCATCCGTTCCTGTGTGTGCTGTGCTGCGCTGTGCTGTGCCGCCGCTGCTGCCTGTTTGTCGTTTGAAAATGCAAGAATAAAAAACAGATAAAAGAAGAACAGCAAATAATAAAAAATAGTAGAGGTTTCGTTACTGCGTTATTTGTTGGATATACATGGGTTTGAATCGAAGAAAATCGAAAAAAACAAGAAGGCAAAAGATGAATGCTCGCTCTCTCACTTTGTGGACCCTCGAGGGTCCACCTCCACCGGTGCGATCTTCAGATCCCAACTCGGCCGAAGAACCAGGCAAGAAGCCAGCCACTAAGCATACGCAGCAGCAGCTTCTCCCCGTCGCGACTGCGGGTAATAATCCGTGGTCTGGCCGGGGCGATAATAATCGCCATAAGTGACATCTGCCGCGCTATACGCTTGCGAGTACTTGACCTCGCCAAAGTACGGTCCGGCGCCGCCTGAACTTGCACCAGGCTGCTGCTGCACACCCCTCGGGAGGTCACGCTTTCGTGGCGGGGCATCGTCGGTGGGCGAGGCGTAGTATGCCGGTGCGCGGGACGAGCTGGTGCGGACAGAGGAGCTGGCGCGAGCAGACGAGGTGCTGGAGCGGGTGACGGGAGGGCGGTCGGGCACGCGGGCGGGAGTGCCACGAGGGCTTTCGCTGCGGTCGCGTGGTGATACGAAGGACTCTTCGCGGAAAACCTTGCGGTGCGAGGAGCGGGGAGCGACTGGCACGGCGCGGGACTGGGACGTGTCGATGACGTACCGCTTTTGGGTGCCGCTCTGGGCCGGGGGGCTGGGGCGTGAGGAGCGCGATGGACTGGCGTAGCGGGGGACGTCAGAGTCGGAGTCCGAGGAAGAGGAGGACGGGGGGTATGTGTATTCGGTTTGGAGACGGGAGGGGCGAGGTTTTGTGTCAAAGGTTGAGGCGCGTGGGAGGGGTGGGGGCACGGCCGAAGCGGATGAGCGGCGGGAGTACTCTGATTGGATTGTTTGCGAGCGCTGGGGTTCCTTGCGGCGTGGTTCGGCAACAAGAGGGGGCGCTGATGAGTGAGTTTGGAGAGAAGGTTTGCGGGAGGAGGGGTCGGCGGTAACGATGTAAGGCCCGCTTCCTGGGGGGATATGTTGGGGGAGAGCATCAGAAGGTCGGCGGGAGCGAGGGCGTGCAGAGGAGCGGCGGGGCTCGTCGTCCGAGTCGGCCTCGACGTAGATGGGTCGGGTCTCGACGGGGTAACGTGAAGACGAGGGCGGACCGTGGTATGTCTCCGAGCGCCGGACGGGAGAGGGACGGAATTCATCCTCGAGGCTCTTGCCCTTCGCCTTCGACTTCGCGTTCAGAATGTACTGCGCGGCGTTGTCTTTGGTGAGATGGAGCTTGCGTGTACGCTCGGTGACGATGAACTCGTTGGTCTCGCCTCCCTTCATGGTGACGTGGATCTTGTCGTCGGACTTCTTGCTCGAGCGACGTTCGGAGCGAGGCGACCGGAATCCGTCCTCGGAGTCGTCGTCGACGATGAAGGGTGCGTGGCGGCTACTCGTCTTCTCCTCGACGCCCTTCCTGCGCTCCTTGTCGCGCGACTTCTTCGATGCGCTCTGGCTCTTCTTGTTGAGATCCTTCTCACGGCGCTCGCGCTCACGGCGGTCCTCGGGAGCTCTCCGGGATTTTTCCTCTTCCCTCGAGAACACCTTCCGATCCTCGTAGCTCGCCGCTTTCCTTGCTGACCTAGAAGATCCCATGTCGTACATCCTCGTTGGCAGATCATCCTCAAACGATGCAGGCCTCGCGTACACCCTCACGGGTGAAGGCGCCCTTGAGGTCTTGTTAAACCTCGACGACCTCGGCTCCGCTGTCCTGACCTCGTAGTCGAACACAGGCGGGCTATGGGCTGCGGGTGACGATCTCGCGCTCTGCGGGCTGCTCTTGGGTACTTGCGACCTCAGTGTATCCCGGAAGGCGAACATCCTCAACTTCTCGTCGTATTCGGTGCGCTTCGCATCGTCGGTGAGGAGCTCGTAGGCCTGCTGGACCTTCTGGAACTCATCTTGCTTCTGGGCTTTCAGGGTCGGGTCCTGCACCTTGTCCGGATGGCACTTCAGGACGAGTTTCCGGTAGGCGCTCTTGACTTCTGAGATGGCGGCATCCTTGGCGACACCAAGGGCCTTGTAAGGATCGGGGGGGAGAGGGAGAGACATCGAATGTGCGTGATTGTAGTTGTGCTCGGAATCGGGCAGCCTGTGTTCGCTATCTCATCGCAGGTGGGGGGAATCGATCGGTGTGGTCTGGGGGGGCTGGAAGACTTATCGAAGATGGCGGTATCCTATATGTCGATGAAGTGATTGAGATGGTGGTGATAGGGATGGTCGTGTGTGTGTAGGTGTAGATGGTTGTTGAAGCGAAGAAGGACAAAGATCAATGAAGTGGCGAGAGTGAGGGCTTATATGGGAGGCAAACAGACTGGCTGCGAAGTTGATGCGAGAGAGTGAGTCCCTGAATGAACGTCACTCAACGGTTCGGGCCAGGGCGGGCGTTTGTAAAGTGACAGATTCGGTCGGGGAGAGCGACGGAAGGGTGCTTGGTAAGCTATCCGAAGAGCGAAGGGCCAATTGGAAGGGAGATACGGGAGTAGTGAGCGATTAGCCCAGGAACGAAGGCGAAGGCGGAAGATTTTCGCTAGGGCGGTGGCGATGAGGAATCACGGATGTAAGTTGATTATGGCAATGAGTAGTAATGAGTCGTGATGAGTCGAAGCCGTATAACTCGTGGGGTATGTTGATGAGGTGAGGTGTTGACGCTGGGTTGGTCGGTGAATTGGTCGGGCTGCGAATGAATTGGGGCGGTATAGCAGGGTAAACCGGACCACCAGGGAACGATGAAGTGGAAACGAGGCGCTGCTAGAAGGGACGAGAAGAGACGAGACGTGTTGTGAGAGATAGGCAATGGGTAAGTAAGTGAGGTTGAGAGCGAGTAAAGTAGAAGCAATAGCAACAGCAGTTGAGGGGGAACTTGTCGGGTTCTTGATATGGCCGGTGGTTGTTATTGTTATTGTTGTGGATGGCAGTAGTAGTAGCAGGTGGGGTAGAATAGAGTAGACCAGAGTAGACCAGAGTAAAGCGGAGAGGATGGCGAGGTTGATGATGCGGCCGGGTCGTCTTGAGGTCTCAGGTCTCAGATGGGATGGGGTCAGGTCAAGTGTCTTGTCGGGTCTCCACAGCTATTGCTATTACTGTACGTACAGAGGGAGACGCAAGACGCAGGACGCAGCAAGCAGCACGCAGCACTTTTCTGGATAGTCGTGATAGTCCAAGAACGATGAGCGGGTCATCCAAGAGTTGGCCCCCCGCGTTATTTGTTCGAAATGGTTAGAGGAAATGTGCTCGAGCTGGCTTCCCAGACGTGGCGGTGAGGTAGTCGCCCACTGGCTTAGACTTGCTCGGACTGGCTCCAGATGTCTGCACTGGGGCCCAACTACCGGTCTAACGAGGCGAATCGCAGCGGATGATGTTCCTCCTGGAGGCCTGTATGTGGCCGGCTTGGTCTGTATGTGGTCGATATGGTCTGTATGCGGCCTGTATAGTACCAAGAAATTACGAAGCACTGTCCAATGGGTCCAATTGACAGGTGAGTTCAATTCCGCGCTGCTGTCCGATTCCTGACCGGAAACGCCCTGGCAGGCGAGGGAATTGTATAGAGAGATTATAGCCTTTCAATGCGATATGCGAAGTGGTCCGTCTTCGGCCAAATCTGCGACGAAGGTGAAGCGCAGCGCCCTGGTGGAGTGTGGGGTGGGGGGGAGAGAAACGACGAGTGAACCGGGAGCCTGCCGCAGTTCGTTCGCTGAGCCGTACGGGGAATAAGGAATAAGTAAGAACGTCGATGGAAGAGGGGGCGATTGGGGGCAGGAGAGGAGGATTCAGGGCGGATCCAGGGCGGAAGGAGCGTTTGGTTGGCAGGATGCGAGGGGATGGATGAGATGAGAGGTAAGATACGAAGAAAGTAAGATATTAGATCGAGAAGGGCTGGGGGACCCCAAGGCTGATCATATAATTCTGACAATCCAACGCCTCACTCTTGCTATGGGATTGCTACGAGGCTGCTGCTTTTTCTCACTGAGCGTGATTTCTATTTACAGTATACAGTACACACAGGGTAACCTCCCCCCCCCACCACCACCACCACCGAGTTCAGGCAAGGCTCACTCTATCACGTTCGTCCTACGCCCATCACATACCTCTCGAGTAGAGCGCCCCCAGTGCCGCTGTGGCTGAACCCTTGTCTCCTGTCGCCAACGGCGATAGACCACAGCGGGAACGGGGAACCGGGGGAGGGGTGAGGGGGAAGGAGGGAGGGGTGTGAAGAGGACACCAGGCAGCCAGATCGGGACACCCAGCTCCGGTGTCACGATGCAGGAACATATAGCTCGCCTCGAGGAGAAGGCAAGACGGCGAAAAGAAGCAAGACATGACCGAGAGTGGCAATGGCGCTCAGCCATCACGCAGTCGTCACCCCGCGCTTGCGAGGTGATGGGATTGCCACGGACGCAGGCAGAGCCAACCAGGAGCTGGCAGGTGTGCACTGGCGCGAGCGTGATAGTCATGGCGGTGGTGATGGGGATGTGGATGTGGATGGCGACGAAGAAGCCGAGGGGATGGGAGGGAAGGGGAGGAGGGTCCACCATAGATTATAGCCGTCCAGGGGTCTGTGGGAGAGGTACAACAGTGGCCAATATGGAGAAATGGCCACTTTGTCGATGCTGAGGCGTGCAGATACAGTACGTACAGTCTGTACAGGATTGAGGATTGGAGATAGTCGAGTCGAGTGGAGTAAAGAGATGTGTTGCGTTGCTATAGTGCCAAAGTGCTCTATTGCTGTATGGGGACAGCATGATCGATCATCAGGACGGCCGCAGCGCGCGGGAGTGGATATGGAGTGGAGCAGAAAGTAAACGCGGTGCAGTAAGTGGAATAGTTGACAAGAGAAAGACCCTCTACGCCGACGGAGGGGAGAGACAGGAGAGTCCCGAGAGACAAGTATCCACAGTGCACGCGCATATATCGTCATGAGAGCAGGGAGTGGCAGGAAGTGGCAGGGAGTGAACAGGATGTGTACAATAGAGCATGATGCAGTATAGTAGAGAACGATAGAAAAAGCAACAAGTCGCTCCTGCCCTCTCATCCTCTCATCCTCTCATCCTCTCATGTCTCCCCCACCATTAATGGCCTCAAAACGGCCTCAAAACGCGCATCACATAACTAACTCCATGGCAACCCCCATATGTGGAAGTTGAAGGCGAGGGGAAGTAGGACACAGCACACCTACCCCTCCCTTCCCACCAGCGATCGTCAAACCCTCCCTTCCCCCCCCTTCCCTCCCACATCCCTTCCATCCCTTCCATCCCATCCCACCCTCCCTCCCTCCCTTCCTCCCCTCCTCCCGCCCCCCTCGTCTGTACTCCACCCACTCGCGCCCCTCATGCCCCCATCCCACCAACCCAAACGCCGACCCACGACCCGACTACTGCGCCTCCCTCCCCCCAGCGACCAGTGACCGCACCCGCCGACCAACGACCCTGCGCGCCGCTCCTCTCAGTCCTACCAGCTCCTGGGAGAGCGCACACACGCTACGCGCCGCGATGCAGGTAGTGGTCCGCGGACGAATCAGCAGCGGGGTGAGGCGGGTCGTCACATCGATCGCAGGTGGTGGACTGCAGGTGTTGTGGAACACTGCACCACACAGGGAGGGTGTCTTGTCTGTGGTGTGCTTGGTGGGCTTGTTTTGGCTGGACTGGACTCTGCGCGATGGTGGTGAGGGGGGAAACGTGTAGCCATGAGGTGCGGGGTTGTGTCGAGTTGAGGAAAGGCGGTGGTGGTGGATGATTGATGGCTTGCGTGAGGGTGCGAGCGCGGGGTGGTGGTGGGGTGAGGTGAGGATGTGCGTGCGGTACTGCTGGAGTGAGGAAGCTGATAGGTAAGTTATGCTTTTTGATATAGCCAATTAAGGGAATTGACGGCGCGGGGAGGGGATGGGCGATGGGATCTGGCCGGAGAGGAAAGGACGACGTGACCTGTGGGGAGCTGCATACTCGTGCTCTAGATGGGGTGAGGTGAGTTGGGTTTACTGGAGGATAACTGACCTCTACGATGGCCTCAGTCAGATCGTACATTTTGCGCTCATTTACAATACGTGTATACGAGTATACGATGCTCTCACTTCTCATTCTCACGCTCACTGAATCTCACATGCCCGTATACCGTACTCGTGGACAAACACAAACCAACACAGCTGATAGTGGAGAGACTGCGGAGAGACAGTGGAGAAACGACGCGCAAGCCACAGCTCGACAAGTACCTCCACACTCCCGCGCACGGCACTGGCCCGGCTGAAAGACATGTGGCGAGTGCACGACATCGTCAGTGGCGCAGGCCCATGAACCGTCACGGGCGGTGGACAGGGTATACCACCATCCCGCCGCTCTCCGGATGTCCATCCATCCAGGCCAAAGCCAAAGCCAAAGCCAAACCAGGCATCCCGCTCTCCCCCCCTCTCTGGGACCCTTACTCGCACCCTCTGATCACGTTCCCTCCTCGATCACTACCCCCACTACATGAAACACAGATCGGGAGCCGTGCAGCTTCCCCTCCATCCTCCCCAACCCGCCGTCGCTGAAACGAAGCATTCCTGCTCCTTCCACCGTGGTGAGAAAGGTAAGGGTGGTGCGTGCGTACCTCCATCCCACCACCCACCGCCCACCAACGACCCCCAACGTCCAGGCCGCAGGTAACAGACCCCCTCCCCTTTTTTCTAACGAGGCGGCCGCATCCTGCAGGCCATCGATCCTGTCTCCCCTTTTCCAACGCCCGGGTAACGAGGGGAAGCCTTGTGGGATGAGGCTCGAAGAGGTAGGGGGTGGGAGAGCCTTGGGGGAGCTGGGTTTGCGGTGTGGGCGAGTGTTGGGACGAGGCTTGAGTGGGTTAGGCGCGAGATGTCAGCGTTGGAGGGCGGGGGTGGGATTGGAGTTGGGATGAGATCTGGCGTCGAGGCTGGGGGAGGTGGGATCGTGTGATGAGGCTATTTTGGGGTGGGATTGGAGAAGGCTCTGGGATGAGGCTTGACTGATTTAGGCTTGGAGGGCCGAATGAGAGAAGGGAAGGATGAGTTAGGCTTCGAGGTTTGAGTAAGGTTGGTATTGAGATGGTATCGAGGGATAAGGCTGAGTATTTAGGCTTCAGCCAAGCTTCATGGGGATGAGGCATTATAACATTAGGCTTTGAGAAGATGCCATGGGTGAGGCATAAAAACGCTAGGCTCCGAGAGAAAACTGAGGAGACAAGGCTCGAGTAAACTTGGTTTCAGTTAAGCTTCATGAGAATGGGGCGTCAGCCTTTAACAAGGCTATGGATCTCGGTGTGCCGTCGCAGAGGGATATATTTGAGGGAAATATGAGAATATCAGCATGGCGTCGGTGAGTGACTGGCAGCGAGGATAACCACACCAGACACGTCACATCCTCATACTTTCCACAGTAATTTTGTAGCCTGGACATGGGAAGGAACGAACGGACAGATGAGTGTCGCTCCTGCCGTCTTAGAATGCAAGGCGATAGGAGAGAGGAAGGCATGGCCATCGCTCCTTCCTTGTGAAGTTGCGCGTAGATATCATACGACGTCTCATAAACCTATCCCATCAGGGGATAAAATAAATTCATACATTGTGGGTTCGCAACCGTCCTGGAGTCCTCTGCAACGCATATATATGGTAGACTGGATGGCTTCGTCTGTGACCCATCCATAGCCACACCGACTGTATGCGTCAAGATTATGGCCTTCGGAAGGAACAGCTTCAAATCGCCCTGGCGCTTCCGAGTCGCTCCCAATCAGCCGTGATCCATCACCCAAAGCCCCTACCTCGCATCGTGACAATTTAGGGGTCTTGCCCGAGATTATGATAAGGCGTCTCTCGAGGAAGGGTGGAGGGTCTTGGTATCACTGAGAGACTCAGCGAGGTTGTGCTCACGTTTCTGACAACAGAAGCCTGCAACAACTGGTAAGAGAGGCGGTAGTTATGCGGGGAGAGTCAGTGTTCAACGAAGAGACCAGCATATGGGATGATGTCCTAAGGCCTCTTGATAAGAACGCAGCCAAGTAGCAGACATGTAGTGAAGGAGAGGCCAAGACTGATGCGGCGAGAAGAGAGGAGTGGTGACGGAGAGGAAACGGTGAGAGGAAGACAGCTGTGGCGACAAGAAAAGCTGCTTCGTTAGCATATAATACGAGCCAACGTAAATGTATAGTTTCTGTTAGCCCCAGCCGAGGCCGATCGTATTCCGAATCATTCCCGGGATCTTGTAATGTTATACTCTGACAATGTAGGATTCCAGTTCTGTTGTCATACTTAAGTTGTGCCTCAATGCTTAACTTTCGGGCGTGGTCTCTAATTTATAACACGCTCACATAGTGGTGATATCCCTTCCCAAAACTCCGATGCATCGATATAAACTCAATAAACGTTCTTTGCCACCTAACTCACATTTATAATGTAGGTGAGGAAATAACGGTGATAACACGGAGATGGCGCGGGGAATTCGTAGAATCCTTTGCGGAGTTTCGGCATCTCTTCCTTCTTGCCCGCTCTTATTCCCGCTATCCAACAACTTCGTGGCTTAAATGGCTTTTATCGCAGCTGGTTCGTGGTTCATATTGGATGCCTGATTTGTGACTCACATAGTGATATAATAATGATATATCCCATTCCAATCTCCCACGAAACCAGATAAAAACCATCTCCATTCACCCACCGCCACTATTTCCCAAAGCCATCACCATCAAACATGTCCAGCCCTCCTCCCTCTCTCCCGCCCCAAACCCATACCGGCTCCTGCCACTGCGGCCACATCCGCTTCTCCGTCACCTCCTCCCTCTCCGACATCGTCAGCTGCAACTGCAGCATCTGCACCCGGCGCGGCGCCCTAATCCAGCGCGTCCCGGAAGCCGATTTCCACGCCATCTCTCCCAGCGCAGAGAGCCTCGAGGACGGGACGCACGGGCTGATCGAGTACCGGTTTAATACGATGGTGGCGAGGGATTATATATGCCCCACGTGTGGGATTTTGGGGTTTCGGAGGCCGAGGTTGGGGACGGGGGTTTGGGCGATTAATGTGAGATGTTTGGACGGGGTGGAGGTGGATGAGGTGAAGGTGAAAAAGGTGTTTGGGAGGCAGTTGTCTACTGTTGGCAAGGATGGGGAGGCGGTTGTTGGTGGAGAGGTTGGGGCGGGGAGGGGTTGATTTGAGGTTTGTGATGGAGGAATAGTTGCTGATGCTTGAGGTTTGACTGAATGGTTCATCGGTTGAGTTTATGATGTGTGTAGTTATGAGAGATTAAGGGAATGAATAGCTTTCATGGGCCTCTTAATCCCAAAGTCTACTACCATGCTTCAACCTCACTGCAAGGTTACTGCACTGGGTTATATAAACTCCGACTCATAGTCTAAGTATAAATTTGCTGAGTCAAGTCATGACAAACAGACCAAAAAATGTCCTGCCCCACGATGCCGCCCAATATGTCAAGGTAGAGCAGTTGAAAGATGCGGTGGATGATTTGGGGCATAAAGCATAAATGAGGAACTAATAGATATCGGGTTTGTAGGGAAAGGGCAGATTTGTTGCAACAAAGTGCAATCATTAACCATGGGCACGACGAATAATAGCAAACTTTGGGGGAGAGAAGAATATTTCAGGACTCCAAAGGCTATAAACCTTTTAAACACATACCAGACACAACATGAAGTAAAATGAACAGGCTTGACAGCATAAGCCCTTGACCACATGCTTCGATAACCATACGGTTGGATGCTTTATTATACAGAACTATAATACACTTATCCTTACAGCTTACATGTACAATTATATGATCTTACTTGTCAACCCGTCTGAAAACACCCACGAACCCGCCTCCTACAACCCTGTCTCCCACTTTAGGACGACAGACCATATTCCATCCATCACCCTCCGGTTTAGGAGGCTCAGCTTCCTTCACTGCAGCTTCAGCAACAGCCTCCTGGTCACTACCTTCCGCCACGCTCTCAACACCCTCCTCACCACCTTCCACCTTCTCCGACTCAGCCGCCTCAGCCCTAACAAATGACCTCGCCCTCACGGCCCTAACATCCCACACCTTACCCCCTACCCCAGCCGCCTGCCCAATCTCCAATGTCGTCTCCAACGAAAACGGTAAGCCTCCCTTCCTAACCTTCTGAAGACACGCAATAACCTGCGTGATACTGGGACAAAACACCAACACCGTGCCATCGACCTTCAGCGCCTGCGAGACAGTCTCCAGATACAGGTGGCAGTCTGGGAGATCGAGTATCGTGTGGTCGAGGAATGGGTCTGGCGAGGTAGCCAGACGCGATGAGATGTATTCGGGGATGGAACCGACGTGAAAATCGACTGAGTGCGCATACATCCCCTGGCGCCAGCCGGCGACGACTTTTTGGGCGTGCTCGCTGTGACGGGCGCTCACGTCGAGGGTGTTTATGACGGCGCGGCGGGTGGGCTTGTAGGCTTCCCATCTGTCGACTGCGGCCTGGTGCTCCGCGTCTACTGAGTCGGGGGTGGCTTCCTCCGAGTCTGGAGCAGGAATGCGACGCGGAGGGGAGGGAAAGGGAGGAGGGGCTGGGTTGGCGGCGTGGATGGCGCGCGCGAGGTGGAGGGTTAGTGCGCCGTGGCCGGTGCCTGCCTCGAAGATTTCGAGAGGGGGGGAAGTTGATGAGGAGGATCCGTCAGGAACGGTGGGGTTGAGGTCGAGGAGGGAGACGATTAGGTTTGCGTCTGCGGGATACACCTGTTTACTCGTTAGCTGCTAGACTTTTTGTGCGTTGACTTGTATGAGGTTGTGATGCGAGCAAAGGGACACTTACAGGCGTGACAATCCGTGCCGTCAGGTTCGTATATTCCCCCAAGGTAGGCCTAAATACCCTGTACTCCCCCTTCCCGCTAGCCGTCGAGAGGACGGCGCGCGGAGAGAGTCCGATAATGGATTCATGATCGATGTGGCCGGTGCTGGTGTTTACGCGCTTCCCCGGTCGTAGGGGTTTGGAAAGAATCAGCTTAGAAGAGGGGTCGGTTTTTTTCTGGACAAGGACAATGTCATTCTCTGGAGGGAGTTAGTGGAGGGTAGAGAAGGTAGTGGGGTGTGGTGGATGAGGAAAAGGGATTCGGAGGGATTGGGGAGGCCGACCTTGGAAGACATGGCTGCTATAAGGGCGGACGGCGCATGGTGAGTAAGCGCTCCTTGCCACTACCCGGTGAAAAGCACTGCGACAGCGTGCGAAGGCAATTGGCATATTGAAGACGTCGAATGGGGTACAATTGGCAGTCTTGGAGTTCGATATAAAAACGGTTCCTGGATGCGGAACGGCGCGGAAAAGAGCCGAGAAAATTGGCAAGCCACCAAGGTTACTCAAATCTCGATTTGCGACCATAAAATAAAATACCATGCTAGTATGAAATATAGGATTATACCGGTTCTAACGAGAGCCCTCATTCCAAGGCTAATTAATAGGTTACTAAATTCTTGAGCTAAGAAGGCTACCATAGACTATGGCTTAACATCTTGTATCACGGGCGTGCACGTCTGACGCGACAGAGAGTAGTTCGAGTAAGGGCTACAACTCTCTCGTTAAGAGAAAGCATACAGAAGAACGCCACTACCGTTGCCATTCAAATGCTGTCAATGCTCGGCATGCTGTCACCCTTTGAATTCTTGTTAACGCCCTTATAATCATGTCGTTTATCATACATTGAAAATTCTATTGTTATAGACAGACCATGAAACAAAGTGAAGCTACCTCTGCAATCGGACTGCGACTGGCGGAGGATCCGGACATCCAGACAGAGGATCACGGATAATAATTTCAGGGTTTCGGCGGCAAATGTCGTCGGTTAAGATTGAAAATTTGCCCTCTTATTTCGGATTTAGATATCTTTTGAGTAGTCCTTATACATTACGTGGTTGAACTACTATAAACGGCATTTGCGAGGGGAGTTGGACCCTAGTCGGTTGTATAGAGGAAGGCATCCCATTCATAATCATAGCTAGTAAAATACAGAAACCCATAAAGCAACAGAGACATTGGGTATATCACAGCTTTGCCGGCCCTTTCGCGGCACCACCCGCAGTTTCAGTGCTAGCAGGCGCCGCCGCACTGCTTTCCTGCACAACAGCTTCAGGGGCAGCCTGTGGCTTCACAGTGTTCTGTGGTGCCTCCACCCTGGCCAAAATCCAATCCCCGACATCCTTTGCAAACACCGGCCTTGTCTCCGGCAAATCCGCATGCAGCTGATGCTGCCATCCCTCATAAGTCTTGTGCTCCTTGTCGGGCACATCGCTCGTCGACGCCTCAAACCACTTCTTGCTAGCTGGGTAGCTCGTTCCGCCATCCACCGTCCCGTGAGCAAGCCACAAGCTCTTCACGCCAGGATTCAACGTCCTGTTCCCCGCCGCCAAATCAGCCGCCCGGTCCAGCAGTCCCGCAAGCCCCTCTAACGTCCCCGTAGACCAAAGCAGCGGATCCTCTCCGAGACTCTTCATGACTTCCGGATCACGCGTCAGTTCTTCGGCCGGGAGTTTATTCTTCAGTTGGAACTTCGGCAACAGTCTCCCCGCAAGCCGCCCTGCCATTATCTTGAGCGACGACGGCTGGCTGCCAGGCGCCAACTCGACATGCGGGCTCTCAAGCAGCCATCCACGGATGCGAGGCGCGAGGTCCGCATACGCCGGCTCGGACGCAAAGGTCAGCGCCTCGGCGCCGCCCATGGAGTGGCCCATCACAAACAGCGGCGTTGATGTGGCCTCGGCATCCGCGAGTTCGGATTTAACGACATGCGCGATGTCAGCGATGACGAGGGGTGTAGGGCCCGTAAGGCCGCGGTCTGAGGTCTGTTGTACGCTGCGGCCCCAGCCGCGCTGGTCCCAGGCTGTGACGGCGATGCCGCGGGCGGCGAGGGTTGGGAAGAGCTCAAAATAGCGGTTGATGTGGTCGTCGTAGCCGTGGATGAAGACGAGTTTCGCGAGAGGGGCGGTGGTTGGGGTCCACTTCTTCATGTAGACTGGGTGGTCATCTTGGAGCTTGAAGGTGAGCTCTTCGATTTTGACGTTGGCGTCGGCCATGGCGTAGATCGTGAGATTTGAGGAGTTTGCTTTGTGGCTTCGATGGGATATCTGGTCGGTGAGATTATTTAGTGAGTTGCACTTGAAGAGCTCCAGGTCGACAAGAGGTGGAGTCGGATTGGAACATGGGTAGGTACGGGCTGACGACATTGTCTTGGCAACCTCGATTTACATGTGACGGTGTAGAAATGATGGAAAACGATAACTTGTGATGAAAAATTGTAGAATTGTTGATTATATACTGATGGTTTATTAGTTTATTTATTATAGACCACATAATTGTGAACAGGCAATGTGTTTCCTCTTTATATGATACAATATACATATTTACATGCCTACGTTCTCAGGTCCATCTAGGTCCTCCGTAGCCCTGTCCCTTACTCCCCCAATATGCCAATTGGGTATTAAAAGTACTTTGTACAAGCTTCTATTTCTAATCCAACTTCACCAGAAATCCTTGTAGCTTCCACAGCCACTGCCTCAGCGAGGCCGTGTCTTGCTTATCCTTAACCACTACAAACTCGTGGCACATGATTTTCGGAAACTTAGCTCTCAAGCTATCGACACCCTCTTGCCCAAGCAGCATGATGAGGTTGTGCAGCGGGAGTTGCTTCTCCCAGTATGGCGGGTAGGAAATCGTCGCGAGGGGCCCAGGGCCCTCCTTGTCTGTGATCGGCGAGGAAGTCGAAGGTGCTTGAGAAACCTTCTCCGCAGCTTCCCTATTCACCTGTGGCTCAGGGGTATCCGCACCCTCAGTGTACGGCCCCAGCCAAAGCAAGGCGCCCATCTGCTTCTTCTTCACCACGGCGCCCCAAGTTTTCGCATGCGCAATTTGCCCCGTATTCCACTTCATCAGCGCCACAAGCTCCTCCTCAACCTTTTTCCTCATCATCTTGCACACAAACTCATCCATATCACTGCGCCACTTCAACCTCGCACTACGCCCCACAGCCGGATTTAAAAACCGCGCCCACGCCCCTGCCAACCCGCTACTCTTCTTGTTAATAGCCTCGAGTAGCTCCTTATTAGCGAGTACATAGTTTCGTCGCCCCGGCCGGACACGCTTATTCGTCTCGGTTTCGTCCCTCTCATCCCGTGGCACGCGAGCGCTGAGGTCGCGAGGGAGATACCACAGCTCTTCTGTGTCAGGACGGGGTAGGAGTTCGAAGGACTGCAGAAAGGAGCGTGGGAGCCAGGTGCGCGTTACTGCGCACTGGCGGACCGGCTTGGCGAGGGCGAGTGCGTAGGGGTTGCGAAGGAGCCGTTTCTGAAACGGACTTGGGTTTAGAGGTGCTGGGAGCTTGGGTTCGTTGCGCGCGGTCCAGGAGTTGACTATTGGAGCCATGAGCGGGGAGAGGGGAAAGGTGGCGCGTTGGCGAGGGGTGAGGAAGGATATAGATTCTTCAGAGCTTTGCTCCTGAGGCGGAGTTCGGTTTTGCTGCGACGAAAGTCGCCTGGTGCTTGTAGTAAAATGCCGGACAGAGCTACTCGAGCTGATGCCCGTGGTCTTGCGCGCTAAGCCGGAAGTACCGTCTATGCAGTTGCTGTGACGTTGGCCCAGTCCTCGAGATGTATTAGAACTTCGAGGAGGCAACGTCGCGCATCGTCAACTAGCAAACGAGCCCCCTTCACCTGCAATCGCCTCCACAATGCGATCCACAGCCCCTAACGCCCATAGGTTCCCCTCATCCCCTCCAAGCCACCTCTCTCCCTCACCCACTTCCTCGCCGCCCTCGCTGATGCCCTTCCGCAGGCCATGGACATGCGACACAACCTGGGGACCCACGCCCGTCTGCGCGCGTAGACACGCAATGGCCACGAGTGAGGTCAGCACCCTTCCCACAGCTGGTTTATGGACGCCTGGAAAATCACTTAGGAGCGAGCCGTAGTGATTACTGAGGATGTGCACGGGTAGGTCGGGGTGCGCAGCCTTGAGCTTAGCCACGAGCTTTCTGGAGTGCGGGTCGTATATCGAGTTCCATAACCCCTTCGCTCGCGCCTGCACTTGTTCGATGGATTCTGGTGTAAGAGTACTATACCTCCAGTGTCAGCTGCTTATCTAGAGTTGGGCTGATTGGGGGTGTTACCGTGTCGGTGTCGTAGGGAGCTGTTCGGCAGTTTCTGAAGGGATTGTAGCGCTGAGGTGTACGAGCTGGTTGAGGGCGCGGGGAATGCCATTGAAGCTAATCGTCTTAAGCCCAACCTCGCGCATAAAAGCTGCGTTTTGGACAGAGGAGGCAGGGTTGGAAGAGGCGAGGTTGTAGAGGAGGGTTAGAGAGGCGGGAGAGTTCACGGTCATGGTCGCGGCAGTCTGTGAGATTTTTAGCAGTTATACGCATGGGAGAGGCAGGAAAACGCACAGTAAGGGCGAGCCATGGGAGAACTCCAAGAGAGTTAGAAGTAGCCTCGCGCTGTATGTCGGAGTAGATAGCAGTGATATTCTCTGGGGCGGGGCGAGGACCAGAGCGGGCAAAAGGAGCACTGATAGCCGCCTTGAGGGCGGGGGAAAGCCTGGACATGACGGCAATGGGAGGAAGGAGCGACTGGCAAGTGCCAAAATGGAAAGCACGCCGTCGAGGAAGGAGCGAGGGAATGTCGTGTGACTCGTCCCTTCCTCAATAATTATATGGTGAACTGACGAGGGACACCACTGGCCGTGCACGAACTATTTGCGCCGCCCGCGTCAACCATAACTCCGAGCTCCAGCTCCAGCCTAGCTTTCTCAACTCCAATACCACAGAGCTGTTACAGCTCCACAACCTTCACCATAATGTTGCCATTACGAGTAGCTCGTGCCACGGCGCGCACTGCCATGTGCGCAGCAGCGAGGCCATATGCCTCCCGCTCGTCGCTCTCCCACCAAGCACCACAAGCATGGACACCCGTCCCATTTATCACCGAGACAATAGTGAGTAGCTATTGCGCCAATCCAAGAACTTAACTAACCACACCAGGGCGGCGGATGGAGGACATGTATGTAATCTGGTCAGAATGGGAAGCGCACGCCCAACTAACCCCCGCAGCCGACATCTTCTCGAAACTCCTCCAGGAGCGCATCATCTGCCTCAACGGCGAGGTGAACGACACCCTCTCGGCCTCCATCGTAGCTCAGCTCCTCTTCCTCGAATCCGACGCGCCCGCGAAGCCGATCACGTTGTATATCAACTCGCCCGGCGGCTCCGTCACAGCCGGCCTCGCAATCTATGATACCATGACTTACATCCACTCACCTGTGCACACGGTGTGCGTGGGACAGGCGGCGTCCATGGGATCGCTGCTTCTGTGTGGTGGAGAGAAGGGGCACAGATACTGTCTGCCACATAGCAGCGTCATGATCCACCAGCCAAGCGGAGGGTACTTTGGGCAGGCAAGCGACATTGCGATTCACGCAACTGAGATATTGAGGGTGCGGAAGAGCCTGAATGAGATTTATAGGCGGCACCTGACAAGGCGGAAGGAGGGGACTGTGGAGGGGGAATGGACACTGGAGGAGATTGAGTTGATGATGGAGAGAGATAAGTTCTTGAGTGCTGGAGAGGCACTTGAGATGGGGATTGTGGATGAGATTCTGGATCGGAGGGGGAAGCCGGAGGAGGAGACGAAGAGCACTTGATCGAATGGCAATGGATGGCAACCGCTAGGCGGGTTTGGGGGTTTACTGTAAGGCTACAGAGGAGTCAGGAACTACGAACTGTATACATAGGAAGCATTGCTGGACAGTATTTTAGAACTGGCGTCTGGAAAGTGGAATTGAGGACAATATGACTAGCATTAAACAACGAAGAGAATTCTCCATGGGTATATCTCAATTAATGACTACTACAGTACTTCTCCCCGCCCCCGCTTCTCTGCTCGCTCGGGCGACTAAAAAAACATGGATAAGTCCAAACAACGCAACTGCTAAGAAATAACGAAAACTTCGCGATAAAAAAACGCCCGCGATCATGCCCTGGTGTAGTCATAACTCTGATACATCATCATACCTTGCCCCCTCTGGTTCCCAGCCTCATCCGCGCCCTCTTCCCTTCCTTCCTTCCATATTGCCTAGAAACACATCAGAGATTCAACTGCGTTCTTCTGCTCCTCCCCGTCGTAACCAAAATGTCGCTCATAGCCCCCATCATATTCTTCTCCCTTATCGTAGTTGAGATCGAGAACCCCCCTCTAAGCCATAACAGCGCTCTTCTCGAGGTCTCTCTTAACAACCTTCTTCCGCATGACCGCATCCTGTCCCTTCATCCTACGATCCAGAGCCCTCTCCAGCTTCGCCCCCAGCGCCAGCTTGGACAAGTTCTCCGACTTCTCCTTGCTGGGCACGAACCGCTGGGAAGCGAGCTTCTTGTTCTCGAGCTTGGCGAGGCCAGCAGTGATATCGGCAATCTCGGCCTGCACGGTGTCGGAGCTGAAGGAGTGCATGGATGGGGCGGGGGTAGTGTAGGTGCTGTAGCGCATGGAGGCGCGGTTGGAGGAAAGCTGCGGGGGGCGTGAGTCAGCTTGATGCGACAGGCGGGGGGGCGGTGAGGGTTGACGTACGAGACTTGGAGCCATGATTGGGCGGGAAGAGTCGAGGGAGCGGCCCATCGTGGTGGTTTGGATGGGCTTTTGGGGTTATTGGGGAGGTTGTGGTTTTGTTGTGGTGAAGGGAGGTATCGGTTATCGGAGTACGATCTTGGGAGTCGGTGTCGCTCGATTGCGCCCGGGAGAGACGGGGTATCTGCAGTTCTGACGGTGTAGAGTCGTGGTAGATGTGTGAGTGTATATCTGCAGCGATCCGATGGATGTATCGTGGGATTTGGCTATCTGGAAGAGGCGAGGAGTAGTGTATATAGTCTTCGATAGCCGTGAAACGAGGTCAAACGTCGCCCGTCCCCCGTTTGTGCGGGTGTTGGCCCGGATTGGTTAGATTGGGTTCAGTGGTGGGTGGTTTATGGGTGGTGGCAGGAACGATGTTGGTGAGATGGGGACACGAGGGAAACAGGGATTGGCGATGCCGTTTTACTGGTAGGGTAGGGGTTGGTGGTGCCTGTAGGGGTTACAGGGGGCTAGGGGGGTTAGGGGTGCCTGTCCGCCAGTGCAGCTGCGGGTGCTTGAGGCGTTGTCATCCACTACCATCCACTGTCATCCACTACATCCACATCCAAAGCAGTGCACAGAACAGTGCACAACGATAACAGCGAAACTGAACTGGTTCACAACGTGCCACAGTCGTGTTCTATGCGTGGAGGTGTGGTTGTACACTACAAAGAACTCGATCTATTGTGAGCTGTACGGCAACGAGATGGATCACTCTGCCGTCAGACACTGATACGGATATTATGGTGTCGATCAGGACTGTCACGCTGCCCACAATACCATGACAGCGGGTCGCCACGATGGAAACACGCGGCACCGGAAACACGCCCGGCAAAAAAAGGGGCCATGGTACTATACCATGCGGATGGGGCTCTCAATCCCATAGCTGAGATCCTGAAACGCGCGGTGCCTATAGCATTGGATGCTATTTACGGAAGGATTGAACCATGGCATCTTGCTGCATCTGCTCCAGCCGGCTCGGACCCACTGCCAACCTGCCGTGGTAAGATCTTAATCAAGCTGGCAGTGTTGGGGTCCTCTGCCGCAATATTGGCTCAGGGACCGTGGTTTAAGGTCCAGGGTCTATGGCTCAACGTGGTCAGATATCGGCTTTGAAAACGCCACTTATCGTCATGCTGCCTGCAAGCCGGTGGGTCTGAGCACCATATCACTGATCGAACCGAATAGCCGACGAACACCTCTGAATTAAGAGTATTGATTCACTGGATACTTGGAACTTTGCTACGCTATGGTTTCTCGTAGGTCTGGTTGCAGAAAGCTTTGAGAGGCAGTCCCAACTATCATCAGGGATGCGGGAGAGGAATTCATCTGGCGTCAACAAGTGCGTATGTTTGAACACAAGCACATTACGAGTTAGCCTCATATCGTCTCCCCATACATTGACTAGGAGTCCTCCTCCACCAGCCCATCCCCCCGTGTATGCACTCGTCTACCAGCCCAGCACCTGGTTCAGCCACTTCTCCTCTACTAGTCCATCCGCCACACAACCCCCTAACAAATCTATCGTCAGTTGCGTCTCCGACCCGACCAACTCCTTCAAAGGCTCGCTGTCCCCTCCAGCAGCCGCCGCAAGGGCCCCCTTGAACTTCCCCTCCCTCCCAACCCCGACCTCTCCATCAACAAGTGCCTGCCTCGCAGCCCCCCTATAAAACACCCCCGCATTCTTAACCAGTACCCCCGCATCCACGTTCCCCGGATGTCCCGTCCCGTCCTTCACCCGAAACCTCAGCATTTCCGCATCCCCCCTTGCTAGATGTATGCGCGCGAGGTTCATCGCCCCCGGAACCTTCGCCGCAGCACCTAGCGCGCTTCCGGCCTGGGTCAGCGCACCCCATCTTGCCACGATTTGCTGCTGCTGCTGCCCGTCTTCGACAGGCTGTGTGCGCAGGGCAGACGCAAAGGCGAGCATCGCGTCTGCCTTGTCAGTTAAACCCTTCGGATCAGCAGCCAGGTCGAGGTCGCGGAAGGCGTCAGTGATAGCACGCTCGTACGTCGCGGCATCAATGGTTCCGGCGCGGAAGTCTGCCTCTGCGACTGCAGACAAAAGGTTTGCGCGCGTGAGACCTACCTCCGGGGCGCGAGTGGGTGAGGGGGCGAGGTAGGTGGGGAGTTTGGCGAGGAGGGTTGAGGTGTACTCCTCGAGGGCTGCGAGACCGCGGGGGTCAAGCTTGGTGGCGAGGACGGTGAGGGTCTCGAAGAGGGCGAGGATGGTGTCAAGAAGTGTGTCGGGGGTGGTTGGTTCGACGATGCTGGCCCATTGATCTTCGGATGGTTGGGGGCTGGCGGTTGCTGTGGCGGGGTGGAGGGGTGCGCCGCCATCGGAGTCGATGGGGGAGCCGGGTGTGTCGGCACCCATGGAGTCGCGCAGGGCTTCGGATTCCGAGAAGCGGAATTCTTGGAGTGTGAGACAGCGTTGAAAGAGCTCGACTGCCTCTTCGAGGAGTGGGACAAGGGAGCCTGCGTCGCTACCGACGTCGTCGAGCGCTTCAGCGAGGGAGGTGAGGACTTGGGCCGTGTTACTGGGGTTGTTAGTAATTGAATTGAGAGGAAGATAGATGGACTCACAATATGACATCAGGATCGTCCTGCTTCAATGCCAGAGCTCTCCTGCTGGATTCAAGGGCCACATGCAAAAGGTCCAGTAGGTCACCCGGGAGTTCCCCCCGTAGCTTTGGGTGCTGTGTGATTTCATATTGTACACGTGCTCTACAGTAGGGTTAGAATGGAAACGCAATAATACTACGATGGTCCTTACTTATTATAAGCCAAATCAAAGGAGTCCGGGAACTTTGTGAGGCCCGCCTCATAGGTGTCGATGGCTCTGACGAAGAAGCGTGTCGACTTTGCTGCGTCTCCACCACGCCACTTCTCGCCGGCCTCTTCGTGATCAACTCCAGCTGCATAAACAGTCAGTCGCCTCTTTCTGAGATATCTATCAAAGTATCAATCATACCTGCTAAGAACTCATCCGCGGTTTCTGGGAGCTGTCACGTGTTAGGGTCGACGTCACACACGAACCGCGATCGCTTGGAGAAGGCAGGGCGTACCTGAGTAGCATGCTTGGCTGGTTTCTTTTTCCTGCTATCGTCCTTGAGAAATTGTTTTGGTTTGGGCATTTTGTTTATGGTGGTCAATGGTGGTTATGTATTTGATAGTGAGAGGAGGGGTCGAAGATATAAAAAAGCGGTTGGATTATATCATTGGCGCGCTAGTTGGCGACGACATCGATAAGAACCACCGCGACACAGCTACGCTGTTGAAACAATAAGTGGCACGGTTGTCAGTCCTCAGCCATAGAACCTATCTCTTCGCTTCCACCTGTCAGTAACTGTTCTATTAATTGTATTCCCTAGTAACTGAGTAGACTTACTTGCACTTTAATTGCTGTGATCATTATTGTCATCTACAGCCACCCTTCAAACTTTTGAGCGGCGTGGGACTTTTGGGCGGCATGGTGAACCTGATAATCATGATTATCTAAGATACATCCCTTAATTGCAACTACAAATGGGCCGGATAATTCCTGCGAGACAATGTTGGGGCTAATTAGCCTTTGTAGCTTGTTGGTATTAGGGATTGTAGGGGCAGCTGCAATAAGGGACGATATTAAGTGTGGATTTATCTAGGTGGCCTACTGTAACGATGTACGGTTGCGCTCGCGCTACACCTCACTGAGCCAAAAAAGACTACAAGGCATGATAATGGATTGCACCCCGCAATTTAAACTGTGCGGGGTAGAGGACAGACGTGGAACTTTTACAGACGGAACTTGGGGCAGTCAAATTGAAAGTTGGGGTTCGCTCTAATATTCTCGCCTAGAAATCCATTTACGGCACGGCAACGATCTTCCGCTATTTGGAGAATAAACTGACATGCTATTTACGCCACGCAAAGCATCAATATACACTATTTTCCTTGCTCCCTAATAAAGCGGAGAGATGCCTCCGACTAGGCCACGGGTTCATACTCTCCGCAAGAATATCCCGACTTTGTGAGGGAACAATGTTTATTGCAGAGGACTATAAGGCAGAAAAAGCTTAAAATGGCAGACGGAATTCTGTAAATTGTCCCCACGAGACAAGACTACCAAGACCTTTAGATGAGGTGCGGACATCCGAAATGGGCACCGTCTGGGTTACGGTGCGGACATCCACGATAAGTTCCGTCTGGGCAGATTACTGAGGAACGAGCGTCTATATATGTAGCTATATATGGACCTAGTAACCACACGAGCTTTATATCTCTATCGTTCCTCCAACCTTCTACCTGGAAATAGCAGCCATCAAGAGCATTGAGCACGATGAAGTTTACTTCAGCAGGCCTTTTGGCCTTCGTTGGCCTTGCACTATCGACATCTACCCAAAACTACGAGTCTTCGGCCATTGCTAAAAGAGCAACAAATGCGTTCGCTGTAGGGACTAAGATTAACATAGACGGATCCACCAACTACTTTGTTGGTACCAACTCCTATTGGATCAGTTTTTTGAATGATGCAGGTGATGTCGACCAGGCTATGAAGAACATGGCAGCTTCCGGCCTAAAGGTCCTCAGAGTTTGGGGTAAGACAGCGGCCAGGACCCTTGCGGCATTCGTTAACTAATTCTTTCAGGGTTCAACGATGTGTCGGCTTCTACTTCAGGCACGTGGTTCCAGAGTTTTATATCTGGGCAGTTACCACAGATTAACACTGGAGCCAACGGCCTTCAAAAACTTGATACAGTTGTTGCTGCTGCTGAGAAGTATAATATCAAGCTCATTATCCCTTTCGTTAACTTCTGGAATGACTTTGGTGGGATGTCAGTCTATGCCAATTATTATGGCGTTTCAAAGACCGCCTGGTACACCAACTCGAACTGCCAGACACAATACAAAAAGTTTATCTCAGCAGTTGTTAGCAGATATAAGTCGAGCACTTCTATCTTTGCATGGGAACTTGCAAATGAGCCGCGGTGCCAGGGCTGTGCTACATCAGTTATCACCAACTGGGCCTCGTCAGTCAGTGCCTATATTAAGAGTCTCGACAGCACACATATGGTCGCGCTTGGTGACGAAGGTTTCATGAACGGAGGAGGAGATGGGAGTTACCCATACACTACCTATGAGGGTGTTGACTTTGCGGCCAATCTTAGGATCTCCGTAAGTCCCGGAATCGGGTGTTTTGAAATAGCATAACTAACAAGCCGTGAGACTCTCGATATTGGAACTTTCCATTTGTACACCGACGCCTGGGGGATCTCTGCCAATCCAGGAGGAAACGATTGGTTTAAAAACCACGCAGCTGCCTGTGCTGCTGCGGGCAAACCCTGCATCGCCGAAGAATATGGTATCAAGTCCAACAAACAATCCGTCATGGGCTCCTGGCAATCAGATGCACGAGGTCTACAGAACAGTGGTCTGGCAGGTGATATGTTTTGGCAGTGGGGCGAGTCACTTCCTAACTGGGGAACCACCCACGACGATGGCTATACAATCTACTATGGAAGCAACGATTGGCAAAAGTTGGTAAGGGACCATGTTTCTGCTGTCGGAGGAGGAGGCACAGGAGCTACAAGTAAGCAACCCCCCCCCCCAATTTAATCAACTAAGTGACTTTATACTAAAACCTAATAGCTTCCGCAACTGTCACTGCGACAGCTACCAGGTAAGCATGTGTACAATCGTAGTACCAGCCCTAGTATATAGTACTAATTAATTATCTTAGCACGAGACCTACTCCTACCTCAGGCGGTAGCGGTGGAACACTTTTACGTTGGTCGCAATGCGCCGGTAATGGATGGACTGGAAGTGGGACTTGCGAAAGCGGTACTGTCTGCAACTATTCGAACGAATGGTACTCCCAGTGCTATTAAGCAAACATGTTGTTCTCGCCCTAGTATTATAGGATTAGTACATAATAAAATTTACAACCCGCTGTGACCTCGCGCATTAACATCAATATTCCTACGCATTAATAACGACGCAACCTCTTTAAATGCGTAGGTCCTAGGGTCACATAGAAGTTTAGGGAACCAGAGCAGGAGGTGGGAAAAGGGTTAATGGGATGGACAGATGGTGATATCCGCCTCCTAGCTGAGTAATATGTAGATGACATAGATGTATGCGTTTCATGATACCTAAATAATTTACTTAAAAAATATTGTTTTCTCTATAGTGGAAACGGGACGAGAAGTTCTCCTGCGGATAATGAATGTTTAGTGCCTCACTATAGTGGAACTGAGATAACGAGAAATGATATTAAGAGTAAAGACTGTATGATGCCTCTTGCCTCGAAGAATAATAATAGAGGCTGAACCTCGCGATAATAGAGGTGTTATAGAGTATGCTCCCTTGATCTATGAAATGGCCCAGATAAAGGTTTACAAAAGCAAAGTTATCGGTCGGTATTCCCCCCAAGGTGCCCCCATCCAATCTCACCGGCAGTAGTCTTTCTTGACAATTACATTCCAGTTTGTAGGATGGAATACCTGCCCCCCCACCCCACCGATGTTACTGCACATTTGGATGAGGTACTGAGCACCATCTGCAATGCTGCCAAAGGATTCCAGCGTCTTTCCTTTAGGGTCCTAGATTGTAATGATCGTTAGCAGAAAAACGAAAAATAAGAAGAATAAGCGCCAAAAAAAATGGGCTATTTTGTATGTGGCATACATCGTTACACCAAAAGATTGCTGAATTGTATGAGCAGCTCACTCTAGAACACCACGCTGGTCCCGTATTGGTGCTGGGTCTGCCTTTGACGCCACGGAGGTACCTAATCCCCTCTTTAATTGAGGGCATAGTTGCAAATAGGTGAGGTTCGAGGCAGTTGTGACGCATGCTAACATCGAAAAGTGCGCGTTTATCCGGGTTGGCAGAGGTTAGAGGAGCGGACGGTTGGAAATTGAAGTCCTCGTTCCATTTTGGGTTCAGCTTGACAAGTTGTGCGTGGACTTCCTGAATTGTGCCTTCTAAGATGACTTTCTCGCCGCCGGGGTTTACCTCCACTTCCCACGAGGGGACAACGTAGTTTCTCTCTGCGAGTATAGTAGCTTGTCCCAAGCCCTAACAATTATGTTACGGCAAAATCTATAACTAAGGAGCGAGCAAGTCTTACTTGGGTGGCGAGAATTAGACAGGCTAAAATAGTAAGCTTCATAGCAATGATCTAAATTGAAGTTGGATGAGTTTGAGCATAAATGATATTTAGTTCGGTGTAGATAGAAGCTGGGTTTATATATATGCAAAGGGTGAGAGAATACCCTCCTTATATAGACGCTGAAAGTACGTCCAACGTTAGGATGAAGCTACGCATGACAAATAACTAAAAGCCTGTTGTATATATTGTCCTACTTCAAGTTGTTCGCTGAAAGTTTATGTCATTGGAAGGGCTAAGACCTCGGTGAGTGAAGACGAGGGTTGCACGAGGATCTTGGCATCGGCAGTGTCGCATCCCTCCATCAGTCGGTGGCTGTGTAACCTGCCATGAAAGAATAATTATAAAATCCTTTAGCAATTCCTAATTGGCGCTTTCTTTTTGAATCAGACAGAGGATCCTTAACTGTATCAAATGCTGTCCTTCAGTCATTCCTTCGGTCACCTAGCCTCAAATAGATGACCTGGAGATTTCGCAAATCGCGCCCATGCACTAAGTGCATCGTACATAAGGTCGTGCTAACACACCACATACAAACGATAACACTGTCACTTTCCAGGCACTAGTGTTACGTGATAGAAGAGAAGATTCCGTACGTGGGAGGTCATTTTTTCATATTATTAGCTATGAGCGGCGGCTAGTGGCCGCAAAGAGGGTTGTTAAGCTATCACGGCTGGTAGGGGGTAGCTTCGACTCCGAAATATTGAAAAGTCGGGATAGCAAGCGGGTTCTTGATAGGCATAATAAAAAGCCCCACTATTTCGACATGACGTGAGCGTGTAGACCGGGATAAAATTTGTGGTTGAGTCGAAGCTGGAGGATACACCAAAGTGTTTATTAGAGATGGAGTCCATGGGAAGGTGTGCGAAGAGGGAGACATATCTTCAAACCCTGTCCCCATCGACCACGGAACTACGAGCCGGACGTAAAGGAACAGTACTTCGGTTTATATCCCTTCTTATACAGAGACCTCGCTGACTTTAAAAATGCCGCGTGCTCTTGTGCATGTTATGAATATAATTAGTTGGGGAAGCGACGTCAGGGAAGGATATGAGAAAGCCATTGCACTTGATGAGTGCGGCGGAAATTTCGAGAGGCTACGGCTTTTTTTAGGGAGATAATAAGCTGGATCCGAGGGGTAGGCTTAGAGCAGGGGAACGGCTGCTTATTTATTACAGTAGTGTAACTCAGATCTGGTATGAACTGAAACGTGCATTACGTCGGAGGGTTGATTGGCATCAAACAAAGAAAGCTATTGCAAATTAGCTTTGTCCAATAGGAACACCTCCAGCACTATATTGCCCTCCCAACCGCATTATCTATCCAATGGGAGCATCTCCAGCGCTGAACAGAGGCAGATGGCTCGGATTTCTGTATAGACAGGGTCAAAAATCACGTCATCTTAGCAATCAGAAGTGTAGATTCTTCTCGTTATACTACACTACCCTAAATAGCAATTCCGTGCCTAGAGTCGGCGGTTGCATTTGCTACACCCTAATTCTACTTCTATGTCAATTTCCATTTCCATTTCCATTTCCATTTCCACTTCCGCTCATTACCCTCAACCCCACTCCAATCAACTACCTCTCTCGCCCTTCTGTCAACTTTAATATACACAGGGAACAGGCAAGCCATCCCTAGAGCAACAGCGACGATCCAGAAACTTCTGCGCACCCCCATCTTGCTCTGCAATGCGAACAAAACCCAAGGTCCCATGGCACCACCCCCAGCCCCAGCTGCTAGAATCGCCGCACCCCTCTTTGTATCCCGGCCTAGACCACGCAAGGCGATCGCAAAGACGAGTGGGAATACGGGGCCTTCAAAGAAGAATAGCCCAATCGCTAGGCCCAACACCGTATTAGGTTGAGTTATAGCGGTGTGTGAGGGAAGCGCAGCAATAGTGATAGATATGACCGTGCCGCCAGCGAGGGAGGCACAGAGAAGGATGCGTGGGCGAATAACGAGGCACAGGGTGCCACATAAAAAGCGTGATATTGCAAAGACGCTGTGGCCAACCAGGGATATGTTTGGTATTGTCAAAGAAAGGCTGACACCCGGATGGTCGCCGGTGAAGAGGTCAGGGAACCAGAGGTTAACAGATTCTTGTGCGGCAACATACAGGAACTCTGCAAAGACACCGAGAGCAAGCGTTATAGACACGACTCTAAAGACACTAATGTGCGTCAATTCTCTTGGCTCTATGATGACTCTGTTCATAGGCAGGGATCGAGATCGCGTTGCCCTCTGCAACTCTTGGTCAGTCGCTTCAGGAAGCGGCATGTAGTAAAAGAAGAGACCGAGAATGACTCCGAGGTAAGAGATAGCAAGGTATGTCCACTGTACGCCAATTAATGTTGAATGCTCCTTTACGCTTACAAAAAGTACTTTGGAAAGAAGCTCGCTAACCACGCTTCCAATGGCCTGTACCCCCTGTGCAAGCAGTAGTCGCATCTCACCATATAGTGGGGGTCCGGCAAGGGCAAGGAAGGGATTCGCAGCCGTCTCGAGAACGGAGAGGCCGAAGCCTACGACGAAAGTGGATATGACAAAGCCAGGGAAGGAAAGGAGAACCGCCGAGGGCCAGAACATGAGAGTTCCAACGCCATACACACAGAGCCCCGCAATGAACGTCGCCTTAAACCCCCCCCTTGTTAAAGCATACCATCCTAACGTTAAGGGTCCAGATATATACCCGCCCCAATATGCTGATAGTAAGCCTATGCCTTGCGGGACAGCACCATGCGAGATTGCCACTATCCGTGAGTTCAAATGGTTGAGAAGCCCATATGAGAAACCCCAAAGGAAGAAGAGGCTCGTTACAGCAGCGCAATACCTCCACGAGTCCTTCGAGGAAAGATCTACCAAGCATTTCGGGCGCCGGATATTAACGAAACCGAAGTAGATGCTACCGGAACTAGACGCACTCGATTCTTGTCTGGCCCTTTGCAAGTTGGTTGCTGCCGTGGCTGGTATGGTGATAAACTCTATGTTGTCAGCTTCAGCCTTTTGACTTGCTTTACGCGCTTTGTTCGGAGCTGTTGCCACGATGTTTGCAGATGGGATTTTTCCTGGCAATGTTGATTTCGGAGATGGATTGCTACCGTCCGTATTATCAACATTCGCAACGGATGTAATGCGTGTTTCTTGGGAAGAATGGTGGCGAGTGGACTCAAGCAGAATTGGAAGAATCCTCTTTACTACCGGCTTCAATGTTGGGATGCACGCACACACAATCCCAATATTGACTTCGACCGCTGTCCACATTAAAGGATATGACACGATAAATGCAAAATCTTTCTCGTCTCCTAGCCCAATCGTTGAAGTTGGTGACACGGCCAAAGACGAGACGTCAATCATGGCCTGCTGCAAAAAATAAACCCGAATTACATCCACAATCATAACAAATATTCCTAAGGCGAATGTAAAAACCAATATATTCTTCTGTCTCCTAGGAATATGCATGCCAGTAAGCATAGGTATCGGAAGCACCAGGATAATAACGTCGGTAACGATTGTAATTGGCGTGGATGTAAGATATAGCGTGATGATCGGAATGCATTCTGCTGGATCATTGTGCACGTTGAAGGTCTTATTAACTGGTCGACACTGGAAGATGTTGAGTAGTGTTAAGACCAACCCCCCCGTGATGACCAACATAAGCGCTCCATACGAAACAACTCGAAAGAGTTTATTCGTAACCCTCGATAGTCGCAAGTAAAAGACTAAGAGGCTTGACTTCGTTGCAACAAGAGCTGGATTCTAGTAAGTATTAGCTGTAGCTCTCTCTACATTCCTTAGCCATCCGTTCATCTCCCTCCTAACCTGAGACCTTTGGTGGACATACGCACATAAAGCACACTAAATGCATACACGCATTTCTTTAATGGTAGCACCCACTCGTCCTTGATTCTTACATCTGGCTTTCCTAGCCCTTTCCCCGTCGCAAAGGCAATCACGACACTGGCCCCGAACGATAATATCCAGCCGATGAAAATCAAATAATCGTCAAATGTGATATGCTTTACAATGGCAGCACGGCTTATCAGTCGTCCAACTACTGCCACCGTCGCAACGGAAACAGTGACAATAGTCACAATTAATATCGTGGAGTCGCGGTCCGAAAGATTCATGTCGTTGGGCGGGGAAGAACGAGAGGATTCAACCGCCATCTGTGGCATATGCTAGCCATTCGGCGACCTGCGTTCGTCTCCAAATTATAACGATGGAGCTACGTCATGATTTGAATTCCTTAGCCACCATGCGCACCCACTTTCTGGGACGGGATGCCACCAAATCTGGAGTAGAAGCGCTAAACCCATGTGAGCTGGGACGCTATAATCCGCGTCCCGCTTGCTTAGCTGGGATCCCCGAACGGACACTCATCATATTCTTACTACGGCCCTTTCAAAAGTTTCCAATAGCTGCCTAATTGCTAAATACAGTTTCCCCTTAAATTTCAAATAATCCCACGAGTCATTTTGAATGTGGCGATAACAACTATTTGAAGAAGAAGAAGAAGAAGAAGAAGACAGCAATGTAGCTCGCACAGTCGATCGCGTTGGCATTTCTCAGCGACCAAGTGTGAGACGCTTCTAGTAACCCAACGTGCCTTTCAAAATGGCTGCCTTGGCATTTCCAGCTCCCAAGGTTATCGTATCAATCCACATAATCGCATCCCCACCTCTAGCCCCCAAAGCCCTCATCTTTAATCACCCACTACAATGACGGTAAATGATCCGTGATATTATAATACTCCGCAAATGGATCCCAGCTCGGATCGGTATGCCTCTCATACTCCATAGACAGCGCCAAATCATTCGCACGATCCACGCCATACACCTCCCCGACCCACGCCAGTAGCGCATCGATTCCCGCACTCACACCCGAGGAGGTCCATACCTTCCCATCAGCGACCCAGCGTGCGTGCGCAATCCACGTTACTTTGGGCCCATGCACCGGCGCTTCGGCCCAGGCGCGCTTATTCGTCGTTGCGTTGCGACCGTCCAGAACGCCGGCCCTGGCAGCTAAATGGGCACCGGTGCATACGGTGATGAGATAGCGAAGTTTGGGGAACCGAGCGCGGATAAAGGCGAGGTGGTCGTCAAAGAAAGGGTCGGGGGAGCGGGTGCCGAGGCCGCCGGGGATGAGGAGGACGTCAAGAGGTGGGGCAGTGTCAAAGGTGTGTGTGGGAACAATGGACTCAGAGAATGTGGAGTTAAAGGCGTTCATTGCCGCGCTACGGGGGGCGGTGGAGACGGGATCAAGGGTTGAGGCGATGAGGGAGAGTTTTAGTTTGCGTTGTAAGGAGAAGAGGTTTAGGGCGTCGAGGGGGCCGAAGACATCGAGGGCCTGGAAGGCGGGGAACAGGAGGACGCCGAAGCTGGAGGGGACTGCAAGAGGTATTAGCGGGTGATTATTTGACGTGCGGAGAGACGTACGGAGTTGAGGTTTAATCTTAGAATCTTCGGCGCACGATGCGAGAATGGGGTTGAGAGCGACGCCTGTGGCGACTACCAAAGTGAAGAAAGGAATATGCATTTTGAGATTATGTTTTGCCTATTTTCTATATCTTGATTCTGGGATTACCCCTCATTCTTATACTCCCAAGCTTCCCCATCTTTGTCGCCTTGCTTCGACTATTGAGCTTATAAACATAAATCTGCGGGAAGTAATATAGTCAAACCAACCGATCTCGACATCTTAAAGCACGCAAGCCCACTTTAATCTAAACCGATCAGCTTGAATTCTCAGAGCTGGAGAGCCGTTATCCTATTTTGCGCAAACATGCTCACTCATCTCCGCCAAGCTGTCATCCTCACCTATCGCACAGACCCAGCACTTTATTCTTACGCGCCTTGCGCGCCAGCCCAAGCTTTGCTTTCCATGGACTTACAGTATGAAAATTGCTATGTGTCTCACGATAATATCGGCCAATGGTTACACCAGAGACTACAATCGTTGCCTAGTAAACCCTAGTATTGCTGGACGTCATGCGGAAACGCCGGCATGGGGTTATATTTCTTTAATTTAGACGGAAGATCTTCTGGTAAAGCTCAGCGTAAAGCTCGTGAAAATTGAAGTCTTACTGTAGCTTTCATTCCCGGTAAGAATCTCACCATTGCCAAATCTGACAAGTCTGCACGGGAGTTCATATTACACCATATTGATTCACTTTCAAAGCCAATTCATAGAGGAGAAGGCATCATTATCAGATATTTTGTTCTCACAAGTGACGGTTTTGCCAGAGCACATAAACTTCTTCCTATTCTCATATATCATGCATGTGGATGCTTCTAACAGCAGCGACCTCGCGCTGTAAATATGCACATTACACATCCCAATTCATACATGTACATATCCCATCCATATCTGAAGACGGGTATCCTATCCATCGTCCCAAAATAAACCCATCCATAAAATCAAACGCTCCAACACCGTAAATGCGCCGCCCATCACAACGTCCTATCCTCCAAACCTCTACGTGAACTCAGCGGTCGGTCCGCCCTGACTCCCTGCCCGACTCCTCTCCGCTCTCCTCCTCCGCCGCCTCTCCGCCGGATCCTCACTCATCCCCGTCCCCGTCGGACTCATCCCACTCCACGCGGGGCCGCTATCCGGACTCCCTATACTCTCCGGCCCACTAGGCTGTCCGCTCCCTCTCCCAGATGGCCCAGAGTAATACGCGCTATCCTTTGCCCTACCCTTTGCAAACGCCGGCCTTGGTGGGCTCAAAGGCTCTAAATCTGCCTCTGCGCGCCTCTCAGCTCGTCGCTCGGCCGCTGCCCGGCTGGCGCTCTCGTCTCGTCGGTATCTGCCTGATGGTCCAGCCGAGACCTCCGAGTCTGACAGTGAGTGTCTACGGCGTCTACGGGCGTCGCGCTCCGCGGCCTCCTCGCGTGTAAGGCGCTGCAACGTTACGTCTTCGGGACGAACGCGCACCTTGACTGTGGCAGAGGGGCGAGAGCCGTCCCTACCTTCGTCACGGTATCCGCCGCCTTGGCTACGGCTGCGGTAACGACGGCGGTCGGCTTCGCTTGCTGCTAGGGCAGCACCGGCGGTTAGAGCCGCGGCTTCAGCATCGCGACGAGAGCGCGAGCTTTGGCGACGGGGGAGGTAGGGGTCTTCGAAGCGGTCGTGGCCATCTCGAGGGGGGCCGGTGGGCATGGGCACTGGATCGACGATTTCGTGTCTGCTGCCATGGGCATCAATTGGTACTGGTGGTGCGCCGCCCGGGCCCAGGTTTGACGGTGGAATGGGGGCGCCGGTTGTGCGTGGGTGGAGGCTTGTGAAGTCGGAGCTCAGGTCACTCTCTTCATCGTAGTCATGTCTCCTAGGCGGGCGGTGCCCATCCCCTGTGTACCGCGGTGGGCGGTTTCCATATCGCCGCTCTGCTTCTAATCGCTTCTCATCTTCGAGTTCTTGACGGCGGATGCCGTCGAGGCGCTGTTCCTCACGATCGTCCTTGCGGTCCTTGAATTTCTTGCCCAACCAACCGAGTCCGAGGCCTGCGAGGATACCATTTCGAGCTCCGTGCCCACCAGCTTCATCCACGCGAGATGGGGATGCAATGGATGTATAAGTGTCGAAGCTATCGCGTCTTGGGTTTCTCCGCGGAGATTTTACTGGCGGCGGTGTCCTGGGCCGCTTAGCAGCACCGATAGCTGCTGCGCCCAGTGCACCCAATGCGGCGCCACCAGCGGCGGGGAGAAGATTGCTATGTCCCGGGCGGTCATCATGTCTTCGGACTTCAATGGTAGATTCGGTGTAATCGCTGCCAATCGGGTCATGTCGTCTGGAGGGTCTGCGACTTGGCGTATCACCTGCCACAGCAGAATATTCGTCGTCGTGCGCATGTCTCTTGTCAAACTTCTTCTTGGCGAAAATGCCCGCGCCTGCAACAGCAGCACCGAGCATGAGTTTCTTGAAGAGACCCCCTTTGTGATCTGGCTTCTCATCTTCAGTGAAGTAGCTGGCCGAGTCGCGCCGAGAGTCGCGCCTAGAACCACGGCGAGAAGGAATCACTTCATCACGGTCGTCGTCATGCCTGTGTGAGAACTTTTTCCCGAGCCAAATAGCGCCGGCGCCTGCTGCGAGAGGTGCTAAGAACTTGCCGAAGCCACCGCTCTTCTTTTCTTCGATAACCTCGCCCTCCACGTATCCCCCATGGCCCCCGTGGTGGTGTGTATCTCCGTATGCCCTGTGTTGAGCGATAAAGTAGAATATCAAGAGGAATGTCATCCATAGCGTATACACGATGAACATCCACTTTGGACTACCATAAAGCACCAGACCAAGCGGGACCTGGATAATACCAAGAATTGCAGTCGCTCGGCCCATCCACTGGTGGATCATCAATTTGATGGGAGGGCGCCTGTACATCTTCTTCTTGAACTTCTTGCGAATCCAATTACCAACCAGGGTTTGCCAGAGTATCAAGACGTAGATGGCGACACCGAGGCCATGATGCGGGTTTGTGAGGCTGCGTGAGGGGCCCACGGCCATGAATCCGAGAATAAACACGACTGTCGAGAGGAATAGTGCTAGGATGTTGAGGTATATGTGTACCCTCACTCCTCGTCCTGGTATCTTGCCGTAAAACCTGGACATCAGGATCGATGTCGGGATCAGGAGCAGGAATACGATCACAGCAATGATTCCATGTGCTCTAATCAGGTAATGGTATTGTGGTTGCGACGCAAAACGGTTTCCCATGCCTAAACAAAACCTCGTCAGTAGCTGCGCAGGATAAGTCAACATTACTAGGAGCGAATGCACGCACCATTATATCGCATCGTCTCAAAATTCAGTCCCACCAAATTGGGGAGCAGGAACGTGTTCCTCGAGCTGTCCCATGTTCCGTCGCCGAGGTAGAGCGTATTTGAGGAGTATGTGCTGCTCCCCGGCGGCGAGAGTCCATCGACCGGAGCTGGCGCCATCGCAGCGCTGGTGCCGCCAACTGGCGGACGGTAGGATGAGAGTTACCTCAATGCGCCTTGAGGTTGTGGTATAATCTTCGAAATCCGAGTCCGAAATCTGGGTCCCAGATATGCGACGACGATATGTAGCTTCGCTTTTGCAGAGGAAAATGACGGCTCGCCAGCCTCGTTTGGTTGCGGCGGTGAGAGTATCGTTTGCGAAGGGTTTGTTTATATGGGATAGTGACTAGACGAGATGTCTCAACTGGCGAGATGGTATGAAAAACCACGCCGCTGAAGCCGAGTTTGAGATATGAATAGGGATATGCTGTCTCAATGACGAAGTACGAAACAGAACACTGTGGATGCCATTATTGATGCACAAATGTCGGATAAGGGCCCGGCTTGGTGAGCTGGTTGCGCGGGGTTACCAGCTGGACAGGGGTCTGAGGTGAGCTGGATGGCGGGACAACGGGACGGAGGACGGGTACAGCATCACCGACTGATATGACTGGCCAACTATAATAGCATCACCACGTATGTACTTGATGATTTCTTAAACTTCTACTTCAATTGCAATATTACAAGTGTATGTGATAACATCATCACGACAGATTTTGAATATAAAGTTATGTGATATCGCTTGAAAGCCGGCAAGGTTTGAGTCGCGTACAGCTTAAGACCTACAAACAAGGCTGCCAGCATGCGACCGGCAACCCGCATCAACAGCTAAATATGACGAACCTTACAGACTCAGACAAATAACGGCAAGTGGGGAAACGGAAGTGATAGAGAGGAAGGTATTTAAACTCTGTCTTCTCCTTGCGCTCCATCATCTGGAGACTGAGGGCTTGGGTTGCCAGTTGAGCCGTCTCAAGGAGTTTGTCCGTAATTAACGATTCAAACTGGCTCCATAGTGCTGTAGAAAGTGAACGGCCAATCGAGCGGAAGACCCTCAAAAGTGAGATTTCGACATTCCGACGTACCACAGAAGAATAGTCCAGGGAATAAGAATGCGAGTTCTCTCTCAAGCAAGAGGCGAGCGAACATGCAATTTTACGGACTCACTTTCCATACAGCATACCAATAAACCGAGGCGGATTTATTGACGAAAAGTGGTTTAGTTTCCAGCATTTGAATCAACACGTTATGGTACACTTCTCGTCAACTGGCTTCCATAAAACCAATTTGCCGGCAGCATATGGGTCTCTGCATTACATTATGAAAATAGTATGGGGTCCTAACAGCTGAAACATGCAACAACAGAAGCTTGCGGTGGCTGTAAACTCCAGTGGTGAGAGGCTTCTCTCCAGCAACAGATGTGCCTCCCATCGGCAGCCGCGCCAGCTTTTTGATACTGATTATGCCAACAGGGAACCTTTAAGACTTTCTCCATCCATACTTATTTTTTGCATTTTCTAGAAAAGTCTAGCGACCATCAACTTGTATTTATGATTTTATTGGCCTCCATCCCTTAATTCTCACATCCCCAACGAGGCTGACACCCAACTTCACCCCACGCTAGCAACCAAAACCTCAGTCAGCCTCGCCCCTCGCGTCTCGCGCCCATAAACACCACCACCACCAACCTCACCCACCACCACGAACTCTCAAGCTGACTCCACCCTCCTCCCACTCTATCCACAAAACGAGCAATCACGACCGCAATTCCCAGATCAACGATCTCAACCAGGCCTCTCGGCCGCGCCACAAAATGCCGACCGCAACCCCAACCACAGCCCCGAATCCCGACCCCTCCCTCTCCGCCTCAACACAACCCCCCCGGCCCACCTCCCCCGCCCCCGAGCAACCTCCCCCCATCGAACCCGGCCCCCGGGCGCGCGCCCTCCTAACCCTCCACGAAGCCGCCCTCTCATCGACCCTCTCCGCCCTCCCCGCCCCCACCTTCCTGGCCTGCTTCCCCCTCCTGTCCGCGCTCGCGCCCGACGCCCTCCGCGCCGTGCACGCGCAGATGGTCGACCGGCTGCGCGAGGCCGCCAGGGCCGATTTCGCGGTTATACTCGAGGAGCGCGGGGTGCTGGGGAGGTTGAACGAGTTGGAGGTTTTGATTGGGGAGGCGAGGCGGAGGAGGGAGGAGGGGGGGGAGGTGCTTGCTGCGTGAGTTTTGTGCTTTCTGGTGATGGTGATGTGGTGGTGGTAATGGGGAGTTTGGCTAATGGATTACTGTTATAGACCGCATTTATTGCCGCCTTCGGCGCTGCTGGCGGCGCATCTGGGGCCGAGTTTGGCGGCGGCGCAGGGACGGTTGAATGCGAAGGAGCAGACGCTGGAGAGTGTGAATGCGGAGTTGTATGAGGTGGTTAAGGGGCAGTGGGATGAGATTGAGGGATTGGTTGCTGGGGTGGAGGGGGTTTTGAAAGATTTGGAGGGGGCGGGGGGGGAGATGAGCGGGGTTGAGAGGGGGTAGTGTGTTGGATGGAGGGTGATGGCGTTGTTCATATGGTTGCTTGGGGCTTGGGAGGGGTATATCACAATGGCGTTTAGGCGGGCATATTCGATGTCATAATGCGACACGGCACCACTTCAAACTGTATGCAAAAGTTGCCTATGGTAAAGGATTCAAATTCAAATTCAAATTCATGTTCAGTTTCCGATTCCCAAACTCCTTCTAAATCTATCCATGACCTGGCACGAAAATGTGCCCCGTGATACTCGTTATGTGCATATTGTCCCCATCCAGGCCATCCCATCCAATACCGTCCCAGTATCTATATGTCCCGCCAACAAAACAAAAAATAGAAGATAAAAAATAAAAGAAGGGGTATGCAAAAGGGTATGCAAGATGGTTATCGCTCGCCAGCCTCGACGCCAAACCCAATCCCGCAACCCCATCATCTAAACCAGTCCCAAAACACGCTCGCTCAAATATACAATCAGCACCAGTTCTCAATTCTCACTTTTCATACCCAGGCAACCCTGCCGCCTCTCCTTCCCCACCCTCCACCTCCTTCGAAACCCACCTCTCACACCTCCCCGTTTCCCAATCCACCACCCACCTCTCACCCCGCATAATCACAAACGGCCCCTTGCGCGGACTCCCATTCAACAGCGTCGCCATACACCGCTTCGCGTAGATGAGGTCGTACAGCGGACTCCAGTTGTGGACGGGGCGCCATTTGCCGTCGCGCGTGACAGCAGGGTTGCGGGCCCCGCGCACGGCGAGGGAGGGCGGGTAGATGTTATACGGGTCTGGTTGCGGGCGATGTGAGGGGCGGGCTCTCGGGGTGTCTATGGAGGTTCTCGCGGAGGCGGTGGAATCGACGACTGATAACGGAGGCGCGAGTTCGGGCTCTAGGTCCGGGATCGGTGGGGGTGCGCGTTCAGGCGCGGAGAGCGGTTCGGGATTAGATGCGGGGGTAGGCGCTACAGCGGCCTCAGCGGCGGCAACGGCAGCTTGAGCGGCTGCTGTGCGGCGGGCAGCGGCGCTGCCGGGGGCGATGTAGCGGTTCCGTATCCCGCGAGGGCGGGGGCGGGGGAGGGAGGCATCTTCGGGGAGGGAGCGTTCGTCGAGGGAGGGGGCGAGGTCAATGGCTGCTGCGAGGGCTTCGAGCCAGGCGATGTGAGTGTTTGCGTCGTCGGAGGCGAGGAGGAGCTGGTCGGCTTCGACGCGGAGGCGGATAACGTACCGGCGCTTGAGGTAGTCGGATGCGATGCCTGCCTCGGCGTGCTGGAGGGAGTAATGGCGTGGTGGGTTGGCGGCGTGGGAGCGCTTGAGGCTAATGCGTGGGCAGGGGTTGATGATAAGGGAGGTTCCTTGGAGGGTGACATGGACGCGGTGCCAGGTGCGCATTGGTGCTCGGCGGAGGGGGTTGCAGAACTCGGAGGGGGCGTCGAGATGGGGCCCCTCGAGCTCGGATTTGCGCATGAAGAAGGCTTTGAGGGTCAGGTCGCAGGTGTAGGGGGGGAGGGTCTCGCGGCCTTCTTCGACGCGGGGCGTGATGTTTACGGTGCTGCGGTTGAGGAAGTTGGAGGGAAAGGGCGGTGGGGAGAGGGGTGCGTGCTGGATAAGGTCGTCGGCAGTGGGTCGGGGGGGTTGGGGTTCTGCGCTGCTAGTGCTGGTGGTGGTGGTGGAACTGGTGGTGGTGGTACTGGCCATCGTGTTGGTGGGCGAGGGAGCATCGCGGGTTGGAGGAGGGGGGTGTATAGTTCGATCCGGAAGGTGGTGGTGCAGGTAGAATTGATCAATTGACACTCTGCGAGGTTGTGACACCGTCTGGGAGAGCGGAGCGAGGTCCTCGAGATCTCCAGCGCCCTCGTCGATGGACGAGCTGGTCGTGCTCGACCACGGCTGCGCCGTATATTCCGCCTCATCCCGGTCTGTATATTCCTCCAATTCGTCATCTTGCGGCGAGATGGCAATGTATTTCTGCTTTCTCGTTCTTGCCTCGTCGTCCCTTTCATCGTGGCTCACTGGCGCTGTGACTATGATATCGAGATCCATCTGTGCTGTGCTTCTTCTAACCAGTCGAAGGAATCACAATCCTCAAGCGGCCTCACTCACTCTATCATTCTGGGCGCCTTTTTGTAATCTTCTGGCGTTTGTTTATGGAAGTGAATGGTTTCACTCCAAGACTTCTTGTTCGTCGTCGTCGTCACGCAACGAAAGATCTGCCCACCTCTCCGTCTCGTGCCTTGCTAGTCCCTTGCCTTCAAGCTTTCGTTTCGTTAGCTTCGTCCGGCTCACAACCCAACGCAATGGTGCGGTGTGTCTCGGCAACTCGTCTCTAGCGGTCAATGGATGTGCAGTCCGGCCGGCGGTTGCTATAATGGTCCTCTTTGGTCGTGTGTTGTGTGAATCCGAGGAAACAGGGCAGCATTCATACAATGAAGCAAGAACGAACGACTTCGGAATTTCCGGACACAGAAAGATCATAGATTCGTTTAGTGGGACGGAACGCAAGGCCTCACATGCGGCACAGTAATACTGGAGATCGCGGAGTGAGCAGGAAGGAGGAGGGCTATGGGTCTTGGCCCCACTGACGATCACGGACGTCACAACAACAGGGCATTGGGGAGGTGGCGTCAGCCAGAGTGGAGTGTGGGATGAGTGATCTCAGTGGGATGGATGAGCATAACTTAACTTAATACTCAGGTGCCATCCTCCATACAGTGCCAGTGCATATTTCCCGTATCTTCGTACAGTACCGTATTCGAGTATAAAGATTAGTACTTCCCTAGCGACGATTCCAGACCAGACTGTCTGTACGGCACCGGCACCGCTCGTATCCGGTGTAGAGTCAGTCAGAGTTTCTTTTCCCCAGTTATGCCCCAGTTATATTGCCTTGAAGCTATAATATAGTTTCTCGTAGCGGCTTGTAAGTGGCTTGTATGTCGGAGTAGTGCCTGATAGTGCCCAGTAGTGCCTGGCCGGTCTCGTAGGGCATCATAGGGTCTGGGTAGTCGGATAGTACCCTGTAGTACATCGCCCTGTTTTGCAGTTAACACTCACAGTCAGTCTTTGCGCAGCTTTTGCACAGTTCTGAACATATCTGCACGGGGGGACTTTTTTATTTTTGCACTGCCCTATACGGACGTTCCTGCCGCCGATGTCATTTCGGAAGAAGTGGACGGACAAGGAGTGGATGGAGTGGATGGAGCGGAGGGAGAGATTTCCAGTCAGCACAACAGGGAAGAGTGGATGCGGACAGCGCATTTCCCGCGAGGCTGGCCCAGCTGGCCCATACAAAAGCCATCGTGGGGTATGGGGTCTGTGGCTTAGTAATCAGAATCTCGACCTTTCATGTCCCTTATCCGTACTCTACAACATACACACAATACAGTACCGTACCACTCGGAGTACTTCCATCCATCTACCACCACTCAACACTTAAACCACTCCAACGTTCATATGGCGCAGTCCCAAACAAAACACCGAAACATCCCGCTCCAGAAAATCTCCCGTCCCGCCTCCCTCCAGCCTCAATCAAACACCGCCCATTGCCATAACAGATGACTGAACAATGTGATCTCTTATGCAACAGTTAACTCATCAACATTCTACGTCTCGACAGCCTCAATCTGCATCTCCTCTATCGCCTCGCATCAGACGGAACTTACATCATCAACGAACGCCATCACCGCCATCACCGCCATCTCCGCCACACACATCCCGTCCCCCAGTGACGAGTTCTGCATCCGCTCGCTGCACAGCGCAGCACGCACATCGGCCATCCCTGCCCACCTCATTCCTCCTTCCCTTTCCACCACCACGAAACAAAGCACAGATGAACTTCACACCCCCCCTCATGCGTCCCTCCCCCTCCCTCCCACTCTCCACCCCTCTCTCCCCCAGACCAGCCAAGCCCTCACCAAGCCAAAGCCCAGCCCTGCGCCTCCCCCCGTTCGCGTCCCCATCCCCGATCACCTTTACGCTTTTCCCAATGCCTAGTTTTCTCCAGTCCCCCGCAGTTTCCCCATTCTCCATTCCCCATCCGCCCCTCACCTTGGCGCCATTCCTTCGTTTCGCGCAATCCTCGGACTTCTGGTCGAGCACAGTCTAGCGTAGCCTTGTTCCGTAGTCAGCAGAGCCGTTCGTGCTTGCTGATCAACAAAACAAAAACAAAAACTCAGACACACCCCCTCACCCCTCATCTCACCACCACCCCGGCGGCTATTCGGAGCACCGGCGCGACTATCTCGCCCGCATATATTCCGCACACACCATCTTCATCCTCCGTTCTCGCATGCTTGAGGATGCACACAGGTAACAGGCAAACCCTAGTATGTCGGTAATATCCACTCCCTTCGGAGTTGCCTCCAATTTCTGTATAAAGGCTGGCCTCTTCCGCTTTACCGCTAGTCGTCCTTTCTGATATAGGCACGTGACTTATATTTTTCCTCAAAATCAGCTCCTGAGCTTGGAAGAGGTACGCCTTCAAGACTTCAGACAGTAGAGGGCATCATATCACAAGTGCTGGTCACTGCGAGCATCATGTGCGAACCTGGTCAGACGTCTGCTTCTTGTCACGTGATTTTGCACAGGATATACACATCTTCCTAAACGAGAGCAATAGGCGCTCGCTGAAACAATCACAGGGTGTCCACAGTAGCAAGAGATATTCCAATGCGCAGTGCATCCGTAAAGCTTATATAGATTGATTGATACACTCTCATCCCCCCCTCTCGCCTCACCCCAACTCTCCTACCCCCACCATCCATCCCCCATCTATACCCTCTCGCACTCCTACATCGCTACATCAGACATCACCCAGCACCGCCTTCTTTCCTCCCAGCCGCCCCTTTTCCACAGCCCGAAACCAACCCCATCCATGCAGCCCACCCGCACCCGCCCAAAACATAAAAAAACGTGCTATGCATATTAAACCACGCGCGACCAACCGCGCCCAAGACCAAGAGAGAAAACGAAGAACCACTACGAGACAGCGAGAGCAAGAGAGGGAGCGGCCGCCCATCGATAGTATCGTAGGGGGCCGCACTCCATGGTAAGCAAGCTATGCAGCAACGGCTGTCAAATAGAAAACAATAAAATTATATGAAGGCCTCTCGAAGGAGAGGGACCAAAGGCAATCCCATCGTCACCAGCTCAAGTCCAACCCGCACCGTCTCAACAAGCGTACAAAAAACAAGGAGGATTCCCCAAAGCAGGAACAGAAACGATGCTATAAAAACGCCCCCTTCCTCGCTGTGTGTCGTGGATGCGTCGCTGAAGGAAAAAAAAATGGAACTTTTTCGCTTTGCGCCCGGCGGAGACATGAGATAGGGAGGTAGATGGAGACGGCCCGCTGGGATCTGCTGGTGATGTGGTGATATGAGGGTTGATGGTGATGTTACGGAGATAAGAGTACAAGTCGCTCTCGGAAACCCGAGGCGACGATGGTGAGAGGGGACGTCGCGCGCGCGGGTCGGATGTCAGGTGGCGCGCGAGACGCTAGACAGTAGACGCTCAAGCGGTAGTCGGGGTGCTCTGTCCGCGTCCACCACGGGGGGCACCGCCACGGGCAGCACCGCCGAAGTTACCGCGTCCTCTCTGTCCACCTGGGCCACGCTCAAAGCCACCACGGCCGCGGTTGTTCATGCCTCCGCGGGTGTTGTAGGCGGCGCCTCCGTAAGCAGAGGACTTTGGGCGGCGGGGCTCGACCAGGATGGCCTCGCCACCGATGTGGTGGGGGTTGGCAGCGAAAGCAGCCTGGTAACCGGCTGGGGAGGCGAACTCAACAAACGCGCAGTTCTTCTGGCGGTTGATGTCAAAGTAGACGAGCTCACCGTGGGCGGCGAGGGCAGCACGGAGAGCATCGGCCTGGACGGCCTCAGTCACGTTGCGGACGTAGCCCATCGTGCCCTCCTTCTCGAGGGGGGCGGAGATGGACTGTGGGCGCTGACGCTTGGTGTCAGCACCGGCAGTCTGCCAGCCCTGGGACTGAGGGGCCTCGTTCTCCTTGTTGGCGGTTGGGGAGGCGGGGGCTGCGGCCTGGGCGGGAGCAGCGGCAGCAGCGGCAGCAGCAGGTGCGGGTGCGCGCTGCTGGGCGGGAGCTGGAGATGCGGTCTTGGGGGCAGGGACAGCTGGGACAGCTGGGACGGCGGGGCGAGCGGCAGCGGCAGCGGCCGCGGCACGGTTAGCCCAGCTCATTGGCTTGGCTGGGGCGGCTGGGACTGGGGCAGCCTTAGGAGCAGCGGGCTTGGTGACAGCTGGGGTTGGGAGAGGGTCCTTGGGGATCTCAGCAGTCTTGGCTGCCTCCTCCTCGAGCTCCTTCTCGGCAACCTCAGGGGCGACGGCAGCTGGGGCAGCGGCAGTCTCCTGGACGGTCTCAACAGCAGCAGCTGGGGCAGTGCCGTTGGCCTGCTCCTTCAGGACAGCAGGCTCGGCGTCAAGCTCGAGCTTCTTGTCGACAACATCAGCGATGACCTCAGCCTTGGTCTCCTCGACGCTGGCCTGGGCCTTAGGCATCTCAACGTCGGCGATGTCCTCAGTGACTGGGGCAGCGGCCTCCTCATCGACAGCAGCCTCGACAACCTCCTCCTCGACCTCCTCGTTGATGTAGCGGAAGATATCGTTGAGAACGAAGTATCCGGTTGGCTGTTGGGCGAGAACAAAGGTCTGGACGAACTTCTTCAGCTCGGCAGACTTGTTGGAGGTCTCGCCAATGACCTGGATGACGATGGTCTCATCGGAACCCTGGGAATCGACGTTCGAGACGCGGACCTTGCAGTCCTGGAACTCAAGAGACTTGATACGCTCTTGGATGGCCTAGATGAATCAGCAACTGATTTGTAATATGTTCCATGGGTGGGTAACTTACTGGGCGGCCGACCGAGACGGGGGCAACCTCAGCCTCGAGGCCAGAGACGAACTGGGAGCGCTTGCCGTAGAAGAGCTGGGCTTGTTAGCATGAATATGGTATAAAATTGTTTGATGAACTTACGTGAAGCTTCTCTGGCGACTTGCTGAGCGTAGTGTAGTACTGCTCGACGAAGTACCATCCTATCTCGTCCTTGGACAGCTCAGCGCTGCCATTGGCGTTTCCGCTCGCTGTCTCAGCAGCACTGGCAGTGTTGGTGTACTGCTCAGTGGCGCTCTTGTAAGGCTCCTGCTGGTTCGAAACTCCATTGGTTGCGGCCATTGTGTTGACTGAAAAGGGTGAGGTTGACTGGACTGTCGACCTCACGGATTATTGAGTATGAGTTCGAGAAGTTGTAGGAAGTAAATTGGCGGCGTGAGGTATATATACGCCGTGTAGATGGGTGGAAATATGTATTCGAGCGTCCAGTCGTGTACTCTCTTTTTCGACTCGTTCAAAATTCGTCAAACTTTGTTTCGCTTGAAGAAACGAAAACCACAGGAAGCCTAGAATCTGACAGGAGAGAGTGTAGAAAGATAAGACACGAGGTAGCTTTGAGGCCTTTATTAGAGATGATAATGTATTTTGGGAAAGGAAGACGCGAGAGAAGACGATTGAGACGTTGGTAGTGGGGGGCGGAAACTTTGATCGTTGATATTGGAGGTGGCCAAAAGACTGGAATCGAGTGGAGGAAATTGTCACCAATGGCGCTAGTGGGTTGTGCCCGAAATGTTAACGAGGCAAGCGCGAGCCGCTGCGAACCAGCTAGAACCATTCGGATTGGTCCCTTTAATGTATGGGTCAAGACGAAACACTTTAGCTGCCAATCACCCTTTCATGTTCCTGAGAATGTTTTACTCAATGTATGGTTATGTTTGTTGCGCGTCATAGAGTATGTGTGTTTCTATATCGAACATTCTTGAATATGCGCACAAAGAAAGGTACATTCCTGTCATTACTATCAATCTGCATTATCCGCCTATCTGCGGGCTGCTTCCACGAAAATCTACGAGAACAAACCCTCTCAGGGCTGCCTATCTTGAAGTAACAAACTACGATCTCTATTGTTTGGGCTATTTTGGCGCCCTAATTACTAGCACCCAGGTTGGTTCCATGGGTTTAACACATGGTATACCTCTCACGTGATCACCCCGTCCTTACCCAGTGTTCAAAGCTAGACAGTACATATTAAGTGTGCAAATCTAGGCAGTACATGTACCTATATGATATTTATTCTTCGCATGTCTTTTATATTATCCTAACTGCAGAATATATATACAGTGGTAACTAGATTTTTCGATATCGTACATAATAGTAGATTCGAGCAGCCAGGAGTTCTTCCCCACAACACAGCCTCTACACGTCACAACCCCACAAGAAGGCCTCATTGAGCCCTAGTATCTAACCCCTTCCCCTCATAAATGGTATATCACCTCATTAAAATAAATCCAGAACAGTCCCCAACGCCAGCACGCCATCGCTAAGAGTGCAGAACATAACTAAACCGCTTTTCTTGCCATCCAGCCGTTGGCTACCGCTGGCTCGCCAGCTCGATGGTGCTTTCCGTCTCGCTGACATCCTTATCGCCCGCCATGCTCGGGATGCGCGTGCCCTTGCCCATATCTAAGTTCGTCATTCCATATGTGTTGCGTCTCTCGTGGCCGCCGTGGCGCAGGCTGCCATTGCCGAAGCGCTTGACACCCATCCATCCCAGCAGTTCCTTGCAGGCGTTGAGGCTGGTAATCATGTAGATGAGGCAGTTCCAAAGGCCCTGGAGAGGAAGCACGAAGGCGGCGGCGTAGGTAAGGGGAATGGAGATCTCGCCCGGGTGTGCGACACCGTAGAGGCGGTTGGCGCTCGATGGGATCCAGGTGATTAGCATAGCGCTGAAGAAGAGGACTGCGACCTTGGTGTAGCCCCAGGCAGCGCGGTTGGCTTCGATGGTTTGGTACCGTTTGATGGACGGGTCCTCATCCCTTTCTTTCTCTTCCTTCGTTTTCTTCGGGCGCTTGGGTACGGAAGGGAAGGGCGGCATGCTGCCGATTTTATAGACTGCAGGAACGGCGGAGACGGCAACGGTGTACTGCGGCTGGCCTTTTCCGCCGGAATGGCGTCGGTCGGCTGCGGATAGCTGGCGGCCTAGGGCGTTGACGTCAATAGTTGGGTGGTCGGCGGTGGTCTCGTAGGAGATGGCGACATCCGTCCGTTCGTGAATGGCGCCTTGATCGAAGGGATTTGCAGGGATCATGTCAGGGGCAATATCACTTGAGGCGAATTGGCGGAGCTGCTTGCGCTTGTGATAGATTTCACGGCCAGCGCGAATGTAGATACCAAATGTGGTGAGTATAACGAGCCTAGTTGTGATGTTAGCGTCCATTTTCTCATATGGCGGCTTCAGGGAAACATGAGCCTTGCCCTCATAGATAGATGGCACTCACCAGATAGGTCCGTAAAAGGTTGCAACACGGAGATAATCATACTCCGGCGTGATCCAGCACCACAAGAGAGCATTTCCGTATATCCTTCCCTTTCCAGGAGACTTGGCCCAGATATAGACAAACGCTGGAATAAACGGGAGGCCGTAGCAAAGTAAAAAGTACCACTTCTCCATTTTCCTCAACCGATCAACTCCAAACTTGTGATAGAAGGTAAGATAGACGTTGCAGGCCATTGCCAGTGTCCATAACACATCCGCTGCCATGAACCTGCCATCGTATTAGTACTTGTATATTCAAACCATACTCTCCGGCCTATAGACTGGATCAACATCAACCACATAGAAGAACATACATCTGGATTAAAAATCCCTGAGCCTGGCAGAGGAAGCTGCTTTCCCTTTCTAGTACTGCCCCAGCGGTTATTGTTGCAATATTGGTGAACAAGTTCCCCACGGATGCGAAGAAGACGAGGCGATTGATTGGCCTATGGAATGATTTCGAGACCAGGAACGTTATGATAACGAAGAGACATCCCGCCACCGAGAGCCCTGATGTGACCCTCTCTATAACAGTGAGGTAGTGGATATGCGCCTCATCGAGGTCAGTTTTTACTGCCATAACCACGGTTGAGACCAATCCGGTCGATGGGCTGTGTCCGTCGTTACCAATGTGCGGAAACTCGTTCGACAAACGGGCCCCAATCTACGAGTGATAAACTTGGGATTTGGTTAGAGTCGGGCGCGAAAATACGATCTCGGTCGAATCTCAAAGCAAAGCGCGAGAGGGGCAGACGGGCTAGTTATGTAAAGCGATAATCCCAAGATCGAAGTCCGGGTGTTTGTGTGGCGTTGGTGGTGGATTCTCAGAATGGGGTCCGAGGGTTCTGAGCGAGACCATGCAAGGGAACCCGAGCGAAAGGTTGATGCCGATCACAATTGAAGTACCGAGAGTACAAAATGTTGGAGATTTCGCTATTCGGACTATTCGAAGACGAGACGTTTACCCTTGACTTTCTTCAGTCTTCGGGGAAATATTCGTTGGAGATCAGAATCGACAAATGTCGGGATTTGATAGAGGGTGGTTGATGGGACGCGGTGCCGTTGAGTGTGACGGCTAACCTCGTGCTGGAACCATTGAACGGGGGCCCAGAGCGGTGGGACTGACTCCTATCGATTCGAATCCAGTGAAGAATCCCGTCGTGTGGCGTCACAAGTCGCTGGTTCATGTGGAGTTCTGCGAGACACTGTGGTAGTTGAGAGGAAACAAGACAAGTGAGGAGAAATAAGTCCCATCGACGAACGAAGAGAGGGTCACGCCCTCGTTTCCTCCCTAGAACCTGGGGACTAAAGGGATGGGTTGGGTTTGACGACCATACTCGAGTCCAGTAAGTCTGTGATCGGTACATATCTACAGTAATGAAGAGTACGGCGCCCCTGCAATACGTGGAGAACGGAATCTAGTGGGAGGGTGTCAGCCCATTACTCCACTTCCACCCCGGATTTGCGTCTAGTCGTTCCTATTCGGGGCATTTTGGGCGGTTAAATGGGGATAAATTGTGTGATTAGTTCGGAATACACCTGTCCCGCATGTCAACGAGGATGGACCATAGTCGGCAATCATAATTCTCCTTAGCTCGTCCAAAAAATAGGGTGCTTCTTTGATCTTTCGACGCTGGAACATTAGTCCGGCTAGTCGCTGTGCCTGAGACTTTCCCTGTGATCTCAAAAACCTTTTGAGCGATGGACCTTGCTGATACATCTTGGATGATATATTAAGTCTAATATTCCACCGCAAGGCTAGGGGCGTCACTCGTCTGTTATGACAAGTCCCTCGTTATGAGCTCGGCCTTGGCACCCTCGGGGCAGAGAAAAACGAATGGATTGACTAGAACATACTATATCTGTGCTGTGAGGGATTCTCCCTGTTGACATAGAACAAGCCAGATATAGGAGATATTGGAGTTGCGTGGCAATGCACACACACACGCGGCAGCAACAATGTTAGCGGTGGCACCCAAGACTTCTTCGCATTTAGCCGCAATCAGACTGTGTTGGTTGACTATGGTTGTCTCAAAGGTGGCATAGGTACCAGTACCTCAGAGGTCTGTGCAATCCGCTTCTGGCCTTCCCTTTTGCAAATACTTCGTACCGCCACTGCCACATCCTCCATGTCTCTCGATGACCACAATATGTAGTGCTACTCTGATTAACCGAGGACCCCGAAGTCGAGTGGCTTCAACGGCTTATCTCAGATCACACACGAGCGTACCATGCGTTGCGTCTGTGGCGGGTGAGAATAGCTGAATGCTGCCGCACGACACAGTCCGTACAGACCTCGTACTTCACCAACGAAAATGGAGACCGGCCAGCCCGACGGTGGGCTGGCATATGCGGGGGCGAGGCAAGTTGCTGGTGGGAGAAACCCCTAGCCAAACAGAGTACTAACTCCGCCCATTACCAAGGTGGCTTCATGGCGATCGCAAGGGCGAGTAGCAGCACCACCACTTCCCGCTGTTTGTACACACATGGCAGAGACAGCGGCGCCATCTCGCCCCGAAGTTCGTCTCCACAAGATTGATCCTCAAAAGACAGCGCAGGCGGCCATGAGAAAAGCATGAGGCGATCGATGATGGACAGGCCTGTAACCTGACTTGCAACCTACCCTCAGCCGTTTACCAGCAAGGAAAAATATTACTCTGCAGGTGTATTGCATCCGTATTACACAAAAGCCATGTGTTTGATCCCTGTGATCTGGCGGGAGGGGTATCAGTCTCACGCGTCGAGGGTGCACAACACCGTCGATAGACCTTATTGGACTCCCTTGGACATATTCTGAGTTTTTGTGGCCCGCAGGTCCGTGAGTATTGTGCGGCTTGAACGACTTCGTAGAGGGCGATTGGACGAGCCCAGCCGTATCACGCTAAATTGAGGAAGGTGCGCCCCTAATTCAGCCCTCCTTCCTTCTGTCTCTCAAAGATGGGGTTTCTCTTGTGAGATCATGTACAGTGTACTTTCCTCTCCATGAAAAAGGACGGCCATAGCCCTCTTCATCACTCGTTTTCCACATTCCGTGCGGTAGTTGCTGGTCCTCCGCTCCACCACTCCAGTAGATCCTCTGCAGCTGCAGACAACAGAGCAATGCGAGTGGTGGAAATGTCCCGATATTTAAATTGGCATGATGTACACGGTACTAGCTGCACCCACAATTCCCTTCACCCAATGTCAAATTGCTCCCGCCTCCGCAAATTCAAAAGATTTACTATTTCTGGTTAGTGGGTGAGCTAGCCTGGATCGACCCTGAACCATGCCCTCGACCGAGACCTTTTGAAATGCGACTGTCCCGAACAAATCCAACCCGTTGGCCTCTGGAACCCTTGCCTCCGATACGCTGTGTCCCGTCCTCTGCCGAAACGAGATGAGTGTCTCCCTCGGGTGCCTGCTTAGTCGTCTTGGAAGGTGGATTTCGGTGGGTGCTCCGTGCCACATGTGGATGGCACGCCGATGCTCCGTGGCTCGGCTCCCTGGGATAAACGTTGAGTGGTGTCGTCGGCACACATGTGGCGACGGTGATGGTCCCGGGCATGTAATGAAATTCGATGTTTCGTAAAGTGCTTCACACGGCCGTTACCAAACTAGCGGTTCACCTCGGCCAGGCCTGCTTTCACGCACTTATTGGCACCGCGCACGTTCGCTGATATATACCCCCATGCCCTTCCCAGGCCGCACCGCACAGCCCCGCATCAGGTCCCAAGGCCTGGCCTATCTTGGCTTGAGGCACTCATAGCACGATAATGTGTCGCCAGCGGACGGGCTTCCATGCCGCGGCTAGTATTGTGCTGGCGATGTCGGAATCGCTCTTATATTAATCTATATTGATCGATCGCTCCGAGAACCTTGCAGACACGTTTTTCCGCACACGCCTAGGGGATAATGTGACAGGGATTGTTTGGTTGCTCTTTTGCTTTACTGTTGGTAGGTGAGGCCAGAAGATAGTACTTCGCTTGAGACATGTGGCGTCCGGATGAGGCTGCGAGCAAGTTTGCCATCTCGGGGACACAATTACGCCCCCTTTTCTTTTTCGCACCTTCTTGTTGGATCCAACGGCGCATTGCAGTGCACAATTTCATGTAGCCAGGTCAAACCTTGCATTACTCATGCAGACAAACGCCGTGGTTCACCCGAGACCGGACATATTGATCCATGGGAGCAAGACCAGATCCGCATCTGACATCCTTCCAGGTACGAACGAATTCAGTATTGAGCCCTCAGCCGCCTCCATTCCACCCGAGGACCAAGCCCCGAAGCTCATGAAACAGACCCTCGAGGCACCGTACTCGTACATGACATCAAACGCGTTATATTGTCATATGCCTTCCATTGAATTAGAGATTTCTCATCCAGTTGTCACTTGCCATCACATGAAGGCGCGGCCGAAGATGTTTCACGTACCGTACGAACTTACTTCTTATAGTGCAGAATATGTAATTGGTGCGGGCTCATGATTTTCTCTCTATGCAGAGAGTTACCGCGGCTGCCCCTTTACTGTCAGCCAACACGTGGACATACTGGTCTCGTTGTCATTGGAAGCAACACAGTATGCACCTTCTCTCATTCCTCCTTAAGAAAAACTTAAATGTCCCTTATTTTTCCGCTTCGTTAAGGAGTAAGAGGTTATCTTCAGGGGATTTTCTAGGCACGAAGAGCCTCTCGTAGGTTTTGGAAGGTTGCAGCTTGGTTGTGGTGGGCCTCGATGTTTCTGGATAAAGCTACCAATTGCCTCGAGGACGTCGAATCTGTGTAGGTTACGCTTCCACACCTCAAATATATCGTCGCTCTTCTCGCATGCAACATCATGGGACAACATATCAAGGCATACTCTGCATTGCAGATGAACGATATAAGTTTCCAAGAATCTCAAGGTGAGAAAGGACGGCATCCACTACATTGGAATTGCTGGGCAAAACAAAACGCGTAAAAAAAAATTCTCTATAATAATGGGCCGGGCATATGCTTCAGTTAGCCTTTCGAATCTCTTAATAAATATATATATATATATATATATATCCTTTGGACCTTTCGTAGGGCACAGACAGAGCTAGAACTAGATTATTGAAAGACCTCGATCGCGTTTTTAACCTCAAAATTAAGGCTGCAATCAACATCCCTGTCCGCGCATCCAATCCATACATCATATTGTCGCGTCCAGACAAAGCATGGAACCCGCAAACAGTTCCTCCCATTGCTCGGTCGCAATACAACCCGCATAACTCCAACATCAACTTCTCCGCCACCCCAATCCTTCTCCACGATCACACCAACCTCACAATGGCCGACTACAACTCCCTCAAGGTTCCGGACCTTAAAAAGATCCTCACCGAGCGCGCACTTCCCCTCGCAGGAAACAAAGCCGACCTCATCGCGCGCCTGCAGGAGGATGACAAGAAGAAAGCACCCGTCAGCGCAGGTATGCCATCACCCCACATCATGCGCCTTTTGCAGCTGCTCCTCCCCTCTCAAACCGCGCATTTACTGACCTACCCAGCGCCAGCAGCCGCCGATGACGAAATCGACTGGGACGAAGATGACAGCAAGGTCGCCCCCGGTGCAGCAACCACCACTGCTGCAGCAACTACTATCGCAGCTGGTGGCCAAGGCGCAATTGAGACACCCCTCGCGGTCCCAAACCAGAAGCAAGATGTCGACCCAGCCGCGACCACGGACCTGAAGGTCACTGGAGGCGCAGATGCGCCTGCCGCCGCTGACGGCGCTGTAGCCGCGAGCGGAGAGGTCGAGGCGGTTGTTGTGGAAGAGCCGAAGCAGGACTTCAGCATTGGGCTGCAGAAGACTGATGCCGAGAAGGAGGCAGAGAAGAGGGCGGCGCGCGCAAAGAAGTTTGGTATTGTGGCTGATGACGAGGAGGTGAAGAAGGCGGAGCGGGCGAAGAAGTTTGGGGGCGGCGCAGGGGATGTGGATGTGAGTGGCCTGGACGGAGCGTTACCGGAGAGGAAGAAGAGGGGTAGGGAGGAGAGGGAGGGGAAGGCAATTGGGAGGGACGCGAAAAGGCAGACGCCTGACCGGAGGTCGGAGCCTGTGAGGAAGGAGGCGAGGACGTCGGTGCCGAAGCAAGAGCCAAAGAAGGCATATAAGAGTGTCCTGGATGACCCGGTGGAGAAGGCGAAGGCAGAGGCGAGGAGACAGAAGTTCGCTTCTGCTCCTGCGCCGGCATCAACGTGAGTGATGGGTGTAGTCGGGGACACTCATGAGCGGCGTGTGCGGCAGCCCAGCGCCGGGGGATACTTGTACACCAGCCGCGTTTTTAGTCATGGTGATGATTAAAACCGAGTTATTATGGGAGACCAGGGTTTAGGAACCCGAATAGGTAGGTTTCTCAACGAACACGGCGTGCGGAAAATAGATGGCCTTTTTTTTTTACAATGAAGCGATCAGTCTCAAACGCACCTAGATCTGTGAATTGTGACAGTTTGGGGCGGTTGGTCCATGGAGTCGGCCGGGTCTATTGCGGGATCCAGGATGCGTTGCCAGTCCATGTCTATCGAATATTCCATCGGCATCGAACATGCGCTGGCCAAAGCTGCGGTCCAAGTCTCAGACATGTGCGCATATGATTCAACCGGGACAAAGAGGTCGTTTGGGTGTTTGAGAATCTATAAATTTAGGCGGCTATCTTTGTAAGTTTGGATTGGAACGTTCTATATCCCTCTCAAACTTCCCTAACGTTGATCCAGCTCCTTTCGCGCCGTCTTTTTCCATGTTCCTTTTTCCACTCCTTTCCAGTTCTCACTCATACCCTTCTCTACCCTTTGACTCAACCTCGTCTCACACTTTTTGTCACCTACCCCCATTCTCTTCCACCTACGATCCTCAACACCAGTAGTTCCTCGCACCTCAATCCCCATTCGCGATCATTCCACACCATCTCATCCAAAGCACCAATGTTGCTTTATCCTCGCCCATATATTCCTCGCCCCCTCTCCACCGTCCACGCACCTTCTCGCCCCTGGAACCTCCTCTTTCCCCATCACCACATTTCCATCTACCATGCCACGTTCACGCCACAGCAACCATCGCCGGTCCATAACTTCAATCCGGGGTACCACACAATCACAACCGCACCGAACAGTCCCGAACGAATACGCTCCTCAACCGCAACAACCGCTTCCGGATGCGCATATGCAACCACAAGAGCCCCTTCCAACTGCGCAGCAGGGTTTTGGTGCATTAGGACCGCATCCAGTGAGTCCGCGCGGCGGGTTTGGAGGGCGGGGAAGAGGGGTCGGTGAAGGGAACGGAGGGGGGGATGGGGGAGGCCATCAGAACAATAATACCAATACGGGGAGCTTTGGATGGACGACGACAGAGACGGGGTCTGGGAATGGTGGAGGGAGTCAGAACAACAATACTGGGAGTTCGGGGTGGGCAGCGGCGGATACTGGAGGCGGGGGATTTCCTGGGACGAAGGGAGCTGGGGGTCCGTCTACTGAAGGGGGAGACGTGCATATGGGGATTTCGACGGCAGATGGTTCGGGTGTGGGAGCTAGTTGGGGTAGTGATCCGCCGGGAAATGCTGGTGGCAATGATAATGGAGACAGTTATAATAATAGCAACAACCACGGCCACAACAACGACTATCGTGGCGGTCGGGGACGTGGGGGGAGAGGAGAGTGGTGGGGAGGTAGGGGTGCCAGGGGCCACAGAGGAGATAGAGGAGGTAGAGGAGATTGGGGTGTCAGAGGAGACAGAGGCCGAGGGGGTCCGGGCGGTGGAGGAGGCAGAGGAGATTGGGGGGCCGGAGGAGGCAGAGGGGGCAGGGGTGGCAGAGGTGGTCGCGGAGGCAGAGGGGCATGGGGTGGTCAAAGAGACGAAGCTCCAAACACACATAATTCGTCGGTCTGGGGCGAAACTACCAATACTTCCATACACCAAACCGGACCGGGACAAGGTACAGAGAGACACGCCACGTCAAATACGGACGCATCATCCGGTTGGGGAGGAGCAGGCGCCGATAAGGTGGGAATAACAAATAGCACTGAAAGACCCGGCAATGATGTGGATGCCAACCATGGTTGGGGCGTCAACAATGTCGTTCCTCAAGCAGTATGGACCAGCACCGAGATTGAAAGGAATAAACGCCCCCCCGACCAGAGCGCAGGCAATGCAGCGAAGAAGTTGAAAAGCTACGTCCTCAATGAGCTAGAGCAGGTGCGCCGGCGGGTCGATGAATGGGAGGCGGGGTGGGATGAGGAGAGGGAGGGGGAGGGAGTGGTGGAGCGAGCTGTTGAGGGGGGAGGGTTGGTGGAGAAGATGGTGTGGCAGAGCGAGGCGACGTTTTTGGTGGTTTGGCCTGTGTGGGCGTGTGGAGCGGCGGCGTGGTTAGGAGACATGGGAGGACGGTCAAGATTTGAAGATGGGGGGCTTAGTTGGGCGAAGTCGATGCCATGGCAGAGGATGGTGAGATCGGAGGGTGTGGTAGAACCGGAGTAACGCTTTTGGAGAGACTGGGTTTGGATGGCATTTTATGGCATTTTATGGTACGGGAAGGGTTCAAAGTAAATTGGGGCTTGTTACATATTAGATGGCGTCTTGGAGTTTTAAGGGATTTAGATCACGATGATTGAATTTATAGTAATTGACAACTCGATAAATGCATTTTATTTTACTATCTTTATTTTTATTTGTATGCGAAATTTTGCTCTGACTATTACAAAAATTTACTATACTGAAATATAGTATCCCTTACTTTATTATACTATCGAATAATATATTAGAACCGTAAAGCCACAAACAATATCAAACGATGCGTTGCCGATAAATCGACCAGACACTGAAAAAAGGGCCCTACATGGAAGTGAGAAAGAAAGGGGGAAGTAGCGACGCAAGACATACCACATTACCCCTAGATAACAACACAAGCTCCATGGACCTTCTTAAACCTGACGGATCACTTCTCAACATTGATATTCTAGCTAAGAGCCTGCATTCGCTATTCGAAACAGCAAACACTGACAAGGGAAACCAGGAGAAACCCCCGGCCTGGCGATTGTGACGTATCGAAACACAAAGAATATTCAACAAAGCTCTGCTTGGCGCAGCTGGACCTTATCATCCCATTAAAGGGAGTGTTACGGGCACAGTCTTACGAATGTGGCTTCCCAAGGCTGAATCAGCATCCCTTAAATAAACGAGCGCGTTTATTCCTCACCAACGGCGTTGGAATCCTTCGAGATGTCGCACAAATAAAGCTTTCCGCAATCGGGGCATATCTCACCATTCTTCAGAGACATTGTGGTAAGCTACCCACATGGGCCGGCCCATTCCTCCCACTCTGACCCGCACCCGTCAACAAGTCCACACCCTCTTTGAAGAATAAACCAGGAAGAGGACACCACTTCGCCATCACGTTACTTTCAATAGCTGCGGGCGTCGACGCGCCAGTCACATTGACCTTGTCCAATCAGAGGGCTGAGAACCCTGTTCACTGAGCACACTTTCCAGAAGAGGGTCTTCAACAAGAATCAAGCGCCCACCCTCAAACCAAGCATCTCATCAATGTGGGAGTCATTCAAATCCAGCATATTCACAAAGAATTATCAGGCTTCAACTTTTGAGAGTTTTGCAAATGCCACGTCAATTATCGGCGTTCCCTTGAAGGTAGCTGTTTAGTTTGTGGCGAGTGCCTTATGCATTGACTGCGCCTCACTTGGGATGGGGCGTCAGTACAGGAGCTGCGTCACCACATGCATAGCTCAGCTATGCTGGGAGAGGGAAAATTCCAGTCATGCCGATCGCCCTGCACGACAGTTTTGCAAGGAAGGTATCCTCACAAATTTGAGTTGAGCAACATGGAGTGTTGTTATTGTGTCAGGGTTGGTACCTGACTCTCCTATCAGTCGGGGCGGAGACGGATAGATAGTCGTGCATTCAGCTTATTACTAGCATGTACTAGATGGGAGGATCATTCAGGATTTTGTGCTTGCCGTTGCAATCAATGTCGTCGCCATACAACGGCGAACAGTGGTGTGCCATGGCTGATAGGAGTTCTACCTTCGACTATATGTCAGGGGGTACTGCCTATGACTCCAGCGTATGTTATCGCAGCCTTGCCACAGGCTCGTGGGCTCTCCATGGGACGAGATCACGAGATGGCAGTATCCTACGGTGGAGACAGGGTTACATGGCGTGATTGAGCTCCCTTTTTCAACGCCTGCGGGTAGGGAGAGACATTTCAATTATTAGAAAGAGACAATGAGGGTCGTGTTTCACGCGGGATAGTGCTTTAGGTGCTTTAGCTTACGGGGGCCAGACGGCGGGAAGTTGGGGGAGCCGCTGGCACTATTATTCGATTGGGTGTGAATAATTGGGAATTTTTTCACCCCCTCCAATGGCATTACAGAAACGCCTAGCCTCAAAATATCGCCCATCCCATATGGTCCCTTTGAAAATGGATGGAGGTGGCTCGAGAGTCGCCCATCCAGTCAAACGGGACCGTGAGAGAAGTTGGCTGTTGGAGCGCTGTTGGAGCGATATGGGATCCGCGCAGCGCGAAGGGGCTGATCTGAGCCGTCGCCGAAGGAGCTGTTGGTGGAGAGATGGCCGCCAAACCGCAAGGACAGGGCCAGTGAACGCGTCTAGGCATCACGGGAGTTCCGTAAAAAGGCTGACTGAAAGCTGACGATCCAACAGGTCAGGTGCAGGGCACATGACGAAGGCACCCAATGATAGATAGAAAGGCAGGCCAAATTCTAGGGCTTGACCAAGCTGCATGCATAGCACTGTTTCTTGTAGACCGCTCCTGCGACCCTACAGAAATAGAGCACAAATGGTACTTTACAGGGGCCTGCAAGGGCCCATTGCGACCAACAAGCGCCATCGTCTGTGGGATGATCGCCACCGCCGACAAGGACGGACAAGAGACGTGCATTTGTCCCGCTTTTCCTTCCCACTTAGCCGGCGAATCGAGAGTGTGTGACTTGCGAGCATCACTGAACCTCAACCAATTCTGCCTCATCACAAAGTACCCATTGGATAAAATGCATCTATGGAAATCCACCCGGATGTCCATCATAGGCCACGGATACCGCGAGCATTTATGTGTTCCCCATCCATGCATATCCGCGTAGGCACATTGGCGTGCTTGTGGCGGTGATGGGCGCAGCCTCCGCGTTCGCGATTCCACCCTGCACAGTTCCTACCTTAGTCTCCTCCAAAATGGCAATACTCGGCCTTCGATTTGCCTGCCTGTCCTACTCCTGCCTGGTATAGGAGCTCTGCTTCGCCGATACAACTGCGTCTCGGCGTCTCCTATTGCTTCGCGCATGCAGGGCCCATGGTCGTGCCCGACGAGTCGTATCGCGATGTTCGTTAGGTTGACCGCCACGAGCAATACTCGTCGTATACAAGACTGCTCTTTCGCCTCTTTCAGATACATCTTTCCATGAATCCCAAGCTACTCCCAGCCCACGTCCCCCATCAATTTGACTGTTCAAAGACATCCCGGGTCTTACGTTCCTATCGACAAGCGCCCTTACGGGGTCCACACCATCGTCCCCGTCGACCCCGCTACCGAGACCGCACTCCACTTGGGATCTGTCAAACGGACGGCCCCATCAGTATCTTGACCTCCACAACAGAGCGGTAACCTCTGTGGACCAAAGAGGTCGAGGCTGTTGCCGGTGAAGACCATTGGGTATATACAACAACTACCGCCACTGCCGTCTATATTTCGCCCCATATATACTTGTCCCCAGAGCATTGCGCGTCGCTTGCCGTTTATCATCGCATTTTTTTATCCCACCTCCTGCTTTCTTTTTCCTAGGCTCTTGCAACGAGAACAAGTTCTACTGTTGTTTGATACATTGCAGGATTCTTCTTTTGATCTTGCGTTTATTTCGACTGCTTTTATTGCAAGACTTAATTAATCGTCTTCACGGACGTAACTGTCCCTTCATACCAGTAAGACTCATCGCCCCTCGCCCCGTTTCTTGATTGTCCCTCCCTTGGCTCACATTGCCCCTAGATACCGACGAGTATAAAACGTCACTGCCTACGAATGACTATGCTGAATATCCTATCAAGGGAATCTTCATAATCCAATTTACTCCTGGCAAACACTACAAACAGGGCATGAGGGGCGTTGATGTATAATGGCCTCGTATAGATCAGGGTTTGATCCGCCCACGAGGCCTGAATACAGATATCAAGATACACGGACTGGTAACTACCTGGCCAACTCGATCCGCGCCCAAGGCGAGAAGCGTGCGGAACGGCCCTTGGAAGAGACGGTAAAGATGAGGGTGCCAATACATATGGAACCGAGACTGGAAGCACCAAAGAATTATGGTGGACGCCCATCGAATCTGCCAAAGCCTCGCGCAGGTGCGAATCCATCAGAATATATGCCCACTGGAAGATCGAATTTCGGCTTTCGTCGACCTTCTGCGGCACGATCTACTGACGACGAGTCGGAGCCACAACAGCCGCGAAACCTGAGAAAGAAGCCATCCATTATTACACAACCGACCCAAAACACCCCCCCCAATAACCTGGCAGATCCTTCACCACCATGGCCACTGCAACAGTCAAGACAGCACACCCAACCTTCCATGCAAGCCCCTGAAGAACTTGGATACTATCCGGAACCGACAATACCCTTCCTCGATAACTCTCCCCCGATAATACCCGAGCTTGATAGATACCGCTTTGGAACGACTGCTCCTGCAAACCTGTATCAGAGGGATGTGTCGGATATACCATACAAGCTGTCCACTCAGGACTTGCCGCCAAACCCTACCCCACTGAGTTCAGGCCTCAGCGGGCATAGCCAGTACAGTGTCTTTAGCGGATACAGTGCAAGCCCGTCAACCAGATTTACCGAATCGCCTGCGCCTGGACCCTACAGTAGGGATACGACTCCTACTTCAATATCTTCGCAGTCGCCTGGACTTATGGTTCCCCTTAGAGGGACACCTCGTTTACGACAAGGAAGCCCCATGGACAATCGTCCTCCGGTAACCAGAAGGCGCATGGGCAGTGCCTCAGAGGAAAACGACGCCGTAACAGCTAATGGAAATGGGCTTCCCGCTCTGCGAGAATCTCTCACCTCCTCTTCGTCCAACTCTACCGTTAAGGGTCGAGGAAAGGATGAGAAAAATGACAGCGGTAAGAAAAAGAAAAAGCGATTGTCACCCCTACCCCCCAGCCCGCCTCCGAGAAGATCATCACAAAAATTCAAAGAGACTTCCTCGGCAGATAACTCGCCATCGAAAGTATCAAAATCGCCTGCTCGACCGGTTATGAATGCTGCGCCAACCACAAATCTCCCAAACAGGAATGTCACTTCACCGCGGGGTATCATCACCTCGCCAAACCTTGGCCAAGCGGCAGCACCACCTCGACGACCCAGTCGCGATGGCACACCAGACCTTCGAGGCATCAGAGATACTGTCAACGTTGTACAATCGAACTTATCAGGTGTCCCTGTTCCAGCAGACCGCCGTCTCAGTGGACAAGGATTTGGCGGTGGCCTCACCGCTCCATCTCAGGCAGGAGCTGCTACCCGGCCTGGCACAAAATCTCGCCTGCCAAGAAGCGGTGCTCCAAGCCCAGTGAACCAAATTCAGCGCGAACCGACACCCTCGCCAGCCGGTCTTGGTATCATCCCTGATCTTCACCCTGAACCGACCCAAACACGCCCTGGACTCCGCACACCCAGCCCGTCTGCACCAGCACCTAAACATCGCTTTGGTTTATTTGGTAGGCGGACGAAAACTGCACCCGGAGATATTCCGACTGCCGATAAGAAGGAGAAGACCACAAGAAAGGGCCCGGCTGCTGGAACAGGACACGAAGGGTATCGCTTTGGATCTCGTGGCCACAACACTGCTGGCAGCCGGGAAAGAAGGCCGAGCAATGCGGGTTCCATCGGATCGCAAGATAGCTTTTCAAGCCTAACTGCGATGCATGATCCCTTCTTGTCACAGAGAATGAGCCCAGTCGTTATTTCTGGAGGAGGCGAAGTCAAAGAAAACTTTAACAGCAGCTTGGACCTTAGCCGCACCGAAAGTAACCAGAGCCTGCCGCTGACACGCCCAAGCCTGGAATCAAAAGGCAGCGCTATGTCGTCGAGGACCAATCTCAGTAGTGAAGCTCAGAGAGCGACGCTATGGCCATCGGCGATGCCGCGGAACGCCACTGCGAACAATAGCTCGGTTTCTCTCGCTTCAAAGGGCACTTTAGTATCTGACACTAGCGACAATGATAGCTTCTATCCCAAAAAGTCGCTTGCTGTGAGGAGATCGCTGCTGCGACTCAATAAGAGCGAGCTTCAAAGCCTGAATCTCCCAGCTCCAATCAAGATACCCGCTGCTTGCGAATCAGGACTGAGCAGTCTGGATACTGCGTACGTTTCCGATGGATCACGGGCTGACCCAACTCGAGGAAGAAAAAGGAACGGGCCAAATAAGCTTACGAAGCGCACTACTTCACCAGCGAAGAAGTGGAATTTCTTCCAACGAACGAAGAACGCGAAGACGGAGCAGAAAGTATTGCCTGTGGTTGTTTCTCCAGAGGAGAAAGATATTCCATTCTACGCTATCATGGATTCATCTGATCTGGATGAAGACAAAATCTTGAGCGCCGAGGACATTGAAAATATTTTGCGAGAAGCTGAGGCTGCAGAATTGTTGAAGTCTGGGAAACCAAGCGATACACCACCGCCAAAAGCCCCCGTCTCAAAACCGTCGCCAGCACCAACTCAGCAAGATGCAAAGGCTCCAAATGGCCCAGAAATACCGCAAATGTGGAAAATGGAAGAACGGCCTGAGCAGGCGCCCACGCGACCAAGCAGACTCGCTCAAGTTGGTCGAATTCCGAGAGTCGTCCAAGCCAGACCTGACGCTACTTCCCCAAAGTCATTTTCTCGTCCTTTTGCGAGGATTAGCATGATCAAGGAACCTGGGATGCTTTCTATTGTCGACCCGAACTCCGTTGCAAATGGCCCAAGCCCAGAGAGGTCTCCAAACCGGCAACCACATCCAGATAGTGCTACGCCAGCTACCCAGCAGCCGACTGACGACCGTCAACCGCCTTTCCTTGTCATATCGCCAAGGAAAGGCTCCGAGACTGGCACTAGTTTCAGCTCTGGTACTGGAAGCAGCTTTGCGGGAACTACTGCTGTTATACCAAAAGCTGACGATGCTTTGGAAGAGGACGAGGTCTGGTTTGAGTATGATGATCTAATCAGCCACGCAGATGCTGACAAGGCCCCTCTATCGGCTACTTCCTCGCACGGTGTGCCGTTTCAATATGAAGAATTTGAGACTCGACGAGTCCGGCGATATCAAGCCAAGGAATCGCCCGCTATTGATGCGGTAGCTGTGATGCCACCAAGTGATGAAATGTCAAGGGTGCCAAAATTAGCTGATCCCCGCCCTCCGAGTCTGAGGACAACTGTCAAGAATGCTCTTGGGGCACCTAGCCCTACAACTCCAATGTCTTTCACAGAATTCATATCAGGGTATGGCGACAGGAATTCCAGTAGTGCTAAGGCTAGGCGGATTTCATCTTACCACAGCCAAAACGAGTTACGACCAGCATCAGGACATTCAAAGTCTGCTTCAACGAGCGATGTATCTCGTCGGTCTAACGAGCTCGATGCACCAAAGCTGGAGCCAGTCCAGGAATCTCCAGCGGCCCAAGTCAACCTTCGCATTGGCTCAATGACTGTTAGCAAGTGGTTGACATTCGGACATGTTCTCTTCAGCCCGGCGCGAGACTTACTGCTCAACCCAGACCATACGAAACATCACTCCATTCTCGTCATTGATGGGCTTGGCAACGACGACTGGTCTTTCTACGCCGCGGAAACCTACCCGGAAACCACGTTTTACAATCTCTCGCCCACACCTGGCCGCAACAGCGGCAAGCGCATGTCGGTATCTGCTGTTGCCCTTCCTGCGCCCCCGGAGAACCACCGCCAGGTGCAGCATATAAACCTGATGTCGAAGTTTCCGTTCACTCCGAGCACATTCACAGTCGTCGTCCTGCGTTTCCCACCCGCCGGCCCGGAATCCTTGATGAAGCATCTGATCGCAGAGTCCAAGCGAGTGCTCAAGCCTTCTGGGTACCTCGAGATGTCAATTCTTGACCTCGATATGATGAACATGGGCCCCAAGACAAGGCGTGCAGTTCGAAAGCTCAAGATCGGTATTAGCACGCGAAACCCAGAGGTCAACTTGGTTTCCATGGCCGATACGGTGCTGCGACTTACTGGCAAGCGCGGCTTTACTGACGTGAAGAGTTGCAATGTTGGCGTCCCTGTTGCGAGTGTTGTGGCCAATACTTCCACTGATGGCACGCCAGCAGGCAGTGACGGCGGGTCGAAGAAGGATGTCAGTCTGGCTGACCTGATGAAAGATTCGAGTGCTCAAGGCGACGAAGGAATCACGAAGATGGTAGCGAAGGTCGGGAGATGGTGGTTTAGTCGGTGCTACGAGAGTGACGCCCTAGCACCGGGCGCAGCGAATGGCTCGAGTATCTTTGCTGATGAGAAGGTAATTCAGGAGGCGGAGCGGTGGGAGACGAATTTCAAGCTCCTGGTTGCATACGCAAAGAAGCCTGAGGTGCCTAGGCGCCGGACGGCGAGTGTCTGAGGTTGAATTTGCTGTTTTTGACTCTTTTATGTTAGCGTTTCAGCGTGCATGTTTTACAGCCCTTGTCTATTTGGGTTGGTTTGGTTTTGGTTTCATTTGGTTTGGTTTGAGCGACGCATATTTGGGCGACTTAATGCGATCATTCCTGCATTGAAGACGATAAAGGCGCGAGCCTCATCTTATCTCATACATGGAGCAACAGACTCCTTCAATTCATGGTCACGGGTTGGCATATCAGCAGGCTGGTTACAGGAAGATTTATTTTAGGATTGGATGGGGTTTATGGCTTGTATATGGGTTATGGCTCATGAGGATACGGGATGAAGATGGGAGATGACTGTGATGCTTAATGTGCTTATAGATACCCTTGATGCGAGATATACAGGCAACGAATAATCAGATATATAACTTGTTACGTTTCTCGTTGAAGTGATAACTGCATGTCATTAGCAAACCCTGGAACCCTCAGTCGGAAATGTCGAATTAAGTAGAGATACTAACCCGCCCATCTTCCTTGTGTAGGATGACAGGGGGTTTTTGGTAATAATCTGGGAGAACTTGCGCTTGCGAGTGGTAGTTTGGGGCTGAGGGTGAGACCAGGATTTGTTTTCGCGGCTTGGCTGCCTCTGAAATGAGGGAGAAGTGGATTCATACTATTTTTCAGTTGCATGAAGTCTACAAAGCCATGGATTAAATAGAACTCCCCTAGTGAGGGTAGGTGTTTCTATAGAGTGGGGAGCACGGCTATGTGCGATCTCACAAAGGACGAGAGATTGAGAGGTTGGAAGTAGGGTTCTGGAGCCGACGAGAACAATCTGATGATGATAACAGGATGGATGCCAACGAGAATATCTCGCCAACGAGAGTAGCACTCCAACGAGAATAGTACGCCGACGAGAATGGCGCGGCGGTGTGATATACTCGGTTCAATTGTCGACGATATTGCTCTTTACCTACATGTTTTGTATTCGACATGGTGGCAGAAGCACCTCAAACGCAAATTTTAAAATATGTGATACTTCTGTAGATTGCTTCAAGTTTACGACGTACGGAAATAGGACAGACCCAAAATAGTATATAATGATAAGCTTATAATGGCTATGCAAAGATCATTAACATAACTATCCTATATCGCTAAGATTAAATCTCCATCCTTGGCAGCCCTCCACGCTGTTCTCAAGCTTCCGCCTTCTTCTCAACGTGCGTGTGCATCCCCGTACCCTTCTCGGAAAGTGCCTGCGGCGGAGTGTGCGTGCCCTCGAGATCCGCAGCTTTGGCCAGCTCGGTAACGCCAAACAGGTCGTCCATCCTCTCCAGACTCAATCCCTTGGTCTCCGGGACGAAGAACCACACGAATACTAACATGGCGAAGGAGAACGACCCAAAAATGAAGTAGGTACCGTATCCCTTCTTTCCGACGTTCTTCAGCATAAGCGGCACGGACTTGGCAACGACGAAGTTGAAAATCCACTGCGTCGCAGCGGCCAGCGCGACATTAAGGCCACGGAGGCGAGCAGTGGGGATCTCAGACACGTAGATCCAGCAGACGGGGCCCCAGCCCCACTGGAAGAAACCGGCGAAGAGGAAGATGCAGACAAGGGCGACATATCCGAATGGTGGGATACTGATCTTGCCGTCGGCGGTCTTCTCCGGCGGGTAGACGCGGACGTAGATACCGATGATGAACATGGCCAAGCCCTGCGCGACGCTGGTCCAGAGCAAACTCCTCCTTCGGCCGAGAGAATCCGCTGCAAATAGTAGGAAGGCGGCGCACGTAACCATCTTGACGATTCCATAGATTCCAGTGGCAAAGAGACCATTGGATACACCAGTAACACCCAAGCCATCAAAGATCTGAGGAGCATAATAATTGATGGCATTAGTACCAGTCATCTGTTGACAGACCATGAGGCCGATAGAGAGCAGCGCGCGGTTACGGTTTCCGGGGATCGTCCACATCTCGCGCTGCAAGTCCATGAAGGATGCGCCTCCGATTAGGCGGCGCTCATTCTCCAGCTGGTCAGACATTTCGGTAAGCTCCATCTGGATGTACTCGTGCTCGAGGGGAAGATTGCGGGTTAGTGAGAGAATGCGCTTGGCCTCTTCCCAGTTGTCCTGGCGTGCGAGCCAGCGGGGGGATTCGTTGCAGAGGAACATTCCGAAGAAGAGTGCCCTGGATTGATATGAGTTTTTGTCTCCTTGATAGGGTCATGGATGCTTACACTGCAGGCAGCATTTGGAGAGCCAAGGGAATAACGTATGTTTCCTTGCCTTTCAGGTTTAGCTGTGCGCCGTAGTTGACCCAGAATGAAAGCATGACACCGGTAGCGATGAATAGTTGGTATAGACCAGTTACACCACCACGGATAGCCCTGGGCGCCTGCTCAGCAATATAGAGTGGTACGAGCGTAGAAGCGGCCTGCTTTCATTAGAATCTGATACTTTGTGAGAAAGAGGCAATATTATTACATACTCCGACTCCAATGCCACTGACAAAACGGCCGACGTACATCAGAGCAAGCTTACCAGAGCCCGCAGCCCTGTCGTTGTTAGTATGTGGAGGCTAAACGGGATCGTGGGGAGGCATACTGGAAGACGACGCCGATTGTTGTCCACACAGCTGAGGCCATAAGGGAAGGCTTTCGGCCATCTGAGAAATAAGTTAGTCCGTATTCAATACAGCTCAGTGAGCGTCGCTCTACGGACATTTATCAGCAAACCCTGCAGAATGTCAGCTTTGATCCTATTTGATACATTGGAAACTTACAGTATGCAGCAAGACTTCCTACCAAGCATCCGGCTTGAAGTGTAGAGACGATGCTATATTTTTCTTAGCAAGCTTTATCTGTCGATATCCTAGATTTCACATACTTCGAACCAAGGTCCGCCTTGTTGGCACTTGTGATATTGTAATCCCTGGTTGAAGTTAGATACATCTTTCTCGCAATTCATTTGGAGAAGCATACTTCTCGAACTCAGGAAGCGTCAAGATTCCTCCAATTGCGCCAATATCCCATCCAAAAATCATAGCACCAAAACAAGCTATAAGGAAGATTTGTTAGGCCAGTCTATTGCTCACAGTGAGCGGCGGGATAGGTATCGTACCAGAGCAAGCCAATGCGAAGACCCTCCATCCGTAGATCTCAGGAGGATCGGTCTTCATTGCGTCATTCTTGACGACTCTCTGTAGAATACCCATATTGGCGGTATACTTCGAGAATAAAGCGTACTCGTATCGTTTGAGCCAGAGATGTCAGATATGGAAGCTCTCACGAATGCGCGATTTGGATGGGGGGACGGCGCCTTCAAGTACGGCATCGACGCACAGGCAGGACACCCCTCGGGACAAGGGTGCTGTTGCGTACATGGTTTATGAGATACGGTATACCGTACATATGGAGACATGTTGCCATGATCGCCGTCGCTGGATTCGTCGCGCACAACCACGTTTTTGCTAGGCCTGCAGCAATTACCCGCCAAGAGCCTCCACCATGGATAAAGCCGGGGAGCTCACCCGCTTCGATGCGACTTGCCAATTATCCCAGAGCTCAACGTACCGTCTGCATTAGCACGTACCCGAGTTTGATATTGAGGTTATGTTGATACCGGTAGTGCATGAATGTACTTTTTACAGTACATCAACAGACGCCACTAAGTTTCGGCCTCCACGACAGCCAAATGCGACGGCGCCCTTTACCCCAGACCCCGCACGCGCGCCAAGTTGTCATTATCCCTTGGGTGGTTCAAGTTTCGACTTTTCCAAGTGGGGATTCTATTGATGGCTAAATTTAAAAGGCCGTGACGGGCTAGATCGACAGTTGTAACCAATGATGCGGCTCCAACGCGATGGCAGGAGGACGCCAAATTTGCCAAGTTGGGGAAGCGGAGAGTGGGGTTTTGAGGTCGCCCCCCTAATTCCACTAGAGCTATCTGACAGCACCGGCAGACACTCGATTCGCCCTTAGCTTCATGCGCGGACAACTTATCCTCGAGAAACCTCGAGAATTTTGCCGAAACGGACAGCTAGCTGAGCTCGACAACTTATCCGGCCCAGTTAAGTCACAGAGCAATGATGATCACATGTATACAAGATAAGCTAGGCTTCCAAAAAGTGGACTGGTCACACTTCCATTTCCCCAGTATCGAGATCATCTTGTCAATTTCCAGCTACATAGGCTCGCATCCCCTTGCCCTTGTCTGTGATGGGTGGGATTTGAATTCCTCCGGATTCCACCCCCTCCCCTTGGTAAACACGGTTAAAGCTAACGATACCTATCATAGGTATGAAGAGGTCACCAGGAAGGCTTAAAGCTGCATTTAACCTCCCGCCACCTACGTATCGAGCTAAGACCTGCCTGGCTTACTGTAACTAGTTAGGACTGTCCGTTGATCAATGCCCGAATCCAATCTGGAACCGCAGGCTTGGAATCCCAGCCAGCGAGATAGCTCTCAGGCGCAACCCCAGGGTTCGAGGGCTTTGCATAAACGCCTGTGGCATACCATTGGGTCGAACCCGCCTTGATAGTGTGCTGCAGAGTGGGAATAACAGTCTTCTTCTCCACGATATTGGAGTTTGGATCCGCATTTACAATCATGGCCGTGCGATTACTCAATGGCTCGAGGTCGGCAATACCCACGGCGCCTTTAGATACAGCAAATGCCCCTTCGGCCCCCGGATTAGTTCCGCCCACTGCATTAAGATCGTAGTTGCCAACGATGCGGGGTGATGTGCCTTCGTTGATCTGCGGCTCGTAGACGCGCAGGGCTCGGCCATCGGCCTTGGCAACATTGTAGATTGCGAAAGATCCGTCCGCAGTCATGACGTCCCGACCAGCTTCAATCCTGTGAACTCGTATATGCCAGTTGGGGTGTTTTTCAGTAGACGGGATGAGCCAAGTCTTGATAGAGACGTCCTTGAATGGCTTCCACACGGATACCAAGACTGGCAAATCATCATGAATCTCTATGCCAGACTCCTCACAATTTCTTCGCGTCTTCCAGACCTCCCCTTCGTCGTCTGACAACCCCAATGTTGAGTCCAATGCAAACTGTTCGAGCGTATATCCTCCAGGGGGGACGGAATATCCATAAGCGCTGGAGTATGCGAATTTTCCATACTTGGCATGGGTAGACTTCATTGGATAGCCACAAGCTTGGCCTGACGACAGCAGCATTCTATGGCCGCCATGGTACGTGACGATATGTTTAGGATGCTTCAGGCTTTTGACGATGGGTAGTTGTTGCGATGGGTAAGGTTCCTCCGCGGACGCCCAGAATGGATGTGCTTCTGGGACAGCTAGACAGATAAAAGCTAGACAGGCCCAATATGGTGATCCCTGTAGGTCAGCATCAAGTCTAGTTTATGTAGAAGGGTACTTACAGGACTGTTATAATTCTCAAGCATATACATATTGGGATATGAGTATCCCAGATTGAGAGTCCCCGACGGACCAAAAATATCAGGTTGCGTCTGCCACCAACGTAGATTCCGTAGCACAATACCCTTCACAGCCCCCCATGTTAACGGCGCAGGTAGATCAATCTCCGCGTAGGCGATGGCGCCCCAAAATGAAATCATGCCGAACCGATATCCGATCGAGCGGCCGAACGGCAGAGCTCGGCCTTCCTCGTCAAAGTAAAGAGCAAAGTCGAGCGCAAACATCTCTCCACGGCGCTTAAACTCAGCGCTCCATTCTGGATCCTGTTCTCCGGCTAGCTTGGCGTAGAGGAGCTGTAGGAATTGGATCGCAAAGGATCCGGAATAATAGTCCATCTGGTGGATGTGCTCCGGCCCGTCGTTCGACCAGCCGTCGCCGCGGTAGAAGGAGTCAAGGTGCTTGATGTCTTGGACCAGCATTTCTGGGGAGTGCTTTGCTCCATTACGCAGTAAGCCCAGGTTCGCAAAGACGCGGAACCACAGCCAGTTTGTATTTGGCATGACTCTGTAGATGTTAGTGAAGAAACGTGACTTAATTTCGGAGCCTTACTTATCATTAATCCCCCCAAGATACGTCTCTACATTTCCCTTCTCTTTTTCATTCAGCGCGTCCCAGAATGCCGGCACAACAGCCAAAGTCCAGCCGATACAGCACATCTCTACCATGCGCTGGTCACTATCCTCCGACTGTCCCCAGTACTCCTCGCTCTCTGGGTTTGTGCCTGCTTTAAGACCCTCAATCCAGCGCGGCGTGTTCTCATAAGTGCCGCCCCCAGCAAGCAGAGAAGCCAACCCCCAGAGCGGGCGGCCATAGCCTTCAATCTCCGACGCAGTATTGTCGAAGCGTACGGCTGTTGCGCCGGGGACTTCGATACGAGAGCATTGTGGAGAGAAGTGCTGTTGGAGAGGATCGAGAATAGTTTTTAGTAAATCCTGAACAGACTCTCTGTCTGAGAGCTTCACTTCGGTGAAAGGATGCACATCACTGTATCCTAGGGCCTTGGTTCGGAAGTCTTTGGGTGCCATTTTGAAAGGTGAATAAAAGATCTTGCGATTGGTACTGATGAAGATGAAATATATACCCACCTGAAACTACTCTATATAGACCTTCAACTTTGAAATCCCCAGACTATGAGCCAGATCGGAGATAGTCCGGCACGCATTTAGCCAATATGGAGCGTGGGGTTATCGGCAACCCCTCATACTACGATTAAGCTAGGGACAATAGGTGCCGAATATCCACGAATCCACGACGATGCTCAACGAGATCACTGGACTGAATTGAAGAAATTACCGTAAACAGTAAACGATTATGCAGATCAGTAATTCATAGAAATCCATGTCTTGGTTCAAAAATGTAAAAAATTCCCCACTCACAAAATGTAAATCACGTGCAACCACTTAAACCCTCCAGTCGCGTCGCGTCACCCAACGCGCCTGCCAAACCTCATCCCCAGTATCGCGACAACGAGCACTTCAGCTGCATCCCTAGCACCACCTCACCTCACCTCGCCCATTACTCCCCCAACATAACACCGCGCACCATGATACGCCAGGATGCAACGCGCATCAACCCCAAGCGGCGCACCGTCCTCGACCACCGAAGAAAACAGTTCGCAACCGCGCAATGGCAGGAACACAGCTACCCGCACCGTCTGAACTTCTACCGCGACCCCCCAACAGCAGATATCACGCTCGAGCAGTTCGAACAATGGGCTATTGATCGGTTACGCGGTTTGTCCCCTCACCGCTCCCTCCCCACGCCCAATCCCCCTCCCAAATTCGCGATATGAAATGATGGTGGTGCTAACTCCCCCCCAGTCCTTGCAGAGTTAGAAGCCTGTTCATTCCGCAACAAGACCCCCGCCGAGACAGCAGCGCACATGAAGCCCTTGATGGACAAATACCTCCCCCTCTCCGCCTCCAGCAGCGCATCGCCCTCTCTCGCGCTAGAGAGGAAAAAAGACCACTACAGCCACTTCATTCTCCGCCTCGCATTCGCGTCGACTGAGGACTTACGGCGGCGTTTTGCACGAGTGGAGGCGGCGCTGTTTAGGCTGAGGTTTCAGAGCGATGATGCGAGGGAAAGGGGTGAGTTTGTGTCGAAGCTGAATCTGGAGTGGGAGGCTGTTGGGGAGGCCGAGAAGAAGGAGTTACTGCCTGAGCTTGTGGCAGCGGGGCAGGGAAGGAAGGCGAGCGAGATGGTGGATGAGGGGTGGTTTAAGGTGGATTGGATGAAAGTCCCTGAGCTGGTTGAGGGGCGGAGGGTGTTGCTGAGGGGTGGATGGGCATATGTGCCTGGACGCGAGCAGATGAGTATGGTTCTTGCGGAGTTTACAGCGAGGCTTGATAAAGCGCTTGAGGTTAGTCCCCCCATAATTCAAACAGAAAGAACCAGACTAAATCGACCTCCTAGCAAACATCCCGCGCCCTCCCCCGCCTCGACGAAGACGACCGTCTCTCACCCATCCTCGCCCACCTCTCCTCCACCTTCCTCACCCCCGCTTCCACCGCCCCTTCATCCATGGCAGCAGGCACCATAACCGCCGCCTCGATCCCCTCTCTCATCCCCAACTTCCCGCTCTGCATGTCGACCCTCGGCACCACTTTGGCGACGACACACCACCTCAAGCACTACGCGCGGCTGCAGTACACGCTCTTCCTCAAGGGTCTGGGTCTGTCGTTGGCGGACTCACTGCAGTACTGGCGCAGTGGGTTTAGTGCAGTGACGGATGATACGTTTAATAAGGAGTATCGGTATAATATCCGGCATTCGTACGGAGATGTAGGGGGTGATGGGAACAGGCGCGGAGGGGGCTACAGTCCTTTCTCCTGCCAGAAGATCCTTACCGAGCACCCCCCCGGACCGGGGGAAGCGCACGGATGTCCGTACCGGCATTACAGTCTTGAGAATCTGACCGCGACGCTGCAGCGCACGGGGGTGACAGATGGGAGCGTGCTGAAGGGGGTAAAGGATGATAGGGAGAAGATGAAGTTTCATATGGCGTGTAACCGGGTGTTTGAGCATGTGCATGCGAGGGAGTTGAAGAGGGCGAAGGAGGAGGGGACTAATTTGGGTGGAGGGGAGACGATTGTCCATCCGAACGAGTATTTTAGGAGGAGTTTTCTGTTAAAGGGTGGTGGGGTGAAGAAAGAAGGGGGGGCGGAGATGGAAGTTGATGGTTGAAGGATGACTGGCTAGAAATGAGTAGGATGGGGCGTTTCGATGGGTGGATTGGGCGGGGAGTATGTAGTGTAATATGGAATGAATGTATGAGCTTCTGTATGGGAATTTACGTATTTTGCTATGTGTTGTGATACATATGTATTATGGCGAGGGAAGGGACGACCGACTAGCTACCGAAAAGAAAGGAACGGACTGGCTTACCAAAAAAAAGGGGAAAGGTAATACAAAGTGAAGGAAGGAACGACTTGCCAAGGAAAGGGGGAAGGAGTGGATCAGTAATACATAGTGAAGGAAGGAATGAAGGACTTGCTAAAAGAAGGAACGTCCGACTACAACAAAAAGGAAAGAAGGAACGAGTGACTATAAAGAGAAACGGGCGACTAACTTCTGAGAGGAAATAACGATAGGTGGGGTGTTAAAAGAAAGGTATGATGGCTGCGAAAGGGAAGGAACGACCGACTTGCCAGAGGATGGGTGACCGACCTGACTTAACTTCACTGTTTGGGTTTGTGTCTCACGAAGCACCAGCATATGCTCAAGCGCCTTGATCTTCCCCCTCGCATCTTTTATCTCCGCCTCGTACGCCTTTAGGTTCTGCTGCAATAGCTCCTCTGGGCGCGCTGAATTCAGTATTCTAAATTATTATATATGTCGGCGAGGGACATGGTGAAATTGGAGTCAGAGGGAATGAGGGCGAAATATGAAAAAACTTCAAGATTGCCAAAGAAAGGAACAACATATTCACCAAAGAAAACTCCAATATCCATCCGAACTCCCTCCCTCCATAATCCCCACCATCCCATCTACACCCGAAACTTTCCTCACCTCAGACGACGCCTCTCTAACCATATATATACAGTTGGTAGTCCACAAGACGACAGCTCAAAACGCCTAGAGGAGCACCCTCTCAAGCTCGGATCAGAAATGTCCGAGGTAAATTCGATGAAGTGCTCAAGTCAAGACGGGTTGGGTGCTGCGTTTATTCTTTGCGAAACTGGGGGCTTGGGGCTGAACGGGGTAGGACGGGGGGCAGGGTGAAGTTACTGTTGGGGTTTCTTGTCATCACCCCTTTCTTACCGCCACCAATTCTTCTCACCGTCACCCCTTCTCACCAGGACCCCTATCTTACAGGCGAGTGAGGAGAGTGCTGAGGCTAGATCTACAAGCCCGCAAGTCGACAGCACCGTAAACCCAATGCTTAGTTCGACCTGCTGAAATCGAGGGTCAGAGATTAATGACGCCCCGCGGTCCAGAGTAGCGTTGATGTGTTCGGCCATAGACTTGGCCTCAGAGTATCCTTCTCTGATCCTGCATGCTGAGTTGTTGTAAATAGAGGCTCGGATTTAATCGATGTAATCCTAACGATAATGCACATTTGTAGTTCATTGTCGTTGCCTTTGTGCAGCTATCTGGAGGGGCGTAGCTCCCCGGCTGGCAGATGTGAGGGACTCTATCACATGTATCCCGCAGGCGTTGATGCCCCACGGTTGGGGCATCCGATTTAAGATCATGGATCGGGGAAGGCCGAGATGAAATCATCGCGCCAACGGGGTTTGTGTAGTCTTTATCCGTATTGCATGTTGGCTACAGAGAAAGAAAGAAAAGAGTAGGAGAAAGAGAAGAGAAGGTTTGAAGGAGGGAGTGGTGGATGTGGTGGAAGTGAGATGGGGATGAATGTGTGGATTGCTAAAGCAAGGAAGGGACAACAGTGTTCCCAAAGATATCTCCAATGTCTAGCTACCTACGAATCTTCCCCTCTATAACCCCCACCATCCATCACATCTACACGTGCAGCCCAGCCTACCCCTTCTAACCTCCCCAGCCCCCCGACGATGCATCTCAATAGTATATATAACCCATCCACGAACACGCCTGAAGCCCAACAGCTCCAAAACAGCAGAGATATTCACCCAGCGCAAGCTCGGGGCGTGGTGGTGAAGGTTGTCCAGGAAGTTTGGGAAGTGTGTTTGCGCAGGTTGCGTGAGGTGGTAAAGGTGGGTTGTTGCTGTTGCGCTTCCTTCTTACTGTCATTCCCTTTTCTTTTCTTGCTGTCACCCTTTTCTCACTACCCCGCCTTTCTCACCACCTACCCCCCACCTCGCTGTTGTCACCGATCGCATGCCCATATGCGCAAGGGCGGTGGACATTCTCTTGTTGGGAAAGGACTTCTTAGCGGAGTCTCCAAATCCATTGTCTCCTAAATCATTTTCCCCGAAGTCGTTGTCACCAAAGCGATTATCTCCAAAGCCAGAACCTCCAAGGTTAGAGTTGGGTTAAATACCCTCTGTACGTATAGGCATACGGCGTGGGCGAGCTCTCGGATGGCACCGAGGATTGTCATGACTGCGATCGGGGGAAGCCCGTTGAGCAGCTCCTTTGCTGCCGTCCCGGTGTTTCTTTCGATTATTATATGCTCGAACTCGAGGCCTCGGGGAGAGCGGCGGCAGAGTCAGAGACGCTGTTGTAGGTAGGGCAGGGGGAACGTGTAGATCGCCAAAGGGGAGAGCTTCAAATCCATCAAAGAAAACTCCCGATATCCATCTACGAACCCCCCGCACCCACAATCGTGAGTCCAATCCACACTCACGTGAAATCCCAGCCCTCCCTAACCCCCTAAACGACGCGTCTCAACAGTATATATACCTCGTCCACAAGACACCTCTGTAGTAGAGCAGCTCCAACGAAACATGGGAACATATATAAGGTGCGTAGTGGTGAAGATGGCCCAGGAAGTAGGAGGGTGAGTGTTTGCACATGCCGCGATAGAAAGGGGGAAGTGGGTGGCCAATTTTGGCCAATTCTGCCCATGGCCTTAATTCTCCGTCCCGACACGAGCGACTCTGCCAATGGTCTACGTACTACTGTCCAGCAAACGGTTATGTGAAGTTCAACCTACGAGCGGGAGTTTGTTGTCGCGTCCATCTCACCATCACCCTTTTCCCACCATCACCCCTTTCTCACCAACCCCTTTTCTCTCACCATCACCCCTATCTCACCAACCCCTTTTCTCTCACCGTTGCCCCTTTTTTTCACAACCACCCCATTTCTCACCACCCACCCACGCCCCGTCCGCTCGGATGCGGCATCGGACGGGGATTCATCCTTATGGCGTCAAGCTCTGCCCTGAGTCTTCTTGCTGCATCTTCGGTCCCCCGCAGCTTCTCGTTCTCCTGACGTAGCTCGCGGATCATCCCATCCCCCGCCCCGCTCACAAAGCCAAGCCCCCTATCTTCACCCCAACCATCAAGAAAATATACTGGATATTCTCGATGATGCATCACATATGGATTGCGCGTTGCCTCGCCCTTTCCTAGCGCAATCTGGGTATTAGTAATCTGATTGTTGTCTTGCGCAAGACGCCAGAGGAGTACAAAGGCAGGTAAGACCCATTGAATACAAATACTGCTTGAGATGTAGGTAGAGGTGAATAATGCGAGTGTTGTAGTCTATGCCACCTTTCGTATGCAAGGTAGACAGGGAGATCGATGATGCGAGCCCTTTTACACTCTGGAATAAACGGTGCGTCCATTAGGATCATCACTCCGTACTCAGCCCAAATCAGGATCCATCACCAGGCACTACCACGCCAGCTGCACATCCAGAACAAGCAATGTTACATTACCTCGCAGTAAACTTCTGGGGGGGGTTCTCTCTCGCCGTCGCGCCTTTCTTGTCGTCACTCCCTTCTTCTCACCAACCCCCTTCCCACCGTCACTAATCAGCTGTCGGACAATGATTGTCTGCAAAGAAGTGTAGTGTCGACCTTAACATCTCCGAAATGGACCCACGAGGCTTGACCACCGGCGCCTAACTGTTTCAAATCCCCGAGCAAGATTGTCGTCTGGGCTTCGTAGTTGCACCCAAACCGACGCAAATTCTGGCTGCATCCATGATCGCGGTCACGTCTGCACTGTGCGCCTGGGTTTTCAGGCTTGTTAATGTTAGCCGACTGGCATCGGTGGTGGGGGGGGGGGGAGAAGGGGGCAAGGATATGAGGGTATGAGAATATTCGCTAGGTGCGAGGAGGTTGCGGTTATGGTCATGGTCACGTTAAAGCCAGCCAGTCAGACAGGTAGACAGGTATACTAGAGGAATAGTCCATTCATTCATATTCAACCCCCCTCTTCCTTCCTTTCCCCTTTCCCCTTTCCCCTTCCCCCTTTCCTCCTTCCCCTCCCCATTCCATCCAATATCCCCCCAAAAAAAACTCCAAACCCCCTCCACCCCAAAATCGTCCCATAACTTCGAAGAATCGAATAAATAAATAAAAAAGCTAGTCAACGATGATGACGATGATGACGATGATGACGATGATGACGATGATAAACCCAACTCCCCAAACTTATGACCAACAAAACAAAAGTAATAATAATAAAAAACAATAAAAATAGCGTCAGTGCAGTACGTTGCTAGCTCGATGATTGATCGATAATATATCCCTCTTACAAAAACAAAAAATGAGCCTGTTTCCCATTATAAAAAAAAACTCCTTGAATAAAATTCCTCGCTCCCAGTTCCTGGTTCGTTTCTTTTTGGTCGTTTGCTCTTCCGCTTGATGCGGGTGGAGCGGCGCTGCTAACGCGCCGGTGGGTGTGTGGTGGTGCGGTGATGTGGCGCGGCGCCTCGTTCATCCCTCATCGTAGGAGGGATGGAACGGATGCCGTGGATGGATGGATGGATGTGACTCCGTATAGATGCCGTCATCTTCAACACCACCATTCCATGCATGCGTGCGGGAGGTATCTCTGTTTTCCTCCCCTTCCCCACCTTTCGACACACCCATCCACCCACATTCCAGCCCATGGTTCCGTAATCCCATGTCTCCATCTCCACCTCCTCCCCGGGGGCTCAGCGTCCCCCATATAACAGTTCCCCCTGAACTACTATCCCACATCTACCTATACTGCAAATGCTCTGCCACCCCCACCAACCCCAACCCCTCAAACCCACCATGCCCACCCATCCCTCCCATCCCCTGCTGCTGCTGGCCCTGCTGCGCATGATGTCCCGCAAATACCCCGACGCTCCCCTGCCTCTGCTGTTGCTGTCCCTGCTGCTGCTGCTGTTGCGGCTGCTGAGGTTGAGGTGCAGAGCGTGGGTTGGACATGAATCCGTAATCCTGCAACGGCGCGTAGTCGAGGGGTGTGTGCATCGCTTGGTACGGTGCTGGTGTTTGCGGTTGCTGCTGTTGTTGCGGCTGCTGCTGGTGATGATGTTGTTCGGGTTGGAAGGGGGGAAGGGGTTCTTGGCCTAGGAGGGCGGGTTGCGGGGTGTGTTGCTGCTGTTGTTGTTGTTGGTGGTGCGGGTGTGCGTGGATGGGGGACGTGACGTCGTCGAGGCGCTTGGGCTCGAAGGGTTTGATGTCGTACTGTTTATTGTCGTAGGGCTTGACATCGTATTGTTTCGTGTCGTATGCCTTTGCGTCGTACTGCTGCTGCTGCTGTGGCAGACTCGACACGCCCATCCCGGCATTCCCGAAGCCGTCGAAGATGTCGACGCCGCCGGGACCCATGCCGGAGGAGGGCTCGGGGAGGGTCTGTAGCATGGGGGTGACGAGGCGGGGGAGGATGTCGTGGATCTTGGCGATGAGGAGGGGGCGGAAGCGGGTGTCGCCGTTGCGGAGAGAGGAGAGGAGGAAGAGGAATTGGTTGAGGTAGTCGGTCGGGGCTGGGGCGAAGGGGTCGGAAGGCGGGGGGGACACGGAGAGGACGTCGGTGAGCGAGTATGCTATGTCGAAGAGTTTCTCGACTAGTGCCACGCCGTGGACGTCCATGGAGTGTGGAGAGAAGCCTGCCGTCATGGCGATGAGATCTCTTGAGATCTCGACAGGATATTGGAAGGTCATGCTTGGGTTATCGTTGCCGCTGCTGACGCAACCGTTCGAGATGCCCAGCTGCCAGACGACGTTGCGAAGCCACTGCTGGTTGACGCGCAGCTCTGCGGCCTGGGATTCGGTGCTGTTGAGGTAGGCGGGAAGGGAGTCAGACAGCTGCTTCTGCAGAGCTGAAAGGTAGGATGGAGAGCAGTCATCGCGCGTCTTGTTCCAGAGAGCGACGAATTTGTCGTCGAATGGCTTGAAGAGGGTGACGAGGTGGATGAATCCTGTGAGTGGGGGAGAGTGTTCCGTCGGGTCGTCGGTCGCGGTAGGAAGCTCAATAGTCGATGGGAGAGTCAGAGGGCGGTGCCTCTGGAGTGCGTATGATCTGGATGTGTTAGTTGATATTCCTGAAAACGCGAAATCGAAACATACCTCTCAGCCACAAACAACAGCCAGTACAACCGTCTCCTCCTCGACGACTCAATCACATCAAACTGCGCATACGACTCCTCCTTATTCATCCCCAGAATCAGCGCCAGGGTCGTCGCCTCCCTCAGATGGAACCACGCCTTGTTATGCAGATCCAGGCCAAAGTAGCAGCCGAACAGGAAGTAGCTCGTCGCCAGACTCCCGAGCGTCGGCGACTCGAGGTGGTCATATCCCTTGCGCACGCGGATCGTCTCCTCCATCAGCATCGTCCCGCTCATCAGATTCGCACCGGGCATGCTATCAAGCCCCATCGGGTCGCCTGGCACCGGCATGCCCGGCTGGATGAGCATGAACGCGCACAGCGACGTGAGCAGACAATAGGTATCCGTATCGCGATCCGCGAACCTCGCCTGGGCCTCGAGCTTCCCGCGATGCAGGATCGGGATCGTGGGGTACATGTTGACGAAGAAGAAATCGATGCACTGCGCCACGATCTCATTTGTCAACAGCCCTGGCGTCGGCGCGAGCGTGGGCGCGCACTGCGGCGGCGGGTTCGCGTAGGCGTTGCCGGCGAGCAGGCGCGCGTGCGCCTTGTTGGAGAGGGCGGACTGGCGGTTCTGCTCGCGCAGCTCCGAGATGACTTTTGCGCGGGAGCCCTTGGGGCCCTTTTTCTGCGGGATCGCGTTGTAGGTGCATGCGAGCTGCGCGGAGGAGCAGTTGCGGCAGGGGGAGAGGCCGTCGCATTTTACTTTTCGGCGGTGGCAGGCGTCGCAGGCGCGCTTGACCGAGGTCGAAGTTGTGGTTGTTGTTGTGGGTGCGGTGGTCGAGGGCGTCGGTGGGGGAGGAGGAGCGGAGGACGACGACGACGACGACGACGACGAGGAAGAGGGTGTTGCGGACGACATGTTTCGGGGAGTTTTGATTGTGTCGAGGTTCGTGATGGTTGAGAGAGGGCGGCGGACAGGCCGTGGTAACGTGGTATCGTCACCGATGGGAAGTCGTGCCGGCGAGGATTGTGTGGGTTTGTTTTGTGAGGGAGTGGACGAGGTTGTCGCCGTCGGAGAGGTAGTCGGCGGTGTTATGGGGGTTGACGAACGAGGGAAGAAGAGAGGAAGGTAGGTGTCAGGGCGGGGGAGTAGGAAGTCGGGGAAGTTGATGCATGAGCTGGGGCGACGTTATTCGGACCGGCTTTTGGGATGAAAATGGCGGAGAGAAAGGGCGTTAGGGGGGATTGACAGGCTTTTTGCGGGGGGTGGGAAGGGTGGGAAGATGGAGAGGCGGAGGGAAGGGTAAGAGTGGATGTGGATGGTTTGGGGAAGGTGTGGGTGATGGGAAGGGTGTGGGAGTGAGAGTGAGAGTGGGAGTGGGAGTGGGAGTGGATTGGGTGTGTGGGTGGTGGGTGGTGGTGATGATGTGGGAGATGATGGGGTGCAGAGAAGAAGCGGGTGTGTGGGAATGGATGGGAGAGGGAGAGAAGCAGCAAGGGCATGGGGGAGAGAATAACGGGGGAATGGGGGATGGGGGGAGGGATGATGGGATGGGCTGGGGGGAGGGACAGAGTGAGATGCGCGATGCGAGATGCGAGGAGCGAGGAACGACGAAGGGAGGGAAAGGGAGGGAAAGGTACAAGCCAGGAGTAGTGGGAGTGGGCGTGAGGTACAACTTCACAGTATGGGGAAAAGGCACAGTTTCAAAGTACCACTAACTAGTAGCCGGGCGTACCATCCCATACCCATACCCATAGCATCCATCCGCATGTACGTACAGAACTACACCCATTAGCGGAGCGTGGGAAATGCGGCAAGGTACATTCCCCGTCTGCGTGCTGGGGGGTACAGGGCGTGTACCACTTCCCACGCTGGCTGGGTGTATGGAGGAGGACTGTGGTGGGATGGGGAGGAAGAGAGGGTAAAATGGGGGAGAGAAGGCGAGAGGGAAGGGGAGAATTGGCGAGTGATGGGGGAGAGCAGGTGTTGAATGCAGCGAGGGTACACGGGGGATACTTGCGCACACTCATCTTAGGGTGGGAGAGGGTACAAAGTAAGGGACAAGGGACAAGGGACTTCTCTCTGGTCTCTGGTCGGACAGTCGCACGAGTCGCACGAGGGCTGTTCTAGTCGAGGACGGTAGAAAAATACATCGAGGGTACGAGATCGATGACAGGCTTGACAGACGATGGCAGTTTAATTACACTCCTCTGCGCTTCCAAAAACAGACACCTGACAAGTCACTCCTAGGTACACACCTACCCTCTGCATGCACGACACGCACCCAAGACACAACCAAGGACCAGACTCGGCCTTATTCTTAATCTTGGGACTTGCCGGTTAGTGGCTGGAATACGTCGTTGGTCCACTTTTATTTACCGTACTAGAAAGGAGAGTGGACGACTCGAGGGGAGGTACAGGGGTGTGTCAGGTCCACTTCTACCACTTCTGAAAACTCGCTCTCGCTTATGAGGCGATAAGGCACCAAGGCATGAATTCAGGCACGTATACGGGAGTCTTGCACTGGTACGAGGGACGAGTCCCTTGATACTACGTTGCAGCAGAGTGGCCTATGCTGCACTCTTATTGGTGGGGAGGGAGATTGGGGGTTAGTAAGCGGGGTTTGGTCGGGATGAGTAGACGGTGGTTGAGTGAGGGAGGGAGAGAGAGGGAGACGGAGAGAGGGAAGGTACGTACACACCACTGACTTCTCGCTCTCTTACACTTGCCTCATTGTCACGATAGGCGAGGCTCAATTTGCTAATTCCGTCTGCCGTCTATCCTCTACCGACCACCGTTGTGGACCATGGTATGACGGTATTCACACGGCACTCGACTCCGTGCACTGCACTGTCAATTTCAGTGGGTTGTCTGTCTGTCTGTCTGTCTGTCTGTATCCATGGTTGATCACGGCACAGCACAGTTGCAATGCAGAGGAACTCAAATATCTCCGTCGACAAATATAGACAGACAGGCGGACAGACAGACAGACAGACAGACGGCAGAGATCAGCGTTGCTGTGTCGAGGCTAGGCTGTAACACGCTGGTGTTGGTGTCTATCATTAGAATGGAGACAGGTCACAGCACACACACACGGGTTGGTGATCACGACTACGACGCAGAACAAAGCGAGGCTATAAGACGGGATACTATACTACTCGAGTACAGCAGACGGAAGAGGAGACAGAAGACGAGCGGAAGACAGTCCAGGCTGTACACTCACTCCACGCATCAACATGCTGTCCCCCCATCCATCAACTCCATACCACCGTCCCACAAACTCACCTCCATACAACCATCCGCTACACGCGCTTGCCGTGCATCGCATTCCATCCTCCCTCCCTCTTCCCATCCCATCCCATCCCTTCTCATCCCATACCTCATCCCTCGCCAATCCCACTCGTCACTCCACGCACGCACGCACGCCGCCTACCCAAACACCTTCCCTTCCCTACCAAGATCACCGTCCATCACCTTCCCCTTCCCTACTTCTACCTGGCGCGTGTAGGATCACAACCATCCATCCATCGGTCCCAACCTAAAACAGAAAAAGAAACCAGAGCACAGCACAAACGCATGACAGAGCTACACTAGACAGGCGGCTAGGCGTTTGGCGGCTAGCGTAACGGGGTGGTCGGGGTATGGGTCTAGGGGTGGTCGAGCAGGGGGGTAGAGGGGGGTTGTATGAAGCAAACACCTCTTGCTACCTCTAACTAAGCTGATAGATGGACAATTCACATTCCAATTCTTTCCCGCTGTGTTAACATTCACGCCCTTACTTCCACACGCTGAGATCTAGATAATGGGGTTGAGGGCGGTTGATTGATCGATCGATCGATCGCGGGTTAAGCAAGCAAGGGACGCGGCGGGTATAAGTAATTGTCATCCTATAGCTACAGCTACAGCTACGGTTATACGCAGTACTGACGGATAAAGAGAATTCTGGCACTGGGATCCGTGCGTGGGATATATCACCTATATCACCGTGTTTTACATGTATAATAAGAAGGATACGTCTTCCTCGCGCATGACCGAGGATCGAGAGACCCGAGGGATTGGGTTTGAAACGGGGATGGCGTGTCATTTTGTGCCAGAGGTGGTGAGTGTGGTGATGCATGCGCTTTTCTCATCTGTCTCTGCCCTCGTCTAATCTCCCTACCTGCCTGCCGTGCGTGGGTGAGTCTGGATATGGGGGGGGGAAGGGGTGAAAGGGGTGGTGCTGGATGGGAGGGTGAGGGTGAGGGGGGGAGAGGTGCTATAGCTATAGGGAAGTGAGAGATGAGGGTATAGGCGAGAGATGAGGATAGGAGGCTGGCTGGCTGTCCCTGTGATAATCCCCCTTCCCTGCCTCCCTTCTCACATCCACCTCTACACACACATGCCAACACCTCCACCTCCACCTCCAAACCCAACCCTCTCACTCCACATTCAGCACCAAACCCTCCAACTGTCGCCCCCGTTTCAACTCCACTAAACCCATCACCACCCTTCACATCACCCCATCTTGTCCACATCCTGCACCACATCCTGCCCACATCCAGTCCATCCCCACAACCCCCCATCAAAATCACGTGTCAACCCACCCAATCCTGCAGAAGTGAGCTGCAGCAGAGGTGCGTGCGGGATTTGTACGTAGCTCGCTACGGAGTACGTTAGCCAGCCAGCCAGACAGGCGGCGGCACACGGGACACGCCGGAAACGGGCCGACTCGACTCAACTACAGTAGACTACAGCAGATTCAAGTGACGGAGTTGCACGCTGGAACTGGATATACCAACCCGTTCGGTGCTATGCATTAAACTCACAGTATACGTAGTACGTCAACCTCCGCTGCGGTACCGTACTTCCACCACTATACTACATGCACACGCCCCGCCTCGCTACGCCGCGGGCACGTGTACCTACGCTGCCAACGTGTGAGTACCACACCTGCAACGAAAACTTGCTGCCCTCCGGCGTGCCGTGGACGTGGGGAATGAGGGTGCCCCGCGCGGCTGGTCCCTTGGGCTACTGCTGATTGCTTGCTTGCTTCCGCCTTGTTTGTGGGATGGGATGGGATGTGTGGCGGGGAAAGGGCCGAGGAAGGGCAGTTTTGGGCCGGTGGCCGGTGGCCGGCGGTGGGGGGTGGTGTGTTAGGGCTTGGGTGGAGAGTGTTGTCCGGTGTGTTGTGAGGTCTGGGGAGTGTGGAGGTGGCGGTTTTGGAGGTAGGGGAGGTAGGGGAGGTAGGGAGAGGTGTGTTGGTGCTGGTGATGTGTGGGCAGGATAGGTAGGTGTGGAGGTAGGGGAGGTAGGAAAGTTCTCACATCTTTTCTTGCCCCTGTCTATCAAGGCGGAAACGGGCAAGCATCACCACAGCACAGGATATGACACCAACACACTAGCATAGTATATCGCGAAACACGGGGAAGTTGGGGGAGCATCACAGGCACTGCGCAGTATAGCACAGCACGTCACATCACGAAACACATGGAGATCAGCCACGACTATAGCACAGCACCTCGCTATAGCGGATCATAGCGCCTCTCAGACAGATGAATGAGAATGGACGAGCCAACGAGATCCAGAAGCGAGGGCAAACCCCTCGGCCGCCTCGGCTTCCCATCCCATCCCATCCGTGCCGTGTGCACTAAAGATAGAGACAGAGCCCTGCTCTACAACCACAAGTGCAGAACAAAGAACAAGCATCCTCCAAAAGGCAAATCCCCAGCCTCCACCCCCCGAAATGGAAATTCTCCGCCGGCCAGAAAGGGAAGATGGCCGGGATCGGCTGGGGGGGTATTAGCATTGCAGGGTCAATGCAGGGCCTGACAGATTGATAGACGGGGGGGTCAGCATGGATAGACGCGCGGTGAGGGCCGGGTGCGGATCAATGTGTAGTCGGGCCGAGGGGCGGGGGTATTTGGTGCGCTTCGGCGAGGACTTTGATGGCGGGTGTTGCGTTTTTTTTTTCTTTAGGGCTTGGGCTTTGGTTGGGGATGTGGCGTTTTTCGAGTTATGCATGTGCCACATGGGAAGACGCGTGGGGTGAGAGATTGGGGAGATGAAGTGTAAGTGAGGAAAGCGGAGGCGGGAGGCGGGGAGGTGGAGACTGATACCAGGACAGGAGGAGAGAGGGAATGAGGGAGGGCCTTGCTGGATACCGCGTGGTCTGTGGTCGATGGTCGGTGGCCGATGGTTGGTTTGCGCCTATTCCTTCCTCTCCTCCGTCATCAGCATCACCACCATCAGTGAGTGAGTGGCTCATGGCTTTCTCCCCCGTCATCAGCTGTCCAGTCCTGTTTTTTCTCCACATCAGCTCATCTCATCTCTCCCCCCTCCACCTCCACAGCGAGGTCGGAGAAAAGAACCTGCACTTGCGCCTCTTCACCCCCCTCCCCCGCGGCCCCTTTATCTTCCCTGTTTTTTTTTTTGGCGCCGCAAGCACGCCTCGTTCGTTTCTACTACTCCATACCACCGCCGCTGCAGGGGCTCCTACGCCACGTTGATGCTGGGTAAGGCCGTGGCCGCGCGTGGAGGGGCTGAGAATAAGCTCCTGCTCCCCTGGACATTTTGGGGTGTCCGGAGCTCGGCGCGTGGACGGCATGGGGGGGTGCGGGATCGGGTTGGGGCCGGTGGTATTATTGCATCCATCCTGCCTCGTCGTTGTGCATATTGTGGGGTTTGGGGGGTATACGAGGCGTGAATGGAGACGGGGGGTTGTGCACGCGTGAATTACAGGTGGGTGCGGCAAGATGAGGCGAGAGGGGCGTTGTGCCATGTGGCAGTACGGCGAGGGTGCGGCGGAATAGGGCGTGTTGTGCCAAAAGGGGGAGGGAGGAGGAATTCCTCGGGTGATCCAAGCTGTTGGGTGGTGGAGTATGCGTGTTTTACTTCCCTTCTCGTCTCGTCAGTCTCTGTCGGCATTGACATCACCTCCTTTCGTCATGCATCACTTCGTATCACCCTCCCCTCCCCACAGAGCGAGGTTGGGGAAAGGGGGATATTTCTGGGGTGATCCAATATAGTGGATTTATTGATGCGCGTTTTTTCCTTCATTCCCGTTGGTCTCGTATAATGTTAGCATCCGCATCACCCACTCCCTTTCGTCATAAACTCCTACCCATCACTCCCCTCAGCTGTGTCGGGGCAAACCCCTCCCCCTTTTTCCCTGCTTTTTTCACCCCAATACCGCCGCACACGGGCATGAGGGGCTGAGATAAGCTCCCGTCCACCCCCCTTTCGGTCTATCAGCGCGTATACATCACGCAGGATGCACGCCCCTTTTCTGGGGCCGGCCTTACTCTCCCCGCCCTGGCATATGCGGCGTCTTCTGCGGGAGAGGGAGGGGGGACACGTGTATACAATGCGGCGAGGATGCTGCGAGGCTGGGGTGGAGGGGGGATTTTGAGGGTGATCCAAGGTGGTGGGTGTAGTTTGCGTTACTCCCCTTACTTGCCTTCACATCCTGTTGGGAATTGCATCACCTCCTCTCATCATGCATTACCTCGTATCCCCCAGGGCAACGTGGGAGGCGCATGCATTCATGCGGCGAGAATGCGGCGAGAACATGGCGTGGCGTGCCGAAAATTTGGCGAGGGGGAGGATATTTCCCAGGTGATCTGATCCAAAATGGTGGGTGCAGCAGTATACAGGGTTTTTACTCCCCTCTTTCATCTCATATCCTCTCTGCATCGAGATCACCTCCTTTCGTTGCGGATCACCTCGCTTCTCCCTCCCCAGCCCCCACCTCCCTCCACGGCGGGTGCTACCCCGCCGCCACCCGTTTTCCCTGTTTTCCAACTCCAGTACCGCCGTGGACGAGCATCAGGGCTGAGAGAGGCTCTTAGCTCCAGCCCCACCCACGCGCCTTCTTTTCTGCTGTCGGCCGGCCTTACTATCACATCCCCACATATTTGGGGAAGGCGATGGGAGACACTGTGCATTAGGGCTTTGTGCGGCGAGAATACGGCGAGATGTGGCGGGGTGGAGGGATGATGAGGGGATTTTGCTCAATTGGGGTTCTTTCCCTGTCTTGTCAACTATCGGTATTTACATATTCTTATTTAATCATGCAGCACCTCATATCACCCTCCCCACCCATCTCCACAGAGATATACCGGTTGAAGCCTGGGCCCCTTTTTCCCTGCATTTCTGCCCTATTAATGCTCAATGCCGCCGCCGACGGGGTCGGGGTGATAGACACCCACCCCATATATCTGCCCTGTGCGGCATGATGCATGACCCTCGCACCCGCCCGTTTTCTGGTGCCGATCTTACTCTCCTCGGCCCGGCATTTGCGGGGTTTTTTATGGGAGAGGAGAGGAGAGGAGAGGAGGGGACACGTGGGGATCGCGGCTCTCGCGGTGAGGTTTCTCAGCCGATCCGGGATGCTGGGTGTGGGTATACGGGTTTTACTTCCCTATCTCATCTTGTGTGCTGTCGGCATTTGCATCCCCTTCTCTACGGTATTCACCTCCTCTATCCCCACTCCCCACAAAGGAGAGTTGGGGAAAGATCGTCCTCCACGCCGCCTCCCTTTTCTTTCCTGTCTTTTTGCCACGTTGAAAGCACAGTACCGCCGTGGCCGGGAGTGGGATAAGCTCCCGGCTCCTCCTTTTCTGTGCCGGCGGCCTTATTACTCCCGCCTCGGCATTTGCGGTATGTTTTATGAGAGAGAAGGGGGCCACGTAGAAGTTGCAGCACACATGGCCTATTGAATGGTCACCCGGGACTCTCCATCCTTATGTTGAATCCAGTCATCTATACAGACTCCAATGATCTTGTAGCGACCGAAGGGACGTTTTTTGAATATTAGCAAGTTCCCAGAGCCTGTGTTTTGCCTGTATTCGTCCCCGGTTGGCACGTATCCGTAGTCTCTCAGTGCGTCCGTAACACCGTGGGTAAATTCCGCCCTCACCAAGGCCCTGCCCTTAGGGAATTCTACCTTGGGTATTACGTGTTTACTGATCTTTTTCTTCCGGCAGCTGCGGGCATGCGTCCTGTAAGCGTCGACATCGCCTCCAAACGCCACGAGGTCGAAGGCCTTGCCCACGTCTCCAACCTGTACTAGCCCCATTCCGTCATGAAGAACAATCCTGCCTTCGTTTCCTTGCTGAGCGGTGGTTTGACCGAGGGAGCTGCCGTATATTGCGGTTATTGCCTCGAATACGAACGCGAATGGAGCAACTATCGTGCATCCGCAATTCACGCGAACCTCACAGGAAAGACTCGATGTGCTTGCGTTGTCGAGCCGGGATGCGCATTGGACTTTCATTCTGTAGTTTGTAGACATGTTGTGCACCCTGTAGGACGAGTATTGTTCCGGGTCTTCCCAAAAGGTGCCGCTCACGCATCTTCTCGTCCAGTTCTTGGGTTTTGCACTAGGGTCAGTAGTCAACCACCGCGGTCGGAGATTGCTGAGCAGTCGTTCCCTGAAGTCGACGGCGTTGTTGCCTGGGTCCATAATGCTTCCCAAAATTGTCGCGCATTGCACTAATATTCTGCCGGTCTCGTCGCCAGCCACGTCTATGGGGTGGTCATTGGTAGGAATCGGTTCGGTGCTGAAGAAGCGGCCAGACTTGACTTCTTTTCCACAGTTGCAGCCCTTGAAGACAAAGTTGAAATCCCCTTTAGCACCGTTGTTCTCGTTGAGTACAATCCTCATATACTTTTGCGGGGTCCCTTCAAGACCAGTCATCGCTATGGCCTTTGCCGAGCCGTTCAAGTACTTACCTAGATATCCTAGTCTGACTACGCCAGCGAAACAGTCGGTGGTCAGAAGGCTGTTAGGATTTGCTACCACCGGTATCCAGTCCCACCTCTTCCTCTCTCCGCTAGTGATCACGAGTCTACTCCAGGCGCCCCCAGTCTTGATAGAGAGCTGTTTAAAGAATTCGAACGAGAGACTTTCCATGTCATCCCCCTTCATCTTGGTTTTGATCTCCTCTGCGGTAAATAGCCCGTTGAAGACACCTAGCAGCCCTTTGAAAATGTCCCCTCTCCGATAGCAAGTGCGCGGTATGATGGAGACGGCCGAGAAGACGTTGTATATTCCCTGGTGGTTATCGTGCCACCATCGAGGCCCACCACTTATAATGTCCGTTCTCGCGCCCTGGATCCCACAGACCTGTCTCCGCAGGGTTGCAAGATACTGCACATCCTCATCTATTTTCCCTAGAATGGCGTCAATCGACGAAGTGTTGAGAACTCTGCCTTCCTCTATCCAATCCGACAGCTTGGCCGCCTTGTCGACTGAGTCTATGGCAAGATCCATCCAGGTTCCGAGCTGTCCTATGCAGGACATTCTCATATCTTGTATCCCCCACAAAGTGATGTTCTTTCCGAGTAACATTTCTTCAAACGTCCACACCCTGGTGAAGTAAAAATTGGTGAAGAGTGACTTCACGTAACCGATGCACGTCGAATAGCAGTTCAGCACGCCCATCTCAATAGCGGCGGACCGAACAGTTGCCTCGTCCAGAGGAAAGACCCAATCAGCTTCATTCTCCCACATCGACAAACGATTTTTGATATTGGCGGTCAGGTTGGCCTCAGAGGCAAGTGACGTGCTATGAATGTTGGTCCGTATATGATCGATAAACTTTAGGTTGTCCACGACTTCCTGCGGGTTCCACACCTCCTTCATGTCGATCAGGATATGACACGTAGAGGCACTTCTGTAGTACTCGTACATCTTCGCGATCTCAGCGGACTTTTCGTCCCCATCCGCCTGGTTCAAGCACAAACAGTCCACCCAAATGAACTGCAGCACGTTTTTCTGCGCCATTAACTTCTTGATCTCGTCGATCTTCTTGGGGTCTATCGTCAAGTCCCAGTCTACTCCCGGAATTCCGCACTTGTAGTTTGGCCAAGGGTCATTCCATGTGTGGGAGATTATGTCAAAGGCGCTCACCACGGGAGCGCCTTTGCTTCGAGGATCAAAAACTTGGAACTCATTATCGACAATGCCGAGGAGCCTCGAGGGGAGGACGACTGCCATGGCAAATATTAGAAGAACTACAACATTGTAAGTAAACAAAAGCATTGGATATAGCATTAGATAGGATACTAACTGAAGTGATAACAAGAACCGGGTTTCTAGCCGAACCTCAATGGATCGACTGAGTAGCTGATTGTAAAGAAACAGTCTGTATACCCTTCTAGATAGTCTGTGAGGTTTGATATAACTAAATTGCGAATCGTAAATACACGACAACGTGACAGTGACATTTAATTCCTTTTCTTAAGCGCTCTGTTTGGGGTCATAGCGCTTTGCTGCAAGCCGATTCGTGTGATTCGCGTAGCATTACCATTTACAGCCTCAGATGTGCGCCACTTTGATGGAGGGAAAGCTGAATCTATAAATATTACCATAGTCAGTAGCTATACTAATAGGAGCCGGCGTTAGTAGACTTGTTAAGCCTGATGCCGTCGCACTGGGACATGCAAACGACCAAGTTAGCGCTGCCGTCGCCGGCACAGAGGCACTCGGCATATTGCCGGGTTAGGTAGTCGCCTGGACAGCTCTGATAGGCCTGATCAAGACATTCCTTGCACTGGGGCGTGACGAAGGCGCCAACGATGGGGTTGGCGGCGTGGACGGCCGTGAAGAGGAGGATGATAGCCATCGAGACGGCGACGAGGCGCGTTATAGGAGGGCAGGGTGGTATATGGATGATAGCGTCTACGCGCCGTCTGGACTGCTGGGACGCGAGGCGCCTTTATGAAGGGATCTACGGCGATCCGTTCTGAGAGTAGTTAGCAACGCCCTGCGCTTCTCAGCAAATGGCGGTGCCCTCAGCTGTCAACTATTAGCACTGAGGCCGCGGCCCCTAACGACAGAGGCCACCCCTGTAACGGCTGTCCGCCTCGCACGGATTTCTCAGTCACTACGTGCACTGCGTGGTCTTTGGATAAATAAACCTGCCCGGGGGTCTAAGAGCACGGTCAAATCAAAGATTTAAAGCCGATAAGCTTCCCCAAGCTAGACCTTAAACTATAAACTTCTACTCGGCCAAGAGTCACTGTACATATTACATAACACTAGTTCCACCTCATCTTTTCTCCCGCATTTGCTGCTTTGACAACCTCTCCTTGGTTTTTCAACGCCTTTTCTCCTTGCACCTGACCTCCCTCTTCATCCACAAGAAAAATATCTGCTGCAGTATTCCAACTATCAGCCCACACGTTGGGAGAAAATGGGCAGATAGCCATAGTCCTCCTACTCCTTATTTCGGAATCTCTACACTAAACACAAACGAGTACCCGGACTCTTTTTATAGCAACAGTCAGTGGAAATCTAGTGAGTGTTTATCGAGACCTTTGGTGTAAGAGATTATAGATACCCATCAGGTGAGACCATCGGGCCACATCAGGACCATCCGGTGCAGTTGCACTTTATAGGGTGAATACTAGCTGCGCTGCCCTCAGTTTAGTGACAGGGGGCTGCGAATCCTGATCAGCACGGGCCGGACAACGTGCTGGCATGACTCATACTCGATGTGGTGCATGACAGGAATCTCAGAACCAACTTATGCTCCCCAGAAAACAAGACCTTCTTATTAAATATACTTGAATGATGATGGACGCTAAAGATGCCACCGAAGAGATCCTCACTACGATCGCAAACCCTGACGAGGAGAAATCTCAAGGGATGACGGTGGCATCAACGGCTCTTCCCACTGGGCAGGTCGAGTCGCACGACCGTAGCAAAGCGCGGATCACAGTTATTATGGCTGCATTATGCGTAGGCGGCCCCTTTCAACGAGGATAGAAATAAAATGACTAACTGATTGATATGTATAAAGCTCTCAGCCTTCCTCACCGTCCTGGATTTTGTAAGACCAGCTAGTCTACGGATATAGAATGGATGGGTTATTGACGGTTCCAACTACAGATGATAATGACAACTGCCATTCCAACAATCTCAGAGCATTTCAACTCATCTGCTGGCTATACCTGGGTTGGATCTGCCTACCTCCTTGCTAATGCTGCATCCACACCCACATGGGGCAAACTCAGCGATATATGGGGCCGAAAACTCATTATTCTTGTCGCAACGGCAGTGTTCTTCATTGGATCGCTCATCTGTGGTATCTCCACTAGTATTCTTATGCTGGTCTCCGGACGAGCGGTTCAGGGCGCTGGTGGGGGAGGTCTGATCATCTTGGTCAACATTTGCATTAGCGATTTGTTTAGCGCAAGGTAACGTTTCCAAAGAATTGTGAAGACGGTCTATTCCCTGGATCAGAGGTACAGAACGGACCATAGCAAACTAACTCGTAATTCAGGAATCGTGCGGCCTATTTTGGCTTGATTGCGATAGTCTGGGCTGTGGCTGGCGCGACTGGGCCGCTCCTTGGTGGTTTATTCACGCAGTTACTGTCCTGGCGCTGGTGTTTTTATATTAACTGTGAGCAATGTTGCTTATGCACAAGGCTTTGTGCTACGCTTACTATCCTTGTAGTGCCTTGCTCGGCCCTATCATTTTTTGTGATTCTTTTTTCCTTGGACCTGAAGGTGCCAGAGACACCCTTGGTCGCTGGATTGAAGGCTATCGATTGGTTAGGGGGTATCACCATTACTGGTGCTACCTTAATGCTTCTCCTTAGCCTCGAGTTTGGTGGTGTAATATTCCCATGGACCTCACCTAAAGTCATCTGCGTGATTACATTTGGTCTCGTCACGGGAGCCTTGTTCTTCTTGAATGAAGCAAAGCTTGCAAGATATCCAATAATGCCACTTCGCCTATTTAAACACCGCTCCAATATCGCTGCGTTGCTTGTCTGTTTTGTTCATGGGTTTGCAAGTGCGCCCCTTCTCCATCGCCGTTATCGTACTTGCTAATTCGTTCTACAGACATATATCTCTGGTTCTTATTATCTGCCTCTCTATTTCCAAGCTGTACATGGCGCTAGTCCTGTACGCTCCGGTATCTACTTACTCCCTTACGCTGTAGTACTTTCCCTTACTTCCGCATGCACCGGGATATTTATCCGTAAAACAGGTACTGGGTCTGTTAGCACGCGCTTTGTAAATATACTGACCGCCGCTAGGCCGTTATCTCGAACCCATTTGGTTTGGAACAATTCTCATGACCTTAGGTTTCGGCCTGTTTATTGATCTAGATGTCAACACGACTTGGGTGAAGATTGTACTCTTCCAGATAGTGGCAGGGCTAGGTGTTGGGCCTAACTTCCAAGCGCCTCTCATTGCGCTTCAGACACTAGTCTCTGCTAAAGACAACGCGTCCGGGACATCCGCCTTTATCTTTACGCGTAACCTCGCATCATCCATCTCTGTGGTGCTCGGTGGCGTCGTCTTCCAGAATTGCATGGAACTCAGGTCTGCACGGCTAAGCAAAGAACTGGGGCCGGGAATAGCGGCGCAACTGTCCGGTAGGCATGCTGCATCAAACGCCATGGTGGTGCAGTCGCTGGAATTGGCGCAACGGGACGTGGCGAGAATTGCATTCTCGGAGAGCTTGAGGATGCTATGGGTTCTCTATGCTAGCGTCGCAGTGGTGGGGATGGTGGCGAGTGGGTTCATCGGCAGGCAAACTTTGTGTAAGGAACACGAGGAGCCAATGACGGGGTTAGAATATGAGGAGGCGAAGAGAGAGGGGTTCAGGGAGTAAAAAGACGTGGAAAGGAACCAGGAGGTAAACATCGAAAGCCACTGCTTGGTCTGTGGTAGCCCCCTGATATATGGCGCCGTGTTGTATTGCTGGGTTCGCAATAGACCACAAGTTGGGAGTGGTGAAGATGGGTTTCTATAGAAGATTTTCTAGCACTTTGTTCTCGTGAGGAGACCAAATCGTTATGAGTTGATTTCTCCTGAGGACATACTTCTTCCCGAAGACGTGTCAGTTAGCCTTTCTTAATAATTCGTCTCTTTTTGCCCCCCTTCAACATGGACCGTATTGCTCGTATGTTTCAAACTCCTGCTCTTCTCGTCTTTCCTCTGCCGCATGCTGTCCACATACTCAACAGGTGCGTTGCCTAGGTCGAGGAGGCCCTTTTTGGTGAGCGACTTCGTGAAAAGGCGCAGGATCGAACGCGAGGTGGGGATATCAGTCGCCTTAAGGCTTGAAACGGGACTATATTCAGCGTAGTGTGTTAACTTAAGGTAAATTTAATGAGATGGTGAAGGATTTGACTCTGCTGAGCCTCGTGACGGTTGTATAAGATGTAGGAGTAAGGCCTCAATGGCTAGGATAGCTAGAATAGGAGTAAAGCATCGTTATACAACATTTACTTTAGTCAAGTGATAAGGCATATCGATTCTAGCCAGATACTCAAATATACTTGGGGTCCTGTGGGCGTGGCAGGCACATTCAACATTGCCACGGAATCGGGGTACAGCATTGGAATTCAGCAGAAGATTATATTAGGGCATATTCGAATAGATGCTTCTCCAAGACGTTGTTGAGAGTATTTGCCAGATGTACATTATCCCTAATGACAATTAAATAGTCTTACTCCTTGATATTACTAAATGCTTTCGATAGGGAAGTCATTGGTTTTTATCTTCTTATTACTCCCCTCAACCGCATGCGCATAGGTGTTGCTATGGTAGCTAATCAGGATCGCTTACTGGACACAAGGAGGCGTCCCTGTGCGTTTTCCTAAGCGAAGTAGCAAAGCTGTCGGGGCTGTGCAATTGAACACGATCTATTCTCCTTCGTAAGACTTCTATACTGAAAGGAACGTACATAGAAATCTGGTCCCTATCCCTAACCCTAACGAGCAAAAGGCGGCTATTTCGATGGTAGAGGAGCTGAAATCTCCAGCCGTTGTGTTGAAGAAGACAAGGTACGCACCAAATAGGAAAAAGTTGCGCCTCGAGAAATGGAGGAAAGGACGGGAGATAGCATGTAAGTCTGCTGTTGCTCAAAGCAGTTTTTCGAGGGACCGTGCGTGTGGCTCAAAACTTTCCATCTAACTTGATGTAGCCGGGCTTTTCGAATGGGAAACAACGGCCATGGCCCAGCATCATCGCCTTTTATAAGCCGATAAAACTTCGGATTCCGCTGTAGATAGTGCATCATGCGGTTAAGAAGCTCCCAGGGCGCTCTCTGGAAGAAGATGATCTGGAAGCTCCGGCATATGTGCCGTAAGAAGATTGGAGCTCTTTTGTATTGAAAAAGACCGCAGACAAGGAGGCGCCTCTTAACTTAGACCAATTCTAAGTGCGAAGGAAGGCTAGATATAGTAACCAAGCCAGACCCATACACCAACCCGAAAGGAAGGGATGTCAGAGGCGGGCGGGAAGTACACCGCCGCCTTGATCAATATGCCACAATGTCAGAAGGAGTTGTGCAGATTGGCCAGTGTTGCCTACTGTCTCAGTTCGCAGAACATGTGTGGAAAATTCTGCCCCCATTCCATTTACTAGACCAATGGGACTGCTCGAAGAGCTACTGATTGTTGGATCACCATGCGCCTTCGCAGTAAAGGTAATTTCGATCCCTAAGAAAATGTACTGTGGCGCACGTAAATGAGCTGCGTTGTGTCATCTGTCTGAATTGGGAGGGGTGGCTACAATTTGGCCAAGTCTGACTTCGATTTAGCTGAGGCCTTGATTAATTCGAAAGAAAATACGAATAATATGAATTTTCATGAATATTGCGAATACGAATATCTTCATCATGGTGTGCAGAGTAGGGACACGCTCATAAGGCGAAAACGCAATGTATTGAAGATAGTTAGAGTAACGAAAGACGTTCAGGTTAAGCCCGAGCTCTTATGTTCAAGCCATACCCTAACTACGCTCCTCATCAACTTTAACGGTAAAGGTCTCTGTGGTCACGCTTGATAGCATCGGCACCCTTCTCAGCCAACATGTAGACTGAGTTCTGAATGCGACAATCCGGAATAACAGGGATGACAGAAGCGTCAATAACACGGAGGTTCTTGATTCCGTGAACCTTGAGACTGGGATCCACCACACCCTGTTGGATGTTCTTAGACAGGCGGGCAGTACCACAAGGGTGGAAGGAGGTCTGGGAACGATCCAACACAGTTCTCTTCATCGCTTCATCATCATCCAGCGGCATGTCCCAAGGATATTCGTCCTCAACAATATCCTTGAACCCTTCGCCATTCTTGAGGACATCGTAGGTGAATCTGATGCCTTCTCGAATAGCAATGATGTCAAGGTCATTATTGAAGTAATTCAAGTTGATGTTCGCTTGCTGTAGGGGATCGGCACTGTTCAGTGTAACCTCACCGCCCTCAGAGACTGGGCGAACGAGATCTACCATAACAGTCATGTAACTGCCCTTCTTGGGGTGTGGGAAGTGCCACTGGAAGGCACTACCAAACAGAGGGAGGAAATCAATCTCAAAATGAGGCTGGCCATACGGACAGAAGGGATCGAGGCCACCATTAGCAGCCTTTGCCTTGCGGTACTCGGGGGACTTGTCCAAATACTTGTCGATACGAGGGAAACCGATCAACTCGAGGAAGGGCGATCCCATAGGGCCAGCGTGACCGTTGGAGTAAGCTGCCAAAGTTTTATTCTGCAGAGGACCCTTTCGTAAGACATTATTATCCATTGAGAAACTGTCTTTAAGACGGAGTACGAAGGGAACACCGGGGTGGTCCAAGAGGTGCTGGCCGACGTGGCGCGAGTCGACAATCACAGGGATATTGTGCTTTGCCAGCTCAGGCGCCGGTCCAATACCACTAAGCATCAGGAGCTTGGGGCTTTCAAAAACACCCTGGGAGACGATGACTTCACGGGTAGCATAAAAACTAAGCTCTTGTCCAGAGCTTGTGATCACAGTCACACCCTTAGCGGTTCGATCAGCATCGTCGATAATCAGTTTCTTCGAATAAACTTCAGGAAGAATGGTGATATTCGGCTTGTTCGAGACCGCGAGGAAGCTCCCTGAGCGGCGACCCTTATAGATGGTGTTGACGCTGTGTGTCAGACCGATCATCTCGCCATCGAAGATATTCTCAGTGACGGGCTGGCCGGTGGACTTCCAGGCCTTAGTGACGAGGTCACGGAAACCCTTCATCTCAGGGATAAGGTCGGCATGGGCAATGGGAATTGGACCACCGGCGCCGATCTTCTTCAGTTCTGGTGGGAATAAGCCGGCGTCATCGTGGTAAGTCACACTCTTCCGAAGGTAAGGAACAAGAGGATCCCAGGTCCACTCCTTTCCTCCGTATTCCTCCCACATATCGAAGGTACCCTTAGAACCAGGCACCCAGGAGAAATAGTTTAGGGACGAACTACCCCCAAGAGCCTTTCCACGGGTGTTAGGCTTTTCAATACGCTCGTAGTCGTCACGCTTGACCATGGTCGTCTTGTAAGCCCAGTCGTACTGGCTGCCACGGATATCCATTGCGAGAGCAGGAGTTCGGATCTCCTCGTTAACCTCGGAGCTGCCAATACCGGCTTCAACGACCAGAATCCTGGCATTGGGGTTCTCCGCAAGGCGGCTGGCAACGATATTGCCTGCCGTACCACCACCAACGACAATAAAGTCAAATCGGGCACCGTCCTGAACAGACATGATGAAGTTTATATGGGTTGAGTGAGATAATTGAAGTTGAACTCTTGTAGCTGTTGTTGGTATTGGCGTTCTTGTTCAATATATTCTTTGTTTTCTAAGGAGGCGGCTGCCCGTTATATGGGAGGTTCCTAGTCCCCCCGTTTGTGCTTGGCCGAAACTGGCATTATTTGGCTCAGGCATTTCTGTAGATCAGCGGCGGGTGCCTTAACTTGTTTCTCGCGCGAGAGGTTCGACAATAGGTTGTGTTGTAGGGTTGGTCTGTCGCGCGATACACTCAGACAGGATGAAGCCCGGAAGCAAGAGCAAAAGAATAGGTTTGCAGCCATTCGAAAAGCTGGCCAGCCAGTTCCTCCACTAGGCCTACAGCCTATTCTAGACCTAGAGGTCCAGGCTCAAGAGAGTGGGACCGATGGCAGAAGTAGGAGCCCGGAGCATGAGCTATTGTAGCCATGGGGTGATAGAATTAGAGCTGCTTCAGAGACCTAGACGGGAGTGGGAGCGTGGGCGGGAGTCAAATATGATAAAATTGTTCTGTGTCACTTTACATACAATTTACTATGTAGAGGTACTTAATGATATCGCGGTGTTGTGACGCTGTTCGCTTCCGACTACGATTAAATGTCGCGTTCGCACTAGTACTAGATCCGTCGATCGTGGCTCGTTTAAAAGTTTATCTCGGGCGAGAGAGGTCCTCGTCATGATGAAGTCGCGCGAGATAGGTTCTACGTTGTTGGAAGCTGGCCTGTGCATCGGCGTGGCGATACGAGCCTATATGCTATGCTGTGTTCTATGCGCCTGCCAAAGTGAAACGTTTGGTTGATTTTTGGAAATATGAACCGTTTACGTACAAATCTCCATCAGTTCAACCGAATCCTGAAGGCCACCAACCGCGTCAGTCAACTACACACTAGTGATCTGAGATCCAGGGCAATGATGGACCGTCGCGTCCCAACTGAGCCGCAACAAGTCGATACGCCACTAACGCTATCAGCGACCTTCCTTGTCCTGTCGGTTACTAACAATCCTGACGCGATCCGGACTGTTCGCTCAACTCTCGCGATTATCGACGACCTCACGAAGAACGTCGCCATTCGGGATCTTGATGCCAAGTTCGCATGCACCGTTGGCATTGGCAGCGACGCCTGGGACCGTGTCACGAATCTCCCCAGGCCGGCTGAGCTGCATCCTTTCATTGCCGTCAAGGGCGTGGCCCATAGCGCTGTCGTGTCGCCTGGCGACTTGCTCTTCCACATACGCTCGGACCGCAGGGATTTATGCTTTGAGTTCGAGCGGCAGCTGATGGACTTTCTAGGCGACGCTGTTACGGTTATCGATGAAACTGTCGGCTTCCGTTACTTCGATGTACGCGACCTCCTAGGATTTGTCGACGGTACAGCTAATCCGGTCGGTCTTGCCGTTCCTGCCTCGACCCTCGTCGCTGACGAGGATGCATCTGCCACTGGAGGCAGCTACATCGTCGTCCAGAAGTACATACACGACCTCAAAGGGTGGCGTGCCCTCCCAGCGGAGACGCAGGAGGCCATCATTGGCCGCACGAAACTAGACAACATTGAGCTTGACGATGCAGCGTCTGGGCAGAAGTCACATAAGACACTCACGACGATCGAAGACGGGAACGGCGATGAGCATGGGATCCTTCGTGACAATATGCCGTTCGGGTCTCCTGGCTCAGGAGAGTTCGGAACATACTTCATCGGGTACTCGCGGCGCCTGTGGGTCATCGAGCGGATGCTGCAGCGCATGTTTGTTGGGGACCCCCCGGGGCTACACGACCGTCTACTCAACTTCTCGAAACCGGTGACGGGTACGACGTTTTTCGCGCCATCCGCTACCCTGCTCGCCAGCCTTGACCCCGAGTGACTGATCGTATTCATGTAATTAAGCGATGCAGGACATCCGTGGGTTTATAAAGACAGCTTATTTATTTAGATCCACAGTCCTTTCGGTATGGATTTCATATACTATCTATTAGGTGTTACGATTAGCTGTTACGAGTTACAAAGACCTCATAATTCATAACTTGATTACGTTGACCTTATTGTCATGCCTAGTAAGGCTACCACTAAAGCTTCTTAAGGTATGTGTTACAGATTGTCTAGTATCATATGCACTAGTTCGAGACCTGGACGACGCGGAATTGCAACTCCAACAGGGCAACAAATCCTTTAATTCAAGGCAGCCGTCCTAAAAACAAGAGTTTGAGAGGTGCGGCGGAAGGCGTGGAGAGCTACGCTGGCAATATTTCACATTCACAGAGCACACATTCAAGTACGAAGCGGTACCATGGATACAGAGTTCATAACTTTAGCCCATGTGGTTTATATTCCCGAATGTCGGCATAGTATCAGGTAACCCACCTTGGGATCCGAAAGTTTGCCATGGGGATTCTAAGTCTTGTTCGAGCTGGCTTTCAAGGGAAGTTTGATCTTGCAATTGATCTTGCAAGAAATACTGCTGGTCCAAATTATCAAAATTTGCAGCTCTAAACCCAGAAGACGATATGCTTTTTCTATGTCAGCTTCTTAATAGAGTACCTAAGCGTCGGGAAACTTACTTCTGAAGCTCGGTAGAAAAGAGAAAATTAGCATTGAGCAAGGAATTTTGTTCGGAAGGTACGGGCTGCTGTGCTGTATTTAGGCCGATAGAACTCCCAGCCTGAGCTGTATCCGTGCTTCCTGACTGTTGAGGAGTCTTTCCAATTGTCCTCGCCCAAAGCACACTATGATCCAGCCCCAACTTCTGCCAGACCTTCGATCTCAACTTTTCAAGTCTCATCCAAGCCTGCTTGGCTCCAGCCGAGGCATACCTCTGATTCGGCCAAGAGGCAACATTTAGTGTTCCATTTGTGATTCGGCCTTCGGGGCCTACAAGAGAGAAAGTATGTTCGAGGAGAGCCCGAGACTTTGAGGCTTCTAGAGACTGGGGAGCTTTCAGTAGGTCAATTAGCAGAACAGCGACGCATTGGAGAGGCTGGTAAGCCCCTGGGTAGAGCCATTGGAAGGGGAGGTAGTTTTCCGTGGTACATATATTGATAAAAATTGATAGGAAGGATTGAAATCGAGGGATCGCACTGTTTAGGATCAATACTCGGGTTACGCCTTATAAGAATTCCTATGTCCCCTACTTACCTAGCGCGTAATTCAATCCACAAATTCGAATGCTGCATTATTGGATGGTACAAGAGGCAGTAAGCCTTCTCGACCATTAAGCAAAGCAAATCCTTTCCCCAAAGCACGCGGGGGGCTAGTTCTTTGGTGTCATCACCACAAGGTGTTGGAGGGAATGGTTTTGACCGCCACAAAGGGCTGCCTAATTCTTCCAGCGGAAGCAGCCCGAGCCGCTTGATGCGTGTTTTCGTTCGGACCTGTAACCCCTCGATACTTTCTTCCATACTTTTGACAGAGTCAAGGCGTACCGGCTTATGCGAGAACTGCCAGAGGAGGATATTTCGCATGCAAGAAGTGGAGTCATAGCGGCCAGCAGCGACAATATAGTTCGGATCAATAATCGAACTACTGTCAATACCTTCTGTCAATTGCACCTTGCCAATATGCTCGTCTTGTAACTCTCCGATCATGCGAGTATCGCTGAACATCTCGCTCGACGCAATCAAAGGCAGTCCAGATAGAATGCTCGTCATGACATCCAAATGCATCAAGTGGCACCATACTCTTCTTCTCTCCTCAGTTTGAATCTCATCAAGGCCAAAATCTGTGCCGTCTTTGTGAATGCCCATGGCCTGGCACACTCGAAACGCAACGGCAACGAAAGAGCACGAGCTGAGAGATTCCTCTTCTCGAATCAACATTGAATTTAGAAGAAGGAATGCCATCAATGAGTATAGAGATGGTCTGTGAGGAAATCCAACCATGGTCAAGGCGACTGGGATCATCGCGTACAGCTTCTTCTGGGCGTCAAGAGGCATGTGAATATTTGGCGGCCATGGGTGAGAAATGGAACCTGTAAAAAGTACTGCGAGGAGCATTGGCAGAAAACTTGGGTTTTCTGCCAAAACTCCGTGTGGAGGAGCACCGATGGCCCACGTCTTATGCCAATCCCAAAATCGGCGATAGAGATTGTCGAACGTGGGCAGATGTAGAAGAGGAATAAGAGGGTGCACGGTTTCCACAAAATTTTGATACATATGGTCACAAGTGTCCTGAGGAGGTAATCCAGACAGGATGTCCGTGATGCCCTGGGCACTTGCTCTCATAACGGCCGGGCGAGAAGACCAGAAGGAAAAATTGGGTTCGGTCGTACCGATGTAATGCCGACAAGAAAGGTGAGAGCCACCATTGCCCGTATCTTGGTCGGCAGTGCAGCAGACATCTTCAATTGGGAATAGCGGGAGATCGAAGAGAAGAGAGTCCAGCTCTAGGCCCTGAAACGATGCGAGTTTAGCTAATAATCTTTGATGACAGCAGGATGGGGGCCAATCACCTCCATGTCCACCGAGGCCCAAAACGTATTTTCAACATACCGTGAGCGACCACCATTCTGCATTAGCAAGTATCCCTGGTTGGACTGAGTATCTTCAACCACTGACTTATGTCGCAAAACCTTCACGGGAGATTCACTCCCCGCTGCATCTCCTGGAGGGTCTTTGCGCTTTAGGTCCGCCCCCTCATAGATACATTCTAAGTGGTTCCGGTTGCAATTGGCGCATTTTGGATGAGTCTAAGCATGATGATGTGTCAGCAAAAGGTTGGCGATAGATGAGGCAGGGGAGCGAGGAAGGTACATACGTGATCGCATTTGACTCTTCTCTCCCGACAGCTTTTACAACTGTACGACGGCCTCGAACGACGTATGCTGGAGAGTCTGGGAGGAGGGGTTGCCATCTCTTGTGATAGACCAGAGTTGGTCAAAAGTGAGCGACATTGACAGATGGACGCTCCGTGTTTATGCAGTAAAGCAAAAGTTCGTAATAGCAAGGCTACGAGGAGCAGTAAGAAGCTTAGCTCAGCACGACACTGAGCTAGACCAATAGGTGCAAGCCATCATCCGATCCATGACCTCATCACCTGTGGTGAGGGATGTAGGAAGAGCTTTTTGTGGACTTGACACGTGCAAAATGCTTTGTGTCTCAGGCACCACTGGTCGACAAGTTTAACCGTCTAACTTATGGAGTGTCTAACTTTACTGTGTTAGACTACAATATCAAATTACAGTGCAACCGTCTGGAAGCTCAGTGATTGATGAGAGCAGAATATGGAGCCTTAACCATGTCATTCCTTCTCGACAGCCAAGTAAACAACGTCATGTATGACTGCTAAGACGGAAGCATCAACTGACACGAAGGACCTTGACCCCATCTGATGTTGCCGCCATCTCGACCCATATCATGACATGACAGCGCAGCGCCGAGCCTAACCAAAAATATGTGAGGTCTGGATTGCGTTATCCCAGAGTGGCTGATATTAGCGTGTCACCAATGCTGAGGGGACAGGGCGGTCATGACCTAAATTGGTGGGAATCTGACTCCTCTTTATCCGTATAGAGCTTTAGAACAAAAATGCACAGAGATAAGAGACTAAAAGGATCTTGATTTACAGATTAAACACCGTCATTAGATGTTATGACTAATGTGTGAGAGTGATGTGGACGCTTCGACTCTCGCGCGAGAAATTTATTATGTTCGTGCGAGAAAATGGCTCCATGCAGCCTCGTACGAGACGAGAACTGTAGTAATCAGCTGACCAATCGTAATCGAGTATCATCGATCGAGGTTGAAGCCATCAAGAGCCACTCTTCAATAGCCCAGCACGTATTTATTGATGAGGCGCTCGCGCGAGACAGGATACATTGGTCCTCTGACGCAATGTTTAACTGATCGGCCTATCTCAGCTGAACTGAACTAGACACCGTGGATCTTAAGACCTAGATATGGCAGTTGTACTTAAAAGCTCTCTAACCTCTTTATAATCTTATTATTACTTATTTTCAAACATACCATTTCACAACTAGACAAGTCAAAAACCTGTTCCTCCCACAACAAAAATGACAGAACAGGTACCGACATACACGCTTGCAGAGGGTCAGCGCCTGCAGAAACTTCATTGGATTCAGAAGAGACAATCTAATAAACTGCCTAGGATGCCCGGTCGCCTCGGCAAGCACAGCTCAAACATTCCGATCTGATAACACGCCATCCACCTCAGTAAAAGCACTTGCCCTCTTACAAGACACCCAGCTTATCGAAACTCTCGCCCATTTCTCTCGTGAAAGGATTCCAGAGCGTGTCGTTCACGCCAGCGCGGTCGGAGCTTGGGGCGAATTCGAAGTCACCAAAGACATCTCGTCTCTCACAAGCGCCAAGTTCTTAAATGGGATAGGCAAGAAGAGCAAGGTGCTGCTCCGAGTCAGCACGGTAGGGCCTGAAAGGGGCGGTGCTGACTCGCAGAGGGATGTCAGGGGTTGGGCCATGAAGATCTTTACAGAAGAGGGAAATCAGGATTTTGTCTTCAATGATATCGTGAGTGTCTTGGGTCTGGAATGCAATGATAAGACAAAGATTGATTGCTTACCTATGCCTACCAGCCTGTTTTCTTCATCCGTGATCCAATAAAATTCCCGAGTGTGAATCGATCGCACAAGAGGAATCCGGCCAATAATTGCAGTGATCCTTCAATGGTAAGCTAGCCACTATTGAGCATAGATTCGTACACTAACATTTCGGTCTCAAAGTTTTGGGAGTGAGTTACATACTATGGCCTTCGACGGGGTGTATTTCTAATAGACGACCAGTTTCCACAACAATAACCAGGAAGGTATTCACGCTATCATGATCCTTTTCAGCAATCGTGGCCAGCCAGCTTCAATTCGAAACCTGAATTCATACAGTGGGCACACCTACAAGCTGGTCAAGGACGATGGCAGCTTCACCTACGTTAAATTCCATTTCAAGTCCAACCAGGGAATCAAAAATTTCACCCAAGCTGAAGCGGAAAAGGTCGCGGGCGAGAATCCAGATTTTCAAATGCATGACCTCTACGGCTCGATTGAGAAAGGAGATTATCCGTCTTGGACACTCTATATTCAGGCCATGAAACCGGAAGAGGCGGAAAAATATAGATGGGACATATTTGATATGACGAAGGTCTGGCCTCATAAGGACTTCCCTCTCCAGGAAATTGGAGTGTTGACACTGAACCGCAACGTAAGTGGGAAGGGCCAGCAGCTTAAGGAGCTTCGTATACGAATCTCCTTATTCGTATCAAAAATTTAGTCACTAACCTCTGCTAGGTACAAAACTACTTTGCTGAAATAGAGCAGGCTGCTTTCTCACCATCGACAATGGTTCCAGGTATCGCGCCTAGCGCAGACCTTATGCTTCAAGCACGCATGTTTGCCTATCCAGACGCTGCACGGTATAGACTGGGGGCCAATTACCAACAACTGCCATGCAATGCGCCAGTATCTCCGGTATACTCACCATATCAGCGAGACGGCGCTTTCAGATATAGTACCAACTATGGCGGCGATCCAAACTACGTCAATGCCAGCCTCAGAGCAGTCAACTTCAAGGGCAGCGTGGGTGCGAACAAAGTCAGCAATGGTGGGCATGAGGAATGGGTTGGAGGCAAGGTTGCGGGGTATAACAGCGAGGTCACGGCTGAAGATTTCGTGCAGCCCAGAATGTTCTGGCAGATGCTGGGGCGTTCGGGACCGAATGAACAGCGCGATCTAGTTAACAATATCTGCAGTCACTTGGGGAAGGCGATTCCGAAGGTGCAAAATGATGCCGTTGCCGTGTTCGCCAAGGTCGATGCTGGGCTAGCATTGCAGATCAAAAAGGGCCTGAAGCTATAAATAGCGTCGCGTCTTGGGATTCACTTTGGATAGTGTCTAGAACTGGGAACTTACTCGTGAAATTGCGCACTACACCCCGACGGTACTTTAGCATGGTGGAGTTTGTTATGATAATCAAGGATCGCCAATCGACTTGCTGCAACAGAGGAGATACTTTGCAATAGTTAAAATAAGACTTATTGATACGTGTAAAGCCCACACCATCCGAAGCTACCACATGTCTAGGTCTGGTTACAAAAGGTTTCCGCATTCTGCTTGGTGGGTTACATACAGTACTTTCATTAGACTTTGTAGTCCTCGTTGTCCAGGATCATCCTGACTAACCTTAAAAGGTCTTGCCTTGAAATTACTTCATCTTAGCGACACTTCCATGTATACTCTTCAAAAGATATGTTCTTAACAATAAGTCTCGTTACTAATTTTCAACAGAAATTTGTGTTGCGTCGTAGCGTGAGCTGTGATTGTATCCTACTTTCTCGCGCGAGAGATGACACTGCATTTGTAAACATGAGACACAGCAGAGACATCATCCCAGCTTCCCGTTCTTATTTTAGGTGCGGGTCTATTTCCACATGCGGGACTGGAACATACTAATAAGACAGACCTAATCTTGGTATGTATACCACCGACTAGGATGTCAAGGTGGAAGATTCCGGCCAAAACTGTGATTACATCACCGTCTGTCGCCTGCCTTATCCCAACTCTGACGGATTCTACCTGCCGAAGGCTTAGGAGCTTAGGCAACGGATGCTATAAGGCTTGGAAGCACCCCCTGCACCAGAACGTAAAGCTCATTATCCCCTTATCTGCAAGAACAATATGGAGACAGTCAATCGCCCAGATGAATGGAAGATCGAACAAGGCCTGTCTGGGGCCAAGCTACCCTTCTTAGACCAGACAGGGAGTGAAACGATTGCCATCGCCGCGCATAAATGGGAGGGGTTTTCAAAAGATGAAGTGGCTATCAAAGCCGTTGGCGACCCAGACGAGCTGTTCATTCGGGAGCTCGAAGGTTGGAAAGGGTACGTTCTCATAAGCACCATTCTCTTCTCATAGGACTAACATTCAAGCAGCTACGTAGAATGGGAGAAATACCCGGAGAAGAAGGCAAAGGCACACAAGATACTCACGTCTCAGACCTTTCCCCCAAACCCAGAGTTCCAAATGGGGCCGATTCCTGACACAAACCCCGTGCTGCCTGGCACCCATTGGAAGTTGTGGCACCATGCAATCGGAGGCGAACTTGCCGACGTTCCTGAAGATTCCTGGAAAACGGTTCTCCGCGAGAAGCATCCTGACATGCTGCATCTGCTCCAATTTCCCTATAACGGCGAGCCTCCCAAACGACTTGTGACCTCGAAAGCGATCACCCCGAATCCGCTTCACTTTGTTCGAAATCACGGCGGAATACCGCTAATCGAGAAAGACAAGTGGAGTCTTACACTCGATGGGCTGGTTGCTAAGCCCAAGTCGTACACCTTGGAAGATCTCATGGATGAGTCTAAATTTCCGCGGATGGAGAAGCTTGTCACCATTCAGTGCTCCGGAACGCGCCGCATAGAGCAGATTAGTCTGTACCCGGGCCAGGGAGACGAGGTTCCGCAGGCTCCATGGGCTGAAGGTGCTATCGGTACGGCCAAGTACGTCGGCATCAGCTTGAAGAAGCTAATTAAGGATTGTGGCGGCCTCATCAAGGGCGGGAAACACCTTGAACTCTACGGGGCGGAGACCTACTTCAAGAATGACGAAGTTATGAACTACCTGGTTAGTGTACCTTGGTCCAAAGTCAAGGCAAACGAGGTCATCCTTGCTTGGGAGATGAATGGAGAACCTCTACCAAAGATTCATGGATATCCCTTAAGGGTCGTCGTCCTAGGTTACATTGGTGCTCGAAGCGTGAAGTGGCTTTATCGCGTCAAAGCAATTGAGGATCCATCTCTTGCCCCAGTCCAGAGCAAGGAGTATCTGTACTTCAACCAGCAGGTTGGTAAGCACAATCAGCGGCCAACGGACGGCATCCAGATTCAAGAGATGCCCGTTAGCTCGGCCATCATGTCTCCGTGGACGAAGCAGGTTGTTATTCATAACGGCAAGATCCGCTGCAAAGGCTGGGCGTATTCTGGTGGCGGGAGATGGCCTGAGAGGGTGGAACTTTCAGCTGATGGGGGGTTTAGCTGGTATGCCGTCCCTAACAAAAACCTGTCCGAAAAGCACAAGTGGACATGGCGCACTTGGGAGTTTGACCTTCCTTGCGACGTCGAAGGGTGGATAGAGATTGTCTGCCGGTGCTGGGATAATTCTCTCAACACACAGCCGTTGAATATCCGCGCAGCATGGAATTGGGGTCTTCACGTGACAAGTTCAGCGCACAGAATTAGTGTCTACAGCATCAACAAGAGTCGGGCTCTGACGAACCAACGACTGGCCAAATTCGAGCACACTGGTGCTCCTCTGGCGCCTCTCACTTGGCCAGAGGAGTTCCAGACCCAGAGCTGGGAGGAATACAAAACGTATTGGAAGGAAAACGATCCTCGGGATGTAGATGACTGACCCGCATCTGAAGAAGCTAGTGGGGTTGGAGCAATCTCGCATAATTAATTTATCTAAATTAAGTAATTCCGTTTCATTCCATTAGCAAATATATTTATGAAAGCGAGATGGATATTAGATCGGTAATAAAATCCATAACCCATAAAAGACAAAATATACATTTCCACTGTGCATGCTTCTATCCAGGCTTCATCCCCCAATCAGAATCATAGGCCTGTTCTCCATGTGCTCAAGCTGACCAATACCCGCGTGTCTAGCTTTCTTCCTCTGGACAGCCATCCCGATAACGTCTAAGAGACGTTGCTTGTTCTGTCGGAGGTCAAACTGCCCTCCGTCCGGTTCTGCTCCAGCAGTGAGGCGCCCTTCTCGTCCGTCCATTTCGAGCTGCTTGATGCCCTCCCACGCCTCTTCATCAATGGGCTCCCCATTATTCAGGTCATTCCTGAGAATGTCTCGCAAGCTTACTTCGGCATTTCCAAAGAGGCAGACCTTCAAATTCCCGTCAGATGTGATACGCAGTCTATTGCAGGTTCCACAGAAATGGTCCGTCATGCTTGTGATAAATCCGATACGGCCTTCGAAGCCTGGGATTTTGAAAGTCTTACTGGTATCATTTGGATGGTCCTGCACTCGCTCAACCTGAGGGTATCGCTCTTTTATTGTGGCTAGCATCTCCTGGTAGCCCAGCATCTTCTGCTCAGACCATTTATTCCCGCTGAAAGGCATGTACTCGATAAATCTGACCTCCAAGTCCTTCTCACGCGTCATCTCGACGAAGGGGAGGAGCTGTAGATCGTTCATACCACGCATGACCACGACATTGATCTTAAGTTTTAAGCTGCTCGCTCCGCCGGAGCGCTTAAGAGCGAGCATGTGAGCAATGGATTTCATTACCGCGGAGAACCCGCTTCGTCGGGTCATTTGCTCAAACTGGATCGGGTCGAGGGTGTCGAGACTTAGGTTTATGCCGGTAACGCCCGCGTCAATCATACTGTCCAGGTTGCGAGAAAGCGTCAAACCATTGGTGGTCAAGCAAAGCTCCTTGAGTCCGCGGGATCGTAAGCGGCCAAGTTCGTGGAGTATAGGAAGTATTTGGGGATGCACCGTAGGCTCACCTCCAGTGAGCCGAATCTTTGTGACACCTTGCGACACAAAAACAGACGAAATGTAGGATATTTCGGGCGCTGTGAGGAGCTGAGATTGGGGCGAGAGTGGGACACCTTCTGCTGGCATGCAGTACAGACAGCGAAAGTTGCATCTCTCTGTTATGGAGACGCGCAGATAGGTATGCTGTCGATTGAAGCTATCCGTTAGAAACGAGGACAAGGGCTCTGCGTCTCTCGGTTTTGCCACACGCGGACTGGCAGAGGTGTGTGACGAGCGAGCCGTTAAGTTTACCGCAGGCGACGAAGGCCATGAGGTTTGTATGCAAGTTGACGCCTTGGCACGAGAATGAGGCCGTGGTGATCTCGACAGGGTCCCTCGTAACTGCCGATTAAAGCCCAGTTCCGATCTCCCGAGGAGCTGTGCAGCTCGATTTGCTACGCGGCCGTGGATGGTTTCGGCCATCCCAATAGCTAACAGTTAACAAATATACTCTCTTTCAGGCGAAGAGCAGTGCGAATGTCACCTACCTCTGGCGACAGATAACTGAAGCAGACGACGGTCTGACCAGGAGTCAGATATATTTCGTTCTGTGCACTCCACGCCGTGCCAGTGGTCATGGGAGGCAGTTACCCATGCATGGGAAGACGGTATAGATCGTCCTGTTCCCAACCTTGACCCGCGGCTCCCGAATCAGGTATAGTGCATATTGTCATACTGCAAGCCACGCTAACCGTCCATGAGCGGGGTGATCCCCCACAGCTAGCAAGCACGGACCAAAGTTCACGGCGCGGGACATCTCTCGGGCGAGAAGTATAGACTAAACCGTAGATACTAAATTGTCTTATCTTAGGCTTGTGGCCGTACGAAGCATTTTCCCCTGCAACCTCATAGGTATGACGCCGAGCTTTATCTTGGGGTACCACGGGATGAAGGAGTGTGGTGACGGAGTGTGGTGATGTGGAGGTCTAGATTCGCTGTCAATGGTGAGAAAGCGCTATCCAACTGCCACATCGATCTGTACTCGCGCTAGCTAAACAACTGTCCCCCCGTAGCCAATGATGAGACAGTCAGGTATCCCAACAATTTCAACTTCACTTCTCGCCCGAGACACTTCGTTTGAATAAAGCTTTAGTCCGTGCTTATTAGCTGTGGAGATACCCCGCTCGTGCACGGTTGGCGTGGTTTTTTGTAGCCCTGTCGCCATGTATGCACTAATACCTGAATCGGGGGAGTGTTGTGCGGGATTAGGCTTAGTCAGCATTAGTCGGCGAGACTCCAGCGAGAGTCAAATAGCTCATGGCCGGTCATCGGCTTAGAACTTAGTCAATTCAATCATCATCAGCCCAGATTAATAATAGCCCGTACCACTGATCGCGACAGTGTCTCCGCTTTAGGTCGGCTGGCATAGGACGATCTCTATGGTCTTCTCATGTAGATGTGTAACTGTACAGTAGCACCCAAAGCTGGCTGTCCAAAACACGCTCTCATTATTGCACTGAGCTTTTACTAGCGCAAGGCGTTGCCGCTTTTAATAAAGCGCAGTGCAATGATAATGCTCCGATGTACCTTCTCAATTCCCCGCTCTAAGCTCTTGCCATCATCATCATCATCATCTATGCTTTTAGTCACGACCCGTCGTCGGCCCCTCTACACCATGCCAAATATCATCTCTCGAATATTCAAAAGAGCTATGCTTCTCAGTACAGTAGGACGGGCAAGACTGAAACAAACGTCCTAGTGAAGACTTTTGGGAGGCACGAGTCACATGGCGATTGGCTACACGCAGAAATTTCGTTGATGGCTGGTCTTGGCTTCTGCGATTAGACAAGTTAGGCAACTTCGCGGTTTATGTTGGGTGCGTCGATGAGGGGAAAATGTCACAAGAAAGCGTGTATCAGTGTCTATATAAGTACCCTCATTCCCCAGCCTGAAATATGTATACCCATTCCTGGGCCGACCCTACCATATAAACGTCTAATAATAAGGTGATTCATATCAAGATCTTTCACTATGAAGTCCTATGGTATTGCAACTGCGGCTGGATTAGTATCTGCTGTAGCTGGAGAAACAATTCATGGCGTGACTGTCTTCACCAGGCACGGCGATCGTAAGTTTTACACTTCTATCCGATAAGAAGACAACTTATGAGATTCCACTGGTAGGAAACTCGAAGCATTATTCGGGCTATCAATTATCTCCTCTGGGCATCACAGAGAACTTTGAGGTCGGCTCCGATTATCGTAACCTTTACATCGCAGCCGGCTCTCAGAAGCAGATTTTAGGAATCTCGAACTCGAAATATGTTCCATCACAGGTGTATGCCAGTGCTCCAGATGAGCAGGTGTGTTAGTCTTAGAATGTTGTCACAATGGTAATTGTAAATGACTGACAGCGTGTAGGTCCTCCTTAATACGGCTACTGCCTTCCTTCAGGGTCTATACCCACCCCTTGAGGACATCAACGAAACCCCTCTCGCAACGCAATCAATCAACAATGGCAGTTCGTACAGAAATCCGCTGAATGGTTATCAATATGTTGTCCTGCATGGCGAGGATGTGAACTCCCCCGATACCATTTGGCTTAAAGGCGATGAAAGCTGCCCAGCTGCTGCTGAAGCACAAGGCACTTTTGAAGAGTCCTCTGAATTCCTTGCCTTAAACGAATCTACCAAGTATTTTTACTCCCAGTTCTGGGACGTCCTCAAGAACGTTTACGATTATAAGCCTGAATTATTAAGCTACGAGAATGCTTATGATATCTTCGACCTCATCAACGTTGCCACTATCCACAACACATCCTTCACTAGCAACGTTACTTCAGAGCAACTCTTCCAGCTCCGCACGCTAGCCGACTCTGCTGAGTTTGGCACCAACTACAATCGAACCTTGCCGGCGCGTTCCATTGGCGGAGAGTCACTGCTAGGAGGTATCTTCACACAACTCAATCAAACTGTTTCCTCTAAGGGGAAACTTAAGTTCTCTCTCTTAGCTGGCAGCTACGATAATTTTATGGCCAGCTTCGGCCTCATGAATTTGACCTCCGCAAATGCGGACTTTTTCGGCTTACCCGTCTATGCATCGACAATGTCTTTTGAACTCTTCACTACTGCAAACATATCAACTTTCCCCTCTAATACCGATGATCTGAACGTGCGCTTCTTATTCAGGAATGGCTCTAATGCCGGAAGCCAGCCTACTGTATATCCTCTCTTCGGTGGTTCCGCGCTTTCTCTTTCCTGGAAGGACTTCTCAGCCCAGATCAAACAAAGAGCAATCACGTCAGTGGGTCAGTGGTGCTCTGCTTGCAACGCCACGCAGTCGTTCTGTCATGCACCTTCAACGACAACAATTACAGAAGCAGCGGCCGGAATTAGTGGAAGTGGAATGTCGAATGCCGCTGCAGGGGTGATTGGGGCTATGGTTACCGTTGGTGTAGCGCTGTTGGCTGGATTCGTAATCTGGTTGGCGCGGAGGAGACAGAGCGCAAGAGGTACGGTTGCTACGCATATGGAGGGGGCCCTACAGATAGAGAAGACAAAGAGCCTCGAAAGTGGAAGTACTTAGATACAAATCAATGAAATAGCACAGTCAGCTCTACAAGCGGTCCGTGAACCTCGAGTGTTTTGTGACAATATAGCATTGAGCCTCGCTATGGAGTCGAATAATATGACCTGCACAAGGAAGTTTACTGCTCCACTTAGGGTTAGCATATTTAAGCCAGATGTTTTTAGGTTGTTGCGCGATTCAGAGCCTCTCAAATCCTCTCAAAGCGAAAATAAATGGAATTATCTTGGTTTATCATGGCTCCAGCTGCTCCCGCTAATATTGGTGGCAGGACATGAGGCCGGTTTCGGGTGCTACTGTAGGAGCACGTAGATGATCGGCGGCCAAATAGTGCTAGGACAACAGTCGCAGATAATCCGGCGATATCGGTTGTGTGGAACTGAGAATTCTCTCGCACGAGAAATTAGTGAAAGCGAAGCCTAGCAGCTCGGCATGACGTAGAACACTGCTTCAGCTTGGAGCTAAGAACACCTAGTACTCGCCCACTGACCTTGGTCTTAACGAGTGAACACTTCCTGTGTGTACTAGACACTGGTGTGACGTAGGAGATACCCCCCTTCCCTGCCTTTGTACTACTTTATAAAACGAGAGCCGCTATGTTTCATTTGCCATCAAGATATCAGCTCAAGCAAATTGCCAAATCGCGTCTCAAAGTATCAAGTCATATTTTTACGTCAAGTCGTCAAGATACGTACAATAGTATAAAACAAAATCAAACTCGTCATGCCAGAAAGTAGGTGTCCGTCACAGTTCCGATACTCATTAATATGTGTTAACTTGTCGTCACTAGTATCGCACGCATCACGCAAAGATAAGCTTATCGACAACCTTTTCCATCATAAACACCATCAGGAGGGCAGACAGCAGGGAAACGAGAGTCATCCAGCCGAGGCCAAGGAGCCGCAGAAGCAAGAGAATGAGATCGACAAGTTAGAAGATGACATTAATAAGGACAAACAGGAGTTCAAAGACTACCTCAAAGAGGATAAGAAAATGGAAAAGGAAGGTGATGAGTATGGGGGTTTGATGTAAATAAGTGCATGCCGGGCCTTTTGGATGGTAACTTTTACTATTGCCGAACTTTAGAGAATGAGTACGTCATGTGCGGAACAACAAGCTCGCATGCCGACTTAGCGGAGAATGCTATTTATCTGAGAATTTTGCGAATCCCTCTAAGCCTCCTAAGTTAGATGCTATTGTCTCTGTCTCACCCTTGGTGATCTTCACTGTCTAGGGCTGGATAAAACTACATTAGCTCTAGATAACGAATAATGTATTAGTAATACAATCGCGCTCTAGCATAAGGTAGCGGATTAAGGGAAATGTAGAGGTTAGTTTAGTTAGCATTTCATTATCATTATCTTCTTCTTGTAATTGCTATAGAGCTTCTTTATTAAATCTAGTAGAAAACCACTCCTCTCTAAATAATTCCTAACCCTAAACAAAATAGTATGCTTTTCTTTATGTATAATTTTTATTGCTCCTTAAACTAGGCTAAGTTTTTATCTAGTTTATTACCTAACTTTACTATAGCCTCTATTATACTTTTATTAAGCTCTTAAACCTTAGAGTGTTAATTAAACTCATCTTATACTTTATATAGAAGGCTTCTTAAGGCATGCTTATTATATTAATAATTTATACTATATAGCATCTTAATGTTCTTTATAGTTAAGGTTTTAGAGATGTAGTCTAATATATTAATAATCTTTAATCTATAGTATTAGCTATAAATTTTACTACTTCTATAGCTTAAAACCTAGTTATATATCTCTAGATCTTTTTAAAATTAGAAAAGAGAAGCTACTTATTATAGCTTACCCTACTATTAGTACTAGATAAGGGATTAGCTAAGAAGCTACATGTAAGAAACTATAGTCATTAGCTATAAGGAGGATATAGGAACTAGGACTATATAATCCTAATCCTTTTAGATCTAGGATTATATAAGGAGCGTCTATGTAAAGTAGCCCTTACGTGGTAGCACGTAAGGTACTATGCTAAAGGCAGCCCTATAGTAGGGTGTTATAGCTTACCCTACTACTAGTATTAGGAAGGGGATTAGTTATAAACCTATATATAGGAAATAGTAGTTATTAGTTAGGAGGGGACAAGAAGTCCTAGGCATTATATAATAGACTATATAGGACCTTAGTAGTCTAGCAAGATAATAATTAGAACTATAATAGACTATAATAGTCCTTTATAGTATTAGGCATAACATTACTATATAAGTAGATAGTTAATTCTTAGATAGGAGCTTTATGCTTAACTTAATATAGTATTTGTTATAACGTATTTCACAAGCGAGTCGGACACACAAGCAGGTTAGACACAAAAACACCAAAACGCGTCAACCCATCTATAATTAACAATGCCACAACCAACACAAGCCCAATCCTCTAATCAAGAGGGTAGAATACTATTAGCTATCTAGGCAATTAAACTTCGTCAAATTAAGAGTGTTCAAGCAGCAGCTATATCATATGACGTACCTTCTTTAACACTCTTCGATTGGATTAAAGGAATGCCTTCTCGACGCGACTATACTCCTAACTCACGTAAGATGACTCCGTACGAAGAGTCAGCTCTCGTTTAGTACATCCTCGACCTAGATTCATGTGGATTTCCGCCCTAGCTGCAAGCTATACAAGAAATGGCTAATCTACTACTCTCTAAACGAGGCGAGAGCCCTATTAGGAAGAACTAGACTACCAACTTCATTAAGCGTCGTATGGAACTCAAAGTAAAGTTTAGTCGAAAGTACGACTATAAACGAGCAAAATGCGAAGATCCTAAGATAATTAAAGGGTAGTTCTCCCTCGTACGGAACATAGTTGCGAAATATGGAATCTTAGAGCAGGATATCTACAACTTTAATGAAGCAGGTTTCGCAATGGGAGTTATTGCTACTACAAAGGTGGTTACAAGCTTAGAAGCAAAGAGTCGTCTGAAGACTATACAGCCTAGAAATAGGGAGTGGGTGTTAATTATCTAAGGTGTCAATTCGTACGGATGGGCACTCCTGCCGTTCATCATTTTTAAGGCGCAGAATCACCTCTCTGCTTGGTACGAGGACTTAGGATTACTAGACGATTAGGTGATTACGCTAAGTGAGAATGGGTAGACCTCAAATTCAATTAGGTACGAGTAGATTCAACACTTCGATCGGCATACAAATGCTCGTACGATTGGAACCTATCGCCTTCTTATTCTTGACGGACATGAGAGCCACCTCTTAGCTTAATTTCAGCACTACTACACAGAACGGAAGATAATCACCCTCTATATGCCACTACACTCGTCGCACATTCTTTAGCCTCTTGATGTAAGCTGCTTTGCGCCACTAAAGCTTTCGTACGGAAAGTAGATTAAAACCTTCGTACGGAACTAGCTAAACCATATCACGAAGCTTGAGTTCCTCTCTACATTTAAAGAAGCATTTAAAGCTACATTTACAGAGCAGAACATCAAGAGCGGATTCTGAGCTATAGGGCTAGTTCCGTACAAGCCGTAGAATGTCCTCTCTCACTTAAATCTACACTTAAGGACTCCGACCCCTCCTATAGTTAAGAGTGACAATTGGACTTCAAAGACTCCTTAAACTATAAGGGAGCTTAACTTTCAAACAGAGCACATCAAGAACCGCATCGTACGACATCAGAATAGCTCTCCTACCTCAATTAATGATGCTGTTAGCTGCCTTGTTAAAGGGGCGGAAATGATGATGCATTCTGCTATTCTACTTAAGGTAGAAGTTAAGGCTCTACAGGCTGCAAATGAACAGAAAAAGAGGAGGGAAAGGAAGCGTAAGAGGCGTATAATGCAAGGGGGCAGTCTCTCCGTACGAGAGGGAGAGGATATCCTTCAGAGTGCTGAGGTTAATGCTCAACTCCGTACGGAGGTGGCAAGTGAGACTACTCGGCAGGTGGGTTCTACAGGCCGGCAGCGGCGATGTGGCACATGTGGTAATATGGGGCATAATGCTCGTACGTGCGAGAGGCGCCAGGAATCAATTACGATCGAATAAGGGTTATTATGTAGGGTGGTGGTGTAGTAGTAGTAGTAATAGTCAATTTTTGGTGTTTCTGTGTCCGACCCGCTTGTGTGTCCGACTCGCTTGTGAAATACGTTATACTAGTAACGTATTTTACAAAAGCCTTTATAACTAATCCCCTACCTCCTCTGTTAAGTAAACCTTACGTAACGAAACCTCTATAAGTCTTGTACGTTTAAGGCCTAGCGTTACATAGGGCTACTGCTTAGATATAGATAAGGCATATCGATTCTAGCTAGATACTCAAATATACTTAGGGTCCTGTGGGCGTGGCAGGCACATTTAACATTACTACAGAAGCGGGGTACAGCATTAGAATTCAGCAGAAGATTATATTAGGGCATTTTAGAATAGATGCTTCTCCAAGACGCTGTTGAGAGTATTACTCCCCTCAACCGCACACGCATAGGTGTTGCTATGGTGTTAATGGAATCCGTGTTTTAGCGATTTATGATGTCCGGATTAATTTGTCATCGGCCTTCGGGTCAACACTCCTTCTCAATTGCCTCAGTCTCTTCATTTGCAGCCTTCGCAAGGTACACAGAGTCCACGAGCAGCTGTATGACGCAAGCAATAGACGGCACCCAAAAGCTAAAAACGCTGTTCCATGCTAACAGACCCGTTGTAAAGCAATGTACCGTAAGCGGCGGAATATAGACAATAGGAGCAACGATATTTACAATTGCCATGGGCTTTGGGTAAAGAGGCTTAGGGCGGGTATCAGCAATGACGGCATATGCAAGAGCGAAGGACTGCATCATCAATGGCTGCCACGGCATCATAACCGTAAGCCAGAAAAGTTCATTGAGGGCTTGCGTTATTTCAACAGGGCGGTCGAGTCGGAAATTCGCCGAGGCAAGGATGACACCTGGCATCATGAACGCAAAGATGGCGGCGGCCCCTGAGCCAAGCTGTAGAGCAGGAACGGCGCTATGCAGGTTGGGAATGCGTCTCATCTGGGAGAAGATACCCGCCGTCAAGGGTAAGAAGAACATGCCCGAGACGATTAGCAGCGATGCTCCCGCTTGAATGCCCTTGCGGTGGTCGCGGTAGTACTGGACTGTTTCTTCAGCAGTCCAGTCCGGGCGCATTGGAGGTAAGAATCCTGATGTGATGAAGGCAGCAGCGCCAGTGATGGCGCTGAGGATGCCGCTGGCCGCACATGCATACTGGAATGCACGAGGTGACATGAGCCACGATTGACCCCAAGAATTGAACAGACCGTTCATGGCTTGGATCACGCTGTATGTGGTAGATGGGGTTCGGTGATAGTAACCTAATGAACGCCGGGGTCAGATGAGATACGGATTATATAAAGCTTGTTATTCTTACGAAAGGTTTGAATTACCCTAAGCGACCTTCCCACGGCCTGGCACCGGTCGTCTCAGATTGTGGCTGGCTGAGCCTTATGTCATATTCTAATTGCACCAAACAGGACACCCTACGGCTGGCACCTGCTTCTGCTCCGAGACATTCTGGATACTGCTATGAAATACCCCCATTTTCTCATGACAATGCATAAGACATTGAATAGCACGAGCAGAAACTACTGAGTTTCAGCAGATGCAAGTTCGAGGCGCAAAAGCTCGATAGGGAGAGCACATTCACCAGAGCTGAAGTGCGACTCTTGCGGCACTTACTTTCAGCTGAGATGTCTCGGGAGCGGTCCGATCGGCACAGAAACGCCCTCTAGCAGCAAGCCTTCAATTTCACGCTAGCCCAAACAAGTAAATCTAACCCGAGCTTGTTGACATATTATCAGGCCAATTGGACTTGCTCGGATGATGTACGATCTCAAGGAGGGGCACTTATTTCGTAACACTGATCTAACTGCTACATACGACCATAGACTCAAGAGAATTGGGCATCCCGTCCGCTCTGCCATACACAAGCTTGAGATCGGTGGATTAGTAGTTGGGTGGGTGACCACCAGCGAATACCCACTGTTGTATGTTTTAATTTTTTTTTGCTGTTTTCTATGTTTTGTAGTGGATAGGGGTTGTGATAGTGGTGGCAGATCTAGCAGGAGACGTAATCGGTGGAAGAGAGGTCGGTGCGAAAGTGGCATTAGAGCAGCGAAGGGCAACGAAGCATCTAGCCATCAAGAAGCTCTCCGTCCACCTTGATCCTTAACCCTCTACTTCTTTGTAACAATATGGCGGTGATCCCACTCTAGAATCGGGAGGGCGTATATCACATCACAGTGTCATTATGATAATGACAGTCTCAATAGATGGATTATAGCTAACATCCATCCTTTAGCTATCTTCAGCGCTTATATCAAGTTTCTTCCACTTATGGCTGTCTAAAACTATGAAATCAATGGGCATCGCGGTATTCACCTCATAACATCAAGGCACGTGGCGATTTCCTTCCCTAAACCCCTTGCTAAATAAATATATGACATATACTGATATCTTTGTCAGTAGATGACATTAATTTGGAGTAGGGGGTTAGAGACGGCGTGATTTTGGCAGCTTTGAGGGCGGCTGTGTTGTGAGAATGTGTGTGGCTACGTCGTCAACCACCACGGTATACCCTAGCCAGGGAGGAGTAAATAATCATTAAATCCAATCATTCGCTACCTCTTCCTCGCCACTGAGTATAACGATCACAATGGTCTCTAACACCAGCCTTAAATTTGAGCACTACCATCCCTCTCACACGCTTAGAGTTTATAAGACCAAGAGCCGAGTTTATTAGCATTGCCAGAATGCTACTAGTGAGTTCTAGCAAGAGGAGACGGCTACAAGATTAAGGTGTTGGGAAAGGGCTTTAATTTATAACTCGGTCCTAATTGCTTAATCTATCAAGAATAGTTGAGGGGTTGTAAATACTCCACTCCATCGATCGTTGTTGTAAGTGATCCGTTGGCAGAGAAAATATTCACAAGAGCATCTATTTCCGCATGGAACCCATCAGGGCTCGTCTTCTTAGTGCCAAATACAGCACCGGATTGGAGGATATCCGAAAACCAGTCGACATGGACGCTATAGTAATTTGGGGGCTTAACATACGAGGTAGCATTCTCATACCCATTTATGATGTGGCGGTAGTCGTCACTAAAGTTGCTGTATCTAACAGCGACGCTCGCTGAAGTGAGCGTAACATTCGCAAAGCCGTGTGCCTTACCATAGAGCGTATAGTTTCCGGCCACGAGCGTGTTCTCGACAGGCACGACCGCTCCAGGTGGGAAGGGTGTTGCCCATGGGATGGTATCAGGTATTTTGAAGACGTCGGCGGGCTTTGTGGGCTTACGACCGGTGCGTTTGGCGAGCATAATACGATAGTTGCTACCTCCTTGGGCAGTAGAAACTGGGCACTGGAGTGGGTTGACACCTCCACAGGAAGGAGAAGTGACGAGGGCTTGCCAATACACGATTTTGGTGCTATCAAGAGAGAAGCCGGCGTCAGCGCGGCCGTTCCAGTTTTGATCGTTGATGGAGCCATTAGAGAGGTCACCAGCAGTATTAATGCGCTGGCCGTAGTAGTCAATGTCGCTACGGTCGCCCCATCGGTCAAGGAGAATGGGCTGGAAAAAGCGGCGAGGGCCGTTGTTGCGGGTCGACACTGCGAGGAGCGTAACCACAAGGTCAATGATAGGGGGGATGCCGCGCATGCCGGTCATCCATATCTGACGATTCGAGCCGCGGGTGTCCATAATGAGATAATTTTGATTATCGGGAGACGAAACAATCGGGTCAGCATACTCGGGGTGGCTGGTAATGCGGCGAACTGCACCAGTGACAACGTGAATGGCGTAGAGGTCGACGTTGTTGGCCTCAACATTAGAGCCGAGGTAGAGGATCTCCTCCCCATTGCCAGACCAGCCGCGAAGCTCACCAAGTGATAGGGGCTGAGGATTAATTTTAAGTTGGTTGCCCTCTGCATAGATAGCAGGAGTGCTATTGGCGCGGGCTAGGATGTTGACATCAATGAGATCATAACGTGGGACGCGAAGGGAGCCGCTGGTGGGTCTAGCATTAAATTGGAGCCTCCCCGTGAATGTGGTTTGACCGCTGTTAGACAAAGAACTCCATAAAATATGTGTATCATCTGGATGAAGACGCAACTCGCGCGGAGAGCCGCCGGTAGCGGATGCATTGGTGGAAACGGGCCAGAAGATAGGGTAGATATGCGTGCGGCCAGGCGTGCACAATACACTAGCAAGCGGTTGACCGCCGCAGTCGAGGATGTTATGTCCCCACAAGATCTTGGTGCCACCCCGGTAGACGTGGGGATAGTCGATAACCGGATCGAGGGATTGTTTGTTCTTGGCTGGCACAGCGCAGCTCATACACTTCCAGGCATCACCATTAGGGAAGTTTGTGCCATCGGCCGCAATGAGTATCACCTGTGCGCCTGAGTAGATACTGGCGGGGTCTGGCGCGGCTGGAGCGCCAGTAAAATTGACACTAACAACGACGTGTTTACCATCGGGTGTGAAGTCACCGGACTGGAAGTCATAGTTCTCCTGGTAGTAGATACATCCGGTGCGGCGAGGGTTGATAGATGCTGTGCAGGCGCCCGCATTTGTAGTGTTGATGGCGGGCGGCAGAGAGAGTTGAGTGATCTCGAAGAATTCTGGATGTGGCGGATCGGTAGTCGATGCGGCAGCGACAGCAGCAGCACTGAAGATAATTCTCTTCGCGAAATTGAAAGACATGATCTCTCTGCTGCTTTTGCTGTTATGTATTGCTCAGCGTCGCAAAGGAATCTTAGGCGAATAACGCACTCCTATTATCCTTTGCTAGAGGTGCTTAGGCCGGTCACTTTGATGGCTTGAGGTTTTTGGTAAAAAAAGATTGTAAGCAAGCAGCTCAAGTTATATAGCATCTTGATTTCAATCTCGCCCTTTTTCGTCTCTATTTTCATTCATTCTCGGCCCCATCTCCGCACCTTGGTTTCTATCTCGGTCTATCTTCAGACCCAGCCGCTGTAGTATCCAAAAATTTGACAAGTTCGAGTGAAGTTAAAATGCGGGGTAGCGGTTCTTACCCCACATACAGATTATAGGAGTATGGTATACAAATGATATTCTATCACCTCTGCTAACTTGAAGGAAATTAGATAAACTGCTTTACGCGGATAAACTAGAACAGGGTTCACACATAATGACACTCGGATAATCTGCTGGGGCATTGATACATTAATAGACTGCAGCAAAGGTCCCACTCTCGGATAAACTGTCTGTACTTGAACAAGGCCAGCACAATAACACTCGGATAAACTGCATCATAGATGGCTCCGTCCACTCTCGCATAAACTCAAACTGGATTTTGTGGCTGATAGTCAACGAATTTCGGCAGTTTCATTCGATGCCCAAGTGATCGATAGTCTGTGGGGTCTCTACACATTTGCGGGGTTTCCTTCCCCGCTTTCCATCCCCACACGCTAAGGGATGGCCATGACCAGCCCTAAAGAAACCAATCAATACAGCTCGCGTTGATATTCACCGACGAATTCTTGTTGCAAAATATTGGAAGGCTGAATGAGTTCGTCCTATGTCTTATACGATTTGAATGACATGGCCAAAAAGTATAAAGAGTTCAACGTCCCTATAGTATTAAAAAGGCATCAGTACATTACGTTGAGGGAGTAATCCTCAGCATATCTTCCTTGCACTATCCGACGTATTGACTATCCATATCAACGCTAACGTCAACGTCAACTATCAATTACCATTCCTTCCTATGGCTTCTCCGCTCACCACCGAGAAGCCTGTCACTATTGCAGACCACTATGAGATTGGGGATGACGATGGTAACATCAAAGGCTCAGATGTCATTACTGACGCTGCAATTAAGGGTCAAGCCGTCTCGGGTTATGAAAGTTTGACTCCATGGCAAACCATAAAACACTTTAAGATGGCTACTGCTCTTTGCTTTGCTGCTGCTTTTAGTGCTGCAACAGACGGGTACCAGATCGGGTGAGTTAGCTACCAACTGACTCCTTTCGTATTATTCTTGCTCTTTGTCATTAATATTCTTCTTGTTTAGTATCAACGCTAGTATCATCGCGAATGTGGGATTTGTTGCGCAGTTCGCCACTGAGAAGAATGCCAATGGTACCCCCGCTCTCGCCTCACCCATTCTAAGCGGCTGGTCCTCTGTTGTATCCGTTGGTCAGATTATCGGCATGGTGGGATTGTCCTTCTACACTGTCAGATTCGGCAGGAAGGTCGCTATGTATACTTACTGGCTCATTCTCGTGGGCTCCATCCTTGCCGAGACACTTACCCGCAGCTGGGAGGGCTGGTTGGTCGGCAAACTTCTCGCTGGTATCGGTGTCGGCTGTCTTCAATCTACTATCCCAGCATATATTTCCGAGTGTGCTCCTCCTCGTATCCGGGGTGGTTTATTGATGCTCTACAGCTTCTGGTGGACCCTAGGCTCTTTCTTCGCCCAGGTGGCCCTAAACAGTCTTAATTCCAAGAACCCGCACAACTATCTCAACGCCCTGTACTCTCAATGGGCTCAGATTGGCTTGATGCTCTCCATATATCTCTTCCTCCCTGAGTCCCCCGCATGGTGCGTCACAGCTGGGAAGTTGGAGCTCGCCAAGAAGTCACTGTCGTACCTCAATCGCGGCGTCGAGAATTATAATGTTGATGCACAACTCGAGATCATTGTCTTAAACGTCGAGCATGAGCGCGCTCTTTCCATCGAGCAGCGAAGAGAAAAGTGGTACGCCATCTTCCAAGGCGTCAATGGCCTTCGGACTGTGGTCACCCTATGGACCAACCTCACGCAGCAGTTCATTGGTCTCTCCCTCTTCGGCACGTTCGGAACCTATTTTTTCCAACAGGCGGGTCTCAAGAATCCTTTTAGAATTAAAGTTATCACGTCGTCTATCCAGATTGCGACTGTTATCGTTGTCGTTCTGAGCGCTGATAGAGTCGGCCGTCGATATATCGCTTGCTATGGCACAACACTTTCCTGGCTTGCCTGCATTGCCGTTGGTATTGTTGGCGTCGTGCCGTCTACTAATGCGTCCACCTACATCTTTATCCTCTTTGCCTGTTTATGGAGTACGTATATCCTGCCATTCTCTCCTTCTGCCCTATAACCTAGAAGATTTGCTAACTTTTCACAGATGTCGGGATCGCCGCCAACGGTGCTACTGGTTGGGGCTTCATCGGCGAGATCTCGTCCCAGCGCCTCCGTCCTTATACCGCGGGTTTTGGTGCCGCAGCGACCTGCGTCATTGGTGTTGTCATGAGCGTTCTCGTCCCGTATATGACTAATGTTAACAAGTGGCATTGGGGCCTCAAGACCGCCTGGTTCTACGTTGGTGTCGGAGCGCCATTCACGCTCGGCATGTGGTTTCTAATTCCCGAGACAAATGGGTAAGTTTAGAACGCACTTTTCGCGTTTTGATTTATTTTGGAAATCCAAACTAACCTTCCTTTAGCCGGTCTGCTGCTGAACTAGACGAGCTCTTTGAGCGAGGTATCAAGCCATGGAGATTTCACAAGACGGAGACTGCAACCCAACGTGTCCTTAAGGAACGCGAGATTTAGTAAGCGATCGAAGAATTGCCTTCGTTCACAAATGAATGTCCAATATTGTTACGTTGAGTTCTCGGGTTGATGTAGTTAGTGTAGTCATTATAATTGTCAAATAGCAATTTATTAATGCATTAGATATACTATGCTACGCTTCGTGTAGAAACGCACCTGACATCAAAGAATAAAAAGGGGAATACTTTACTTACCACATCTCTTTTTACTCTTCTACATGTTCATGATTGTTGTGAATCTCCTCGGGGAGGAGACGAGGGGACTTATTCACGAAGATGACCGACTTATCTACTACGCCACCGCCCACTCCTACTTCAGTCAGAAATCACATATACTCCATAAATATTGTACTACTTTATTACGCATTAGACATGTGGACGTGACAGTGAGATTAATAAGCATTAACACAACAATCTCTCCTTTAAGCCTACACACATTACTCTATTAGTTAACTCTTTTAATCCATTTAACCTTCTATTCGGCTATTCTGCTCAATTGTCTCTCGTTTAAGTCTATATACATTACTCTTAAGATTAACTCTTTCAATCCTTATAACATTCTATTGATTTATCTCTCCGATTCTTGAAAGTGTTCTTAAGATATGATGCTGATTTCTTTGGCGTTCTCAGCAGGGTCTTGTAGTCTGTATGTACAATGCCGAAACGAGCGCTATAACCGGCTGACCATTCTATAATCGATTATTATTAGTATTGCCACGGCAAGCATAAAGACTTGGGAATTTAACATACCGAAGTTATCCATAAGACTCCAGACGTAGTAGCCCTTGACTGGCACGCCATCCTCGTTGATAGCCTGCGAAATGGCATCTAGATAGAGCCCCAAATACCGTATGCGGAACTGATCATCCACCGCCTGTTCCAATGTCATATTATTCTCACCGGGACAGGGGCACCCATTCTCTGTGATTATAATTGGAATACTATAACGTTTCCACAGCCAGTTGAGTAGCTTCCGAAATCCTTCCGGAGCAACTCGTAACCACATCATGCCAGACACAGGGCCGGCTTCTTTCCCTTCGCTATTGACTGCGCCCTCTTCCACATTGCCAGTTATGTCATCGTCCGCAGGCGGATCAGGTAGGGCCTTTGCGTATTTTGTCGAGTAGTGATTCAGGCCGAAGAAGGAATTGAGAGGGATTGATTTTCGGAGGAGTTCGAGCTCATCAGGTGTGAACTCAGGAAGACGCGAACCTAGCTGGGCACGCATTACAGCGGGATAGTCTTTCCCTAAGAAAATCGGGTCTGCGAACCAGCCGAAGTAGAATTCCATCCTGCGCGGTGCAGCGGCCTGGTCTGCCTCGCTATTTGAGTCAAACGGCTCGTACATATGGCCGTTCAAAACAATGGTCGTGAAGCCTCCCTGGGTCGACTGGAACTCGTTGGCATAGATTTGCGCGACAGATGTGTGTGAGAGGATGATTGTGTGTCCGACCCGCCATGGTTCCGTCTTAGTATCAAAGCCTGTCGCCCGGTTATGGCCAGGTGCAAGTGAGCCACTGTGGTGTCCAAAGATTGAGATGACATAAGGTTCATTGAAGGTAATCCATTCCTTCACGCGGTCTCCAAAACGGGAGAAGCACAGTCGCGCATAATTTTCGAAATCAGCCTTGAATTCAGCCGTATTCAAAAAAGCACCATATTGGTCGTAGAGGGCCTGAGGTGCATCCCAATGATAAAGGGTGACGGAGGGCTTGATATTACGTGCGAGTAGCTGATCAATGAGGTTGTTATAGAATACGATCCCAGCTTCGTTGACCTGGTTATCACGGCCACCTAGCGGGATGATGCGTGACCATGAGATAGAGAAGCGGTAGACGTCGAGATCCAACGATTCCATCAGCTCAACATCCTCTGGCATACGATTGTAGTGGTCACATGCGACGTCGCCATTGGCTCCACTGGTGCGTGAGGGAGTGACATGCGAAAACGTGTCCCAAATAGAGGGACCTTTGCCGTCCTGGAACGCGCCACCCTCGACCTGGTATGCCGCCGTAGCAGCACCCCAAACAAAATCTCGCGGAAGTGGCAGATCTTTAACAGACTTCTGTGCTGTCGTTAATGTGTTTTTGGAGGGGGTCTCCACAACATCGCTTCGTTCGAACATGGTGAGTGAAAATAGGTGAACGAACTCAAGTAAATGAGGATGGTTTTACTTTACACAAATATAAGGGGGGAAGCAGCTCTCAAATATTAGACGTTGGTCTCCTCTACAGTTCATCATAATAGATTTTGCAGAACCCTAAGATGGACCCAATGCGGGCGTAGCGGGGCTGGGATCGGGGAAGAAGTCAGTTAGGTTAGGCCAGGTCATGCAGTATGGAAACAATGGAAAATGACAGACAGATCAAGGGCATCAAGGTGGGGACGAAAAGCTCAGCTCGGGTTAATAGCAGACGAATTCCTTGAGAGACGTATTTTTGGAATTAAAAGAACAGAACAATTGCATTCAAACATCTGATTATTTAGTTACCGGAACGGATAAATATTAGTGTAAAGTTGGTACCGCCGCGGATAAATGTGTTGTGTTAGCTCCACTACGCTTGTGCCTCCAAGTCCCACTTAGCAAAAGGTCTAAAGACCAGACAACATGAGCGAATGCGCGTTGGAAACTCTGATGTATTCCATACAGTAATCAAAAAGCTTATTGTGGTATACAATTATGCAGGTTGAACCCCGGCCCGTGTTAAGTGACAAATCTCTCAGTCGGGTACAGCGCGCCATAAACGTAGGATTTATATCGTCCACAGCCATCTTTTCTCGACGTTCGCGTTCCATTTTCTTCTCGTTGCTCTCCTTGTCTGGTCTGTTCTCTTTGGTATTTAAGGCCGGTTTGACTTTTTAACAAAACCCCTACTGGCATTATGGCATCAATCGTCAACCTTCGTTTTGAGCACTATCATCCCGAGTCTCCACAGCTGCAGGTAACCCAGGACACTACACCGCGCTTGTCATGGACATTCCAGAACGCTTCCAGTGCTTTTTCTCCGCAAAGCTACGATATTGAAGTCTCGGAGGAGGGTTGCGGCTCAACCCTCAACCATCTGTGCACAGTACGGCGCGCGTCCTCACTATCTCGTCTTGTTCCGTGGCCGCTTGATCGACATCTCCTCTCGCGAGAGAGGATCTCAGTACGAGTACGGGCATGGGATGCCGCAGGGCAGGACACGCCCTGGAGCACACCTGCCCGCCTCGAGATTGGCCTGCTCAGCCGTGACGACTGGCATTGTAAGCGCATCGCGGCGCCATGGGCACCCAGCACGGTACCAGATCCGGAACAGCTGTACCGTAAAGAGTTCTCCCTCCCGGCGGCTGGCTCGGCGGGTATCATCGATCAAGCGCGGCTCTACATCACCGCGCAAGGAGTCTACGAAGCCGAAATTAACGGCCAGCGTGTAGGCGACATCTTCATGGCGCCTGGCTGGACCGCCTACGATGCGCGCCTCCCATACCAGACCTATGATGTAACGTCCCTCCTGTCAGGCGGCGTCAACTGTCTGGGCGTGCGCGTTGCGGAGGGATGGTTCTCGGGGCGCATTGGTTTTGAGGGCGGCCATCGAAACATCTGGGGTTTGCACACGGCCCTGATGACCCAGCTGGAGGTCCGCTACATCGATGGCCGAGAGTTGCGCATTGTGACCGACGGCTCATGGCAGGTTACGTGCGGACCAATTCGCTTGGCCGAAATCTACGATGGAGAGAAGTATGATGCCACACTCGAGATCCCGGGCTGGTCGTCACCAGTGGCTTCCTCATCAATAACAGGCAGTATGGAAAATAGTGCTGAAATCAGCGTAGCCACCTGTTGGGAACCAGTCGTGATAATGGATTTCCTGCCAGCCACCACCAATCTCACAACAGGCTTTAGCGAACCTGTGCGGCGCAGTGAGGTTATCAATCCGGTGCAAAGAATCACCACGCCAGCTGGCAAAATCGTCATTGATTTTGGCCAGAACCTAGTCGGCTTCGTGCGTCTAACGAATATCACAGGACCGCGCGGCCATCAAATTACCCTCACCCATGTCGAAGTCTTGGAAAATGGGGAGATTGCAACGAGGCCACTGCGTGTCTGCAAAGCTGTCGATATCTACACACTTAAAGGCGATGCCGGTGGCGAGCAATACGAGCCTCGATTCACATTCCACGGCTTCCGCTATGTGCAAGTGGATGGATGGAATGATGCAGTCGATCTGAGCGCCTCCATTAAAGCCGTTGTCTGCCACACGGATATGAGGAGCGCCGGCACCTTCGATTGCTCTGATCCCTTGCTTAACAAGCTATATCAAAATATCCGTTGGGGAATGCGCGGCAACTTCCTTTCCGTACCGACCGACTGCCCGCAGCGTGATGAAAGACTAGGCTGGTCCGGCGATCTAGCCTTGTTTGCCCCCGCCGCATCCCTGATCTATGACTGCTTCGGTATGTTGAAGAACTGGCTGGTAGATGTCGAATACGACCAGAAGGTACTGGGCGGCGTCCCGGCAATGGTAACGCCCAACTCAACCATTGTCGACCCAGTTTGGTGCCGACGGAAGCCATGTGCCGTGTGGCATGATGTGACCATCCTAGCCCCGTGGGAACTGTACAACGAGACAGGAGACGTGGCGATTCTTGCACAACAGTATGCTAGCATGACAACGTGGATAGATATCGTGCCGCGTCGCAAAACCGACGGAACTCACTTGTGGGACCCGTCCATATTTCAACTCGGGGTACGCATCTGTCTCTGTTTATCTCTGTGTCGCACCTGCTAACTGTAGGGTTTTCATCAGGACTGGCTCGATCCTGTTGCTCCAGCCGATGCGCCGTGGAAATCGGCTACTGATGCCCAGCTCGTCGCCAATGCCTTTCTCGTCCACAGTCTAAACCTCATGGCTCTCATCTCGCGCATTCTCGGTCACACCGCCGACTACGCAAAGTTCTCCACCGACGCTCTCGCCACCCAAAAGGACTTCCAGAACGAGTATGTCTCACCGAACGGTCGGCTCGTCTCCGATTCCCAGACAGCCTATGCCCTCGCGATCTGCTTCGACCTACTCACGCCTGCACAGGCTGTGGTCGCCGGCGATCGTCTCAAGTACCTTGTCCACAAGAATGGATTCAGGATCGGCACCGGATTCGCGGGCACGCCATTTTTGTGCGAGGCCCTTGCACGGACAGGTCATACGAATATAGCGTACGCAATGCTCCTCGAAAAGACATGCCCCTCCTGGCTATATCCCGTGACAATGGGGGCAACAACAATGTGGGAGCGCTGGGACAGCTTACTGCCCGATGGGTCAGTGAACCCTGGCGAGATGACAAGCTTCAATCACTACGCCTTTGGTGCCATCGCAACTTTCCTCCACGAGCGTGTCGCGGGGCTTCGACGCTTAGCGCCTGGATGGACGAAATGCCGCTTTGCGCCGTTAGTAGGAGCTGACTTCGAGAGGGCTAGTGTGGAACATGTTACGCCTTTCGGTGTTGTTTCGTGCGCGTGGGAGACGAAGCAGGATGTTGGGGAGATGCATACAATAAAGATGCAGGTTTCAGTGCCATATGGAGTGACCGTGGAGGTTGTGGTGCCGCAAGAGAAGGGCGAGAAGACAGAGACAGTAGGAATGGGCGAGTGGGTGTTTGAGTCGAGACTTAGTAGGGACTATGAGTGGCCGATTAAGCCACTTCCGCCGAAGTCATAGATCTATAAAATTACTCCGGTATGATCTTGGAATATAGGCAGTATAAAGAGTGGCTAAGTATGCCGTTAGATTTTGCATATTTAGAGTTGTGTATTACAACTTTAGTACTCGAAACGTAACTTAATCTAGAATTAAAGTTAGTTTCTTTTGACTGTATAAAGGCGAGCTATCGAATACACATGACTAACATAAAGATTATAAGATTCTCGTTGCTAAATATGGCTCTCGTAACCATCGTACTGAGAAGCTATGTTCTAGATGTGTATTCCAATCCAAGTCGAACTTTGCGACCCTATATGCCTAAACTAAGGTCGGATACTTACTCCCTACTACATTCATCCCCGTTCCAGTGAATTTGACACTTAATAATCTATTGCAGTTCTGTGGGCCGTGCTTAACATTATGCCCACAGCATAAGGCAAACATCAGATTTCTACTTCTACGCATCACTCGTCAATGAGTCCGAAGCCTTCGACTCTAAGTGTGCTAGAATATGCGGATACAACTCCTTAAAACGCCACGCAATCTCCGCCACTGGCGAGTCTGCATGGTGATCGATCACCTCCAGCATTGCTGCGCCCACCAGGCGGATCTTCTCGACACATGACTCGCCGTTTAGGCGCAGGTTCTCCAGGCTGCTCGTGTGTAGGATGTAAAGCATATCCTCCGCAATGCGAACCTTCTGCAACAGTAGTATCGACGACTCACCGCGGTGGGTGCGGAGCTCGGGTATGTGGTATGCCGGCGCCGGATCGAGATGCCCGGAGCGGGAGCCGGAGCTTGGAGACTCGTTCAGTGTGAGGATGTTAGGCCAAAGAGACGAGGCGGTGTGCCAATTGGTGATGCCGGCGTTGACGAGGGCGGTCATGGCTTGCACGATGACGAGACGCAAGCATTGGTAAGATACGTGGAGGTTGATTCGCTGGAGGGCAAAGGTGCGAGCCAAGGGTGGCTTGTCGTTCCCCTGGCCAAATGAGAAGCTTGCCGGCGAGAGAGAGAGCGTTGGGTGGGCACGTAGACAGGTTGGGACGTTGTCGAGGGAAGTCTCAAAGGAAATGTAAAGGTCGCATAGACGTGATAGCTCTGCTAGACCGGGCATCCCACTGGCTCTATTTTCTCTGTCTTCCAGCCTAAGGTATCGGTCCTCTAGAGCGTCTGTCTCGAGAAGTACTAGATATGCCGCGCGCCAGAGGTCCTGGTTGAGATTGAATCCAGTGATTAATAGTGGTAGTGGCTCTGCCAAGTCTTGACACACGAAGGAATCCTCACCATCTAGGCTCTTAGAGTACTGGACTGTAATACCACTCTCTACCAAATACCGTCCTAGTGTAATATGATGTTTTCCAAGGATCCCCGCCGATTTGTCGCCCGTGAAAAGAACCCAGAAGAGACGTCGGCAGAGCTGACTTTCCACCTTATCCATTCTAGCATAGGCCGTCTCCTCGTGTAGCCGCATGTCTTGCGCCAGCGCAATAGCGGATTCCAACTCGTCCCATGTTGTTCGTGGTTTTCCCACGGAATGCGTATATCCCGACTGAAAGTAGCGGATTGCAATTGAGGACGACGTGAGCTGTTCCATCGCACGGTATAGCTCTAAGCTACGCTTAGATGCGTGATAGAACTTGTCTGCAATCAGAGAGCCTTCCTTGAAAATAGTGCTCGGGATAATTGCTGCAGTTATCGCACACAGAGCTACTGTTAATGTGAAAACCTGCAGATCCACTTCCCGTCGTTCAATGCCCGGCTGAAGAAGGCATAACCCAAGCTCGATGTTCGGTCGGTGGACAATTGGCATAAGTGGGTAAAGACAGTCGAAGTAGTGGTTCACACATCTTCTTGCAAGCGATGGCATGGACATGTCCAGCCCAAGGCTTCCCACTGCTGTCTCCAACTCATGGTAGATGGCAGCAAATAGCTCGGAGGGCGTGGCATGCGGGTTTTCGGACCTGGCAATATTCTGGGACAACGGGGAACCTTGCCCCGGTCTGGGCGCGGCAGCGACAACAGCACTACTGGCAGGGCTTCGATATTGCGCGACATGGCTACCATGCGAAGGTGGAGGAGATATCGAGTACGATGGGTCATGGCCACGGGTTTGGTTCGGGGGGTCGTGAGTGGTTAGTAGTGGTGCCAGAACAACCGGGCCAGGGCCATCATTGGCGTGATCGCCTTCGCCTCTGTCGCCGTCGGAAGACGGTCGAGGCCCCCGTTTGCGGTGCTGCGTTGAGAAGCGACAAAGCAACGACCTGTTTTCGCAGTTCGCGCAACTAGGACGTCGGAGATCACACTATATACTAGGTTAGTCTGAGCGAGGCAAGGCTATGAACTAGACGAGAGTAAATATGAGTTAAGGACAAGAAGAGAGGAGCACCTAGATGATGCAGGATGAAAGACTATAATATATGCATAAGACTTAGAGCATATACTAAGGCTTAACCAATAATAAGTAAATATCCGATAAGTATAGGGTAGAACAAGCCACGCATAAAAACGCGACTAATACTGTACATATACAGAATTAAAAGACCAATTTGTATGTTAAATACTTAAACTAGTAATTCAAGGATTAAGACTCATAAAGGAACGCCCAATAGAGACAAAACTAGAAGAAGGTCCACGGCCTAAGCACATAACTAAAAGATCATGTGTATCGACTGGCACATGGCCAGCCATGAGCTTAATGAACGCACTAGAAAAGCATGCCTGTCCTACTGACGCTTGCCACGACAGCGCCACAGCAAGAGCATAGGCGCGAGGAAGGAGGAGGTGGACGAGCAGAACTATCTAGCGCCATAGGCACACTCACCTTTGTTTTCCTCGAGCGACAGTAGTCGCAGGCCTGCGTCAGGCGCCGCAGAGGGCGATCGCGTCGCATGATATTGCTGTTCTCGGTTCTGGGCATGGTTGGAACCCCAGGAGGAGGCGGAGCGCGGCAGACGCATGTGCTGGCTGGAACTATGACGGTCGTCCTGTCGAAAACAGCAAGGTCTGGCAGGCGTTGCTTTGTCGAAATCTTGCCGCATGTTGTTCATCCGCGGAGTGTGGCCACGAAGCGAGAACAATTGGAAAAGATGGCTGCTATTTATCCGCGGACTTCACAAATTACTCCGTGCTGTTCCCTGCAACTCGTGTCACCAGACAACTGTGGAGAAGGGTCTGTGCACAAACTGCATCACTGTACCTCTTCTCGCCACAAGCTTCCTGTTGCTACCCCGCATTGTTAAGACTGTGGGTCATATTTACAATATATACAGGGCTATCGGAGAGCTTGTATCGGGGTCGAATCAAGCAGTAAGTGTTCGACACAGCACATACGGTCATGGCCCCAGTTGACAAACTCCTCTCCCTCGACATGGGAACAGACGAATGTCTCTACGGCCTGCGCCGAGACCTCGACTCCACCAGCACAGTAATCAACGTGCACCGCCAGACCCTCGACATCCTCCCCCTCGACAGCCTAAACTACGGCCCCGACCTCATCAAAGAGCTGCGCCTTAACATCCCAACCTGGGATTCGCCGTGGACGACTCTCACAGTGTCGCGGGCATCGGGAGGAGGAGTGAAAGCCGCCTGAGACGAGTAGGCGCCACATTTCCTAGCGGCCTCCGTAGTGACGAGGGAGTTGCCTCGCATCAACGTCCTAGAGCTAGAGGTCACAGCGAGGCTAAGAAGGCTGGGGTAAACCGTGGGAAGACTGACACTCGTAAATGCTTATATGTGGTTGAGAGCATACGTGATAACCCCCCGAAAGGAACGAACAGAGCACTCTATTGTATTGCTTTTCCATGGCGCATCTAAGCCGTAATGCTTATAATCGCTTCTTCGGGGTAGGAAATCACTTCGGTAACTATGCATCATTCCGCAATAGGATATCCAACAGCGATGAACCAACTGTTGGACTTCAATTGGTTCTCATCCTCTACACCTTCGCTAAACCCAACTGTCGCAACATCCCCATCCCCATTGCAACGCCCCGACCCTATAGACTCACCTTGCCATCCCCAATGTCCAAATGAGCAATCTCCACCACGCCAAACATGACACTCACCAACTCCCCCAAGCAGCCGCCGAAGCAAGCAACCCCGCCAACACCAACCTATGTAACAGCCCCACCCTCATCGACTCCCGCGCCGACGTCATCAACCGCGGCAGCACCAGCCTCATCCACCTCCTCCCCAGCGGCCACATCCGCAAAAACGTCTACCCCGAGCACTTCGACAAAGCGCGCTTTACCAAGCGCCTCGAGATCGAGTCCCGGATCTATACGCGCCTCCCCAAGAAGCACCCGCGCCTCCTCGAGATGTTCAGCTACTCCCGCGAAGAGGAGCTGGTGCTCGAGTTCATGCCGCGCGGGGACCTGGGGAAGTATCTGCGCGGGGAGGATCCGAGGACGCAGCGGAGTGGGGAGTTACGGGGTGCGAGGGAAACGGTGGAGGTTTCGCCGAAGCAGAGGTTGCAGTGGGCGTGTGATGCTGCGGAGGGGCTGGCGCTGCTGCATGAGCACGGGGTGTGGCATTGTGATTTGCGGGCGATGAATTTCCTGGTTGATGAGGGGTTGAGGTTGAGGGTTATTGATTTTGAGGGGTCGTCTATTGATGGGGGGTGGCGGCGGCTGTGGAGACAGCGCGGTTCTTTTTGCCGCGGGGGTGGAAGGACCCGTCGACGGCGAGGACGGAGGTATTTGCGTTGGGGTCGTTGGTTTATGAGATCATGACGGGGAGGGAGCCGTATCAGGAGGTGGAGGATGAGGATGAAGTGACGGCGCTGTTGCGGAGAAGAGGTTTCCGCCTGTGGATGGTTTGATGTGTGGGGATGTGATGAAGTGCTGGCTTGGGGAGGTGGAGTAGGCGGAGGAGGTGTATTTGTTGATCAAGGCAAGGCTGTAACTACGTGGGGATTTGATGGCAAAGGGAGGGAAGGGAGGAGGGCTAGTTTGTTACGTAGGTGGAAAGCGGGATAGAGAGAGAAATGGAGAGATGGGTAGAGAGAGGAATGGGGAGAGAGGGATAGAGAGAGAGGGATAGAGAGAGAAAGAAATGTGAGGGAGAGGGATAGAGAGAGAAACGGAGGGAGAGAGGGATAGAGAGAAATGGAAGAGAGAAATGAATAGAGGGAAGGATGGAAGGGTGTTAGGACGTGAGAAACCAGAGGCAAGAGATGATGAGAAAACTTGGATATACCCAATTCAGCCGCATAAAGGCGCCGGCGACCAGAACGAGGAATGTTGGCTATACCCCAATCAGAACGAGGAGAGCTGGATATACCCCAATTCAGCCGCATAAACGCGTCCAACACCGAGAACAAGGTCGAGCTGACCATCCCCCCAATCAGCCGCATAAACGCACCCGCTCAGTCTCGCCGGCGTCTAACTGCAACACGCACATAGCATATACTACCAGATTCAGGCATTACCGCATCTGACAGCACCCTCAATATCACACATCCGCCTTCTCCCAAAGAAGTCGTCTCTCCCCTTTCACAAAACCTCCCCCTACTACCATATCTATTCTTAACCCCCAGCCTCGGCACCACTAGTCCCCCAATAGCCCCCCCGCCTTGACCTCCCCCGCCCCACAGCACGCACGATACTCCCATCGGGCGCTCTTTCCGCCCCGCCACGCGTTCCCATTTAGTGAGGTAGCACTCGCTCACTCGCCGCACTGGGTCATGGGCGGGAGAGTCTCGACCGGTCTCTTAAGGATGTGTTAATTTCCCAACAGCGAGTGAGTGCGCCAAGGTGGGTTGGGCTGTCAGCACCAGGCAGCGCTGATGAGTGGTTTTTTCAGCCTTATAGGATAAGATGATGGGATGGGATGGATTGGGATGTCAGCGTTGGCTTGTTGTGGAGATGAGGGAGTGAGATCAGCTTGCGCCAGGGAGGCTTCAACGGTGGATCGGATCCAGGTACGCGATCAGGGACGAGTCAGGGGCCGCGTTTGAGAGAAATCCTTTCTCTTGGTGGGTTGGTGCCTGGATGCCTCGCGGGGTTTGGGAGTGTCTGACGTTGAGATTGGTGGAGGACGCTAGGGAGGACGGACGTGGACGGGCCCACCTGAGCTCCGTTAATCAATATATTTGCTTGGCGATGGAGGGAAGATGTTTTCGTATAGGGGTAGGGGTGTGTGTGGTAAAGGATGGGAAACATTGGCCTGGGGTAGTATTATATGCTATTATATTGTAGGCCGTTATATATCGGCATATATTGGAGTCCCTACGCGAAACAAGTTGCCTAAATATTTGTGTTTATTTGTTGTCTTTGGATTATAGATTATAGATTATAGATTATCGTGGGTTTGTCAATCTGTGTGCAACGAAGCGGGTGGTGCTTGATTGCCTTGCACCGCATGGCTTCTGTAGGGGTACGACGATGAAAAGGTGAAGGGGTGTGTGACACTACCCAGGGTAGAAGATACACCCCTCGCCCATATATTCTCGCCGCCACAGCCGGGTAGAGGGTACGCACAGACGGCTAAGTGTTTGTGCATTGAAATTGCATTTCATCCACATTGTCATCCCATCGCTTTCTTCCCTTGCTGTCCCTTGGTGTCCCTTCTGACCACACTATCCATCCATCTCCCCCTTACAGCCAATCACGACCCGCCAGTCCACTCTAGAATCGATAGTATGCCCATATTTTATAGATATTATATATTATATACACATTATATATCGATATTGTATTTATATGCATACCCACCCACCTCTTTATACACATGCCAAGTCTGACATAGCTGCGATACGATATATATACCCCACTCACCTACATTTATACACACCTGGCAACGCCATTTATCGATTCCCCCCGCCCCATACGCACCACCAAACCCACGAGCTCAGTCCCCATCCTGTCCTCCTACCCTGCCCAGCCCCGCCTGCTCCAGGCCCTCCCTCCCCAAAACAGAGTGGGAAACAGGCAAGGAAGGGGAAAAAGAGGAACCCTTGCCTAATCTTGTTTCCCGATATCCGTGTCCCTTCCCGCTGTCTCTCAATGCCTCTTCTTCTTCTTTCCTCCTCGCCGTTGCCGTCTCTCCCATTAACCTCCACAACACACTTCCCAACTACAGTCACTCGTTTGAAAACCCCGTCTTCGTCGTCCTAGCCTCTTGTCTATCTATCAATCTCTCCGTTTCAAACTTCCTCACCCCGTTTCGCGCAAACACCCGTTCCGAGACATTTCGCGACGATCGTTTGTTCTAGGCCTCGAGATTGTTTTCTCAAACAACCACGTCGAAACCGGGCCCCAAAAAGAAGCTATCCAGAGCTCCAGACAAGCTCAGGCTCAGCCAGAAGCCTCTGGCCTCACGGCCACAAAAGTTTAGTCCTCTTCCTCCCCGCCACAGAGGAAGCACACGACACCTCGTCGTGCATTGCACCCCGATGCCCTCTCCAAAACCATAGGCGACACCGGACACCGACATGCCCACCCGCCCGCTCCTAAGCATGCCCTCCTCGCCCTCGCCCGCCCCGCGCAGCCGCTCCTCATACCTCCCGCGTTCTCTCACCTCGCTCCTCCTCTTCGGGCTCTGCCTAACCTTCACGCTCACTCGCGCCGGACGGCCCCCGGCAATTCCAGATACCCTCGTCCCGCCAAAAGACCAAAGGGCGGCTTCGATAGCGGCGGGGCTGGCGGAGCTGGAGGCTAAGGGGATTGTGCTGCTTGATACGAGGCCGCCGCCGCCGAGGGTGGCTAGGGATTGGGATTTGGATCACGTTTCTGGGCAGCCCTTGAGGAGAGGCGTTGTTGAGCTGGTTCCAAGGCAAGAGGATGAGGATGAGGAGGATGAAGAATCCACCTCCGCTGCGCCCTCCAAGACCTCGTCGCAAAGCTCCAGTTCCACATCCACCTCGAGCCTAGCGAGCGTAGCCGTCGCCGAACCAACAGAATCAAGCGCACCCCTCCCCCGGCCCTTTGACAGCAACATCGGCGCCGACTTCACCACAGAAGAGTGTCCCGAATTCATATCCAGCTTCCTCGCCCTCCCCGAATTCCAAGCCTGCTACCCTGTCTCCCTCCTCCTCGAGGTAAATTCTCCCCCACCCCCCATCCCCACACCAAGAAGCACCCAGCTAACGCGAACCCTCCCCCACAGTCCTCCCAAACCTTCTTCCAAACCCTCCGCTCCCCCTTCCTCACCACCACGCTCCTCGACCACTCCTGCGCCGCCCCCACAACCTGCATCCCCTACCTCTCCTCCCTCGCCGCGACCCTAAACAGCACCTGCGCGCCCGACCTCGCCGCCGCAAACCCCACCGCCACCATGGCCCTAACGGGTCTCCTCGGCTACGCCTCCCTGCGCACTGCGACGTGCCTCAAGTCCGCGACGGGGTCGTACTGCTTCGCGGACGCGATTACGAATTCCACGAGCGACGAGGACGCGTATGTGTATTATCTCGGTGTTGGGCATAGTTTGCCGGCGTCGACGAGGATGACGTGTAATAAGTGTTTGAGGGATGTGGTCGGTGTTTTTGGGGCGGCGGCGGCGAATAGGACGGCGCCTGTTGCGGCGGTGTATGCGCAGGGGGCGGCGGTGGTTAATGGGGTTTGTGGGAAGGGGTGGGTGAATGAGACGATGCCCAGTGCGCTGACTGGGGGCGCAGCGGGAGGAGGATTTGGAGGTATGTTGGGAGTTGTTGTTGCGTTAGTAATGGCGGTGGTGTTGGCTTGAGATGGGGGGTATATATAGATGGACGGGTATTGTTATGGTGGGCGTTAATTTTTGGGTTTAAAGGAGGCGCTTGGGTGGGATTTGGGTCTAGCGGGTGACTGGGTTTGGGTTTCTTTTTGAGTTACTTGAGGAGGGGGCGATTGAGTGGAAGGTATAGATTGAAATGGAAGGAAAGGGCGATCGAAGGGTTGGGTGGGGTGGGGAGAGGAGAGGGAATATAAATTGAAAGGAGGGGGGTTCTAGTATATACCTTCACCTCGAAGAGGAAATGGATAGCATATATGATACCATATTACTTACCTACCCGTCCCAGTGATTCATACGTGACCAGTCTCTCAGAAGTGGTATGATATCAGCCATAAAGATATGTGAATGTGAATTGGCTGGTGATCAGGATGGATAGAATGACTGTTCTGCTCGTCCGCCGTCCATATGCGTTTGCGGGACGTTGCCCAAGGGGTTGGCAATCTTGGTGGCGCCATTGTTATGGTCAAGGCAGTGTGGGTATGGTATTCGAGGTAGTAGATGTAATGAGATTGTGGATATAACGGGATGGCCGGTTCATGTTCCGCGAGATATACATCTGTCAATTCTTCCTTCACGTATAGGTGCGGTGGTTCTACGGGCCATCAAGGGTCGATGCCTGGTTAACCTCACACGTGCAAAGGATGCAATGATTGTCGTCGCGCAACCAGCTAAATTGGAGACGATCGTCGTCGCGCAACCAGCCAAGTTAGAGACATTCGACCATGTTGAGACTGAAATGAAAGAGGTTTACAAAATTGCACACGACCGCAAGCTCGTGCGTTACCTTCGCGATGATCACGTTCTCTATAACCATCGCCATACTGATAATAGCGGTGGCAATAACAGACGACGGTGAGAAACAGTGGTGACAAGAAGGCAGTGTTGACAGGTTAACGAAGCGGTAGCAACACGACCCCCTTGCTCCCTTCCTCCGTCTCTGAGACTCATGACTTGGTAACAGTGCTCTCCGGCCTGCGAATGGCAGCGGGCATGACCTCGTTTGAACTCACTCCGTTGTAGTGCTTCATTCTTCAGGTATGATGATCATCTCCATTGAGGGTGCCTTTGTTCATATAACGTTCGACTAGGCCTCGGACTTCAACCTATCTATCTGCAGAGTCCTTCAGGCTAACAAATGGTGCCATTATATTTGGCTACGGTCTTTCTCGCATGACATTCACTTCCAAAAACAAAACTCAAAGCCACGGTTATAAGTATTGGAGTAGAGCTAAAAAAAACAATGACTATTAAAGCCTCAAAATCAGAAAAACCGCCCAACCCCCTTTTCGTTTCCCTTTCCCAATGTCCCTTTTGCAGACCCATTGTTTCTAATTTCCCACTTCCCATTCCTTTTTCAGAAAATAAAAATGAAGTCAACGCCAATGTCCAGTCTATACCGATTCCCATCTGCATTTCAACCTCCTCACAAACACACCCCTTCTCACACCCGACCTACACCTTAACACCCCACGCCCCCTCCCTCTCATACATGTGAATTACCTCCACCTTCTCACCACTCTTACTCCGCTTATCAAAGCGATAGCCCACCCACTCCCTCACCAGGCGTCGCGCGAGCTCGACGCCGATGACGCGCTGACCCATGCATAGGACCTGTGCGTTGTTGGAGAGCACGGCACGCTCGACGCTGAAGCTGTCGTGTGCGGTGACGGCGCGGATGCCGGGGACTTTGTTGGCGGCGATGGCGACTCCGAGGCCGGTGCCGCAGATGAGGATGGCGCGGTCGGCTTCTCCTGCTGCGATCTGGGAGGGGGGTTAGTTCGGTTCGGGTGGTTAGGGGAGGGTGGTGGGGAGTTGGCAAGAGACGAACCATTCTAGCAGCTGCGACTGCATAGTGTGCATACGCAGTAGTATCGGATATGGAGCAGGGCCCAACATCTGTGACGAGGGCGATGCGCGGGTCGTCCTCGAGATCTTGGATGATGGCCGCTTTGTAGGCGAAGCCTGCTTCGTCTCCACCGAGGACAATGCGCAGGGGTGCGGCAGATGATGCGATAGTTTTGACGACCATGTTGGCGGTTTATTGGAGGTGTGGTTGAGGTGGTGTGGTAGTAGTTTGGGTAAAGGAGGTGTGGTTGGTAAGATGGTAGGTGGCTTGAGAAGGAGGGTTGATGGTGGTCAGAGAATGCAGAAGATGCAGAGGAAATGCAGTGAGAGGACGGGGGGGGGAGTAGGAGAGTTTATACTCCCTCTCAGCTCATCTCGGCCTTTCGTCTTCCATCCGGACGACAATCGAAGACGCAAGAAGAGAAAAGACAACGGAATACGGGACGGCGCATCGAGGAATGCCACGGCGCGGTGCGAGGAAACATATTTCGTCGATCTCGCCCACTAAATTGTTCCCGTAACCTGGATAGGTATTGGAGGCGCACTTAGTGGCGCTCTCCTCCTATTCCGGGACACGGGCTACTAGGATGCCCATGTCGCCTGCTCCTGTCGTACCCAGGTAGCTGTCCCTACCTTGCTGCATGAAGAGCAGGCACCTGCCTGCCTATCGCAGGACCCGGGTTTGCTTGTTTACAGGCGGTCTGGGAGGACGCCCGCGCGGTGCAGGAGGGAGACAAGGGCGTGATACGGCTGTGTGGAACCGAGGGACGAGGCACGTATGCCGTGTGCCGGAAAATCGGGGCGCTGCTCTAGATTCTCGGCAGTGCGTCCCTTGCTCAGGTCTTGGTACTTGGTTGGCACTACCATGCAGATATCGACCGACGGTGAGGGAAGGTGAAGTCAGAGGATCGGATGGTGTGCTTCATCCCGGACGCAGACGGGGACGGGGACGCAGCCGGACGGTGCGTCAGGTAGAATGGTGGAGCTGAGCGGTGGGAGGTGGGTGTACAGATGAGCAAATCGTGCGTTTGGGAATCGGGGAATGTGGTTGAGAGGTGAAAACAGAACGGGGTTTAAGGATTGGGGTTAGGATGGGCATGTCAGGGGCGGCCCTAGCGAGCTGGGTAGGTGGGTTCCCGATCTCCCCGGACAGTGGCGGCGGGAAGCTGCTGTAGCTCGCCGGGTCGCGACAATGCCGATATTGTCAGGGGGTCCATAGGAGGATGAGTTTGAGGAAGGGATGTACGTAAATATAGGACGGTCTAGGGCCGTAGAGGTGTCCAGGCGTCTGGATGCCCGTGGCTATGTCCAAGCAGCGGTGGAGAGGCGGACGCCACTGGAAGTGAACGAAGAGCCAATTGATACTTGATGCGCATATGAGAGTTGATAAGAGACATGTCAGGAATTAGAAAGTGGGTCGTAGGGATTTGGGATGTTGAAAAGAGGAATGCTATTCCGCAATGTGAGATCTCTGGTTGGACCCTTGAAAAGAATATGCAGGATGCATATGCACGGCGTACACCACCGTCCAACATTCGTACATTTTCTGCGCGATCAATCAATCAATGAGGCGTCTTCGGGGCTTGTGTTGATTACGATTGACATTTTGCTGCCACAGTCTGATAGGGTATCCGGAGACGCTTCCGGTATCGATGAGCGATCGATCATTCGGCATCGACATCGACATCGATACCGAGATCGACCCTATCATCGTACCTGTCAGCCAGTCACGATCATCCCCTCCTCTTCCGTCTTCTTCCCTCCTCTGAGCAAATTATGCGGGTTTTTGGATTCGGATAACACAGACAGGGGTAGAGAGCTAATCTTTCCTGATCATGCAGCTACCCCCGGGTGGGACATACAGCGGCTGACAGATCTCGATCGTGGTGTTTCCTTACACAACGGAGACGGCCATCCTCGCGGTACACAACTTTGTGACTGAGAAAATGGAGAGAGAAAAAAAAAGCTGCACACTAGGGGAAAATGTGATGAGGAAATTTAGGAAACAGCGCGGGAAAGCGCGGGAAAGCGCCACTCCCGCGCTTTCCCTAAATTCTCCTATCTGTCAGACTCTCCTCTCCCAATCGATGCTCCTCCCCGTCTATTACTCCATTCTGTGGCCCCCATCCTTGCTGTTGTGTCGTGTTTGCCCGCGTCCCTATCATTCTGCCACCGCACAGGTCGTTCCAGGCGACAGAGATTTTCTGCAGGGAGAGCTATCATATTCGGGATATAGAGAGATTCCAATTTCCCCCTTTTATTCCAGCCACCTGCCAAGCCGCAGATCTGGTACAATGGCTACAATGGCCACAAAGGCCACAGGTAGAACTGTGTCGCGATCACCAGATACATGATGCAGATAATGTTTGTATGCCCTTGATCTTGGGATTCTTCATGGCACGAGATTGCACCATGCTGCCTTTTTGGCAATCTCCCTCTCAATTTTTTTCTCCTCTTCTCGCAAGAGACAATCTATGATAGGCAATTCAAGTTATCGATTTTTGGATTCTGCTTTATCCAGCGTATATTCCCCGGAGATCCTATGGAGTAGTGACTCTGCGAGAAGACTACAGATGGCGGTATTGACGACGAGGTCGATATTACCCTGACAGTCTAAACTCAGTCAAGGTAAACTCAGAGTCGCTGTGTTTTATCAAGAGTTAGTATCTTGCAAAGAGATGCTGAATCTCATTCTCAGACTTCAATTGATCCAAGAGATTCGTTATATATCCACTTTTGGTGAGTTGCAGTTGAAATCTCGAGGAATGAATCAGTTTTGTTCACCCTTATCACCAGCATCGCCGACACGCACTCCGGTCTCCACGGCCTCATCGCTGCAGCCGGGATCCAGCACGAAGCGCCCGCGCTGACCAACCCTGCTGACACATGCGACCGCGTCCTGGCTGTGAACATCACCGGCGTGCTGTCCTCTGCACAGGCCGTAGAGCGTGCGATGTTGGAGCACGGCACGCCAGGCTCAATCGCTCTATTCGCCTCGATAAGTGGCACGATCTCAAACCGCGGCTTGCTTTGCGCGGCGTACAATGCCTCAAAGGCATGAGTGCAACAGCTAGGACGGACCTTGGCGGCGGAATGGGGCCAGGAGGGGATTGGGGTTAATACAATCAGCCCAGTTTATGTGATGACGCAGATGGTGGAGGAGCTTTTCGAAGAGTTTCCGGAGAGAAAGGAGGGGTGGGCGGGGCAGAATATGCTTGAGACGTTGGGGAAACCGGAGGATCTGGATGGGGCCGGGTTGTTTCTTATGGCGGGGTGTAGTGGGTGGATGACGGATGCGGATTTGAGGATTGATGGGGGGCATACTTCTTGGTAGGAAGCTTTGGATTCATAGCCGTCCTGGAGGCCTTTTGGGAGTTGGGCGGTAGATTGCGTTGATTTTTGCAAAGGGGCCTCGTCTTGTGCATGCCAGGACATATATTTCCAGGCAGTCTCCGTTATAGAATCTCCACTCTAGGAACTTTTCACATGCCGCCTTTCCACACTATATTTGGAAATACCAATAGACGTTGAAATATTAAACAGGAAAAGACTGTATGATCTTCCTTAACTTGTCTATTGAATACACTCTAGCTTGTAAATGTGGTCTTAAGATCAGAGGACGGCCCGATGACGACTGTGCTGATCTGTTTGGCGCCGCGAGAGAATGGCCGAGCACGAGTCGGAACCCCATGTCGCTGATTATTCAGGAACCAACAGCAACAGCCTACCCCGCATAAATCTCCGCACCAAGTTTCCCCTTTGACATACCAAATCTTTCTCACCTTGAACCTATGTAGATCGTTATTGACTCTTTACTTGCGCAGGGGGAAGTCAGGATTATAAAATGAGGCCTATGGCCACCACTTTCCTAACCTCTTCATTCTGTACGCTGTTTGACATCAATTAATCGACATGCATCTACTTTTGTTTCAGATAACCCAGGTGACGGGCCTGCTTCTCACTGCCTCCTCCTTCCTACCTATCGCAGCCGCAAAGACCGCCGCGGAATGGCGTGAACTATCCATCTACCAGGTCCTCACTGACCGGTTTGCAACCACGGACGGCACCTCTCCAACTTGTGGGATCACCGACTACTGCGGCGGGACGTGGAAGGGGATAGAGAATAAACTTGATTACATCCAGGGAATGGGGTTTGATGCAGTTTGGATTTCTCCAGTGTAATGCGGCTTGTAACCACCCAGGTAACAGTTGACTGACACTGTAGCAGAGTCCATAACATTGATGGGAAGACTCCTGCCGGCTATGCATATCATGGGTGTGCGTTCTACTTTTAACCCGAACTCACTATCCATGGGGTTATTCTAACGTCCAAGACAGATTGGGCTGATAACCCTTACACGCTCAACGATCACTTCGGCACTACAGATGACCTCAAGAGCCTTTCAGACGCTCTACATGGGCGCGGCATGTCACTGATGGTCGACATTGTAGTCAATCACTTCGGATCAATTCAAGATTCAAGCTCTGTAGACTACAGCGCATACCCTTCGCCGTTCAATGACGCCTCGGCATTCCATTCGCCTTGCGCAATTGACTACAAGGACCAAGCGTCCATCGAGAATTGCTGGGTTGTGACTACACCTGCTCCAGCCCTTCCTGATGTCAATACCGAAGACGCAGCCATCTATGGAGCTCTAGTGGACAGTGTCATTGACCTTGTTAGCAACTACAGCATCGACGGCATCCGTCTCGACACAGCCAAGCATGTCCCACTAAAAGCCCTTACTCAGTTCCAAGAGGCCGTCGGTGTCTTTGTTACAGGAGAGGCCTTGGATGGAGACTCTGCATACGTCTCGGGATATCAAGGCCCACTTGATAGCGCAATCAATTATCCGCTCTGGTACCCTCTTATTAAAGCCTTTATGGGAGGGAGCTTCGATGAACTCTCAGCAATGATTAGCACTGAAGCGACGGCCTTCTCCGACGTTAACGTACTGACGAACTTCCTCGATAACCACGACCAACCGCGCATTGCAAGTGTGGCCGGCGATGACGAGGTCAGAGACAAAAATGCGGTGACATTCCTGATGTTCACTTCTGGGATTCCTATGGTTTACTACGGCTTTGAGCAGCGATTCAGCGGCGCAGCTGACCCAGACAACCGCGAAACACTCTGGACTAGCGGTTACGACACCACCACCGCACTGTACCAACACATTGCAAAATTGCACGGGATCAGGGGCGTTGCCTCGAACGTTACTGACAAGGCGACCTATTTCTCGTCCAACGTGGCCGTCCTTGGCACTTCAACCGCATACATGGCCATAGAGCGTGGGCCTATCGTGGCGGTGGCGTCAAATGTTGGTGCGGCGGGCACAAGTGACGGTTTTGACGTCACAGGGTCGAAGTTTGCTTCTGGAGACTCAGTTGTTGACCTTCTAGATTGTGCCACTACGGCGACGGTGGGTGACTCCGGCGCGTTTACAAGTCCATCGAACAATGGGGAAGCTAGAGTGAGTAATAATAATGTTCCTGCCCCTCGTGATCGAGACCTTGGATGGCTGACTTCTCTCTCATAGATCTGGATACAGGCGGAGAACAAGGGCAGTTTATGTGCTTAAAGCGATTGTCGTTGAAGAGGATTTAGAGCTGGTCATTGTATTTACTATAGTTCGTATATATATTCAGGCGCTTGAAATGATTTGGTCGAGTAGGACCTGGGCTAGATAGTTGGCAGCTCATCGACGTGAGCCCTTCCATAGCCCTACAAGAAAATGTCGAGTCTCCGACAGTATAGCAAACACAAAACCATTAGACAAATAAATAAACGGTTAATTCTGTTAGCATTTGGTGTCCTGATAGATGGCAGCGGCGTGCAAGGCCTTAATTTAGGGGTTGAACGCTTGTGTTAATAATTCTCACATCAAAAGAACAAGAATCACACATAAGACCCTGTCTTCAGATTCGTCGGGGCTTTCAAAACCTATACAAGGAAGGAACAATTACCAAGCAATACCTCAGTCGCAGCTTCCTCGCATCTTTCAGCCCTTAATATGGAAAAAACGGTTACTAAGCAAACCCTCAATCGCAGCTTCCTTTGGGGCATTTTCAATCTTACATATATATGGAAAGAACGATTACCAAGCAAGTAAAGTCGCAGCTTCCTCAGTCCTTTGAAGTTTTTATAAGGAAGGAACGATTAGCAAGCAAACTCAGTCGCAGCTTCCTTGGGGGTCCCAGCCTTATATATATGGGAAGATCGATTACCAAGAAAACTTAGTCGCAGCTTCCTCTCAGCTTTCAAGTTGTTGATATTGAACTCGAGATGTAGGGTTCATGGACACGCATCTGTTAACCGCTGATTCCGCGGCCACAACCTTCTAGAGCAGGCTCAGCTTCAAGAATTCAGATATGACCTCGTTAAGGGCCAAACAGACACCACGTGGCGTGCAGTGGGACATCTCAGGCAGTGTCATCAACTGAACAGTATATATGATTGAATGGTGTCGGTAAAGTTAGGGCCTCTAAAAGACCACTATTCTATAACTTCTAGTATGTACACAAATATAGTAACCGTGAGCATGCCACGTCATCGTTGGGGCCTCTTTATGGCGGGGAGCCTGCATCGTCCGCGCATCGTCCGAGGCCTCCTCGTTCCTCACTCTGTCATATTACGCACGCTTGGCAGTTTAGTTAGAGCTCGTTCCATTGCCTGCCGAGCCTGAAATGGCAATGTCGGCGCAGGTGAGATATATCTGTCCTGTCTGGAACGAGTTCCAGCGTAGAGAGAGGAGAGTGTGCTCGGAAGAATAGTCGGGAATCTTTATCTTCTTGGAGACGGTGTAGCCACCTGCAATTGTTGTAGCGCAAGAGTTTAGCTCCGCGTTGTCGACACCCTTGCACTTTGTCTGGTCGCCGCCTTCGAAACCGTTGCATGTAAACCAGTCGTTGCGGTAGCAGGCCTCCCCGGACGCGCAGTCGGGATTGTAGCCGCACTCCTGCCCTGAGACATCTGTGCAGTCCAGCGCACCGGCCTGGAAGCAGGCCTCTGCGGCCTGTTTCTCTTCGTCGGTAGGTAGATAGCTTGCGTCTAGAAACTTGTCCACAATGGCCTGATCCTGACAGATGCGGTAGCTAAACATGCCACCATGGTCTCCGTTGGCGTCTACGCACCACTGCACATCGACAATGTCGCCGGGTGCATAGGTTGCGACAGGCTTGGTGCCCCAGTTATCCGATGGCTGGTTGTAGTCGACACTAACGCGGGCATTATAACCACAGGGACCACTCCTTCCGACAGGGGCAACGTCGAGGTTAGGCCATGATTCGACAGGCTCAAGGATGGTGCACTCCGGACACGTATCTATGCCGGCCTAGTATGGACGATTAGCGAATAATTTACTTTCGGTACGTTCAGGAAATCGTGCTGGGGGTGGTGTAGTACTCACATCGAACCCAAGGCCAGTACGACTATTAGGAATAGTGAGGTAGCCATGCCCGTAGACAGACGTAACCAGGCTTAGGGCGCTTAACGTGATGAGTGCCACCATATTTGCTGCTTTTCGACAGATGGTCTTGCGAGTTTAGACAAGTTGTATAAGATGAGGGAGGTAGGTTATAGTAAGAATCCAGAGACTATGGGCTGAGTTGGAATATGAGGGTTTGTTTCTCTCTTTATAACTATCTCAACCTTGAAATATATTTGATCAGCGTCTTTCACTTGTTTTCTCTGATCAATTCAAAACTACTAGCTATACCACTAATGGTGGAAAAGCTGCAACAGTTTCAATACGAGGCAAGGCCAGCCCATTCCAGTCTTAATATTTCTGCACATATTATGGCACAACCCTAGCTTTCGGCCCTTCGTAGAGGCTCCGACAAATGCCGATCAGATGCCAATCAAAAACATTATAGCACAAGACAAGAGCAGGATCAGCGGCCAATATAAAATTCCGTGAAGCATACACAGGGCGTGCCATCATGGGATGAGGGCCGATGGCGATCACTCGGTTAGTTCAAATCACAAGTTTTGGCACCGCCGAAAAGAGCCCGCATTATTTCTTGCAAGCTACGGTGAGGATTGTGCCTCTCCTATAGGTGATCTATTTAATACGTATGCGGGGTAGTCTAGTAAAACAACCCCACTATCTGAAGCGCCACCATCAAATTTAGAATGTGGAGCAAAAGCCTAACTGTCCAGCGGCCGCATGGTTCATGGGCCACCCTGGACCGATACAGGCCCGATACAGGGTTTGTTTAAGCGGATGCGCAATGTTGCTTGCCTTTCTTAGAATACAAAAGAGGAAATTCGCCGAAAGCCTTGGTGCGGTCAAACACGCGGCTGAAGATAATCCCAGTAGTTGGCTCCGTATAATACCCATGGACTGCAACATCTTGTGCTGCGACACCGCGAATATCTAGTTGATTATCAGAACTATATCTCGATCATGAACTCGAAAGCCGCTTACAATACAAGGCAATGCAAAACAAATTCATTTCATTCATAATTGCAGCCAAATATTTTAGAATTCAAGGTGCGATACTTGCGAGAAGGGCTCGAAAACGGAGGGCTGTTCTAACATAAGTCTCTAATCTAATAACTTACATCCCACGATCACTTCCAACTTGATCCGTCTTCAACCACTTTCCCGCCATGTTTTCACTCGAACGCGTGCCAAAAAAAAATTATGCTAGATTATCACTCGTTTAGCACTTGCAACAAAAGTTTACAGTCTGCAAGGGGTGTACAAACGTGACGAGTGAAGGGCCGAAGCTTTGGGCTCTCTTCTGGAATATCATATCTGTTTCTGCCGAGTCCTGCTTGCCTGAGCCCTACGCGGCTTTGGATCGGCATTCACTCTCATCCCCGCATAAACAATCAGGGTCTCCCCGGTCGCCGATCAATAAGGTCCCTGTCTGCCGACTAGCAAGGGGCGGCACGCACACCCCACCGCTAAACTCTCCACGCGTATGGACACGCCGACATAAAGCACTCCACCCGAGAAGAGTCGCCGAACAGCCCCCGAATAGCTTCCGCTTACGAAAGCAAATACGATGCGGACAAAGAGGAGATGTTTCAGGTGCCATCCAGTCTTCATGGGTTGGCATGAATTAGGGGTAAGCCTCGGCTCGCCTACGCTTGCCTTTTGTTTTATTGCTTGTTTATGATCGACACAATGCGGGCAGGGCTTCGGAACGCTGCCGCCTCCGCCTACATCCGCAACTCTATACTCTGGCACTTCAAAATCACGTTCAAGGCCTATGATGTAGGTGGAGTTCAAATTTCACACCCTCTGGCCCCACGTCTTCTCCTCCGCTTTCTCTACTCCGCACGTGGATGCGGATCATCTCCATTCTGCATCACCACCCCGCACAACCCCAACCTCCTTATCGGACCGTCACGCCAGCCTTCAATTTGTGTCTATCATGGCTTCAAACGCCCTTTCACAGTGATCAACCTATTCGCGGCCTTTACTCAGTAGACAACACATTCTGAAGATTTTTATTTTGGTACAGCGCCGTGATCGACATCTTTCTACCCTCTGGCTCGGTGTCATTTCTCTTAGATTACTCCGTGTCTCGTGTTTCTATCATGCTTTCGGACCAAAATTTCCGTCGCCGCAAGAGAAAACGATGGCGACAATTGGCACCGTAATTTTCTACAGACTACAAATAGTCTACGTGGGCTCTATGCAGTCACATCAAGCAAATACTCTGTAAATCAACGCTCGCTCTCTTCCAGCCGTATTTCAATCCAACGGATCTTACTTTGTTTCTCAAAATGTTGCTCAAAACTGCCATTGCCCTCGAGTTTCTCGCCAGCTCAGTATTCGCGTCTCCAGCGCTTCGTCACCGCTTCAAGAGACAGAATGACACTGGCATCGATGCTTTCATCGCGACTGAAGGCCCAATTGCCTACCAGGGAGTCCTTAATAACATAGGCGCTGCTGGGTCTGGTGCTTCTGGAGCTTCCGCTGGAATTGTGGTTGCTTCCCCGTCTAAGACCGATCCGGACTGTTAGTATTCTCCTGAGAGCTCTGGGTAGTGGAGAAATATCACCATTTAGTTGTTTAGTTTCTGTTGCTAACAATTCGCCTCCAAAGATTTCTACACATGGACTCGCGATTCCGCGTTGACTTTTACCGCCTTGATCGAGAGGCTCATAGCTGGTGATACAGCTCTGGAAACCACCATCCAGGAGTATATCACTGCGCAAGCACAACTGCAGGCCGTTTCCAACCCTTCCGGAGACTTGTCCGATGGCCTAGGACTAGCCGAACCCAAGTTCCACGTTGACATGACCGCCTTCACGGAAGCGTGGGGTCGCCCTCAGCGAGACGGCCCTGCACTGCGGGCATCGGCTCTCATCACCTACGGCAATTACCTGATTGCTCAAGACAAGAAGGATCTAGCCCTGTCAAACGTCTGGCCGGCCGTTAAGAACGACCTCGCCTACGTCGCCCAATACTGGAACCAAACCGGTTTCGATCTCTGGGAAGAAGTTCAGGGCTCTTCCTTCTTCACAGTCGCAGCCCAGCACAAGTCTCTGGTCCAGGGTGAAGCTTTTGCCACCGCTCTCGGTGAATCCTGCGAAAACTGCGCCTCCCAAGCTCCCCAGATTCTGTGTTTCCTCCAGAGCTTCTGGGACGGAAAAGGTGTAGTTTCCAACCTCGGAACCAGCGGAAGAACCGGCCTGGATGCCAACTCCCTGCTCGCCAACATGGTCACGTTTGACCCAGCTGCCAAGTGTGATGATGCGACGTTCCAGCCTTGCTCTTCCCGGGCTCTTTCCAACCACAAGCAGGTCGTCGACTCCTTCCGCACGGTTTACGGGATCAACGGCGAGAATGCCGCCGGATCAGCTGCTGCTGTTGGAAGATACTCTGAGGATGTCTATATGGGCGGAAACCCATGGTAGGTGGAACCCGTATGCGTGATTGCGAAATCAGACTTACTAATATATAAAAATAGGTACCTTGCCACCCTAGCAGCGGCCGAGCTGCTCTATGATGCTCTATACCAGTGGGATACCCAGGGCTCTCTCACCATCGATGAGACATCGCTGCCTTTCTTCCAAGATCTTTCCGCCACCGCTGCCGCAGGCAGCTACACTGCCAACTCTACCGAGTACACGGCACTTACGGCCGCAGTCAAGACCTACGCCGATGGCTTCGTGGCAGTTGTTCAAAAGTACACTCCTGCCGACGGAGCTCTAGCGGAGCAGTTTGGAAGGGATGACGGCGCCCCGCTCTCTGCAGCGGATCTCACATGGTCTTATGCATCGTTCTTGACGGCCACCGACAGACGTAGTGGCGTCGTGCCTCCCACCTGGGGAGCGTCTGCAGCAAATGAGGTGCCGGCGACCTGCAGTGGAGATTCAGCTGCGGGCACTTATGCCGCACCTCCCGCGGTTGCGTGGTAAACCTGGCCTTCCTACCGCTTCGTTCGGTGGCTGGTGTCTCGATGGCCTAGCGCACCCCCGGAAGATAATTCCACGAAAGCTGCCCGATACAGAACAACATTTATGTTGTATTATATATAGCCTGTGTGTTTGTTTATATTGATTTGTTGTGAACTCGAATACTAGATAGATATACCTCCCAATAGACAAAAAAAAGGCTCCACCAATGCGGCATTGCCGACTTGAGAAAACAGAGCAGTGTTGTGATATCCCATCCTGTCCCGATAAACTCCGAACCCCTAAAATACGCAAGCTATATACTCCTCCAGTCCCTCATCCCTCAACCAGTATCCAGAAATCACCTCTCTAATAGCATGCTCCCAATCTAGCCTCCACACAACGCCCTACCTACCAATCAATCCCCAACCCGTCCCACCCAACTCCCCATCCCTCTTGCCCCCTCCACCCTTTCATCGCCCAGAACGCAATAGCACCCACGACTCCCACCCCGCTCATCACCCTAACAACAACCCATACCGCCTCCCCTACACGGTCATTAGCCCCCAGCAAGCCCAACGGATCATCCCTCCCCCTTCCAGCATTATGTACCATACGCCTTCTCCCCTCCGACTTACCCCCCCTCCCTCGTCCCTGAGGTGAAACAGCAACCAGCGTCCCATCAGCCACGCACTCTCCAAGCCGCTGTGTGAGCCACACGGCACGCTCGCCGCGTGCTAGCGCTTCGAACCGCGCGCGCTCATTGGCGATGCTGCGTTGGAGGTCTGCAGCCCACGTACTGAGTCGGATGTGGGCGAGACGCTCTTCACGCTGAGAGTGGTCTGCGATACGGGCGAGGGCAAAAGTGTTTGTTGCTCCGAGAGGGGGACTGATGATGCTTGCCGGCTGGATGGGCCCCGGGAGGGAGCGGGGGATGGAGGAGGTGGAGGAATGGGTTGATTTGCGTTGGCGGACTAGTTTGACACAGGCGTGGTGGCGGAGGTAGGCGATTGCAGAGGGGTGGAATACGTGGGCGATGAGTGCGGGGAGGTCGCTGGGGACGAGGGGTTGGATGTAGTCTGGTGACATGAGGAGGCTGGCATCCATGATCTCGCGGTCGTCGGAGGGGAGAGAAGAGACGGCGTAGGGGGCTGAAATGCCCGGGTGGGGGAGCCCGCTTTCGGCGATGTTGAGAGGGAGCGGGCGGATGTTGGCGGCTTCGAGGTCGCTTGCCATACGGGATTTAAAGTGCTCACGCTGCTCGGCTGAAAGAGTATCTGCTTGGGCGATGAGAGGGATGATATTGGTGAACTGGGAGAGGCGGCGGAGGTATTCGATGTCTACGGGTTTAATGCCTACTTCTGTTAGCAAAGCACAAATGCTTTTTTGGAGAAGGGACTCACTTTTATTCATAACATACAAGACGGCATCGATTTGAGATCCCCCGCCACCACTTAGCATGCTAATTAGCTCTCCGTCAGAAAGGTCCGCGGAGGCGGTGCGTTCGTATTGGGACTGTATATAGTCTATAACGGGGGTAATGCATTCCATGCTCTGCTAAAGGTCAGTTGGGCTTTATAAGGAGAGAGAATGGTGCTTACAGATGTCCCACCACTATAACCTGGCGTATCGATAAAGCAGAGGTTGCGCTCCAGAACTGTATCACCCATGCTTCTCCTCCTTCGCAGAATCTTGGTATCTTCAGATTCCGACCACCAGCTAGGATATGCCCTTGTGCTCGCAAATACTTCGGTGATTTTTGTGGTTGAGTGCGTACGCAGAGTATCCTTGGACTTCCGCCTAGAGTTCCTCAAGGTCTCAGACGCAGTTAAGGGTATGGATTCGAGCGGATCGACGTGCACGATATCGGAGCAGCTCTGCACAATAGACTTTATGAGGGATGTCTTTCCAACTCCTATATAAAGTCAGTATTTATTCGCCTTGGGCACAACGTGAAAGACATACCAGAATCGCCAGCGATCAGGATCTTTAGTCTTCCCATATTCTTTCCCTTGTCCGTAAATGGCCTCCTGCTCGGCATTTGTAGGCTAGGCATTACCAGCTGTGAGCTGCTGCTGCCTTCCATGACATCCGGTGACTGCGTGTCCTCGTCTCCACTTGAGGCTATAGCCTGGCTCCCGCCGTCGTCGGTCAGGAAGTCAATCTCAGAGGGTTGTCGTGTGTGGGGGTATGTTGAAATAGAGTCCAACATGGGCGACTCGAGGAAGGAGGGGGTTGCTGAAAGCGGTGTTGTATTCGGGAGGGTTCGCCGTGGCTCGGAGGGTGAAGTGTTCCTAGTGACGTCTGGAGAGGACACCGTCGACGGTGAGTATGAGCCAGCAAGATCTTCAGAGCTTGTCCTACTCATGTTGAATTTCTTGCCGCGGCCTCGCGTATTCCGGCCCTCGTCGGTGGTATCGTGGTCGTAACTGTCTTGTGACGCTATCGTTTCGATGCTCTCAACGCCGTAGTTGCTTCGCTTGAGGTGATCGCGGAGATGGCGCTGATTGGAGCTGTTTGAGACAGACCTGTCTAGCGACGCTTCCATGGACTTCTCGTCGGCTAGGAAGAAGGTCATCGGCGGTTGATCTAGTCGCGCGAGAGGAGTGGCCTTATCGCCATCGCTGGATGTCCGGGAGCGGGAGGTGAAGGCATCATCGCCAGGTATGGGCCGCATGTTGGCGGGTGTCCGAGGTAGTCGTATTCACAGTTGGGGCAGGGCTGCTCATATCATGCCAGAGAGGGTTGTAAGTGTGAGGACAAGAAGCTAAATCTGAATAACGTAGCAGAGATGCTGAGATGAAGGCACGAGATCCGAGTATATCATCACGGTCACTCTTACCACGCCGTTGGGATGAGGTGGGATGGGATGGGATGGGGGTGTATGTACTATCAAGGTATCTACGTATGATCAGTTATGCGGGTGAACAGCTGTGACGAGATACAGAGGAGCACCACAGAGTACCACTCAAGGTACAACGCAGCACCACTTGACCCCGCGGTTGCAGCCTATCACAGCCAATCACAGCCTATCAAGCCAAAAGTTCCCATATCAACCGTATCAAAGAGCGGAAGGCTGCGACCCAAGGCTATATTTCCTAAGCAGGTCAAGCGTGGCCTCGCCTGCCACCCATCCCACTCAAACCATCCCACTCCCCTCTTCCAATCAACCACACACGTACTGATCCCTACTGAACCAAGTACTGTACATCTTATCCCCAACGGCGGCAAACTCAGCGCTATTCTTGGGTTTCTTTGGTTGATACATACGCTGTACTCACTATAACTCAACTAATTCAACCCCCCATTTAGCGCCCGGCAATACTCGATTTAGGCCCTTGTTATCCACTAGATTCTCCAAATAGTGGTGCAATAGTGGTGCTTCGTGGAGCCTGATACCTGGTAGTTTGGTTACGATTGTCAACGACGGACCCCTCGAAAGAAGAAAAGCACCCTATCCACCTAGGCCCCGTCGTCCAGTCTCCATACTGGCATCCTCTACAACGGCGTCCTCTATCGGGTCTAACGACGCGACTAATCATATACTCAAGCAACTCTGCTCTCCTGCATCTCTCCTCTTCGACCCACGCTACACTGCAACGCCAAAACCTTCAGCCCGCCCTCCCTTCCGCACCTTTCCTCCCTCTCCCGCCGCCGGCGAGAGACGCCCTCCCACAAGGCTGCCCAGCACCATCAGTGTCCATACTCTCGATTCCGAAGCCCTCACCGCAACCATGGACAAGAGGAACCCCAGCTCCTTCCAGCAGCTGGAGAAGCTAGGAGAAGGAACCTATGCCACGGTATGCGCCTCGACCCCACCTCCAGTCTCCAGTCGCCCCCCGAGCTTCAGCTAACATGCGCAGGTCTTCAAAGGGCGTAACCGCCAGACCGGCGAGCTCGTTGCCCTCAAGGAGATCCACCTCGATTCGGAAGAAGGCACACCCTCCACGGCCATCCGCGAGATCTCCCTGATGAAGGAGCTGAAGCACCCCAACATTCTCTCCCTCCACGATGTCATCCACACCGAGAGCAAGCTGATGCTGGTCTTCGAGTACATGGACACCGATCTGAAGCGATACATGGACACGACTGGCGACCGCGGAGCCCTCAACCCCGTCACCATCAAGTCGTTTATGCACCAGCTGCTCAAGGGCATCGACTTTTGCCACACAAACCGCGTGCTGCACCGCGATCTGAAGCCGCAAAACCTCCTCATCAACGCCAAGGGCCAGCTCAAGCTGGGCGATTTCGGACTCGCCCGCGCCTTCGGTATTCCCGTCAACACCTTCTCCAACGAGGTCGTGACGCTGTGGTACCGTGCGCCCGACGTCCTCCTCGGCTCCCGCACCTACAACACCAGCATCGACATCTGGTCCGCCGGCTGCATCATGGCAGAGATGTACACGGGTCGCCCTCTGTTCCCTGGAACCACCAATGAAGACCAGCTCGTGCGGATTTTCCGCATCATGGGCACGCCGTCGGAGCGCTCGTGGCCAGGCATCAGCCAGTTCTCCGAATACAAGCCGAACCTCCAGGTCTTTAACACGCAGGACCTGCGCGCCATCCTGCCGCAGATCGACCCGAGTGGCATTGACTTGCTGCAGCGCATGTTGCAGCTGCGTCCTGAGCTGAGAGTCAGCGCCCATGATGCGCTGCAGCACCCGTGGTTCGCGGATCTGAATCAGCCAAGACAGCCGGCTGGGCAGCCTGCGGGGAGGTATACCCAGGGCCAGAGCGGGTATGAGAATTACTGAGCTACGAAGGGGTGCTGGTACTATTATGTAAACAGCGAAAAGTATGGGAAAGATACAACAGTGGCCGAAAAAACAAAAACCAGAGATACACCCTGAAGGGGTGAGGAGAAGGGACAGACCATACTCAGGGTTCCAACGTAGAAGGTACTGTATCAGAGGAAGATGGATAAACGGCCGTGAAGAGAAACTCAATGACGATGACGATACCTCTATTTGCATATACAGGCGTTGGTGTGTGAGACAGGATCGGGGACTAGGGGTTCTTGGTAGACGTTGGGGATCGGGGTTATGGAGTGGGGTGAGGGGCTTGAGTGACTTGCGGAATATAGGAGTTGTCCCATCTACGCTGGCTACAAGATTCAAAAATGTGATTGTGCTCGCTGTGCCCAGGAACCGCCATTCACACCCCAAATAAATCACAGTTGGATTCAAACAAAGACTGAAGATCGAGGTATCATTAACCGCCCTCGCATAACCCCCTCGTTTTGCCTTCATATCTGCGGATGCACCAATCTTCCTATAGCGAGATCCAACCCCATCCGGAACGCCATCTACAATCCCACCCCATACCCAAACCATGCATCCCCCCCACTCAGTGCTTACTCTTCTTCGCCGGCGGCTCCTCTGCATCACTCCCCGCATCACTCCCACTCCCACTACTCTCATGCTCCTCATCATACTCCTCCGCAACATCACTCTCGCTATCGGTCCTAAAGTCCTCATCCGCGCTCTCCTCATCCTCCTCCGCACTCCCGCGATCCGCCCTCGCAGCCACAACATCCTCATCACTACTCGCGAGGTCCTCGCCGCCCAGTGCCGCCGCAAGAATCGACGTATCCTCATCCATCTCGTTCTTGACGCGCAGCCCCTTGACCTTGAAGAACTCCTCGAGCGGCTTCTGCTCCTCGCGGTTGATGTTGCTGAACTGGCTGTCGCCGGCGCCGTTCTTGAGGTGGATCGCGATGTCGAAGGTGCGGCTGGCGGAGATGGCGCCGCCGACGCGCGAGAGCGTGATCGAGCTGACTGAGTCGTAGGCGATGTAGGTGGCGGGCTTGGGGACGAACATGAAGGCCTTCTCGAGGCAGTAGAGGAAGCCCTCGGCGGCCTTGATGGAGCACTTGATGCCGTATTGCTGGTGGTGGCTGAGGAAGTCCTTGGCGGGTTGGTTGACCTTCTTGCCTGTCAGGCCGCGGAAGACTTGGGTGACGACCTGGTGGAGGGGCTGCTCGTAGTGAGGGGCGAGCTTGTTCTCGTATTTCTCCTTGAGCAGCTCGTCGGTCATGTTCAGGTCGATTGTCACCTCCTCGTCCTTCTTGAACTGCATGACCAGGAAGGGGTAGCGCGTCTGGCCCTGGCGCAGCGGCGGGTCGAGACCGATGCAGATCATGAAGTGCTGCTCGTCGGGCTTGGGGAGGATCATGAACTTCTTGATCGCCTCGTATTGGATCTTGTAGTCGTAAGTCTTACCGCGCAGGCGGAAGGATGCTTCGTACATGTCGATATCGAATCGGCCTCTGTTGGTACCATGTTAGTTACAATCCTGAACAGTACGGGAATATCGTACCTTGGCGTCAAGTGCAGCACATCCAAGAATGTCGCATATGTGTCGCCAGCAACCTCTCCAATCTCCGCCTTCTCCATCAGGGTATCATAGAAGAGGTTCGCCGCATTCTGCTCCTCCTCATCCTCCGCATCACTCTGCGCTTCTCCATCCTCCACAGTCTCCTTCTTGGTCGCCGTGCCAGGAATGTAGAAGCGCATCTCAACTAACTGATCCTTCCCTGCGCCAGCCTTCTTGCCCTTCCCTTTCGCACCGCCCAAGCTTCCGTTTGCGCCCTCATCGCCACCAGCCGGCAACGAGAACTCAACCGCCACCTCGTTCTTGCCAGCCAAATTCGTATTAGAGATCTCCGAGTAAGGAATCTCAAACGCAGGTCTGTTCTGCACATTGAATGCCAGCTCCGCTTTTCCGAACTCTGCCTTGCCCCAGTTCCATCCTCGTAACGCGTGTTCCTTCGTCTCGAGGTTCGTGCTATACCAGTTCTTGAACACTTTCGTCAGGCGGTCAAAGTCCTGTAGATAGGTTAGAGGGTGTGCCAATCGTGATGACTGTGATGCTCACATCTTGTTGGAAGCCATCCAGCTGCACAACGCCTGAATTGCGCTGTAGAATCTTCACTTCGAACCCTTTGGAGGCCTTGCTCCACTGTGCGCCACCGATGTTTGAGCGATCAAGCGTGAAGGTATCGCCACCACCTGAAGGTTTCCAGCCAAAGCCATTCTCAGCGAATCTGCATTTGCCCGAATCTTTCGAGAGGTCGAGGTAGATGTTGTCGAAGCTCTCCCTATGATAGTGCCACCGTTAGCTTGTCCCTCCTGAATTCACCATGAACTGAGCTGGCAAATTCCAAATTGAGCTTGAGGCTGGCAAGATGAAGCTTGTCGCAAAAATACTTACATGATGATAAGTGGCGAGATCTATGTGACGGAGTTGGGTGGTTATTGAGTGGTTTGACTTGGAGCTATGTCAAGGATTATGCGGCAAGATTTGAAGGCTGTCGGATTTCGCGTAAAGTATTGACCGCTGCCACACGCGACGACGCGACGGGAGAGGCAATATAAAATGTTAACGCCACGTTAGATAGCCTTGCCATATTACGAACTTAGTCACAAAGGTGATATCAGGGATTTATATGTAAGCGCTGTAGATGAAGTACTGATTGACTATATGTCATTTTCAACGATGCCTCTATACTTCTACCGTAATATAAGCTCCAACGCCACAGCCCTTTGGATTGGCCTTCCTCTCACTTTCCGCTACTGACATGACCATACACGTAATAACACGGGCTTTTAAATGATAGAGCCTTACTAAATTGGTGCTAGCAGTATATAATACGCTTCATGCTAGCCTTGAATTTACTAATTATATTTTACAGTCACATATTTCACAGCAAGTTCAGCTTATCAAGTAAAGTAGAAACCGTCTTTTCATTTATCTGCGCTTTTATCTGCCAGCCTGTCCCGTTTAGAACACGCCAAAGAAGCAAAGCACCACGTTTATTAACCCTCGGAGACTGTCGTGAGATGCGTAACACGAAAAGTAGAAAGAGTCGATGCATGAAGTGACTATCGCGTAAAACCAACCGTCAACTCCGCAAATCCTTTAGATGTTGTACACATATCTAGTCGACCTCCTCCATGGCGCTCTCGACAGGTGCGTCGGTGGTGCCGGCCTCAGTCGCGGCCTCGCCCTCAACCTCTGGCTCCTCGTCAACCTGGAGTCCGAGGGAGACAAGCTTGTGGATGCGGTCGGCGAATCCAGCTGGCTCCTCAATGGTGAAGCCGGAGACGAGAAGGGAGGTCTCGAACAGAAGCTGGGTGATGGACTTGACGGTGCGGTCGTTCTCGCCGTCAGCCTCGATCTTCTTCCTCAACTCCTTGATAATTGGGGACTTGGGGGAGATCTCGAAGGTCTTCTTGGAAGACATGTAAGAGCTCATGGAGGTGTCACGGAGGGCCTGGGCCTTCATGATACGCTCCATGTTGGCGGACCAACCGAACTGGCCAGTGCGGATAGCGCAAGGAGCGCCAACCAGCTTGTAGCTGACAACAACCTTCTCGACCTTGTCGCCGAGGATGTTCTTCAGGGCCTTGGCGGTGCTCTCGAACTCCTTCTCCTCAGCCTCGCGCTCGGCCTTCTCCTCATCGGTCTCCTCAAGCTCGAAGTCCTTGGTGATATCAACAAGCTTCTTGCCGTCAAACTCCTTGAGCTGAGTCATGGCGTACTCGTCAATTGGGTCGACGAGGAAGAGAACCTCAAAGTTCTTGGCCTTGAGGGAGTCCAAGAAGGGCGACTTCTGGACAGCCTTCAAGCTCTCACCAGTGATGTAGTAGATGTTCTTCTGGTGCTCGCCCATGCGGGTGATGTAGTCAGCGAACGAGGTCTGGTCATCATCACCAGTCTTGGTGCTGTTGTAGCGGAGGAGCTTGGCAAGGGCGCCACGGTTCTGGGCATCCTCGTGAACACCAAGCTTGATGTTCTTGCCAAAGGCAGAGTAGAACTTGTCAAACTGCTCCTTGTCCTCGGCGATCTCCTGGAACAGCTCAAGAGTCTTCTTGACGATGTTCTTCTTGATGACCTTCATGATCTTGTTCTGCTGGAGAGTCTCACGGGACAGGTTGAGAGGGAGATCCTCGGAGTCAACAACACCCTTGACGAAGCTCAACCACTCGGGGATAAGATCGGTGGCATCATCAGTGATGAAAACACGGCGAACGTACAACTTGATGTTGTTCTTGGTCTTCTTGGTCTCGAAGAGGTCGAATGGGGCCCTCTTTGGAACGAAGAGGATGGCCTTGAACTCAAGTTGACCCTCGACGGAGAAGTGCTTAACAGCAAGGTGGTCCTCCCAGTCGTTGGAGAGGGACTTGTAGAAGGCACCGTACTCCTCAGGAGTGATCTCTGATGGGTTGCGAGTCCAGATTGGCTTTTGCTTGTTGAGCTCCTCCTCCTCGATCTTGGTCTCCTTGACCTTCTTGGTCTTCTTCTCCTTCTTCTCATCCTCCTCATCATCTACCTCCTCGATCTTTGGCTTCTTGTCATCTCCCTCCTCCTCCTTGGACTCCTCGGCCTCCTCATCCGGGACCTCGGTCTCGGTCTCCTTCTCGACGTGAAGGTAGATTGGGTAAGAAATGAACTCGGAGTGCTTCTTGACAACCTCCTTGATCTTGGCCTCGTTGAGGTAGTCGGTCTGCTCATCCTTAAGGTGCAGGATGATCTTGGTACCGCGGCCGAGTGGCTCGCCCTCGGTGTCTTGGGTAAGGGTGAAAGTTCCACCAGCGGCGGACTCCCAGATGTACTGCTCATCGTCGTTGTTCTTCGAGACGACGGTAACACGGTCTGCAACGAGGTATGCAGAGTAGAAACCAACACCGAATTGACCAATCATGGAAACATCAGCTCCGGCGGTCAAGGCCTCCATAAACTGCTTGGTGCCTGAACGGGCAATCGTACCCAGGTTGTTGACGAGATCCTTAAAAAAAAATCTATTAGTTGGTGGCAAATATGATGTGTGCATGCAGTACTTACAGCCTTGGTCATACCAATACCGGTATCTCGGATGGTAAGGGTCTTGTTGACCTTGTCGGGGATGATATCGATCCTCAGGTCCTTGCCGCTGTCAAGCTTGCTTGGGTCTGCGAGCGACTCATATCTGATCTTGTCCAAGGCATCGGAGCCGTTGGAGATAAGCTCTCTCAGGAAGATCTCCTTGTTAGAGTAGACAGTGTTGATAATGAGGCCCAAAAGCTGGGAGATCTCAGCCTGGAACTCGAAAGTTTCGGCAACCATATTTGTGGATTATTTATGAGTTCTGGAAGCACAGATGTTAGAAACGATGTCCTTGTGTAGATGGTATTCGCAGTGAAGGCAAAGTGTTTGCAAAGATGAGAAATGCTTCTCTGATCAGACCATTGCCTTCCAAGATCAAAATCTTTTGAGGGCCATGAGGCTGAGGGGAGCTTCTTCCCCCCCCCAAAACAAACAGACAGAGTAGAATGAGGTGAGTGATTAGACTTACTTGTGAGTGTATAGTGAAAGACCGTGCTAATTGAAGAGCAGGTTCGTGAACAGGTTTAATGGGTATCAATGGTTTGAGAGAGAAAGTGCGTGAAGTTGTGGAGGTGAGGCGGAGGACTAATTAATAGTTTGGAATTTGCCTGCCTTTCATCCACAGAACCGCCCAGAAACAGAAGCGACCGGTAGCGCGAAAGTCACAGAAACCCGTAGAAATTTAGGCAAGGCTGGCAGCCTGGTCACACCGTTGCATAGCAACCATGGAACAAAGAAACGCTCTAATCTAAATTTATCACAGTTTCACGAGCAATAATTACAAGGAAATCATTTATATCATCAAATTCAGTATTATGAGGAGGTTTATCTGCCGTAAGATCCTGTTCTCACTGTCTCCCGGTGGCGTTGTTGTTCAATGATTCATGTTGAGGGGTCGTTAGTTACTCCAGTCTAGAGCTCTGGTTCGACGCATGCATGCACCACCGGTTTATGGTTGGCTAGCCAGGTCGAAAAAGTCTCATCCGCCGGTGAGGCTCACCGCTTCAAGTATACCTCATAAGCAACATAAAATTACTCTTGTATTACTTCCAATATTTTAAACAATAATATACATATCTATTTGCCACGCAGACGGTGGTCCCGGGACCATTCAAGCCATCACTACCTCTCCAGCTCTTCATTTTCCTCCGGGTCTAATACTTCTATAACCTTCCCAACTTCTCTATAAGCTCGGTCAACATATGACAGTCCCCTATCCTCCAAGGCCGCCGCATCCTTTATTGGTGGCGGCTCAATGATGCTCTCCACATCTGCCAGAACCAGAATGTGGTCGCCAACCTCAATCAAGCCTGCGCCCTCTCCTTCGTCTCGTAGCTTACATCTCAGCACTTTCGTGACGCCTGGCGCAGATAATAATGGCAGGGGATATTTGCTCCCGACATTCCACACGGCAAACTGCTGGTTCGCGAACACATCCGTTGAATTCCCCTTCGTAAACCCATGGGCCACCTTTGCCCCAGATTCCGTAGCAGACAGGATGTGTATGAGGAACTGGCGAGACTGGCGTATTGCATCCAATGTCCGTGACGGCCTGCGTATATTGAATGAGACAATCGGCGTGGGTGTGAGCGTCACAGTCGTGAACGAGGATACCGTCATTCCTCTGAAATTCGAGGTCGAGGAGGAGGCCGGCCCACCGGTGCTGGTTGTGGCTACAACTGCAGCATGGGGCAACTTGCGCATAAGATGTCGCAGGTGGGTTGAGAGAGCAGGTTCATCGTCTGGGCGAGCGCTCTTCACATGTTGCCTTTTGCTGGAGCAGGTGAAACTACGAGCTTGAACTACGCGCTGGGAGGAAGCGATTGCTTGCGGAAAGCCACTGCATATTCTGTGCGTCCTTGCTGCATGGATATATTAGTAATTTGAACTTTAAATCTGAATAGCTGAGCTAAAATAAGCCAGGACGGCGAGAGACATACCAGGGCTATTAGCCACTGACCATTCATAAAACAGAGAGTAGAACCCCTTCACAGTACTAGGCCTCGCACCCATTCTCGAGGTATTGGGAAACATTCCGTTCAATCCGGTAGGAGCAGCAACAATCGCTGCGGCAGCAATTGTCAAATTGCTAGTGCCGAGCTGTCAAGAGGCTTGCCGTCGGCAAGGCTGTCATTGAAGTTTCCAAGAACATTTTCGCGCTCCAAGCTCCTCTCGCCAACCGTAGCGACAAAATAATTATATCGACCACCCAGCACCACCAGGAGTACAAACCACCGACGACCAAGCCAACGATTCCGCCAAACTCCAACACAATGGCTTCCCTCCCATCCCAGGCCTTACGGCGCGCATCCGTCTCTCCTATTTCCTCTACATGCGCCGGCAACCAAGTCCGCCACGCCTCTCTGCTGAAGCGCCCGCACCGCCCCTACACCTTCACTCAACTCATCACCCTCTCTGACGGCTCGACATACACGCAGCGCACGACGTCGCCGGCGCCGATATTCAAGTCTACGAAGGATACGCGAAACCACCCGTTATGGCAGCCCAGCATGGCGAGTCTGCGGAACGTGGAGGATGATGAGGCTGGACGCCTGAGGGCCTTCCGAGAGCGCTTCGGGCGCGGATGGGATGTTGCGGGTGATGAGGAGAGCGCGGAGGGAGGGGAGGAGCAGGAGGATACCATGATGGATTTGATTAGTGGGTTTAAGGGGGTGCAGGTTACGGCGGATCAGATGAAGGGACATACTGCGAAGGGGAACAAATACTAAGGGGATATCCATGTGCCGGTCGGTTACTCCAGGCCACCCGTGTTTTGGAACGGTGTATGATCATTGGGAGAGATATGACTACGGTCTCGGGAAGCCATGTACAAATTCAAGAGTCGGAGGCAGAAGAGGGTGGCATTTCAAGGCGTTGGGATGTGGTATTATCTTTGTACACTATACATTTTGGGGACTGCAAAATGATGAAGCTCGCAAGATTGTTTCAACCTTGTTATAGCAGAAATGGATTCTAGTTCCCAATTGCAAATTATTCCTCATCGTCATGGGCCGTTCCTGATACCGAGTCATTCTGGGTTTCGCCGGAAAGCCGGTGACTTGATTGTTCCGACTCTGAGCGTAAAGGAACCACTGGCGGCTTATAGTAAGGTTGTTCCCCATCTTCAGCATCCAGCTGTACCAAGAATGTTTCCCATAGCTCAATGAGCTAAAGTAGATGTCAGTATTGTTTCAATTGCCGCGGGTGGGGGGGTATACCTCTTTCTGAGCCTCGACAGCGCTCTCCAAGAACGTCTCCACGCCACTCTTGAAATCCTCCACTTTCTCCCGCTCAAACCTCTCCAGCTCAGTTCTTAGGAGCCTTCCCATGTCCTCAAATAGCAAGCGTGCCTGGTGCACCTTTCTCTCCCCATCCGCAACATCTGCATTTAACTGGACCAAACGGTCTTGTTGAGTCTTGCCTTGACGCAGAAGCTTGTCCTGTGTTGCCTTACGCTTCTGCATTTCCATATCCGCAGATTGCCATGAATGGAATGCCTTTTGCCTCTGTTCAAACGCCATCTTGATACTGCCAATCAAGCGAATGTACTCGTCAATGGTGATGCCCAATGTCAACACATCGTGTTGTGCCTGTCGTTCATAAAGTTCCTTGATACGGATCTGGAGAGCAGATAATCCAGCTAATGGGCCTGACAGAGTGGGGGACAGCTCAACGGCGGAAAGTGCTTGCAGAGATCCAGAGAAATCTCCAGCCGCCTCAGCTAGACCCTTCCGCTGGCCTACCACGGTGTCCATTGATTTAAGGAGAGCCTTTAGTTGGTTTTCCAGGGCATCAAGATAGACCTTTCTATCGTGAAACCACTGTACTTGTTAGCATACGCCATATCATTGAATCAGTGTTATAACTTACGTCGTCCTGTTCCACGAACTTGCTCCCACTGCTCACTGACAGACCTAGTCCAGCAAACATTCCCTTGCTCTCTCCCAATACAGGTTCCTTACGCTCCTTGTGCTTAACATCCTGGCTAAATGCCTCGCTCTCTAGGAAAATCTTCAGGTCACCATCATGCTGTAGCGTTGGATGGGCCGCGGTCTTATTAAGCATTTTCTCCAGTGCCATGCGTCTGGACTCCACAAAATTGCTATCAAACCTTCCCACGGCTTGCTTCTCAGGTGGAGGAGGAACAACTACTCCGGGATTATTCGTATGGAGTGTATTGTAAAGCCATAAGAAGTCCTTATATCTACGTGTCACCGAGAATTCCGGTTGTCTGTAGCCTATCGAAGTAGTCTATCATGGTTGTCAGTTTCTTTCGTTCCGACCAATGAACAATCACAGTGAGGTCATACCTTGGTCCGAACTTGGTATACAATATGAGAGCTTGTGAGATCTCCAACTTTGTGCGGGTCGCCGACCGATATATCGAATGTCGGCTTTGCTGCCTGTTCGATGCTCACACTTGGCTGGACATCGCGACGCGCAGAGCCCGGCTGGGCGGGCTGAACTGGCGGTGGTATCCTAGCCTTTCCAGAAGACTGCGCCTCGTCATCGTAGTTCGGATCCATAACATCTCGAACCCTCTGTGCAGTGTCTGGCTGTCTTGTGTTGACGGTAACCGTCTGCTCCTTCAAAGGCGGTGCCGGGGGCTGCTCCGAAGGGGATGTAGCCTGCACTCCATTATCGCCCAGTGGTCCTAATGGTCCCAGCGGCCCCAATGAGTCGTCGAGAGGCTCAAGTCGGGTGGTTTGCGCAGCTACACGGCGGATGGGCCCTCTTGATCTGCCGCCTGGCGACTTCACGTTTGAGGTTGCGGATGGTTCGGATAATTGCGCAGCCGCAGTTTTAGATTGAGCATCTGGAAATCCATTAGCATGCCGCGACCAGGTTTGGGCAGAGAAGAGGGCGTACCTGATTGCCCCGCGTTGAATGAATCGTCTTCGCCAGTCTTGGGCTTATTGGCACCTGTCTGGGATTGGGTTGGGACATCTGTGACAAATTAGATATCACGGCAGCTTGACATTCTCTAGAAGACATACCGCCCCATGGCGAGGATCCCCCGTCTTCGAGATCCATTTGTGCTGAGTTGGTTGAAGAAGTGGAATAATCCAGTTGAACTCTCAGGTGTGGAGCTTGGCTCCTCCGCAGGGTCGCATACGTATGTGAGGCAGCGTCCGCTGCCAAGATAAGCGTCACCCATCGAGGTACCTCTTCCGAAAGCCAATCCAGACAACAGCTACAACAAAAGCACAAAAATATGTTACAACCAGCACAGTGGGTTTATTTTTCTGGGGTTTTCGTTTGGATCTAAATTTACAGAGGCTTTATGTGCATAGTTTTATGTTATTAAGTAACTCCTAGAATAATATTGATTTATCTTTTATATTCACACGTGAATATTAAAACACGTTTAGATATTTGAGCATTTAAGTCACAAATTGGGCTTTTTTATAAACCGAGCTGCCATTCATTCACTACTTGCATTATCTTGATTCCACCCAAGAAAGCATAGCTTCCCCTCGCCTTTCGTCGCCTCCTTATGAGTTGGCTAGGACGATGAGAACAGCAATTGAATATTCCAGGTCAAGGTATCTGCCCGCACGAGACTGGTTTTCGTAGAGTAATAAAGATGTTATTTGTATCCAGACAATCAATTATATGGTATCCTTTCCGTAATCATGAAGTGTCCATCACATCGCCGTTGGACTCTCCACGAACAGCCGTCCTCCGTCCACCCTGATCAGACAGAGAACCACCAGAATTTTTGGCTTCTAAACCATCCAAGAAATTCCGTGCCTTCTCCCAAAGCTCTGCCTCCATGTCCCTGCCAACCTTATTGCTTCGAGTATTGAGCCATCCAACATCTATGGCGCTATTCTTGGTTTCCGGTGCTTGCTTTCCCTTATCGCCTTCCTCTTCAGTCTCAGGTTCTGCTTTTATTACACCGGCGTCATCAAGCCCCTTGATTTGGCGCTTGAGGCGAACATCGACTGAATGTAGGTCTTTGAGATATTTGTCTGTCGCAGCCGTGAATGCTTCCCGACGACCGGCGGAGGTTGTTTCAGATGGTGAATTGATGGACGTTAAAGTTTTGACTGCCAGACCAGCAGATTCAAGAAGTTTTGTAATGCTCTAGAGCGCTATTAGAATTACATTCAACTACTATAAGACACCAGGGAAGGCTTACCTGGTCAATTTCATTGAGTTGTTGGATGCGCTCCGCCTTCGTGAGATGTTTGGAAGAGGTTGGTTGTTTGTCAAACTCGGAAGACATTGTAGGTTTGTATGCTTTATTAATAATCTCAATTATTTGCGATTTATTATAAGGGTTGAATTTGAGGAAACTGAGGGGTTCCTTTGGGCTGTTTGTTTGTTGCTGGTTGTAGCTTCTCCACGTTTAAGAAATGAGGCTCGGCGGGTAGCTGCAGTAGCGCCATGTTTTCGAGGCGAAACTGGCGATTATGGGCAAGTCATCTGAAGACAAGTTCTCGACATATTCCCGTTTTTGTTCATTTAGGGTTCTTCAACGTCCATAATCTGAATATATTTTTTAGAGGTATGATGGGACATGCGACGCCTTCGACATAATTACCCCATCGAGGAAGAAACAGCGACGCGTCGCAATTAATTAGCCATCGATATGTCAAACCATCCATCGCAAACACCCGGCTCTGCGCCACCCAGTGGCAGTATTGGGATGCCGCCAGGACAGCAACAGCCGCCAGGCCCTCCACCTGTACAAAACATGTCCCAGCAAAACTTGAATCAAATTGTGAGTTCACATTTCTTGCTTCCCATGGCACCTTAGGTAGAGCAGTGGAAACTTCCCCAAGAAGACATATTCCATTATTGGCGGGCATCGAGCGATTGGACTGAGCTGGTCTAAACTGTGATTCTGAAAGAATTGCATCTGAAAAGAATTGCTGTTGATGGCCATCCGCACGTGATACTCCCTTGTTCTGCGCCTCTGCCTCCTTCCCATGAGGATAGATGGTCGGGGCTGCATAATGGGCCATGATGCCTCATGAAGCCATATACGTGACAATTAGTGTTGGCTATATGCCTCATCACCTGCTAAAGTGGCAATCTGATCGCTTTGCATTGATTTGCAAGAAACAAGGACTAGAAGCCTTCGCTTGAGAATCAATGGCAACAGCATCGAAGCCAAGTGGCAAGCCTACTAGCTAAGATGTATGTGTGGTATATTCATTTATATCTCACTCTGGAGGCACAGTCATAGCGGAGCATGCTTGCAACCCAGTAGATGTCATCTACGAAACGCAAACCCCACATCGTTTTCAGCTGAAGCTGTGATCCCTTCTGTCTATTCCCATGTACATGTATGTTGTCTAGTTACAGACGGCAAACGGGAATGACGGGATAGCTCCGGGCGAGCGAATCCAGAAGATCTAAAGTTTCTGTTGTTGAATCAACAGATACGCGAGCCCAAAAGCTCAGGCGACGCGATAAGCGCTACTACTACACTCCCCTTCTCTCAATAGAAGCGCTAGATCGTGCTTCCATCAAAGGAAAAGCTACTGCTGCATCGCCTTTCTCTCAATACAAGAGCTACTTCTGCGTTATCCTTCTCTCAAGACAATCGCATTGCTTCACCATCCTTCTCAAACACGAGCTAGCGCTTTACAACCCTTCTCAAACAAACGCTATTGCACATCGCACTTCCGGCATCGTTCCTATACTTCTTCTACCAACTCTACAATCATGGGTTTTGGAAAGGGAAAAAGGAAGCCTCCAAGTGGAGCGGCTCCCACTGTTAGACTTCGCGTTGGCAACGTTTCGCAAGCTGGACGAGCTCCATCCAGCTTTCCGCAAGCTGGACGAACTCCATCGAACGTTCCATCAAAGCCAGTGGTGGCTTCCTCCTATACTAATGGCCAACCATCGCCAAACCCGAAGAACCCTGTAGCTGATGTGCATCCTTCACAGGTAATTGAGTACCTGATGAAAAAAGGCTATTTGAGAACGGAACAGGTTCTTAGACAAGAATCAGCCCAAGTTGACAAGGATGGCCGCCCCATTTTTGGTCGAGACGAATATGGAAACGAGAAATACATAAGAGGGTTTGAATTGTTGAGCTCATGGATTGATTCAAATCTTGACATTTACAAGGTTGGTCAGTCGCGGCGTGTTACTGGGCTGGTCTGACATTCCTAGTTCGAACTCAACCGACTTCTGTGGCCGGTTTACGTCTATTCATTCATTGAACTTATTACCGACATGTTCACTGAAGACGCAAAGAAGTTTCTTCAACAATTCCGGCAGCGATTTGAAAAGAATCACGCAGATGAACTGCGCGTGTTTGAAACGATATCGCTCAAATCCCACGTCTTCGAAAACCCAGTGGCCAAGCTTTACAGAGAGAACAAATATCGGATTCCACTGAATGCTCATGTGAACTACAACTTAATCAGCTTCTTGGAGGGGCAAGGCAAGAAGGGCGGAAACATTGTTCTCAACATCCTCCAGACATACTGCCAGGTGATGGAAACTTCTCGTGGACCGATTGATCAATATAGCTTTGAGGCTATCGTCAACCGTGCTCGTGGCGTTGGGGTTGATGAGGTTGTGGATCTTCAAGAAGGCATTCCAGGAGGGTTTACTGGAGTCAGCAACCAAGATCTTGCGAATAACGATGCCCCTATCCGGCTGGGACCGCTTCAGACCGAGACAGAACTGACGGACGATGTGCGAGCTGAGCTTCTTGAGGCTGATACAAAGAACCCGCCTGCACCAGGCCAGCAATCATTGGTAGAAGCCTATGAGCAGAAAATCAAGAGGGAAGAAAGCGTCGATGCCATACCTCGGAATGAGATACCCCTTCCGCCGTCAAAGGCTCGTGACGTGGTCATGGAAGTCCAAAAGATGAAAGAGAGCAGAGACCGCTTCAAGATTGAAGGCCGCACTGGGGGAGTTGGCCCAGCTGTTTCTGTCTGCATGTTCACTTTCCATAACACACTTGATACGTAAGTATTATTTCTGGAGAGATGGATACATTAACTAAACTGGTTCTAGCATAACTTGCATGGAATTTTCGGATGATAATAATCTTGTGGCCGTTGGTACAGAGGAATCGTACATTCGAGTCTGGAACATGCACGGGGAAGCACTGAAGTCGACACTTTCCGGAGGACCCAGTGACGCTCCACCTTCGAATTCTCGTCGCCTCATTGGACATTCCGCCTCTGTATACAGCGTCTCTTTCTCTCCTTCTATTGCTGGCCCTGAGGGTCCATCCAGCGCAGTGCCTTCCACCGGATCTAACCTTCTCCTCTCATGTTCATCAGACAAGACCATCAGGCTTTGGTCCCTTGATGCTTGGACATGCCTCGTTGTTTACAAAGGCCACGAAGGTCCAGTCTGGAATGTCCGTTGGGGACCATTTGGACATTACTTTGTGAGCTGTGGTTGGGACAAGACTGTCCGAGTGTGGACTCAAGACCATATCTCGTACGTCCGCATGTTGGTCGGCCATGACTCCAGTGTCAATCAAATCGCTTGGCACCCGAATAATGCATACGTCTTCTCTGCGTCGGACCAAGTCGACAAGACGGTCCGCATGTGGTCTGTAACCACCGGCCAATGCGTCCGCGTATTCAACGGACACACCGACTTTATATCCGCGCTCGAGTGCTCTCCAAGCGGGAAGATCCTTGCATCTGCTGACGGAGGCGGCTCTATCATTCTCTGGGATCTGGCCAAGGGCACGCAAATCAAGCGCTGCCGTGGCCACGGCAAGGGCGGTATTTGGTCGCTCTCCTTCAGTGCGGAGAGCACCGTGCTTACCTCGGGTGGTGCCGATGGCACAGTTCGAATTTGGGATGTCGAAGTCCCGTCTGATCCATACAAGGGTGTTGACGGCGATGTGATCGGGTCCAGCAACCAGCCAGATGCCACTCGCATTGCTGCCAATGGGACTGCTGGCGCTCAAAGTGCAGCTCCCGTAGGTGGAAGCAGTGGGCCCCTGACGGGTGTTACGACGGGCAAGAAGAAGGGGAAGGATATGGTTATCACGCCGGACCAGATCAGCGCGTTCCCGACGAAGAAGAGCCCTGTTTACAAGGTCAAGTTCACGAGGATGAATCTCGTTGTTGCTGGGGGGTGCTACTTGCCATAGATGGGAAATTAACGTTGGTGGTGGAAATAATTTGGAGTTAGGATGTGATATTTTAGCTGGAGGTAGTAGGCAACAGGCATCAAAATGACCCTTTTGCGTTGAATTGCTTTTCCGGCCGTACCAGACTGTTTGGGGCCAATCAATGCTAGAAACTTCGTTAGGATCGGAAAGAATGGAAATATCTTTTGTAATTATTATTGTCTCAACAATGCATCGTAAACGAGTGGCCAGTGTTCAAGCAGATAATTATTTGAACAATCTTCTGACCCAGCAGATATATACTAATAAGACTTGCAACCCCGATGCGTTTGGAACACAGGGCGCCGTCTCAGAATCTATGCCTCGAGTAGTAAACTCAGACCCATGCCCCTCACCATCTTTGACTTGGTATTATTTTATCATAATTATAATACCCCTCCCAAATTCAAACTTGAGTTTAAGAAATTATACGCATGGGTATCCAGATCTAATACCTTGTGTCATGATTACAGCGTTAGAGTAGTCGGAAACTCTACTCGCTCTTTCCATTCCCATCTAAGCCATTCATTAGTAAATGTTTGCGCAGCAATAAATTACTCAAGGTTTATCACGCGTACTCTCAGACTTTGCAGATCCAGCTGCGATGGCCAGGCCTTCGAGGATCTCACTTCCCATAACATACGATATGTAACTCGGGAGGATGAGCCAAGCGCCACTTTCTTGGTGTTAATAATAAGCATGAAAGTTGTATCAATTGGATCTACTAACTTTGGAATGATCCAGAGCAGGATCAAGTCTGGCAAGGTGTTGTGGCCGATGTTCTCAAAGCCAGAGTAGTACTCATTAAGCCCTGGTACTATGTCAGGTCATGAAAAACCAAGCATAAGATGGAGAGCTTACAATATAGCAGCGTCTTGGCTACTGTCAGGATTGCTGAGCTATAACCTACAAGCGTTGCCAACGCTGCTTTATCTCCAGTCAAGGTCCTCTGCTGTCCCAGCCATCCTGCGTTCTTGGGCGCACCGCGCCCATGCGCCACCGACTGCTTTCCAAACTTCAAGATGAGTCCGAGGTAGGCAAAGTACCCAGCAGTCTCGATGAGGTTCATGACTGTCTGTGCAGCAGTAAAGCCGTTGTTCTCATTATACGCCTTCCAGCCATAAATATAGTCTGTCCGGCCATAGAGCTCGTACGGCACCCAAAGCGGCCAGTGGTATTTCCCGCCCGGCATAGAGTGCGGGCGAAGGAGGACATAACCAGCGTCCCAGAGGACGAGCGGCAGAGAAATTGCGAGCCAGACCAAAGAGAGATTTGATGGGGTGTGCGCCCAGGCGGCTTTGGCTTTGCGCGTCGTCGCGCGCGGTGAGGCTTTCGTTGGACTGAGATCAGGCTCAGGGAAGTCCTTGGGGTGTTTGCGCGTGGAGACCATGATGAGATACTGGCGGAGTTATAATTATCACAAGACTATAGCAGTGTTGATATACCGATGATGGTCATTAAGTCGTATTGAGATGAGAAGTAAACAAGAGACGGAGGAATTGTGCGGGGGATGTGGCATTTACCCTCAAACGCGCTCCAGTCGCATCTCTAGATGGCCATCCAGTGGTCGTGTGAAGGTTGCTAAACCCTGCTCGATACCGCACATCAGTCCACAACTCACCTCAGTTCCCCAGCGAGTTCCCCGGTCGGGCTCGGCAAAGAGTGGTTCCGTGCGGCAAGCACAGACAGGTCCAAGGCACAACGTCATCGTCGCCGCTGAAGACACCAATTTCAAGATCGATTAACTGCCTTGCGCTTCTCCACTGTGGCAATCTGTCCTTCGGCGCATACTATCTCCAGAACATCTATGGAACCGAACAGCCTCGCCTTTTCTATTTAAGCTATTTTATATAAGTTATAACCCTCGCAATGGCTGATTTAACACCTCGGCGGTCAACCCGGCTGCAAGGCAAATCCACACTTTCACGCTCAACGTCCAGCACAAGTGGCAGCTCCACCGCAGAACCCACGCCGCCAGGCTCGAGCTCATCAGACACCCCAATGCCATCAACAAGGGCAGCAACAGAGTCCTATCCAATAGCAAACTCCAAAGACTCGCCCTACCTTCCCACATACGCCGAGTCCATTCTGCTCCTCGTGTACCCGACAACCCTCGTCCTCGGCTCAATATTTGGCCTCATTGACCCCGCTACCCGCGCCTCTCCTTACATTGAAACAAACCAATCTCACGACCCGGCCCTCGCGCCCTCATACTTTGCGAAGAAGAGCAACCTCGTCAACGTCCTTTTCGTCAAGAGGGGCTGGTTCTGGGTCACGGTGTCATACTTTCTCTTTCTCTTCACAAATGCCGCTATAGGGGTGCGGGGTAGCGATGCGCTGTTGAGGAAGAGGATACAGGGGACTCTCAGGTGGGGCCTAGTGACTCTCTGGTGGGTGTTTGTGACACAGTGGTTTTTCGGGCCCGCGATAATCGACAGGGGGTTTTTACTCACGGGAGGCGCGTGTGAGTTGAAGGAAAGCATCGATAGGGGCGACAGGAAGGCAGATTTGGCTGAAAGATTCGTCACTTCTATGGCCTGTAAGGCGCGTGGGGGAACGTGGAGCGGGGGCCATGATATAAGTGGGCACGTATTTTTGTTGGTCTTGGGGAGCATGTTCTTGTTCCAAGAAGTTCTGCATGTGGTGTTGAGAGCTGCGAAGGGTAGAGAGGAGCGGGTGGTGTTTCTTCAGAATGGAGAAGTCAAGGGCGCCGATAGTGAATCCGGGGCCGAGAGGGCGGATACGCAGAATGTCATTACTGCGAGCCCGTGGGATTTCGGGGTGAAGATTGCGCTGGGAGTTGGGGCACTGAGCATATGGATGCTGCTGATGACAGCAGCATACTTCCACACCTGGTTTGAAAAGGCACGTATAATCATATCTCTCCGAAATAGCATGCTAACTCTCCACAGCTTACCGGGCTTATAGTCGCCTTCTCCGGCGTCTTTGTAGTGTACTTCCTGCCACGATTTGTACCATCATGGCGAGCCATCATAGGCATGCCGGGCGTGTAGTTTATGTATAATATGATTTAACTTCAATTCGCTGAAAACATGTGTATATGAACAATGGTCCTGTCCACCAACCCTTCTTTCAAACCATCGGCGCTGTTGAGATCCACCCACATTACCGTCGCACTTGTCCATCGAGGAACAACTGTGCCCTATCTTGACATCGCAAGCACGTAAACTGTAAAAAAGACTGATCAACACGCACAAGCATCCTTCGTCGCCCCATCCCTCGGTCCTGCCAAATTCACCCTCGACTCCTCCGTCCGTGCCGCAGCCGCCGATGCACCAGGCCCTCTCGCACCCTTCAAGCTCGTCTCCGGAATCGCGTTTGCAATAGCGGTGAAAACCTCGGTGACATTCGTTCCCAGCTTCGCACTCGTCTCAAAGAAGAGCAGGCCTTCTTCATCGGCATAACTCCTGGCCTCTGCTGTGCTTATCTTCCTCGAATCGCCTTCGTTGTCGTCCTCCTCCTCGCCGTCATCGTTGCGGCTCTCCTCACCAGCTTCGTTTGTTAAGTCCAGCTTGTTGCCGACGAGTGCGATGACGATCCCCGGCGACGCCTGCCGTTGGAGCTCTGCGACCCAGTGCTTAGCTTTGACGAGAGAAGTTGGCTTGGTGAGGTCGTAGACGACGAGCGCCGACTGTGCATTACGGTAGTACATCGGTGCGAGGGAGGCGAATCGTTCTTGTCCTGCTGTATCCCATATCTCGAATTTGATAGTGCGGCTAGGGAGGTTGCATTTTTGAGTTAAGAAAGCGGCTGCCAGTTGTCAGCTTTGAGACGTAGATGCTGCAGATAGAGGCTACGAACCGCCGATGGTTGGCTCCTTGTTTTCTTGAAAGTCATTATTCACGAACCGGAGGACAAGGGATGACTGGGACTTGTTAGCGGGTTGCGCGCTGGGTGACTTTGAACTGCACATACCTTTCCCACTGCAGCTTCGCCCAGGAGAACGAGCTTGACGCTGCTGCTGGGCTTTGGTGTTCCGTTCGTGCTATCGGCCATTGTAACGTTTCGCTCTGGTAGGTGAGGCGGGAGGCGAGTGTTGGAGTTTAAATCGATCGGTTGTATCACATATGCTGTTGGCTGTTCACGGCGACTGTTAGTTTTTGTAGTTGTTTACGACGTCGCCAGAGTATAAGTAGAAGTTTCTTGAATCTGGTGCCTAAGATGTTGGAATGCTCATGTTCCTGCCTGTGGACCTTGACGGCTTCGTATGACGAAAGGCCCTGCATACAGTTTAGCGCAATCGCGGAGAAACATCGTTCCTACCTCCGAAATATTTTCTGTATCGCGGACCCCGATTATGAGAAAACTGAGCAGGGACTTCTTTTAAAGTTTATACGCACTGATTCACCACCGTCACAATGGGCAAACGAAAGGCAGAATCCGAGGTCGCATCCGTCAAGGATACGGGCGCAAAGAAGATCAAGCAAGAATCCGCCAAGCAACCGAAAGTTGAAGCAAAACAGAATCTTCTGGATAGCGACTCAAGCGGGGATGAGGAATCCGACTCTGGCGGCGTGCCTCTAGAAGCCGAGTTTACTGTCAATAAAGAATATGCGAGACGCTTCGAATACAATAAAAAGAGAGAAGAACTGGCAAAGCGTGAGTCTGCACCTGTGCGATATTGTGACCGCCCCGTCTAACGTAAATTAGTTGAGGAAAAGTACCAAAAAGACAAGGCGAAGCCGGCCAAGGGACAGTACGGAGACAAATACGATGAGGAGGAGGACAGCTCATCCGATGAGGACGAAGATGACGAAGGCTTCCTTGCCACCGAAGATTTGGACGCCGAAATCTCAGCCACCCTTCAAGCTATCCGCAACAAGGACCCCAGAGTTTACGATGAAAAGGTTACATTCTATGCGCCAATCGACGAGACTGTACAGGATGGGCCAAATGAGAAGGCTGAGAAGCCAGTATATCTAAGAGATTACCACCGCGAGAATCTGTTGAAGCAGGCGGCGTCTGGTGGTGCTGGTGACGACGTGGAGATGGACGATGCGCCACTACCTACATTCAACCAAGAGCAAGCGATGCTCAAGAAGTCCATCGTAAAGGCGATGCACGAAGCTGGGTCAGATGAGGATGAGGACGAAGATGAAGACTTTTTGGTCCCAAAAGCAAAGCTAGAAAAGACCGCCGTCAAGTCAGAAGTACACGAGTCTCGCCGACACAAGATTAGCTTAAACACCGCTGGTGCCGACAAAGACCCAGAGACCTTCCTCTCGAATTTTATGGCTGCTAGAGCATGGGTTCCTGGAGAGGGAACCAAATGGGAGCCTTTGGAGTCGGACGATGAGGAAGACGACCAGCGCGCCGACAAGTTTGAGACGGCCTTCAACCTGAGGTTCGAGGATCCAAAAGCTAGCAACGAGGTGCTCAAGTCTTTTGCCCGTGACATCATTGCGGAGAAGTCTGTGAGGAGAGAAGAGCCAAAGGCCAGGAAGAGAGCGAGAGACTTGGAGCGCGAGAAGCGGGACGCGGAGAAGCTGAAGCGCGAGGACGAGAAGGCACGCCTGAGGAAGCTGCAGATCGACGAGATGGAGGAGAAGCTGGCAAAGATTAAGAAAGCAGCTGGTGTTAGCGGCAAGGCTCTCAAGAGCGAAGAGTGGACAAAATTCTTGGGCGAGGGCTTCGACGATGCTACTTGGGAAGCGGAAATGAACAAGAAGTTCGGAGAGGATTACTATGCTGAGGGAGAGGCCGTGTCAGATGACGACAGTGAGGCTGGCGAGGCTGGCGCTTCGAAGAAGAAGAAGGTAAAGAAGCCTAAATGGGACGATGATATTGACATCAACGATATCATCCCTGATTTCGTGGACGACGAAGAGGCCATCGAAGGGGAAGCATTCAAGTTATCTGACGGCGAAGACGACGATAACGACGACGAAGATGACGAAAGCAAGCCATCGAAGAAGGGCAAGACAAGCAAAGACCGCAAGGCAGACCTACAAGCAAAGAAAAAGGCCGGTCGCATCGAGCGAAAGAAGATCGAAGAGCTTGTCGACGCCAAGCTTGACATCGACCATGCAATCCTCCCCACGAAGTCTAAGGCAGCCTCAACCTTCCGTTACCGCGAGACTTCGCCCACTTCTTTCGGTCTTACAGCGAGAGACATCCTCATGGCACCAGACAACTCGCTGAACCAGTTCGTCGGCTTGAAGAGGATGGCTACTTTCAGAGATGCGGAGAAGAAGAGGAAGGACAAGAAGAGGCTCGGAAAGAAGGCTAGACTTCGTGAGTGGCGCAAGGAGACATTCGGCAACGAGGATGGTCCAGAGATCATTATTGCGCCCCAAGCTGCTGAGGCCAAGGACGTTGGTGACGATGTAGACATTATTGAGGGCAAGAAAAAGAAGAGGAGGTCGCGGAAGAGCAAGGCTGCCGATGAGGAGATTTAGTTTGATATCAGTATGAGTACGAGTATGAGTATATGAATAAATTCAATCTCGTCTTATTGTACAATCGCGTTTATAAGGTATGAATGCCATTCCCAGTTTCGAGCCCATTATTATGCAGAGGTTCTACTTCGATCAGGAATCATTAAAATCAACCCCACGTCAACAACGATCAAGCTCTTTCGTAGACCATGCTATTGGCGCGGATCGTTCCAGGTCGTAGTCTTCGTGTTATGATCTATGAAGTATAACGGTCCTCCCCCTCTCTTGCGCTTTGCTTCCCAACCTGATGGTAGAGGTCCCCCCTCCGGTATTTCCCTCACGCCCTCCTCTACATAGTTCCGACTTAGTGGATGGTACCAGTTTGTCGTGTGCGTATTGTGATCTATATAATAAATTCTCCCGTCGGGCGTGGTGGCTTGCTCCCATCCTCGAGGGAGACTGTGTTCTGGTGCTGTAGAGGCTCCACCTGAATTTGGGTTGGGCGGCCCGTCGTTTCCGATCGCTTTCATGACAGCCATAGCCGTTGGGGTCGAAATAGAACTCAGATCCGTTTACTTCAAGGAAACTAATTGCTTGTCAGTTTTTCATATTCCGCGTACAGAAGTTCTTGGGTTTAAACATTTGCGCGTCTGCGACAGTACTGCACGTACATGATATTCTCGTTCCTTAGACTTGCCAAGGTTAAATAACACACTGATGATTGGACTTGAAGAGGCTATTTATGGGCTAAGTGGCATTGCTTATAACAAATGTTGGATTGAAAAGATCCGACGCGGGGTATGGTTAAAGCACCAATCGTACACCGCAACCCCCACGGGCCCCCTCCATTGATTATCATTGCGGCTAAATAATAAACCCGCGGCCGAAAAGCAGATATGATGGCTGAGTATCAACGGCTTCATCCAAACGAACGAATGCAGCCATAGCGGGTCATAGTGTAATATATTATTATTCCCTTCCATCTGCCGGCACTCTCGCATGGACTGCGGGCGGCTGCATCGTGAGCTCCAGCCCTCGAAGCCAGCGAACCAGCCTCGTCGGATAACCGGATGTTTCCGTTAACAATCTTGACATATTGATGGGGAGTATATTGGATTAGGAAAAAGCTACCCTTGTTCCTATCAGTCGCGTCCGTTTCAACCACCTAGCCCATCAGCTGCCTCACGTCCTCCGGTGGCCACCTGACCTGCGCAAAGCTCAAACAGCGCTTGATGCTCTGCAGGAATTTGCGTGTCACCTCGTCGCCCATGACATGGCCCTTGTCGCTCTCGTGCAGCTTCTCGCGAGCTGAACGCTCGTGGATACCCACCATGGTGACACCGATAGGCCAAGCTGCCTTGCCGATACTGAGGGTGAGATATCCGTCGTTCGCATCCACGTATCTGCGCTCCTGTGCCGCTTTGACTATCTCAACGACTGGCTCGAGGATACCCACATCGAGATCGCCTTTCTCGAACTTTCGGAACAGCTGTTGGATGTTAGTTATTACCCCACTTTCGTAGATTCCGCCAAGAGAGGGGTCGTACCGGCGTCATATTCTGCTTGCTCTGCGCCATGGCGTTATACGCCGCCTTGCTAGCAAACGTATCCCTCTTCTCCTCCCTCGAAAGAGCATCCTCCCATTCCTTCAGCACCATCGTGAAGTAGCTCGCCAATTGCCTGTACAGCCACTTCGTCGCTTCGACATCCTCTGGCGGCGGCATCTTCTCAACCTTCATGTCCTTCTCGTCCACCAGCTTCAAACTTGTCGGTATCGGGCCCGTCGTCATCACCGTCGTAACTCTCCTATACCGCCTGACCTTCTGCCTATGGTTCTCCCCTGGTAAGCTCGTCGGCTCTCCAATATCCTCCAACAACCCCACCAGCTCCGCTTCCACAATATCATCATCATCTACCGCCTCCTCCTTCTCCTTCTCCACCAGCTCTGGCAGCCCGACCCTCTTCCGCCTCCTCGCCTCCTCCTCCTTCTCTTCTCTCTCTCTCCTTATCTTACTCTCCTCCGCCAGCTTCCTTCGTTTCTCCTCTCGCTCTTCCTTCGCCTCCGCCTCCTCCTCCTCGCGCTTCCGCTTCTGCGTCTCCCGCGCTACACGCTCCTTCTCTAGTTGTTCCTGGTGCGCTGCGTATGCCACTTGACGTTCAGCTTCCTCGTCGGCGCGTTTCTTATATTTCTTGCCGTCGGTGGTGGCGCTGGCGGGAGCCTTGGCCTTCGAAATCTCCTTCGACATCAGGGACGCGAAATCCATGGTTGCGGTTGCTCGTTATGGCGCAAGACTGGAAGATTTGGAGGTTGTCTTCAATGCCGCAATTAAAGGTGTATAGTCGATCGCTAGTATTTGTATCCTACTGTAGCTTAATATCTAGCAGTAGTTGTTATCGTAAATGCTCAAGTGCACTCGGAGTGATGTTATTCACAAGTCGGTGTCGCACTGGAATTTTAGTACGAGGCTGATCTAGGCCGCCCAGGTGGAGCAAACACAGTGCAAACACTCGGCAATCAATACGTAAGGCTGAGGGGGCCGAGACCCCAAATCCTAAATCTTCGCTCTATCTCCTCCTTGAATAAAATCTGGTCTTGAAAGACAATACTTCACAACCCAATCTCAAATTTACACCGAATATCTAGCGAAATTATTGGATCTCCGAGCGTGATACCACTCGAATTTTGTATCCCCCACATCAATACGTACGCTTGCGAACCCAGCGGCTCGCAACCCACCACAAACCTACCAACCACCCAGCCAAACCCCCGCGTCGACCAATGCCGGACCCAAACCGCCGCTACGCCTATCTCGCTGCTTCTACTCTCGTCGTAATTTGGTTCTGGGTTTTAATCGGCCGTCCGACCAGCCTAGGTGCCCTCTTCGGCGGCAACCCTGAGCCCGTCAAGCCGCTCGCGGGCTTTACGTCTGGGAATTAGTCGGTGTTCGAGAGCTACCAACAGCCAGATAGGGTTGAATTGAGAGGTACGGCTACTCAAGTATAAAGAGAGAGAGATAAGGAAAGGAAGACAGAAGAAGAAGAGCGCAGCAATGTCCCTCTACTACGAAGCAGCCGACGTGCTGAAAGCCCCTACCACTGCCGGCGGCAGCCTCAAGTCCCGCATCTTCAGCAAGAAAGACTTCAAAGCCGCCCCCGCACAAATCTACGCCCTGGTGATTGAGACATGCAAATGGTCCGCCGTACTAAAGGAGGTCATTGAAAAGACCGGGCTACTAGGTCTGGAGAGAAAGGTGCGTTCTGCCCCTTACTGCCAAGGAAGACCTATCAACTAACACACCCCTAGCTAACACCCATCCTCTCCCTCCTCCTGGTACATGATCTCCTCCTCGCCAAGCGCGGCATCGCCCTCCCCGCCACCCACGGCCTCCGCGCCTCCATCGAGCGCCACAAAGCTCGCCTCACAGCCGAATTCACACGCGCCCGCATCCGGCGCGGACTCGGCAGTCTCGAGGCGCTGACGGAGCACGTCGAAGCAGGAGGTGACAACACGTCCGGTATCCCCGTCACCGCACACCCGCGCTGGATCCGGATTAACACGCTCAAGACCACGCTGGAGGATCAGCTCAAGACCACGTTCAAAGACTACTCGCGCACCCTCAACGTGGGGGAGGTGCAGAAGCGGGGCGGGAAGAAGATCTTCCTCGATGCGCACGTACCTAACCTTGTCGCCGTCCCACCAAGCGCGGACCTGACGAAATCAGCTGCGTATACGTCGGGCGCGCTCATCTTCCAGGATAAGGCGTCGTGTTTCCCAGCGTATTTGCTTGACCCGCTACCCGAGGACGGGGATGTGATAGACTCGTGCGCGGCGCCGGGGAATAAGACTACGCACCTTGCGTCTATCCTGGCGTCCCACTCGTCGGTGGTTGATATAGCCGACCCAACCACCCTGACGGGTCTACCACAGAAGATCCACGCGTTCGAGAAGGATAAGCTGCGCGCGACGACGCTGGCAAAGATGGTTGCGTTGGCAGGCTCGGACGTTGTCACGAAGATCCATGCTTCGACAGACTTCCTCAAAGCCGATCCCGAGAACCCGCAGTTTGCCAAGGTCGGCGCGCTGCTGCTCGATCCGAGTTGTAGCGGGAGCGGCATCGTGGGGCGCGACGATATGCCGGAACTGCATTTACCATCTGACGCCAAGGGCGGGGCAGCAGCAGCAGCGGTCGGAAAGGCAGGCGCAAAGGGAGGGAAGGGGAAGGGGAAGGGCAAAGATAAGCCTGCTGAGGAGAAGCCGTCGCAGAAACGGAAACGCGATGGTAAAGAGGAGGAGAAAGTTGAGGTCCTCCTCGATGACGATGGAGTCCCCACTGCCATCACCTCTGCGCAGGATCTGCAGGCGCGTTTAGCCGCCCTGGCTGCCTTCCAGCTCACCCTTCTCCTACATGCCATGCGCTTCCCTGGAGCGCGGAAAATCACCTATTCGACGTGCTCTGAGCATAACGAGGAGAATGAGGGCGTGGTTCTTGCGGCACTTGAGTCGGAGGTCGCGAATGCGAGAGGGTGGAGGGTGTTGAGACGGGATGAGCAGGTTGGTGGGATGAAGAGGTGGGATGTTAGGGGTGTGGAGGGGGATAAGGGGGAGTATACGGCGATTAGGGAGGGATGTATTCGTGCGAATAAGGGGGATGGGGAGGGGACTATGGGGTTCTTTGTTTGTGCGTTTGTGAGAGATGGGGATAGGGATGGGGTGGCGGAGGTGGAGGCGAAGCTGGTGAGGGATGAGAGTGGGAAGATTGTGAGGGATGCGATGGGGATTCCGGTTTTGGCAGCTGCTGGTGAGGATGTGGTGATGGATGGGGAGGATGAGGAGTGGGGTGGTATTGATGGTGAGGATGAAGAGAAGGTTGTGGAGAGCGTAGCGAATGGAGATGCGACTGTCGCCTTGGATGAGGACAAGAGCAACGAGGGAGAGGCTTCGACGCCTGCTAAGAAGAAGAGAAGGAAGGCGAAGAAGAAGACTTGATGGGGGTATAATGATGTTCCAGGATATATTGAGTGGAGTCTTGATAAATAGTGTGTACATGACATTCTTGAATATATATAATGTATATTCCTCATCTAACATATCAGCCAATGCATTTCTATGCCGCAAGAGACCAATTTCAACTACGTGTTTCAACTATATTAACTGATGATCCCAAACCCAGCAAATGCCAAAGGCGAGAAGCACAAAGCCGTCACTGCAACTCCACCTCCTATAGGGAAGATTCAATGTGAGAAATAATAGCAAGCACTACGTAAACCTATATTCCTCTAAGACAAACTATACCAGGACCGTCTAGATGTCAGCTCACTAACTGACTATATGAATTGCATAGTCGGCTTCCGTCGTTAGTCTCCATACACCAAGTGCAATCTACGAATGTGCGCAACTATAACTAGAACTGCGCACATTCGTAAACCCACCCCCTGCTAAATAGATTTGCGAGGCTTAGAGTTCTACGAACGTGCGCAACTATAGACAGAACTGCGCACATTCGTAAACCCACGCCCCTATAAGACGTATTTTCTAGGCTTAGAGTTCTACGAATGTGCGCAAAATAAGCTCTAGCTAGACAGATTTGCGCAAAAACGTATACTTTTAGCGTTATAGCCTCCTAACTAAGGCCTAAATCTACGAGCGCGCGCAGAATCAGCCCCTTTTAGGCAGATTTGCGCATAACGTCTGTTTTTTCTACGAGAGCGCGCAAAGTTGTATAGATTTGCGCAAAACGACTATTTCATCTACGAGAGTGCGCAAAATCAGCACTACTTAGGCAGAATTGCGCAAAAAGTCTGATTTTTCTACGAAAGTGCGCAGAATTAACTCCTTCTAGGTACATTTGCGCAAAACGTCTATTCCATCTACGAGAGCGCGCAAAATCCACCCATTTTAGAGAGGTTTGCGCACTTACGTATTTCCATCCACGAGAGTGCGCAAAATTAGAGAGATTTGCGCAAAACGTCTGATTCTTCTACGATTGTGCGCAAAATTAGAGAGACCTGCGCAAAACGTCTGATTCTTCTACGATTGTGCGCAAAATTAGAGAGACCTGCGCAAAACGTCTGTTTTTTATACGAAAGTGCGCAAAATCCACCTATTTTAGACAGAATTGCGCACCTACGTAATTCTTTCTACGAAAGTGCGCAAAATTAGCTCTATCTACGCAAAACGTCTAATCCCATCTACGAGAGCGCGCAAAGTTAGAGAGATTTGCGTAAAAAACGTTCTGGTTTTGTTGTAGCACTCTTAAGTTAGGTGTCTAAAGCTATAGATTGATGGATAAAGGAGGGGTTGATAAAGGAGGTTAAGCTTAGTTAGTATAACAGCTACATCTAAAGAAAACAAGGCATTACAGAGGGGTGTAGGCAGCGTTAAACACAGACGACATAGTAGGATATCAATCTACGTTACAGTCACCATCTCTATCCCCCCTCCATCGCGCCCCCGTCGTCATTAGCGTTCCTGTTCCTGTTATCGTTGCCTACCTGTCACTACTACACCCCCGCCGCTGCTGCCGCCACATCCCCACATTCCCACTCTTCAACACTCTAGACCTTCACATATGCAGTGGGGTGATGCACGAGGCAACGGCGCGGGGTCGCGGGTTTTTTTTAGCTCGTTTTGTTGGGGGATGTTTGGATGGGTGGGAGGGCTGTGTGGGGATGAAGGGGTGACGGGGGGGGATGAAGTGTGTGTGCGTGGAGATGGAGGTGTGATATAGATATAAGACGTGGATGTAGAACATAGGTATGTATATACGAAAGACAATACGACAGGTCATCACGGACATGGATCACATTTATAAGACATATATGGACATAGAACATACGACAAATCATCACGGACATAGATCACATTTATAAGACACATAAGACACGTAGGTAGAAACAAACGGTTTGTATTTCCAGTCCACACGCAACCTCGCCAGAATCGAAAAGCGGGAGCAACAGACAGCAGCGAGAGCGGCCTCCACACGACGTACATCTGAAAGTAAAACCATGGTTCATATCTTCACAATGATCCGAAGGAAAAAGTAAAACAACTTTGAAGTAACGGAGTTGTATTTAGGTTTTTTCCGTCGTAAAATAAAACCAAACAAACAAACATAATCGTGTCGAAAAACCACTCCCGCCAGTATTACTGAATTACATAAAAACAAACAAATGCGAACTCGTCGAAAAAGAAACCGATCTCAAATAAAAAGCAGACCGATTCCCCCCCGAGATTTTCCCAAAGCCATTCCCAAATATGCGTAGAAAGTCATAGCCGTAGTCCTACTTCTAACCCATCACTCCCTTCCGAAGAAAAAACGCTTAGGGCTAGCGAGGCGGCGGACTGAAAGGACGAAACCCCTCATCGAAGCGAAGCACCAGACTCAATCGCTTAAGCGAAGAAGACGGCAGCCATGGCGGCGAAGCCGACGGCGAAGATGGAGCCCGAGACGGCGGAGGCGGAGCCGGCGATCGGGGGCGAGGTGACGACAGGGGGGGTGACGGTGGTGCCGTTGCTTGGGGTGGGGAAGCCGGAGATGGTTGGGACGGGGGGGTTGGCGGTTGGGCCAACGGGGACAGAGGTCCAGGTTGGGGTGTTGGCCGGGCAGGAGGAGATGGTGATGGTGACGGTTGCCGGGGGAGCTGGGACGGTTGGCTCAGGGACGGTTGGCGCGGGGGTGGTTGGGACTGGGACCTCGGTCTCGGTGGGGACCTCTGGGACGACGGGGGTCTCGGTGGGGAGGGGGGCCTCGGTGGTCGGGCATGGGACGGTGATGGTGGTCTCCTGGCCGATTGGGCAGTCGGTCACGGTGGGGGCGCAGCTGGTGATCGTGTTGACGATGGTGGTGTAGCTGGTGAGGGTCTCCTCGGCCTCGGAGGTGGTTGGGATGGGCTCCACGGCCTCAGTGGTGGATGGGACCGGGTAGGAGGTCAGGGAGACGACGGTGGACTGGGCTGGGCAGTCCTGTGGTGTGTTAGGAATCGATCTTGTGGTTTGAAAGTGAGATCGGAGAGCTACTTACGGTGATCGTGGGGGCACAGCTGGTGATGGTGACCTCCTCAGTGTAGTAGACGGTGGAGTCGGGAGCGTCCATGCCAGTGGCGATGACGGCGGTGGCCATGACGGCGAGGGTAGCGTACTTGAATTGCATCTTGACGGTAGAGGTTGTTTATAAAAAACGGTTTGGAGGGGTGAAAAAGCGAGTGTTGGTTCGAAAAGACGAAAGCGAGTATTGATTTCTGTAAAGAATGGACGACCGAAGTCAAAGAAGCCTGTTTGGATACTGGGAAGTAATTTCGTGGTGGGTGAAGAAGAGAGGAAAGAAAGAAGAAGATGGAGAGCAGGATGGGGGGGGATATAAGCAAAGAATTCGGCTACCGGGAGATTAGGGTGGTGTGGAGATTGTGGTTGTGGATTGGGAAGTGAGGAATTGGGGGGGGGGGGTGACAGGGGTGAATATGACAGGGGGGATGACAGGGGGTGGCGGTTGGAAGAGAGGAGAGGGAAGACGGTGGTTGGGTGGAGAAGATGAGATGAGCAGGCAGAGGGAAACTTGACGAGTTGACAGGATGAGATTGACCAGAGGGTGGCTGGGATGAGCTGGGATTGGTACCTGACAGTACGAGCAGCATAGCTTGTTGTAGCTGTGGCAGCGATGTACAGTACATCCCGTTTCCCTTGATGTGTTAATCTGCAAAAAGCCCACCCAATTTGTATACAGTAGCATAGCATGTTTGTATCGCCCCCCCGTTCCTGTTCCTGGCCGGGCTTTCGTGCCACTGATCTCGCATAAACCACCCCAATTTGCGCGCCTCGTTCTGGACCTCACCGTCCTTTGCGTCTTCCCGTCATTAAACATCAATTTCCCTTTCCCCCATACGGCGCCGAATGGAGCAGGCCGAGAGGGACGCATAGGGGAGGTTGATATGAGGTGCTGGCTCGATACGGGCCGTCGGCAAGAGGAGGGAGGGAGGGAGCGAGAGACAGGTTCGTCACCCGCGTGGAGAACACTGACGTCGGTCGCTGGGGAGGGTGGCGAACAGCTGGGAAACAGGTTCTCTGCGCACTAACAGTGCTAACACTGCTAACACTGGGTAACGCTCCCTCCGTCTGTCCTTGCGTGGAGGTATTTGTATACATGCCTTCCACAAATCTGCATCTCCCGTAGCACACGACACCTACGCGTCCGACAGTACAGTACAAAGCTGCAATACACACAATCATCCCATCCTCCCCTTCGCCGCCCCCCAATCACCCACCTCAGCGCGTCCGCGTCCGCATCCACGACAGTTGGCAGTCTCACTCACTCACTCACTCACCCACCCAGCTCAGCCAGTTGTCAGTCTCAGCGCCTTTCCTACGTGTCTCTCCCCCTCCACACCATCCACACCTCCTACTCGCCACACACACAAACCCGTACCTGCGCTAGCTACCACACACGTAGCACCCGTACCGGTACATCCCTTCCACCCCTGGCAGCGGGAGATTAAGATGCGCGCTGTGGGCCGTTCCCCGTGCGGCACTAAGGTGCCCGATTGGGCTGTTGTGTGTATGTATTGTATTGTTTGTGTTTTTTTTACGAGGGGTTAAATTTCCGCTTTTTTTGCCACTTCATTTCCTAATTAAAAGCCATTACAGTCAGTGGAAGCGTTTAAAAGCAAGATTTTTTTAAGATTTTTATTTAGTGTATGCTATTTTTGAAGAATAGACAGGAAAAGGAAAGTGGTCCCCTGTTTTTATCTTCGTTTAAAGTCGTAAGATACGATGCGGAAAGCGGAGCGGGCTACATATGGAAAACCGGAGAGCGCGTGGTGGGTGGTGGTGGTGTCGGTGTCGGTGTGGACCGCCGTCGCTGGGTTGATAATGGGATTTGGCTGATGTGAGCTGCTCAGGCACGGGATTTGTTTTTTAGCTGGTAGATGATAGCAACGGACGGGGGAAGATAAAATTCCAGCGGAAGGCCCGACTGTTGCTTCCTTCTAACCCGCCAAGCTGTACGGAGAGTACTTCCTTCCTCACTTCCTCCATCCCATCCCTCCCATCCCCCATCCCATCCCATCCACCTCACCTCACCAAGAATCAGGTACTCCCGCCAACCGCCAAACGCCACTACTGCAGGTACCCCCCTCAACCCACCAATCCCATCCCACCACGCCCTCCCCCCATCATCAGTTCCCCCTTCACTCACCAGTGCCCGCCCAATCACCGACGCCGTTCAGATGCGCTATTTCCCGATCTAGGCGTGATGCAACATTAACGGACTGTATGTATGTACCGCCGCACTATCGCCGTACCGTTCTCCGTCCACCGTCCACCGAGCACGGGGACACCGTCACCCTCCTACTTACAGTACCTGTATGCCGCTGCCGCTGTCTGTCTGTCGCTGGCTCAAATCACACGCCACTCCAGCTCATCTCATCTCTCTTAATTCGTATCCCTCCCCCGGCTCCATCCAATCCACCGTCGATCCCCGCCCAGCCCAGCCGCCAATCCAACTCTGTCTGCTCTCCATGGGTTTCTGTCCCCATCTCGACTTCGGCGTTTACCATGAAAGAACTCGAAGCCGCTCATCCCTTCCCTTCCCTACCTTCCCTGCCTTACTTGGAAGAGAAGGCCCGCACGCCCACACATAAACGTGCAGCGCTTGGTCTCCCCCCCTCTTCCCCCTTCCCTACCCCCCTATCCCGTGCCGTCCCCTTCCCCAATTCCCATCTCTGGGCGCTCTGGGCGCGTTGGGGGAGATTACGCTCTCCCCATCTCGCCCCGCACTCTGTGCTGCGAACCAAGTCAGACCGTTTTTTCGTAGCGGGGAGGGGGAGGGGGTGATGAGATTACACTCTCCGCGTTGTTATTCAGGCTATTAATAGGTGTATGGAGTGCGGTTGGGTGAGTGGTACACATGCACCGGCGGCGATCGTGAGAGAGCGACGCGGTCTCGAGCAGGGCGGTGGGCGTGCTGGTGCTTCCCCGAGACCGAGGTGGGGAGGAGAGGAGAGACAGATGGGGGTGGGATTTGCGTCGGTGGTGACCTTTTTGGGAGTGGATGGAGCGGCAAGGTCGTCAACGAACGCTTTGTGTGAATTTGTGGGGGTGTGTGGGACCTTTGTTATGGCTTGTTTATCAATACGGGTATCTCATACGGGTTTGTGGGTTTCATTCATCTCGTCGCTGTGGAAGTGAGGGAAGTGAGTGATGAGTGAGGTAAGGAGAGGTTTTTACACGCGTCGAGGGAGTTTGGGAAACTGCAAGGTGAGTTTAGGTAAGGGGAGTCCAGTCAGTCAGTCCTGTTGCCGTCCGTATCTCTCTCACTCACCCCTTCCTTCGCATTTCGGTATTCCCCTTTCACTCGATGAGGTGATGGGTGTGATGGACAGTGTGATAAACACAAACGATCCTCGCCGCGACATCGCCCATCACACTCTCCAACACGACCATCTCCTGTCACCGCGGCGTTGATCTCGCGATCTAGACCTTTCCATCGCCGTGCCCTCGACACACACACCTCTCGCTATGGTGAGGCGGACAGCGAGGAGGAGGGGGGGTTTTGTGCACATATACTGGACTGGACGGGGCTGAAGAATCGATATCGGATCAAGTCGAGTCGTGTCGCGTCGACTGAGACGGGGTTCACGCTATTCAAATCACACCTCGGCGAGGTACGGTACACGGAATCAACGGCTTTGTGACTTTATCGGGTGAGGGTGGTGAGACAGAGGTCTTACTCCGATTCTCTTGACGCGCTATCGAACCCGACTCTCTCAATACTGTCGGTACTATACTATCGAATTCTCTCCCTACTTACGTACTCGCTCTCCTACGCCGTATCCCACCGTCCCCCCGGACTTTTGGTCTCTGCGCGCGGGTGCTCCCGACGTGTTCACCGACGCACCAATCAACCAAACTATACCATCCATCCATCCATCCATCCATCCAACCATCTGGATCCGACTTCCCGAGTGGCTGGAATACTCAACCAAACCAAACCTGGCCCTGGCTCTAGATCCATCATGGCCCGGCCCGCCCCTTTCGCGAGCGCTTCTCTCTGCGCGTCCACAGACAGATGCGATATCGTAAACATTGTTTGAAAACGACGTGTTTGCGGCGGGGTAAGTCAGGTGTTTGTTATGTGAGTCTGATGACGGTGGATTGATCGTGGAGATGGCCAGATTGTCTACGATGAGCGAAGCGCGATTCCTGGGACATGTTTACTTCCCATCCATTGGTGGTCTGTCTACGACGCTTCCACTTCTGCGTCTGGAGCAGGCGGTGCTCGGAATATGTTTGAGATGCCATCGATCGCCTTTCACGCGGTCGCTGGTTCGTTCGCGAGGCTGCCAGTTTCTGGCGATGAGAGCGAGTTGCTTCGAGGAACATGTTTGACTGGGATTGGGCGTGGGAAGCTGCATATGGACAAACGTGTCTCCCTATGAACCGCCTCTAATTGTGTAAGTCAGCCAGCCCGGCCCCGCTGCGTTCTTCGGCGAGGATGCCGCGGCTTCTTTATGAGCGAGCTTTCTGGTGGTTTTCGGCAAGGACGTTACGCTTCGATGAGGTCGCTGGCATATATGCGGTGAGCACCGCGCTCTTCCCCACGATGGACGCGCTCACGGCGAGCCATGCGGTTTGGTGAGGCTGTCAAGCTGAGAGGTAAGTGAGCGAGCGAGCGCGTTTCTTTAAACATGTTTGAGGAATCGGTTTTCGCAGTTCCTGCTGGGTGGTAAGGGGGGCAGAAGCATTGGGGTGCTTCGTAATGCCACGAGTCCATGGTGAGCGCGCCTGCCCACGGTAGGTTTGCCAATCCACCCACCCACCACGACGAGGCCTGTCTTTCTACACATTTGTGTGCAGCAACGATTTTGTGCATATTGGGTCCGGTCAGATGGGCGCGGAATTGCGCGGGAGGCGCAACGCGCAACGGTATAAGTCTAGGGCTGCCTGCCGTGTCGGTCTACGAGGAGTCGCCCGATGGGAGCCGTTTGTGGGGAGCCGAAGTGGTGAACCGAAGTAGGGAGCCGATCCACGATGAACCGCGCGCTGGGAGCCGAAGTGGAAAGCCGATCTACTAGGAGCCGTTGTGGTGAGCCGACCGGTTCATGAGACTCTCTCGGTTTACCTACGAGAAGCCGCGCGCGGTAAGCCGATGTGAGAAGCCGACTATGGCTGCTGCCACCATAAACCAACACGGTATACGCCATCATAAGCCGCTATGGGCTTCTATCTACTATCTATCCATCCATCCGTAACGGCAACGCGCGGGAAGGCCCGGTCCGCGCCGGGCCCGACCTTCCCCATGTTTCAAACCCTCTCCCTTTTCGCGCAAATCCAGCGCGCTAGTGGCGGATTTGCGCGAAACGCGGCGGAATCTAGAAGTTTGATGGGCACGAAAGTTCGCAAGGACGGTGGTGACCCCGTCTGCGAACCACGCTAAGCGCTCTGTGAGCCTGCTCTGCCTGCCTGTCTGCCTCAGGTGAGAACTCGAGCGGTTGTGCGCAAATCCATCTTGAAAATGGAAAATCTGCGCACAAAACGCCGGAATCCAAAAGTTCGATGGGCACAAAAGATCGCAAGGACGGTAATGACCCCGTCTGCGAGCTGGCCAGTTCGCTAAACGGTCTGAGGCCTTACCTGCCTCCCTTACCTGCCTAATTATTAAGGGGTAAGCGGCTCCTAAGCGTTTATGCGCAAAATCAGATACAGACTCCTGGATTTGCGCACAAAAGACCGGAATCCAAAAGTTCGATGGGCACGAAAGATCGCAAGGACGATGGCGACCCCTGTCTGCAACTCGGCTAATCTACGCTATGGACAGAGAGCCCCTATTCGTCCGCGATAGGGGGGTGGGGGGGCATCTCGGGGATGGTTCGGGAGGCTCCTGGCGTTTTTGCGCAGATTTAGCCCTCAAGGTGGCGGATTTGCGCGAAAACAGCGGAATCCAAAAGTCTGATGAGTCCGCGAGGTCGTGAGGGAGTCGATGACCCTGTTTCTGCAACTCGGGTAATCCATCCATCCATGGAACGGACGGCCCCTATTCGTCGGGAATAGCAATAGGGAGCCCATCTAGGTGATAGTCCGGGAGCCTTGTCAGGCCGTGGTGAGTAAGCCTTATAAACAAGAGCCGAAGCGTTTATGCGCAAAATCGACTACAGAGGCGCGGATTTGCGCGGAAAGGGTCAGGATCCAAAGGTCCGATGAGTTCGTTGGATGATGAGCTTCATCGTGACCCCGTCTGTCGTTCGGCTACGACAGGACTCCCCTATTCGTTCATGATAGGCTGGCTATCCAAGGCTATTCCACAAGGCTACCAGCGGTCTAGGACCTGCGACCTCGAAAAATGTGCTGAATGAAGCGTTTCGCGCAAATCCAGTCCCCTAGCGCCATATCTGCGCGAAAAGCGCCAGGATCCGAAAGCTCGATGAGTCCGCAACTTCGTGAGGACGGTGGTGAGTGAGTGACCCCGTTTGTGATTCGGTTAAATCTACGGAAATCTCCTATTCGTCAAAGTCAGGGGGCGCATCCAAGGCTGGTTTGCAAGGCTACGGGTCTGGAATGGGCGCGACCTCGAAAAATGTGCTAAATGAAGCGTTTCGCGCAAATCGAGGCCGCTAGTGTCGAATTTGCGCGAAAAGCGACAGGATCCAAAAAGTTGATGAGTTCTCTCGTTCGAAGGAGAGCTGGTGACCCTGTCTGCGGCTCGGCTAATTTACAGACAGGCAGCCTACCCCTATTCGTCTACAATAGGCTGGTCATGAGCCTGGCTCATAACGCTACTAGTCTGCTGCGGTGGCGTGCCTTGAAGGCGTTTCGCGCAGATCCAGGCCGCTAGCGCTAGATTTGCGCAAAAAGCGCCAGAATCCAAGAGTTGATTTGTCCGTTTCTTCGAGAGCTTCGTCGTGACCCTGTCTGCGAGCCAGCTCGTCGAGCTAGTAAGCGAGTTGTCTGCCTTGCCCGTCTCTCTGTCTACGGTGAGTCCTCCTGTCTACGAGCTCTCTGATATTTGCACGGTTTTGGCGCAAATCCGACCTACGGGTATGTTATTTTGCGCGAAACGGCGGTTTGGACGCTGTCCAAACGGACGGCTGAGCTCGACTACGAATCCACGCACATTTTACTTTACCCATCCGGCTTCACCTACGTCCCTTTCCTCGCTTCATTCTCCGCCACAACCAAGATCCCCTGTCTCGTCCGCAGCGGGAACGGCGCTTCCCCAGGCTCGCTACAATAGTAGCGCTCTAGCAGCTCGCGGAGGCTGTGTGCACCCGTCATGTCCTGGGCCTACTTCTAGAATCTGTCGTACAAGAAGGCCTTATCGTCCCGATCCAAATCCTCGCCGTAGTCGTAGTCGTCCCAGATATAGGAGTAAGTGTCCAGCTCCCAGAAGGGATCCATCCAGTTTCTAGCGCCCTAGTCACCGTCAAGGGCAAGGGACTGCAGCTGGCGCCAGCGGGGTTCGGGGGACTCGGAATGGAGGAGGGTGTGGCATAGCCGAAGTCGGCGGCATAGGCGCTGCTGAAGGTGTATGTGTGGAGTGAGGGGTGGCGGGCGAAGAAGGGGGGGAGATCTTGTTCGCGGACGGCGATGCTGCTGAGGGAGAGGTTTTTGAGGTGGGGCCAGGTGCAGGAGCCGAGTAGGGGGTCGAAGGAGAATGGATATGAGTCGGGGGCGTGGTACATTGCATACCCTTGGATACAAAGCGTCTCAAGGCGCTGGGCGCCGCTGAGCGTAGTTGCAAGGTCTTTCTGCCTATAACTCCATCCATATCCTTGTCTCCCTCGCGAAAGTTGCAATTTGACAGAAGTTAGGCTTTTAAATGCACCACATACAAGTGTATCTGTAACCCCTAGATCCTCCTTGGGATCTTTAACAAATCTAGTGAACCTAAACACTTGCACTGGATCCCACCTGTAATATAAGATTTCTGGCCCAAATATTTCACAGTCGAACCAGGAAAGGGGCTTCTGCGCCAATTTGCAAGCCGCAAAACCAGCATTGATCCCACGGGCGACATAACGGGATTCCGACTCAAAAAAACGATCAGGTTTTCCCATGATCTTAGCCATGCTATAAAATGCATCCCCCCATGCCGGTGGAGGGTTTTCGAACCTGTTGCTCTTCTCCAAGTTTTCCGATAGAATGCGCACTCCTCTGAGGTTTGGAAAGCAAAGTATTGCAGACTGGAGGGACTTGAAGTCATACCCAGTAACTTCCATGAGTTTCTGGTCATCATAATACCGGGCGTGATTCTGGTCTAGCTTGTTGATCAGCATAAGCGTGAAGATGAAGCGTTAGATCTGGGCACCACATACAAGCTTGCTCCACGTCACTCTCGGAGAAGCGTTCGTACGAGTCCCCAGGGCCGCGGTTGCGCTTTCCAGCCCTGATCCAGTTTATTTGAGTTCCAGGATTTGCCACAATGCTGGGCTCGTATTCAATGGCGAGGACGTAGTTCCTGTAGGTGGGGTTCTCTGAGATCCGCCGCAGGTTCTCGAGCGATTCGCGGAATAACATTACTGGTATCACCTCGAACTGCCGTGGCAGCCCCAGAGCCGCAAAAGAGCGGCAGGTCAAGCGGAAAGAGAGGATGTCTTTGCGGTCAACTACCTTGGCGATGGCTCGCACAAGTTCTGTTGGAAGCTGATCCATATCGATGGTTCCTGTCTGGCAAGATGAAACAGCTGGAGACAAAGCAATGCATGCAGTAACAGAAATTTAATTTACAAGTCTTGACAGGTGGTTGAGACGTATTCAAGATAATTCCCCTTTGTCCATGTGGAGGATAGGTGTTATGCCAGTCCTCTATAGAGTGTCAGCCTACCAGCCATGGAAAGTCAGCTCAATTGTATGCTAGAGTGAGTGTTGGGTCGAGGTTATCCCTGCCATTGTTAAAAATCTGCATCAGATAAGATGCGCAATAGTACGGATCCAGTTATCTACATTGCCGCCATGGCGCAGTGGTAACGCGTCGCACTTGTACCACTAAGACAGTAAACTGTCTAGCAATCTAATGCGAAGATCCCTAGTTCAATTCTGGGTGGCGGCACATTTTTTGTATTTTTTTTTTTCGATCTTTTATGTCTGTAGTTTGTTTGCTCTTCCTTTGCTGCTCGCTATTTGATATTTGCCGTCTGCTTTCTATATTTTTGCTTGCCTTCCTCCCTTCGTTCTTTCCGTTTTGTGCGGTGCAAAAAGAAACTCGCCTTCTCCGTAGAAGCGAGCGGCCACAGCATCAGTGTACCTGCCAAGAGTCCCGCGGTTTGGTTGATAAGGGATCGTTTTGTTTGGTTCGGTCGGACACCTCTTTTTAGGTCCGATACGAGAGTATAGCGTCGGCGTATACGCGTATACAACTCGTTCCTGCAACGTATGAATTACCAACATAGGAACGAAGGAGCCACCTATCACCCCCACCAAGGACCCTCATTTTGATTCGTCTCAAAAGGCCAACCCATAGTAAGGAGGCTTAGTTTGCTTATTCCCTTAGGCTGCTCCTTCCTTCCATTGGAGTCGATCCAATTTTATAAGCTGACGTCAAGGCGGCCAACAAGCCCATTGGGAAAGTACGGGCATTCCTATTATGTCCGTCCGTAATGGCAGGTACCATGAGGCTCAAGTCGGACTTTCCCATTGTTTATCTCTCTGCCTTCTACATCCTCAAACTCTCCTTATCTATTCTTCCATATGCCATTGATCGTGCATTTGTAGCTGACTGATGTCGAAATAACACTCGGTGCCGACAGTCCCGAGAGAAACCTCCGCGCCTTCCGGAGACACTACCAACGGCTTCTCCGGCGCCAATAATTTTCAATTGACGGTTGCAAACTCCCTTCTTTCCTGTGGATGCCGTGGCTATGGAGGAATCAAGTGGTAAAGAGCTCGGCGAGACTGGAGTGCCAATACTAGAGGAGGAGGCGCAAGCCAATCCGCAGAACCAGGCATTGGAGCCCCCCCAGCTGGAGACCCCTCAACCTGGGACGTCCCAACCGGACCACCCTCAACAGGCGGCGCTGGAAGGCGAGGAAAGCGAGGAAGAGCGCGTCGACTTGCGGACCTTGACGGAAGAAGATGCAGAGTCGTTGATGGAAGTATCTATGAACTGGGCGCTCACGCGGCATAACTCAACACGGTCAACCATCCCAGGCTCCGTTGCTGCGGTGGAATTGGAAGGAGGAGAGTTCCTCGAGAGCGACGAGGAAAGGCCGTCGCAGCAGGCTACAACCTCTGAAAAGCTGAAGCTCCCGGAACCATGGCGTGCCGAACCTGGCAACATGGTGGTCGAAAATACAGAAGAGAAACGGCCATCCTTTAGAGCAAAGGCAGCGACAAAGCGAAGGTCAATGTCGATGTCAGGGAGCGGAGAGTCCCTGAAGAGATTTATACCTTCGTTGCTCTCAGGTGGAAGTATGAAACTTCGCCTGAAAAAGGCGCGAAATAAGACAACGAGTGGTAGTTCGTCGAGTGGCCAGGCGACGCCAGCCCCTGGTGGCCCCGTCCCTAGTGACGATGCCGGAACTGGCAGCCCTCATAAGGAGCATGCAACCACACTTGAGAGAGACAGAACCCCGGATCATGAAACGGCTCAGCCGCCACTGCAACGAGTAATTTCTGATTCGATGCTCTATTCCTCCCTCTCCCGCTTCTCCTCGGTCGGCGACGACTCCCGCTTTCTGAATAATCACCAGATGGTCAATTCTCGCCGCAAAGCGATTAGTGATTCGATGCAAGACAGAAGCTTCAAAATTCCAGCTATACCTAGTATACCCACCAACTTAAGGGATAGATTCAGTCAAATCGGTGGTTCCTCGACGCGCCCGCTGGATGAGAGCGCGAAAGGCAAGGTGGACAGCGATACGACGAAAGGGCAAAGCTTAACCGCTGAGCCGATTCTATCGTCCGATAAAACCCACCCAAAGGTGTTTGATACGGTGATAGAGCATCTGACTGGCGACGTTGTGATCATGGGGGGATACAGAGGATCAATTCTCAAATCAACGGATCCGTCAAATGGCCCGCTTTGGATACCACCTCTAGAAGTCGGGTTTAATATTGGAAAAGTAGACTTGGGGGTTGGCCTGGAAGATGAAGATGACGAGAAAATGGAAGAGAGCGTCTATGCCTCTGGGATGCTACAGAAGATTGGAGTGGTGGACGTCTCTCGCCGCCTATTCAAACGGCTGCGAGGGACAACGAACGCGAAGAATGGAACGCTACGTGTCTGGGATTACGGATACGACTGGCGGCTCAATCCTCACCTCCTCAGCCGCAAGCTGAAAGAATTCCTTGAAAAGTTACCATGTAATGTTCCTGGTAAAGAGAAAGGCGCCCTCGTTATCGCCCACAGCCTTGGCGGGCTCATCACCCGCCATGTCGTCAACCAGCGACCAGAGCTCTTTTCGGGCGTCGTATATGCCGGTGTCCCGCAATCCTGCATTAACATCATCGGGCCCCTCAGAAATGGTGACTCCGTAGGCTTTAACGAGCGCATCTTTACCGCACAAGTCAACTTCTCGCTGAGGACGAGCTTGGTTCTCCTCCCGCTTGATGGGGGTGGTTACATCGACAAGGTGACAAGAAAACCCTATCCCATTGATTTCTTTGACGTGGACGACTGGATAAAGTACCGCATCTCGCCCTGCACGGATCAGCCATTACCGGCTTGGAACCGCACAAATTCTTCTCTCGTTAGCCTCATCTCCAAAAGTCTCAGCGGTGTGTCTATACCAGGTCGCAAGACTCCCTCGCCATCGCCAGGAGCAGGTGTGAGCGCCACAACCACTAGCCAAAGCAGCGCCAGCAAGGTAATAGGAGCTGTCGCTTCGTCACTGCGAAGGCGGAAAATTTCCAAGAAGGAGTCTGGTCAGAGTACCCCCGCATCAGACTCGCCCGCAACGCCTCAATCTGCCTCCACATCAGTGACCATCACCCGTTCTGCCGCCATTGGTTACCTCACGCGCATCCTCCCTGTCATCCGGCAATTCAAGCTCGAACTTGCGCACAACCCCGACATCGAAGCCGCGAACAAGTATCCGCCGCTCGCAATCATCTACGCGAAGAACACACCCACAGTGTGCGGGGCGAAGGTGGATAGTGTCGAGGCCATCCCGTGCGCCGATGTATATAACGACCTTGCGTTTGCGAGCGGGGACGGGGTGTGCCTCGCCAAGGACGCGCAGCTGCCGCATGGGTATCGATATGTGCTTGAGGGACGGATTAGGACTGAGAGGGGTCATGTTACGATGTTGGGGGATCTGGAGGCGGTGGGGAGGGCGATAAAGGCTGTATATAAGGGGAGGGAGTTGGGGATTGGGTTAGGGCTTGGAAATAACGAGATATGGGATTAGGCGCTGGCTGGGTGGTGTTGTGGTGCATGCATTAGTATGGCGTTTTAAGACGGATGCATAAAGCGCAAGCTATGGAAATAGCTGGAGTTTAGGAGTAGATGAGCAGGGTGCTGGATGTCCGCTATAGCGGGTGTTTTTTTGAGTAACAATTTGCACATATTAACATAAACTGACATGATATATGCATGAAATATCTTCGTCTATGTGTAATGGTTTATATACAACAATTTGACTCACAGTATTGCAGCTTTGGACCCGTGCAGTCCCCGCATATATCTAGACCGCCATCCTGTGCTCATCGCGAGGTGCCGTCGTCGACGGTACGAACGCCACGTACGAACCTAGTCCCTGTGTAGCAGTCCCACGCCCTCCCTTCGTGTCTTCGGGCTCATGCAGGACTGCCGTGCAACGAGCGGGCGGATAGGTGCCTTGGTGATCAAAGAACGCAGCTCCAACGTCTCCAGCCCCCTCCCCCTCCGCGCTCTCCTTCCCGCTCAAAAAAAATGTCATCTCCTCCCTAGACCCCTCACCACACATCCTCCGGATGGACCTCAAAATTCTCCCCATTCTCCCTAACATGCTTCCGGTCCTTATCCCTCTTCAACGGCTTTCTCATATCATACGCGTCCTCCCCCTTCCCCTCCTCTGCCCCCGGCGTCGCATCATCACTATAATAATCCAGCACGCGCCGGAACACAGAGTACCCCAGCCCCTTGTACAGCCCAATGGCGATTTCGTTGCTCTTGCGCACGTACAGGTCGACGAAGTAGGCGTCTGCTTCGTCGCCGGCGTGCTCGAGGGATTGGGAGAGGACGCGGGCGAGACCGAGGCGCCGGGCCGGGGGGGCGATGGTGAGGGCTGTGATGTGCGCGTGCCAGGGGAGGGCATGCGGGGAGTGGCGCAGGTAGGCGGGGGAGGATTCGAGTTTGCCCATTACTGGAGGAGGGGTTAGCTGGGGGGCTGGTGCGGGGGAGGAATGGAGGGGCCCGTACTGTAGCCGTCGATGGCGCCGTCGTGGCTTTCGGCGACGTTGAAGAGGTGGGGCCAGCGCGCGAGGTAGGTGAAGTAGAAATCTAGGCCGTAGGTCTCGGTGAGAGGGTCAAGGTTGGTGGTGTTGAAGTTGAAGACATCCATGGCTTCGAAGGGGCGGATGGAGGTCATCTTTGCGGTGTCCTGTGGTTCTCTTCTCGCCGGAGAGCACAAGGTGGGGGTTGGGGATGGGCTGGATCGGGGAGAGCGGGAGGATAAAAAGCCACAATGCGAGGCTGAGATCTACTCGGTATATGCCACAAAATGTTCATAAAAAGTCAGGGTCGTGACGTGACTGTGAGATATCAGGCCCCTAAACCCAGCCTTGCCAATGTCTCGCTTCCCCGAATTTTAACCTTGGCGAATCCCTGTATTTGAAGACGCCCGCCAGGTGTCTCGCAGGAAATATTTCCTGTATGTACTCTACTGAGTATCGCGGCAGCCAACAGTCACCCCACCCCCCACTATAGCACATCCCGCTTGTCGTCCTCCTCCTCTCACGACCCCACGTCACAAAGCGCTCACGCCGTTTCTGGCGTTGACCGCTTTACACCCCAAATCCCCCCATCGAGGGTCTCCATCTAACCAGTCAAGGTGGCTTCACGCGCAGTGGCATCGCAAGGTGCCACGACTTTCACATCCTTGGTTCAACACCTGCCCGACTCGCTGCAAAGCTACCTCGACGCCGCCATCGTCAGCGTCAACAGCGCCTATCAGCAAATCCCCGAGCCAGCTCGAGATTATATCCACGTTGCCGCCGAGAGCTCCTACCTTAATACGCCGATCGGTCTTGCTGGAACCACTCTGGTCCTTTTCGCGACTGCCGTTTCAATGAGTCGCTGGGGATCTAACTTCTGGACTGGAGGGCAGCGCTTGTCGCCGTTTGGCTCCAGACCTCACGCCCCGCCCATCATCTCCGACGACGACTTCTCCTACATCACATCAGAAGACTTGGCAGAGCCGAGCCGAGCATATGACCCATTATCTCGCCCGCCAGCCTCGAGCGACTTGGAGGATGACGTGCTGTTACTGAAGAACAAGGGGATCACATATCCGCTGAAGTTCCCGGCATTCAGCATCGGAGATGGGAAGCTGCTCGTCCGGGATGTACGAGAGCGTGCTATGGTGGTTCTTGGCATCCGCAACAGGCCTATAAAACTTCTATACAAGGGGAAGCAGCTGAAGGACAATGAAGCCTTCTGCCGAGATTACGGCCTGAAGGATAAGTCGGAGGTTTTGTGCATCGTGGGAGAGCCTCAGGCTGGCGACTCGGACGAGGGTCTCAGTGACACTGGGACCGGAGGGTCCAAGGGTTCAAAGAAGAAGAAATCTAAGAAGAAGAAGTCGGGCAAGTCGAAGAAGAAGAGCAGCAAGGACGACATCAAAGAAGGACAAGCGGTTCCTGGAGGAGGATCACGAACAGACTCGCCGGCCAATGCTCCGAAGACACCGTTAGAAAAACTGAACGCTATTGCATCGGAATTCCATACGAAGATCCTCCCGCTATGTGTTGTATACACGGCAAACCCACCAGAAGACCCCAAGAAGAAAGACTTTGAACATAAGAAGTTGGGAGAGACGATCATGGCCCAAGTACTACTGAAGTTGGACGGAGTTGATACCGAGGGAGACCCGGAGGCCAGGCAGGTCAGAAAAGATCTCGTCAAGGAGACACAGGGAGTTTTAGATAGTCTAGATGAAGCTGCGGCCAGGTAAAGCATTTGTATGGTATTGGGAAGGGATGAGCATAGAACTGGCGTTGTCCATGGTCAAGGCCGAGTTGTATGACGGTGGACGACCAAAGGTATATTATGAATGCTGCGCCCTCACTTCACTATTCAAATCCGTCTGCGTGTTCCCTAGTAGCAGCAAGATAATAGAGAATAAATGCTGCAACTGGAGAAAATAGCCCATGAATAAGAACGTGATCACGTGTTTTATCGTTTTGTGCATGCATCATCTGTAATTTAGGGGACCTTGTGAGAAATTATGCACCCCCAAGTTTCGCATGGCGCCGCCAATCATCAAAGCCGGCCGAACTATGGGTGGCATAGCGCAACGGTGATATATGTTTTGAAATACAAGGACATCAAAACCGACGATCACGGAAATGACATCGCAGCCTCCAACTCCCCTTTTCGGCTACATCTAACTGAGCGCGCACGAAAAGGCCTTCACCTTGGCGTCGACAACTGCCACCGACAGACCTGTAAGCAAACGAACACGCATATATCGCATGTGCACTCCAGGCCGCCTCGTTATCACGACAAACCTCTGTGTCGTCCCACCCTCGCCGTGCCGTCTAGGCACAACATAAACACTCGCTCTTATCATGCCATCCACTCCCCATACACCGACACACTCCCGCCACCCCTCTGCGCTCTCCATCTCCATCTCGCCCGCGGCCTCCCCCCAGCGTCGCCAATCCGTCGCTTCCCACCGCTCCAAAACCTCCATCTCCTCGCAAACCCCCACATCCCCAGGAAGCCGCCTCCTACGCTCCGACTCCCTCAACGACGCGCCCTTCTCCCCGGGCGCGCCCGCCTCAAATGGCCTCGGGAACCTAGCAGACGAACTCGCCGACGCTTGGGCCAGCGACGAAGATGAGGGCGAGCCCGACATGAACTTCGCCAGCATCGGCACCGAGCTTGCTGACGCCGATGCTGGGTCCGAGGACGGAGCCGACTCCGACGCAGATACTAAGGATGCACAAAAGCCCCGCGAGCGCGACAGCGGCGTCTCCATCTCCGGGTCGCCCGCGCCGAAGGGCCTCGCACCCCACCCCGCCGGCCACCGCCGCGCACCCAGCGACTACGACGGCAGCGACTACGGGTCGTCATCATCGCTTCCCGAGACGGGGCTCCCGGCGTCGCTCCTAGCGCGCATCGATGGGGTCGAGTCGCTAGCGCGGCGCGGGCTAGAGGATAACGGGGACGCGCGCTCTGGGGTCGTGAAGCGTGTTGTGGAGAGCCTGCGGGATCTGAGCGGGCAGGGAGGTGTGGAGACGGGGGCTACGAGGTTGATTACTGCGAATACGGCGTTGAGCTCGCATTTGATGCATCAGACGCGCACGCTGCATAGTTTGACGTATCCGCTGATTAGCCCGATGAATGCGCCGCTGGATGAGGAGTCTATCGAGGAGTTGTTGCCGTTGCTGGTTGGGCTGGGAGAGGCGATGCCGAGGCCGGATGTGAGCAGCTTGCTGGCGCTGACGGGACTACATGGGGTTACGGGGGAATTGATTGAGAAGTTGGGAGGGGTGGGGGACAGTTTGCATATGAGTCGGCAGACGACGAGCGTGGCTGCGCGGCGGCTGAGGGAGGCGAAGGAGATGGTGGAGGAGTTGAGGAAAGAGGAGGAGAGGAGGGAGGAGGGGGAGAGGTGGTTGAGGAGGGGTGGATGGGGGGATAGGTTGGATAAGAGGGAGTGTGCTCGTGTTTGTGGGGAGGTGGTGGGAGGGTTTGAAGAGGTGTGTGAGGGGTGGAGGAGGAGGTTGGGAGAGGGTGTTGGTGCTTGATCTATATTAGATGCAATTGGATAGCTGGAGGATGAGGATGAGGCGTTTGGCGTGTGGTGATACCGGATCAGCAATGTAGACTGAAGCACTTGACGATTAGATTACATATTACATTCATATTTGTCTTTTGGATAGACAGATGGAAACGCGGGCGGAAAGAAATGATATCCCAAGATTTTACCTGAAGAGTATATTTGTTCCAACCACTCTGCATCCAGATTCTCTATAGGGCATATTGACCGCAGCTGCATCCGCAAATACGTCGTTGGTAATGATCGTCGACGTGAAGAAAGAGCTAAATGATGATAATACGAGGCTGATCCAGCCAAACTCGTCGTTCGGCCCATTATAACACAGTAAGCATACGAGTTCTGAACACTCGTCGTTCGGCCCATTATAACACAGTAAGGATACGAGTTCTGAATACGTGGTTTCCCTTATAAATATCAGTCTCCCCAATCCCTCATTACAGAAATATCATCCAAGTTACATATCCAACTTTCCATTCACCTCAATTATCAGAGCAGATTCCATCACCACCCAAAACACAAAATGGTATACATTCCTACTACAGGTTGCACTTCAATACTCATAAATCCAAACAGGTCCTCTTTTCTATGAAAACCCTCGCCATAGCCAGCTTGGCCGCCGTTGCTGTCGCCGACCCCTTCCAATTCGTCCTCTACAATGACGGTGGTTGCGACGGCCCAGTCGCAGACCAGCGTATGGACCGCCCAATAGGGAGCTGTACAAGTAAGAGCTCCTCCATTGAAGTCGATAACAAAAACGAACTCCCAAAGCCTTGCTTGGGATTTTTTCTTTTCTTTTCTATAAAGCGAAAGGAATGCTAATGCAGACTCTTACTTAGACTTTGAAGGCGAGGGACTATATGGTGGTCTTATTCTTGATGTATACAACAATAGGCCCGGTTGCACGTTTAAGTTCTGGGAGAATGCGGACTGCCATGGGAAGGCGACGGTGCAGCATAGCTCGACTTACTGTGCTGCTATTGCGAACAAGAATGGGCAGCTTTATTTGATGAATGGGGCCAAGAGTGCTTCTATCTCTTGTTAGGATAATCTGACGGATGGGACCAAGAGTGCTTCTATCTCTTGTTAGGATAATTTGATAACTGTTCTGTCTTACTGCAACTATCTGCTCCGTGAATGCATGAGTCCTAAAGATAATCGATCGAATGGTGCCGACTGCAGAGGAATTATTGCGGATCAATATCAAATGGGGCACCAATCAAGCCATCCCTCACAGTGTCAAGATGTAATTTCTACAATCGCCTATCATCAATACATCTCCCTGCACTGCAGACCCTCAAACAAAACAATGCCCACCCGACCCAGTCAGTCCCAAGAAATAGCATCGCAACCCCCCCAAACCCGTCATCAAGTTCCCAATCAATCCCAATCATAACATAACCCTCCGCGCGCCCCATAAAAGTACAAGCAGCATGCCCAGTATGAACAAATATAATAGCAGCAGCCAGCTAGCTAGCGCAACAAGCCGCCTAGAGCAAACGTAGTTGCGAGCTCCAGAAAATAAAATCGTGGTTGTAAATATGTATACAGTAAAACCCATGGCAGATAAAGAGCAAGGGTAGCTAGCACGAGTTTTTCTCTCTGGTGATTAAGATAGTGGAGTGGTAAACCGATGCTGGGTCCAAAAAAACGCGTCTGGTAGGATGTTTCAAAAAGGCGCTCCGTATACGGCAATCGTGAGTTTGGCGGTGGTTGTAGCAATGTAGACTGTTGCTGTGCGGGTTGGTGCATGAGAGATAAACTAGGGCTGCACCTTGCTCGCACTGGCAATCGGAGCCCCATTACCAGCCGAAGCGTGGTACTTGCTAATCTTCATAAAGCCCCTAAAAACAAATCAACATCCCATCCTCTGATAACACTGTGCTGGGGAAAAACTCACCTCGTCAAATCAAAAGCCGGTTCCTCTCCCTCACTCTCCTCATCCTCCTTATCCTCCTTCCCATCCGCCTCCCTCTCAGGGCTTTCCCTCCGCCTTCTCGGTGCAGGACTACTACTCTGCGGTGCGTCCCCACCAAGCCCACGCAGTGGACTCACATCAAACCCCAATCCGCCCTGCGCCCCCTTAATCACGCTCGGTGTATTCCCCAGCTCTGCAAAGCGCCAGAACGGCGCTGGACTCGAGGTCGGCATGTGCTGGCTGGGTCGCTGCGCCGTGCTCGGTGGAGCGAAATGCGGGTGCTTGCGTACGGGTGCTGGCGTTAGAAAGGCCGTGCCCTCTTCCTGTGCAAACGAGGATGAGAGGACCGGGGACTCGGCTGCATTTTCGCCTATCCCAAAGGGGTTGCTGCCTGTGCGACGCCTTGGTAATGGGCTGCCATCACCGGGCTCCTCGTCAAGTAGTGGTCTTGGGAGCTTGAGGCGGTCCGGGGTTTGTTGGGATCCATTTGGAGGGATGCCACGCATAACTGGGCTTCCACCTGGGCTTCGCTTAACTCTTCTTGATGGGGAACCACCCTCCTTATCTCCCGGGCCATGAACGGTTCTGGTGATCTTGGGGCCAGGTGACGAACGGGGAGTTCCAGAGGCATCGCGCCGCTTTGGGGGGGACTTCCGAGCAGACTTCGGGCCCCAAGCATCGGCGATCATGCTCTCACGCATGTCGGGAGTGAAGCACCAGTACCCTCCTTTTCCGGTGTCTTCTGGGCCGCGCTGACGAACCTTAAAACCAGGATTGAGGGAGAGGTTATGGCGGATGGAATTTTGCCAGCCCTTGAAGAACTCAGGGCGGCGGTAGTGAGCGTAATTTCGTTTCATGTATTCGTAGATATCGTTAAGAGTTGCCATCTCGTTTTCAGATGTATAGAGGGCTTGGCTGATGAGCTGCCCATAGGTGAAAGCCGGCTTAATATGGGACGTCGTATCGTTTTGATAATCAATCGTATCCGCGCTCATAATGATGGTCCCACCAGCACGTCCAAATGCAGGCGAGGATGTAGGTATGGGACCCCTCGCTCTTTGTTTCGCTGGGGTATCTGGCTTCTTGTAATCCGGAGGTGCAGGCGCCAGGGTTGGGTGGTTCGAGCCCAGCGTGCCCTCTGCCTTCCCTCTGTTCGCAGCAGCAAGGAAGTTGCCTGTAATCGGTAGCTCGCCCTGGAAAGGATCTGAAGCAATAAGTCCCGCTCGTTGTAGGTATTTCTCGTCAATCTCAACTGGCTGATCGTCTGTTGGCAGAACAAACATCATCTCAACGCCGGCTACCTCAATGACTGCCCCGCTCTGGAGCTTCATAACATGGCCTCGGCGGACCTGCTGATCGTTGACCTTGATCCCATTTCGCCCATTGACGATGACGTTCCACTGCGACGTCTGGCTGTCAAAGTATATTTCGGCGTGTAGTCGAGAGACCAGCTTGTTAGGTCCAATGTCGATGTGGATTCTGCTTGGCTCTGTTGGCGCCGCCGGCAGTTCCATGCCATCTCCTTCATTGCTCACCGCCGGGGTAGTTGGGGCATTCTCGTCTTGGAGAGGTGCAATATATCCTTCTGGTGGTCGTCCAATGTTGGTCCGGAGACGCTTGACGTAGAACGTCCAGTCCTTTCCAGTAACTTTTGCATATGCAGCGACGTTCTTGCTTTGTCTTTGGTGATGGTGATTGTCATGGTCGCGCGCCACTTGAACGAAGTGATCTGGCATGGCCAGATGTTGTGATACAGTCGAGACAAGGTCCTCGTCGCTCATGTTCAGTTCTGCCTGGCTTGTAGGCAGTTTGACAGGCTCTGGGGCGCGTGTTTCGGATTTGTTCATTTCAGCCTTTGTCTTTGAGGGCGTTAGTAGTTTCCTTCACGGAGATAAACCTCGTGCTCACCCTTCTTCTCTTCGCGGATTGCGCTGGAGACGTCAAGGTAGTATCCATGTCGTCAGAATGGTTGATGGGCTGCCCACGTTTCGCACGCTGGGTGCGTTTCGTAGAAGGTGGCATTGCGTTGCCTGTAGTTGTATTGTCTAGGTACTAAACAATAGTATGTTAGTATGAGCGACAGACTGGTTTATTTGAGTCTGGATGGGTAGTCGCAGGGAACTGTTGTTTGGGGGTTCTGCGCCAGTGGCGGTCATCTAAGACAGTACCCGGAAACCATCAAAGGACTGGATTCGCTCAATACGGACCTCTTACATCAATCTGCGGCAATCAAGAGTTCGGTCCTTTGCGCCCCGATGACTTTGTACTGTACAAACTTTGGATAATTTTGTGATGAGGCTCTGGTGGGTTTGGTGAAGGTGTGTTGGACAATAGTCTCTAGTTTGTTGCACGACTCATGCTTCGGTTTGTTTAGTTGGGTGAAATTCCTGTCTAGGTCTGTAATCAAAGTGGCAGGTTCGCGTCGTCGCGTATACGCTATGCGCGTGACTTTTTCCGATAAAGTGAATCTGAGCGCACTGGCCCAGCCTGCTCCGTATTTCCCCTCACTATTTATTTTTGGGGGAAGGACGTTTTCGTAAATAAAGAAAGTGGACAATGGAAATCGAATAACAATTGCGGCAATGCGTGATTCAACGCCTTTACTTGAACTACTATTGTTACAGTAAACACAACTATTATGGGCACTCCCTCTTTCCGACTTGTAGGTGGCACCAATAGCCAAGGCCGTTTACATTTTTTTCATTTTCTGTAAAGTTTCGCTCGTTTTATCTTGTGGAAATGGCTATGATTGGCCCAGCAAGACCAGATAAACATAATCGAATTTCTGTCGTCACTGACACGTGACCTGGACGGACCAGACGCGGAGAAAATAGTTTAGGCCTCACAGAGCACGGTAGTTTCTATGAGAAGGAGGATAGGAATTCCTTCGTAGTTGGGCATGTTCTGTTCTCTTTATTCTTGTCGTTGAATTATCATGAGACCTCTGGCGTTTCTAGGGGGAAGGAACGACTGAAGACTCCTTCCTAATTGCAGAATCAACTGTAATTAGTATTTCTAGACCGAAGCTAAAATATACCAAAACTACTAACCCCGCCTCCCACGAGTCCACCAACTTCACGAATTCACTCCCAATGAGCACCAAATATCAAAAAATATCAAAAAATATCAAAAAACGCAAAAGATTTGCTCCCGTACGGATTTGAACCGTAGACCTCGGCATATGCACTGTGATAAAGATACTAGTGCCGCGCTCTACCAACTGAGCTACGAGAGCTGATAATTGTCATGTTCCGACTTATTCTAGAATTCAACAAGAGCACCACTTTAGGAGCAAAGTCTGCAGTAGAACCACGATGGCCGTTTAGCTGATAATCACGTTTATAACGATATTTTTTAAGGTGACGAATTAGGCGATTTAGTATGTTTCTGTATGGTGTTACGCTACCATTATACTGATATTTCAATTATAACGATAAAAAAGTCTGGCCAAAATTACATCGTTATAACAGGGGTTCTACTGTATATTCATATATTACAACTGCCGCCCACATCCAAGACATGTCTAGGGCACGCTGGACTAGGATAATTGTCAGCATTGGAAAACAGCTGAGTCAACCAACAATGGCGACGTGCATCATCTGATCTTTTATTAAGAGTGAAAAGAGCATGCAATGTGCGATCGTAGCCGGACATTCCTCTCCAACGCTATGCAGGCGGGGTAGTATATGCCCGGGGGAAGGCCCCTTGCTGGGCTGGAAAAAAGCCCGTTTGAGACATACAACTGGCCCTCTTCACCGCAACATTGGTCAGTTATCGGCCGGCATTGGAAGTTGACGGATCCCGACGCACTCGCCCCTCGAGTCACGGCCCGAGTGGGAGGCGGGGCCGAGGATTACGGAATTGATTTCCATGGCCACCTTCCATAATCACCACTAGGGGCCGCCTCATCCTCGGGGAAAATCAAATCCTGGTCCAAAAATGCGAATGACACGCAGGACCCCGCGTGGGACGGTACACCCGAGGCATTGCATCGAACCATAGTACCGCCGTGCTATGGCGCTCTCTGGTCTTTTGTTTCTGGCCTCTGCTCGCTCGAGTACTCGTATACGTACTCGCATGCTGTGGCCCGGTGTGGTCCACCCGCCCTGTTGAGCCCCGGAAGTAAGTTCTACCGGGAGGCTATCTTTAACACTAGAGCAATACTTGGCCTTTCCCCGTGGTGATGAGCATGCAGCTAGCCTCTTGTACGTGGCAGACAAGGAAGCGGCGGTCCAACAAAACGAGCCAGCCCGACCCAAAGATGCACAGATTATGTTGTGTCACCTACGCATCGAGAAGCTGAGGCGGTTAATGTGCGTTGCAACGGGTGCAACAAGTGACATGTCGATACCATCCACGCGTTTACCACGCCCTTGGGATTTGAGAAGACCACGGTCATATGCATATCAGATTGTATGTCCATTTCCGTAAGCAAATCAAGTCCTCTGACCGATTGCAGCCTTGCCCCGCCGCCCGGTGCTTACCAGTCTAACTCTGGCTCTCGGAGCATCCGGAGAGGGGTTTGCTGTGGTGCTGCGATGCTGGAGCGGTAGAGGCATCCTAGTCGTAGATCGAGCGCACGAGGGAGGTCAGGCCTTCCACGAAAAAGACGGTGAACATGGAATCTATCCATAGGGGGGTCAGTAAATCAGTAGAAGGCCGTAATAAAAAGCAGAGTAACCGGAAGTAGGTCCTTTTTTGCTCTCCTTCCTCCGAATAGAAAGTGTAGTGGAGACTCGTGGGGTTCAAGCGCCCTGCCAGACCTTGCCTGCCATGACCTGACTCGACATTGTGAGAAACTCACCCCACGCTCGGCTGATGCAATTGCGAGCCAAGCTGGATAGGCAGGATAATTTCGCCGTCCATCCAGCATCTAGGCAGGCATTGCGTGTCAGATTTTGGTGTAGGTATATGTAGATATGTAGATATGTAGTAGGATCATAGGATCATGCACTCAGAATGCCTTGAATAGCTGGGTAGTGGGGGAAAACTGACTCGTCATATTTCTAGATTCCGTAGGAGAGGGAAAGGGTGTTAGCAATTAGGTGCGAATCGGTGTATGGGGTAGCTCAAGATCCGATGGTTGGCGCTCGAACTTAGCCGATCCCTATCAGATCCGTGCCATCCGTACGAACCGTGTATACCGTGTATACCGCCGTAGTCGAGTACTATGGGATGCTCGGCAGGCTTAGTGGACAGATGCATCGTGGTATTTTTTGTTCCCACGGGGACACCACCCGTCATGGCCGCAACGCCCACAACGCCCGCGACGGGTGGACTTGACCGACAACTTCCGTTCCCGGCAGGAGACAAGGAGTCGTGAGAGTGGTTGGTTGCCCAGCTCCTGTCTTTTCCCACCCTTCCCATCCTTCCCATCATTTCCCACATTTTCCCACCCTTACCATATCATACCGCCCGTATCAGACCATACCATGCCATACCATACTATACCATACCGTACCATACATAGTACATCCCAATCCCTCCCTTCCCCTCCCCTCCCCCCTCCCCCTCCTTTGATATACCCTATTACTGTCGCTGGCTGTGCTGATAGACTGTCGAGCTGAACGGATACACAGCTCCACTGTCGTCCGCCTCCCCCACTTGCTACCACAGTAGTAGCCAAGCAGATGAGGCCACTTGACGGGACGTTGCCTTGAGATAGTCAACATTGTCCTCTAACCTTCCCTTATTGTATAAGTACTCTTGTTTCCCCCCAATCCACAGAATCATATATCTCTCGTCGCTCCCTAAGGTGGTTTGTCTTGTCTGTGATATAAGAAAAATAACATCTTCTTCTTGGATGCTTCAAATCTACCTTTCGAATTTTTCTCCAAGATCTCATACTCTTTGGTAGCTTGCTCAAACACGGGGTCTTCTTTGGAGATTTGCTCGCCGCTTTCGTCGTTAGCATTCCTCCTGTCACGTTTCTTTATCACAAACCAGTGACCCTTCTCTCTTCGGTCTCCGGCCAGAGTCCTTAAAAGCTCCTGTGGGACACTCACGATGGCCCCTTCAGCAACTTCTCCTGGTGTCGTCTCTCAGCTCAATATGGCTAAAGATGTTAAAGATGCAGCAAATGGCGCCGAAGCCCGGCGTTGTCTCATCGACAGGTCTTTAAATGAGCTCCCTTTTGAAGTGATCGGATCGAAGGGAAACTATCTTCACATGAGTAGCGGCCGCAAGATATTTGATGCCACAGGCGGCGCTGCTGTGGCATGTTTGGGCCACGGTAACCGTGAGGTCATGGAGGCCATCTTGGATCAAATGGAAGTTAATTCGTACTGCAATTCCATGCTTTTCACAAACCCGATTAATGGCAAACTTGCCCAGGAGATTATCCTGGGAACGGGCAACCTCATGTCGAGGGTGTATATCTGCAGCTCTGGTGAGGACTCATATACTCCGGCTTCACTTTCCAGCGTTAACATTCCTCGCTAGGCTCTGAAGCAACAGAGGCAGCCATGAAAATGGGACGACAATATTTCTGCGAGCTCTCGCCCCCCCAGCCTCGACGCACCAAGTTCATCGCCCGCGAGCACTCCTACCACGGCAACACCATTGGGTCCCTCTCACTCTCTGGCCACGTCGCCCGCCGCGACGTCTACACCCCTATCCTCTCCGACAACATCTCCTGGGTCTCTCCCTGCAACCCCTACCGGCAACGCCTGTCTAACGAATCCGACGCCTCCTTCGTCGCACGCAAAGCTGCAGAGCTGGATAACGAGTTCCAGCGCCTCGGGCCCGACACCGTCATAGCGTTTGTGTGCGAACCCATCTCCGGTGCCGCTCTCGGCTGCGTCCCTTACGTCGACGGGTACCTCGTAGCTATGAAGGCGGTGTGCCGCAAGTACGGCGCCCTCTTCATACTTGATGAGATCATGTCCGGTATGGGGAGGTGTGGCACACTCCATGCCTGGCAGGGCGAGCACGTCGACGGCGACCCAGAGCGGGACTGTCTTCCTGACCTGCAGATGATCGGAAAAGGTTTGGGTGGTGGCTATCAAGCCATAGCAGGCGTCATCGCTGGCAAGCAATATATCAATGCCATCAAAGCCGGGACCGGCGGCATCATCCACGGGCAAACATACCAAGCCCACCCCGTCGCCTGCGCGGCCTCGCTAGCCACCCAACGTATTATCCGCCGCGAGAACCTTCTTTCCAACGTCGTGAAACAAGGCGCCCTCCTCGCGCAGCTCCTGAGATCGAAAATAGGGTCTCACCCCCACGTCGGGGACATCCGCGGCAAGGGCCTCTTCTGGGGCGTTGAGTTCGTGCGGAATAAGGAGACGAAAGACCCCTTTCCCAAGGCCTGGAACGTAGCAGGACGAGTTTTGGATGTGGCGCTTAAAGAGCCGTTTAGTATCACATTCTACCCCGGACAGGGTACCGCGGATGGGTGGACGGGAGACCATCTCATTGTGTCGCCTGCGTATAATGTTACGAAGGAGGATGTCGAGTTAATCACAGATAAGTTGGCGGGTATTTTGGAAGTGGTTTTTGAGCAGCTGGCGCGCGAGGGGAAGGACGCAGCCACTAACTAATTGGACACGCCGTGCATGCGGACAAGGGAGGCAAAATGCGTGCTGCATATTTTTTGGGGGGAATAACTTGACGGCGGCGGTGGCGTTTGTGAGTTGTGGAAAAAGCAACTATGGCGTGGGCGATCCCAACGGCACGGGGAGCACAGCGGGCTGGAGGTAATATATCTTGGTGATTTTGGTGATAAACGTTTATAGCGATTTAGCAATTTTCGGTTTTTGGATCTTTAATATAAAAAATGCAGATAATTTATTTGGATTTGACATTAATTACGGATAACTAGAGTCTCGTACAAGATGCTAGAAATGAAGGGTATACGATATCAATGAACCAGAACCGGGAAAAAGTGAGTGTCAAGGGAGCCCCCCCAATCATCAAACGTTGAATATCCATTCCGCTGTGAAAGGCCGCCCGAAAACACCAGTGAACGCAAGAAGGCACGTCATTCATCGCTCCCAAAGCAACAGAGCTAGCTGTACACACGCGCGCAAAATCGAAGTATGCACAATCATCAAACCGCTCGTCAAAATCACAGGGGCAACTCCCCAGCCCTCCTCTCCCTCGCCACATCCCTCGCACCCCCATCAATCCCTGTTGTCTGCCCCTCCTCGCTCAAAAGCGGAATCGAATCCACGTTCGCCGCACCTTCGTCCCCTGACGAAAGCGGGCTCTTCGTCGCTTCCGTGGGCGGCGTACTGAGCACTAGATCCGGACTGCTCTGCCACTTCTGGACTTCCTTACGCATCTCCTCGAGCTCATTCTGGAAGCGCTTGCCGAAGACATCGATGTAGTACGTGGCCCCATTATAGATGCTCCACGTGAACACGCCGAAGAGGAATAGAGAGCTCGCCCAGCTGTACCAGAACCAGATCGGGCAGGGCAGCATGGTGGCCAGCGCGTAAGTGTACTGGATGAACATGAAGGCGGGCTCTTGCAGATTGTCGGGGAGGGAGGTGACGGCGCGGCCGATCCAGGCTTTTGAGTAAGATTTCTTGAGCCAGGTGTAGGATGTTGGGCGGCCGGCGGCGATTTGGGCGCGACGGCGCACGGTGATGAGGAAGTGGTAGGAGAGTTGCCAGATGGCGTAGGGGAGGGTGGACCATAGGGCCATGGCGGCGAGAGTGTAGTGCTCGGGGGAGGAGGGGGCGGATGTGCGGATTGTGTGGAGGGCGGGGAAGCGGGAGGCTTGGAGGTCGTCGGGGAGGAGGTGCACCATGCAATGGAGGGCGACGCAGGGCATGATGTGGATGAAGAGGCTGCAGGGGTTAGCTAGGTGATGGGGTATGAGTGTGTTGCGGGAACCTACCTGGTGACCTTGTCGAGGGAGTGAAAGACGAGAGAGTTCCTCCACATAGCGATAGCGATGGCATTGTTACCGAATGCGAGGCAGTATGTGCTAATGAAGAGGCGTTTCGACTTCGGGAAAACCCAGATGCTGAGCATGCAGAGGAAGTTGACGAAGTAGCAGAGATCCGCGAGGAAATAGTGTAGGCCGCGGCGCTTGTACGTGAAGAAGCGGATGGGCATGAAGTAGAGGAGCTGGAGCGTGTACCAGATATGGAACCACTCCGGGCGCCCACCGATGAGGTAGCCGCTGATTAGGATATTGAGGACACCAAATATGAATGAGAACTTCTCGCGTAGTGTCACGACTTTTGTGTCGTTCCACTGCTTCCCAAGCTTGTCGACGCTCGTCTTCATCCGCCTGCGGTATTTCTCAAGTTGTTCGTCGGCAGTGGGTACGCGCCTCCTCCATTCCTCCACAACTTTGTCTTTGGCAAGATTGCCTCGAGATCTAAGGGCATTTCTTTGTCGGATGACCTTTTCTGTTTGCGCGCTCAGATTCCTTTGGAGCTTCTCGAGTTGTGACGGCAGCGCCAAGTTGTCGAGGAGGTCAAAGACGCTCAGACGGTCTAGAGGAGGGATTGCCTCCCAGTCCTCGTGATAAGAACTGCTTCCCGAAAAGGAGTTGTTTCGTGATAAACGCGGGCTTCCCTCAGACGCGGAGGTATGCCTACCATTAGGTGGTGTTGAACTGGCAAAGGAATCTGGGCTTCCGACGGGAAGCTCCCCACCGACGTCTGCGCCAGCTTCATCCTGTCTTCCTGGTATCGGTATAGGTTCAGACATCTCGGAGAGTGTTCGTGTGTGTTTATGTGATCGGTCTGGAAAGGAAATACGTCGGAGGACTGCAGCGCCTCTGAGAACTAAAAGGTCAGCCATGATACCGGTGACGTCGATGATATTATAGCCCAAGAACGCAAAACCCTTGAGGCACGAGACGCGTGAATACGGAGGGGTCCTAACTCACCGACGATAAAGCCCTGACTTATAGTAATATACAGAGCTACTCGGTAGTTACTCTTGAGGGGTAACGATGAGCCGCTGGGGTGGGTGGTCCAGGTTGCAGTCTGGTAGCTGCAGTAAGGGGATCTGGCTGGAATCTGGCCGTCAAGCTTGACGAGTAAGAAAGCTGGAAGCGTCGATATATGGCGTATAAAGAACTAGTATAACGTATTCTTTAACATGCTAGTTATCGATCACCCGCCATGTGGAGTCAGACGCTGAGGATGCAAGGAGGCGCATCGACTGGATGTTGAGGTTGGAAATGAAATCGTGCTGCGAGCCGCAGATGTAATTGGGTCAAGGCTGAAGGATGTCTCAAGGGCCGAGGGATCTGATGACGGGCATAAATGGCCACACCAACGCCAACCAACACCACCATTTACAAAAGGCGTTCTGTACATATTGGTACTTCTAGACAGAAGCCGGCAAACCTGACTCAATAATCATCTTTTAGGATAATTATATTCTCGTTATTATATTTAGTTGTTAGGCAACGGGACATGTGATATGTGTGCACGTTCGTTCTTGTATGGCGCAACCTTTGTGAACAAGGAATAAATATCTTGTTTCCTGGATAAGCAACAAAGCATCCAACCAATCATTGTTCACGTACAGCTATGGGCGAGGCTGAGAAAAATATGCATCACGTGATACATCGCGTCGGAGGACTCGAAGTACGTATCGCGAGAACCGCGACTGTTCGCGACGGCGCGCCCAACGGTATCCATAAACGTCAACGAATCCGACAGCTTTTCGGGGTTCATTCGTGCAAGCGGCTTCTTTCGACTCTCCGAGACACATTTCGAGTCGACTGAATCTATCTCGGATTTGACAAAAGCACCTATGAGTGCCTCTTTATAAGCTGCTCGTACCTGACTGACACGACTTCACCCCGCAAAGCTCAACTCTCAAAATGGGGAAACTCATCCGCCTCGAGCTCTTCAGTAAGCCAATGTCGGGTATTGATCGCGCTGGAATCTGTAATCTGACTATGAGGCAGACTTCAAGTCCTATAAGGGCCACCATACCCTTCTATTCGGCGACTCGTACTTCACCTCCATCATTGGGCCCAATGGATCCGGAAAATCCAATTCGTACGTCGCATCATATACTGAGAGGCAGAGAAAGAGAGACGCTACTGACATCATTATAGCATGGACGCGATCTCCTTCGTTTTAGGAATCAAGTCGTCTCATCTTCGCTCAACGCATCTCAGAGACCTTGTGTACCGTGGTCGCGTCCTCAAGACGTCGAAAATCAACGACGATGGATCAGCGGATGCGCCGGCAGCAAATGGAGACGCGAATGGAGATGCTAATTCCGACGGAGAGGGTGCAGACCTACAGAGATCCGAGCGCAATGATCCGAAGAGCGCATGGGTTATGGCCGTCTACGAGGATGATGCTGGAGACGAGCTGAAATGGAAACGCACAATCACAAACCAGGGGGCCAGCGAATACCGGATCAATAATAAGGTTGTCACGGCCCAGCAATACAATGAAGCCCTCGAAGCAGAGAATATTCTCATCAAGGCGCGGAATTTCCTGGTCTTCCAGGGTGATGTCGAAGCCATCGCATCGCAATCTCCGAAAGACCTTACACGCCTGATTGAGCAGATTTCCGGAAGTTTGGAATACAAAGCTGAATACGAACAACTGGAAACTGAGGCTCAAGAGGCAGCAGAAAACCAGACTAACAGCCTCCAACGTCGCCGAGGTATTAACTCTGAAATTAAGCAGTATCAGGACCAAAAGAAGGAGGCGGATAACTTTCAGGCAAAAGCCGACGAGCGTGATGACGCGATTGTCAAGCATATTCTGTGGAAATTATACCACTTTCAAAAGGTCATCGACGAATCCTCGGAGGAGATCGCAAGACATCAGGAAGAGCTAAAGAAGTTCCGCCACGGAATAAGGAAATACGAATCCGAACTTGATGAGGCGCGGAAAGATCATGCTCGCACGCAGAAGGAGGTGGGCAAGGTTGAACGTGGCATCAAAGCCAAGGAAAGAGATGTTGAGGACAAAATGAACAGTCTCGTACCAATCGATGAGAAAGTGGAGCACGTGCAAAGGGAGACCGCGAAAGTTGAGAAGCGCATTCACGACCTCACCAAAGAGCGTGACAGCCAGCTTGCCGGAATCCAGAGTGCCAAGAAGGAGCTTGCCCTTGTGGACAAGGCTCACAAACTGTTCGAGACACAGTGGAAAGAGCAAATGAAAAAGCAGGGCAAGGAACTCAGCTCAGATGATTTGAAAGAGTACAACAAGCTCAAGGCCCAGGTCATCAACCAGTCGTCAACGAACCAAGCTAAATTAGACAACCTATTGAGGCAACTGAAGACTGATGAGATTACCGTCAACAGCCTGAAGAGCAAAGTCCAATCGTCACAATCGCAGGTGGAGAAGCTCGGTCAAGAAGCCAGCCAACTCACCGAGAGAAGAGATGATATGAAGGCTTTGATGAAGCAAATCACAAAGGACATTGATGGCAAGAAAAAGGAATACAACGTTCTGCAGTCTGAGCGCCTGCGCGTCAACCAGAAGCGCACAGAAATCGAGGAGAAAATCGAGGATGTCGTCAAGAAACTTGACTTTGCCAATGATGGGAGGCGCCAGAACGACAGGGAGGCCAGAACGAAGGAGATCGTGACGTCGCTGAAGCGCATATACCCTGGAGTACGCGGCCGAATCGGCGAGCTCTGTAAGCCAAAGCAGAAGAAATTCGACGAAGCTGTCATCACTGCCTTGGGTCGCGATTTCGATTCTGTTGTCGTTGATACCGAGAAGACCGGAACAGAATGCGTTCAGTATCTGAAGGATCAACGCCGACCCCCAATGACGTTCATTCCCTTGGATAACATCAAGGTCAATGCTGTCAACTCTAACCTGAAGGGGCTTTCAAAGGCACGGCTGACAATTGACACCATCGACTTTGATTCCACGCTTGAGAGGGCAATGTCATATGCCTGTGGTAACTCGATCGTATGTGACGATCTTGCCACAGCCAAGCAGATTTGCTACGACAAGGGCATGCAAGTGAAGGCTGTTACACTGGAAGGTTTCGTCATTCACAAGGCTGGTCTAATGACTGGTGGTCGTGGTGCCGAAGGCAAGGGTGGTAAACGCCGCTTCGAAGAGCAAGACGTTCAAAATCTCGAGAAGATGCTCGAGAAGTTGAAGACAGAGCTGGATAGCCTGCCCAAAGCGAATCGCAGAGGTGCCGCTGAAGAGACGTTGCAAAGTGATCTGTCAGGCCTTGAGCAAAGGCTGGCATACACAAAAAGCGAGCTCGCTGGATTTGAGCAAAACCTTGCAAGCAAGAAGAAGGAGCTTGATTATGAAAAGCGACAGCTCAGCGATATTCAACCCAAATACAAAGAGCAAGCCGCGTCTTTGGAGTCCCTTCAGGAGTCTGTGCAGAGCTTCAAGGATGCCGTTTCCAAGGTCGAGGATAAGGTATTTGCTGGGTTCTGCCAGAGACTTGGTTACGATAACATTCGTGATTATGAAGTCCAGCAGGGCACCTTGGAACAAGAGGCTGCTCAAAAGCGGAACGACTTCGAGCTTCAAAAGCAGAAACTCACTAGCCGACTGACCTGGGAGACATCTCGTGTTGATGACACCAAAGCTCGCCTCAAGCGCCTGGAAGATCAGACACTCTCCCTGTCCCGGGACATTGACACATACAATTCCTCGAAGGAAGAGCTGGAAGAGTCACTTGACGTTGACAATGCCGAGATCGAGGTCTTGAAAGAGCAATTGGCGGAAGCGAAGCAGAAGTCTTCCAAGAAGAACGAAAAGGTCGTCCAAGCCCGCGATGAATTGCAGAAACGAAGCAAGAACGTGGACACTGTGCAGAGGGCTATTTCTAGCCTGGAGAGCGAAGCCCAACGTGCCGCTGCTGGTCGCTACGCGCAACTTCGTCGCTGCAAGCTCGAGCAAATCCGGATCCCATTGGCCGACGGGTCTAGCGACCTGGAAAGCCTCCCTGTCGATAACATGCCTGACGTCGACCCCGACGCAATGGATGTTGACGAGGGCGATGCAGTTGATCCGGTGCTGATCAACGATGGCATCCAAATCGACTTTGACGAACTGGACGAGGACCTTACCGAATCAGGGGAAGATCACATCGAAGAGACGCTCCTGTCCCAAATCACAGCCCTCAACTCCGCGCTCGAGAAACTGAACCCTAACATGCGCGCCATCGACCGTCTCGAAGCCGTCGAAGCACGCCTGAAGACTACAGAGCAGGACTACGAAGATGCTCGCAAGGCAGCCCGCGACACTCGAGACGCGTTCTTGGAGGTGAAGCAGAAGCGCTTCGACCTCTTCAACAAAGCCTTCTCCCACATCTCCGAACAGATCAGCCACGTCTACAAGGACCTCACGCGTTCGGCGGCGTACCCGCTGGGCGGGCAAGCATACCTCGATATCGAAGACTCGGACGCGCCATACCTCTCCGGTATCAAGTACCACGCCATGCCGCCGCTCAAACGTTTCCGTGACATGGAGCATCTGTCTGGTGGTGAGAAGACGATGGCGGCGTTGGCTCTCCTTTTCGCCGTTCACTCGTATCAGCCGAGTCCGTTCTTCGTGCTGGACGAGGTGGACGCTGCGCTCGATAATGCGAATGTGGAGAAGATCCGCAATTACATTCGTGAACATGCCAATCCGGGGATGCAGTTTATTGTGATTAGTTTGAAGACGGGCTTGTTCCAGGGGAGCGAGAGCTTGGTGGGGGTTTACAGAGACCAGGATGCTAATTCGAGTAATACGCTGACGCTTGATGTGAGTACCCCGATCTTTCTTCTGGCTGTTTTAGTCTTGATTAGGGACATAACTGACTGTAAATACAGCTTCGTAAATACCAGTAGATTGTTGCCTCGATGGGGGGGGGGGAGGAAATGGGATGGCGTTAAATGGCTTGTACTGGGTTCGCATATACTTTTGCTATATTTTTGCTGCACGCTGCAGAAGCGTACTTGTATTTAGTCATGGCTAGATGATGAGACCATGAAAGTCCTAGATACATATATCCACACCATGATCTGGTCAGCGTTAGGCTGCTTAAATATCACAAAAATCCGCACGAGACACGACACACGATGGCCTTGAATTCACAGCCAATCTGCACGACATACGACTCTCATCACAGTACCCCTTACGCTATTTAATGCACATATACACTGGTTCAATCATAGCGTGCTTGTCCATCCATAAAAGCCGCAAAAACCCCCCAGCCGCCGCGCCCAAAACGCGTGGTGGTCGTGAACGCACTTTACGCGCCCCAGCCAATCAATGCGGCAAGCCACCCCCTGACCTGACGCCAAACGCAGCCATTCGGAGCGCAGCCTTTCGCGTCGCGCAGGACATGTACGCCAGTCACAAACAAATGTGATTCGGCGTGTCTGTCTGGATCATAACAACGCCCTTAGGGGGCCTAACGCAGACCCTGTCAGGTGCCCTGTCTGGTGCCCTGGCTGGGGACGGTGCACCCCGTTGCGGGCCGCTGGGGGGTTTGTTGTGGTCATGGAGGCCGAATCAACAGCCTGGTGAGGATGATCCGGGGGGTGCTAATGGAGATAGTGTGGGAGTTGGCGGCAGGTGTGGGGCCGGGAGTGAATAGGGTAGAAGAGAGGAGACGGTTGAGGATGGAGAGGTTAAAAGAGAGACGCGACGTGATGTTTTGATGTTGTGGTTTTGGTGATGGGGCGGTGGAGTTGTGGAGGGAGAGGTTGGTGTTGCATTCTGTTTGCTGGGCTTACTGCCGCTGAGGAAGGAAGCGTCAACAGAGCAATTGTAGAGCTAGTAGCAGAACACAGAGTGAATTGACTAACCATCACTTGAAATCCGGAAAGGAAACTTTCCTCCATCACCTTTTAACATCAACATAATATACCTAACAACATAACCTATCTTCCTCACCGACCTCAGTGGTCAACTCCTCGGTCGCTCGCTTCCTCCGTAAATGGCTTAGCGCGGCCCCTACCTATCCCATTATCACGATTGACGAGCGCGGTAACGCCAAACAACAACTCACCACGACGGCGATACGCACGCCAGGCAGGCTTCAGGAGTAGCTGCTGTAGCTGGAGGATATCCGCCACTTACGCATTACAAAATTGTTGCACAGCGAACATTGACCGGAGTTGAGACTGCGAAATCGCATCCGGAGCGATACATCGAAGTGGAGCACGCCCCGATAAACATCGCCGGAGTGGGACATCGTGGATTGCGACGCCGACTCGTGCTTGCGACAGCGACGGCGACCATTTACCTAGCTAGCGAGAGAAGCTAGTTGTGCATGAGGAGGAAATATTGGACCCAGTTCTCGACATCGATCTAGACGAATTATTGTTCCGACCCTGTCGCTTTGTTCCTTGCGCGCTTCGATAACCTCACCTCCACCATCTGCGACAACAAAATAGCGACCATGGAGGCCAGCGACAACCTCACCAGCGACATAGCTGAGGCTTCTTCCTCAAAAGCTATTGAGAGCGACACCATCAACTCGCTCAACACACCACCGCTCGAGAAGGCACCGGGGAATATGACACCGCCACTTCCAAAGGAGAGGACAAGACGGACGACGGTGAATGCGAACACGAATGTGAACAGCAATGCTGGCCGTGGGCACTCAAGGACACCGAGTGCGCCACCGTTGGATCCAAATGCTCTCAGCAAAGCACTATTCAAGGAGTTTGAGGAGGGAGGAAGGTCTAGAGATATCACACCTGGAGGCAGTCCAAGTCGGAAGAGGCAAAGGGTCTACGGCGATAGGTGAGCTTCATTTCTATTGTGTCTTTGCGCATGAGGAGAGGGTGTGGATTGGGCAGGGCGGAGGTCACTGAGAGACTCATCTTTGTGGACTTGTGAGGGTTGAAAGTCGATCTTGGTGAACTCAAGATCGAGCGACGTTCCGATCCGTTGTTTTTGCCGCCTTTCAAGACCGTTTTCTGACAAACTACGTCTAGATTTATTCCAAATAGAGAAGGACAAGATCTACAGGCAAGCTTCAGCTTGCTTCACGATGATGGTTCGCCGACGACACCTTCAAAGGCCAAGAAACGGACGCCACATGGCGAGCTACATTTCCAAAAGAGTAAGTTTCACAGTGGTCGTGAATTGGGGATAGTTACATGTGCTAATTTGTCACAGCTGAGGAGGCAAACCGGACCTTTTCTACCCTCCTACGCGCTGAAATATTCGACACTTCGGTGCCCCAAGCTACTCCCACCAATTTATCACCAGACACTACAATCCATTCAACTTCTACAACAGCTCATGATCCTACTCGCTCTCACACTCCTCCCAACAATGGGTCAAATACCTCTGTAACAAACTCAATGACGCCTTCCACACCTCACAAGAACCTCTTCACATATATGTCGCCCAGACACCACACCCATATTGCTGGACACCCTACACCAACCCGGACGCCTCAAAGTCGGCATGGACCCAACCTCAATGCACGATCGGAGATATACAGTCTTTCGCCTGTGCGCCTGAGCAGCCAACATATGCTGCTGAGCCCGCGGAAGCAACCTCGAGCCGTTAACAAGGTTCCATACAAAGTCCTTGATGCGCCAGATCTCGCAGACGACTTTTACCTTAATCTCGTGGACTGGGGGAGCAGTGACATCCTTGGGGTTGGATTAGGCAGTTGTGTGTATATGTGGAACTCGGAAACTCAGCGCGTGAACAAGCTGTGCGAACTCGAAGATGACACCGTCACAAGTGTCTCCTGGATACAGCGTGGCTCCCATATCGCCATTGGCACTGGGAAGGGCTTCGTGCAAATTTGGGACGCAGCTCGGACTCGCAGGCTACGAACGATGACTGGCCATACAGCCAGAGTGGGTGCGTTGGCGTGGAACGATCATATCCTGACCTCCGGGTCGAGAGACCGCCTCATCTACCACCGTGATGTACGACAGCCAGATCAGTGGCTGCGAAAGTTGGTTGGCCATAAACAGGAAGTTTGTGGCCTCCGCTGGAACTGCGATGACGGACAGCTCGCATCGGGTGGAAACGACAACAAGCTTCTGGTCTGGGACAAGCTTTCCGAGACGCCAACCTGGAAATTCTCGGAACACACCGCGGCCGTGAAGGCTATTGCGTGGTCGCCACATCAGCGAGGTCTCCTTGCCTCTGGCGGAGGAACAGCGGATCGCAAAATCATCTTCCACAACACTCTTACTGGCGCGCTAATCAACGAGATCGACACAGGCTCCCAAGTCTGTAATCTGGCATGGAGTAAGAACAGCAACGAGATTGTCAGCACTCACGGGTACAGCCAGAACCAGATCGTGGTGTGGAAGTATCCGTCCATGACGCAGGTGGTCAGCTTGACGGGACATACCTACCGTGTGCTGTACCTTGCGATGAGCCCTGATGGCAGAGTCATCGTTACTGGCGCGGGTGACGAGACTTTACGGTTCTGGAATGCGTTTCCCAAGAAAGCAGGGCAGCGAGGCGAGGATGGGGAAGGCGGCACTGGGAAGCTCGCAGAGTGGAGTGTCATTAGGTGAAGCATGAAGGGTTAATGATGGGATGAAGGGGATATGGGCGTTGTGGGATGGCATATGGCTGTTAGCAACGGTGATGTGATGAGATTTACGAAGCATGGCATTTGCATGGCTGGCGTTTTTGGGGCTGGGAGAGAAATGAATTATATATGGATGGCATGGCTTTGACTTTGCTTTAGCGGGGGGAATATCTTTTGCTTTGGAGTTGGGCATTGGCGTTGCTCGAGAGTCCATGGGGGACTCGGAACGGGCACAGCGGGTTTGTCGTGTGTGTAGTGATTGGAAGGGTGGGAAATTCCCCTCTTTTCTCCAATATAGATATAGCTGGACGTGGCTGCACATCTTGCAAGAAGGAATGGAAGATTCTACACTCCGATTTTAGGTGTTGAGCTTGGACGACTCGTTCGTGTGCGGTATCAAACATTAGGTATTATGGAAGAACTATGCGTGACCACTTCAGGTCCGTATATACAAAAATTTGTATTCAATGTATTCGTGGCCGTATTATCGTAACTATCATCTACAACATAAGTGCAGCGTCTGCTAAATCTCTCAAACTATATGGCAGCGTCTAAGTGGTCTTCTTTCTCTCCCGTTTTTCTGCCATTGTCAGTCCGTCCGTCTCATTCAACCCTTCATGCTCATCCACGGCCTGCTCCAACTCATCCAACTCATTTAACTCCCCCCTTCCTTCATATAGCACCCCATCATCCGCATTCCAATCAGTATCCTCATCCGTCGTCCCCATCCCACCACTCCCATCCTCACCATCTCCCTTCCACAGTTTTCTCATCTCATCCTCACTAATAATACTCTCAATACTTCCTCTCCTGACATGTGGTCTCGTCTCCGCCCTCCCCCTCTCCACCGCCCTCTCAACCTTCATCCGATTCCCCAAATACTGTAGCTTGGGAAATGTACTCTGCTGTCCCGTCTGCAGCATGTACGCCAAGCGCGCCGGGTCGGGGTCGCTGAGGATGCGGAGGAAATCCGTGATGCGGCCACGCGGCCACACCGTGATTGTTCCCGAGAATTGTTGCAGCCAGACCTGGCTCCAATCCTGGCCCATGGGTCGTGGAAGGAGCTCGAGATGACGCACGACCTTCAGCCACTTGGTCAAATCGAGTTTGAGATACTGCTCGGTAGCAGAGCCGAGGAAGCCGCCGCGCCATCCGCGGCCACGGCGGTGCGTGACGGGTTCGCCGATGGTACCGCGAGAGGAGAAGAAAAAGAGGTTGATGTGCGGGTTCACCTGGCTCACGATGGAGAAGTTGACGTTGAAGTGGAGGTTTAGCGCGCGTAGCGGCACGTCGGTGCGGAGAGATCCGTCCTTCCATTTGTGGCCGAAGGAATAGGGGGCTAATGTGCCGTTTGGTAGCTTGGTCATCAGCACCACAGGGTTGAGGATGCCAGGGACGGCGGCGGAGGCGAGGACTGCTGACCAAATTACACAGTCGGGCGAAGTGAGATAATTCAGTAGAAGAGTCGGGGAGTGTGGGTCTGCTGGGATGCAGGTAACGTTTAGAATCCTACCGGTTCGTTCGTAGGCTTCACGGAAGGTGAGTGAACCGTGAGAGAACCAACTGCATCGTCTCGCCCAATCTATCGAGTCGAAGCGTGAGCCGGTCTTCCACCACCGCGGGAACCAGGTCGTGAAGGGCTCTGAGCAGGCGTCGATCTTGGCGGCGAGGGCAGGGACGAGGAGGGCCTTAAGCTCGTCGTTCGTGCGGGTTGCCGTGAGTGCTGCTACCAAGGCGCCACCGGAGGTGCCAGTAATGACATCCGGAAGAAGGTCGGCGTCGAGGAGGGCTTTGACAACGCCGAAGTGGTAATAGGCAAAGGAGGCCCCTCCCGAGAGGCAGAGTGCTGTTCGGCCAACATTGGTGTACATGTGCTTGAATGTGGCTCGCTTCTCTTCTTGTGTTAGTTGCTTCGTCTGAGAAAGGGTCTTCACGCCTTTTTCAACTGCAAAGATAAGTTAGACAACGACCTTAAACATCCTGGGTTGGGGGCTCTTACCTTCATCGATGAACTCCTGGACCAGGTTCTTCGTCCCAAAATATGTTTGACTATACAGTCTGTTGCTCTCCACCCCCACGAAATTGTTCTTCACACACGCCTGCACCAAGGTCTTCAACTCTTCGATCGGCCTCGTGCCATATTTGCTGCTCCCATCTTCGAGTCCCTCTTCAGCCTCGGCCCTCCTCCGTTGTCTTCGCAGACTATCAAGCACCCTTCTGATTGTCTTGTGGTCGTAATATGCAAACTCATCTTCCTCCTTCCACTTATCGTTACCCAAAAACGTATCCATTTCCTGCGCCAACTTTACCCAATCCGCATAGTTGGTCGTGGCTCGCATCTTTTTCCGGAGCATGCTGCGTGTCCCCCTCAGGGCGACGAATTGCTCATACAGCCAGATATAAAGCCGCGTCAGAAGATACGATATCCCCAGTCCCGATACCCATAGAACCACAACGAATAACATTGGCCACTTCAGCAGCGAGTATAGGTATCCCTCCCTCGTCTCGTCCGTTGTCCTCATTAAGCCTTTCCTCTTCCTAACTTTCCTCCCCGTCTTCCCATCCCCCCCCTTCCTCCTAACCCTCTCATGTACCGGGGCCCAATCATTTTTGCTCGTTATAAACAGGCTCGCCTGGCTGCCCTTGCGCGACTGTGTCCTGTCTTTACTGCTTAGGCTCGAGTTCATGCGATCCAACCTTGGCGAGTCGACGCCGTTGCCAATGATCGCGCTGGCATCGTCGCCAATAGGCTCGAGGTCTGGTGCAGCAAGAGCCTTCGCAAATGCTGCTAGGTCGTCTTCCGAGACAAACTGTACTTGCCAGTCCGGCAGGAGGGAGACATCGTAGCCCGCCCTCGAATCTGGTGGCGGTCCATCAGTAGATTTGCGGCGGTCGGCCATTCTAAATCGGAGCTTGTGGTTGTTCTCTGCAGTTGAGTGCAGGTACAGAGCTTATCTATGAATAGAGATTCATCGCGTTAAGGTCTCAGATTAAAATGCCCGTGACATGGTGGCTACGTGGATTTATTCTTTGTTGGGCTTTTGACCGTGTCAGTTGCACCGATTGTGGCCGCGGGTTGTACCGCAGCAATGAGGTCACCAGCTGATTTGGCCGATATCAAAACCGGGCACGTCTCCATTCCTGATCCGCGCTCAACGAACTGGGGAGGATCGAAAAATATCGGATATCACACTGCGGAAATGTTCGCAATGAGAGCACGATATATATAAATAATTCATAGTCCATGTGGCTGTATTAGCCCTTTCACTGCACGAGTAGACCGACGATCGACTTAGTTTAGGATTGAAGTTTCATTGCGATTCTTAAAAACGTAGGCACATAAAACGCATCAGGATTTATCGCCGAAAAAGAGTAGACCGGTAAAATCCATTGCAAAACTCCTCTTCTTATGATATACTCGTCCGAACTGGATCCTCCCTGCTGCTCTCATAACCTCCCAACTCCCCTCCACTTCGCCTGTATGCTTGTGTCGTCTAAACGTACTGCGATAACCATCTGATCGCATCTCCGTAACCTGGATAAAGTTAGTACCGCGTCCATATAGTAACTGGATTGTGGCCGTTGGTGCTTACCTTGTCTCATGACAACAGAGCACATGAATACCTCGATCGGCCTAATCCCCTCAAGAGGCACCTTGCCCTTGCCAGTTGTCTGGTAGAGGCCAAGTTGATGCCTCAGCTCATCCTCTGAAACGGCGTCTGGGTGATCAATCTTGTTTCCTAGGATAACGAATGGGACCTTCTGGAGCTCTTCCATGGAGAGGAGAGCATCGAGCTCGGCCTTGGACTCGGAGAGACGCTCGTGGTCCTTGGCGTCAACGAGGAATACGATGCCGGAAACCTCTGGGAAGTAATCCTTCCATAGGCGGCGAGCTATGGACCGGTTATTTAGTTGTCTCAATAAAATTCGGACCCGCTCCGTGAAGGGAGTCGTACCTTGCTGATGTCCGCCCAAATCGAATGTGGTGAATTTGACATTGCCGATGGCAAGCTCCTCGGATGCTGCACTCCTGTCAGAGACCTCCTGTTATACCATGTTGCCATAATATTTGCTTACTAGGATGTAAAGTTGGTTGAAGAATTGCAACACGGTCGTTCTGTAATGGCCACATGTTAGCTATTTGCCATCCTACCATCGGTGGCCTGCCAGCCTAGTGCGCCGGCAGTCAATGATCCAATGCTTACCTTCAACATGTGCAACAAGGTCGTCTTTCCGGCATTGTCGAGACCCAGGAACAGCAGCTTGGCGTGCTTATTGAGGAGTCCAAGGGAGGACAGGACGTCCCAGACTATCATATCCCAACGTCAGCACATTTCCACGGTTGAAGCTGTCCAAGGTATGGAAATTCACGTACACCAACTGATCATCCACATATTGAAGACCGGTTGTGGGTATTTGAGGTTGAGATATCAGTGTTGAGGTGGTTGCTAGTGGCAAAGCTGTTCTTGTCGGGATGGCGAGCATTCTGGACCGATGCGATCTCGACAGCTTTGACCAGGCAAAATTCCGTGGCCTCAGGCTTAACTTTTCGGGCAAGATAAGGTTTACCACATGTCACAAGTGGAATCACTTCTCATATCAGTAAATAATATTTAAATATTTACCAGCCCAAAAAAATGTAGGATTTATTTCGTTTATATATAAACTCGTAGCTGATTTTTAAGCCCGTAAAAGCTGTTCCTAGCTTTCTTTCCTTACATGTCCTCCAACCAAGACTATTCGATGACCATTCCACGCCATAACTCCTCCTCTACAAAGCTCTGAATGGATATTCATGAGTGTTATACAACAGAATATGCTCTCTCATAAATAAATTTCAGCTCTGGTTAGCAAATCTTGACACCACAGATATCAACACTGTGGCTCTCAACCTTCGCGTTACGGTCAAAATACGCTTTCATCATGTCTTCTGCGAAGCTGCAATCATCGGCACTCCACTCATCGAGCCCCATCCGTTTCATATCGGCTCTGCTGATAAGTATGGGAGGCGCCTCGGATTCATCTCTGTTTGCGCCAAGTCGCAGAGGAGCAATATCGTCATCATCAGAGTCAGCAGCATCAACAATGTCTGACATTGTATTGAGTATAAGCGTTGTCAACCGGTGGAAGTACGCGATAATGGCAAGCTCTTTCTTTGAGCTCGAACCGGTGCTGTGGGAAAATGCGCTAGCGCCTGAAAATGTCCGTCCCATGGACGTTCGAGGAGTTTGGGGTTCAAGAGATAGGCCATCAAGGAGTGAGTTATCAAGATCCGTCTCATCGTCGAGAGCAATGCTTCGCTCACCAGCCGAAGCCCACCATATAAAGCCCGTATAGGCCAGTGCAGACCACGATATAGGTTCAACTATGGCATCTGTATCCGGAAGACTGGACAGGGGAGATTCTGGTACTAGAGACTCTACCAAGGTTGTACTCGTATCGGACCGACGAAGTCTTCCGCCGCTGTCATTTCTTTCCGGGGTAGGATTCTGTGGTTCGACCTTGGCCCGAGAGAGACCCCACATCAAACTTCTATAGCGACGGAGGTCTCGTTGAGTGGCTTTAACACCATTACCACTAGGGGATTTGACATCGGGCCAGACTTTCTCCACCGCATCTTGAGAATATGCAAGAGGCATGGTGACAAGCATATCATAAAGTTTTGTTTTGGTGGAGTAAATCCCATCTGTCGTGCACGCAATCCAGCCTTGCCCTAGGTCTTCCTCATCGGAATCATCTCCACCTACTGCTTGGGGTTGTGTCGATGCTAAAAGATCCTCTTCTAGGAGGGGTATATCATGAACACCGATAGAAAACAAAGGCCGCAGACGCTGGGATGGCGCTCTAGTGCTGATGAGATTTGAGACTGCAAGGGGGATATTGGAGAGAACGGATAAGTCATAAACTATCACTTGTTAGCCAAACATTTGCGTCTAGGAACCTCAAGGTATTACCAAAGTCACAGATTTGCTGTACTGGCGCATGACAAGAAATTAGAATACGCTTCCGCAGTAAGGCAGACCGATAAATGGGAAATATAAGCGGCCCGAACGTATCCAGCAGCGTGGTCAGACTCCAAGCAGGGTGATAAAGTGATAAGCTCTGCCCTGGAGGGATCAATGCCGCCCCATCCGATGCAGAGCGGGTCCTTGAGTGACCATCATGCTGTATAAGTCGGCTTGGCAGAGGCTTGAATACCAAGCTTGAGGGTGAGTCGAGGATGGAGTCGAACTGCGCGGAGCCCTTGCCGTCTTGTAACTTATGCGAGTCCCAGTATTCCTCCAGCAGAGTCAAGTCCGGCGTTTCAACGGCGAGCTTTCTGGAATCTAGTTAGTATTGGACAATGGCATGCGACTGAACGGCCAACATACTCAGCTAACTGAATCAAATTCTCCGCGTGCATCCAACTCCTCCCCAGCCTGCCATAACTCAAAGGAACCAGCACGCCCACGGCTATCATACGCGCATTTCGTGACTCCTCAGAGGCCTCTGTGCTAATAAATGCGCTCAATCCAGCATGCTTCCCATGTACGAAATAAATCAGGTCCTCCTTCACTGTATGTAACCCGGATGGCAGGCTCTTGTATTCGACGCCACCCTCGAGATCGATCCCATGGAGTGCGCGCTTCCAGCTTATCGCATAGCCAGTTTTGGCGTCGAAGCGGATGAGAAAGAGGGCAGAGATGAATGGCAGGTCGGAAAATTGCGCGTCTGATACATCCAGCCTCATTGGCTCTTGGCCTCGCCTTTGAGCAGCCATTCCGGCGCCAGGTACATCCCAGTACTTAGTTTATGGAGGTCTCGTATCGGAGGATTGTTACGTTGGAAGTCGACTTTCCCAGCTGGTCGTCATGGGACGGAGCATGACAATGCTTCAGGGTCTGGCTGCGCCGATGGTGGTCGTCGTGTCAAGAGCGGCACCAGCTCGGATGAATATCCCGCTAGCGCCCGAAGTGCGTTGGTGTCCACATGGGAGAGGGACTAGACGGGAACCTTAAAAGGAACAGACAAACTCCGAGACAAGCCCCTCATATCTCATATCCCCCGTCTAACTTACAACTTGTGAAGCTTCAATTCTGCAATTTCCGTCACGGATCCGTCCCCGGAATCCAATATGGAATAATATATAAACTCGGAGGTCGCCTGAAAGACCGTGCCGCGTCCGACCCCATTTATTGCTTTTCACTTTATGAGTGTTATAGGGCCGCAGATTCTGCTATAACCCCGTTTACCCCAGACCGGCAGGTGTATCCCCACAATCCCAGCTCAACCCTCCCATGAACACGGCAGCATATTCTCCTGTCTGTAGAATTCAATATCAGGAACTCCGCATGACCCGTCGGTAGCCGTCTCCATTGCATTGCAGGAGTCGGCAAGAAATGCGGCACAACAAGCCGTCCCTGGCCAGATTGCTTCATCGTGAACCTCACAGCGGGCAGGCAACTCTCCTTCTTATTATCCGGAATGCGGGCATCCAAGTCATTGGACCGAGATATTGGGAATATAGTATTCCATAGTCACAGCTGCAGCGCTCGCACCTGAAAATGGCAGGTTATATATTCCCTATAGTACCAATATTCCCGTCGCATCTATCAAAATGCAAAGGCCTGGCTACTCTACTCACCATGTCGAATATATTGGATCGCCAGGGGCGAGCCTCTCATTTCTCAATCAGCCTGTACGTGCAGAGTGCGAATGATCAATATTGTCTAGACGGGTCTACCACCATACTATGGGTATAGACAAACTCATGTTTCGTTCCCCTTGAACATGGTTCGAGTTATCCCGTGGGTCCATATCGTTCATCCGAAAATCCATATAAGGTGTACTTTGGATCTCCCCAGGCCGAGCTGTTGATCCTTTCCCAGTTAACTCCTGGCAAACTCATATTCCATTCGTCTACAGCTTCAAAAATGGTCAACCTCAAAGCTCTCGTCCTTGCTCTTGGTGCACTCTCTTCAGGGGTCGTGGCCCAGGTCGACCCAGCCCAATGCTCCTCTCTCAAAGCCATCGCCTCCGCCGGGTTCCCTGACGCCGTCTCCCTCTCCGCGTTCTGCACGAGCGCCCTCTCCTACACCGTCCCACCGTACGTTGAACCCCCTCCCCATCCCTCTTTATAGATCACAACTCACACCCACCCAGTGCGGTGACAACAACCAAGACCACCTCGGCATATGTGACCATCACCAAGTACACCGTAGCTACACAGACTGCGTATGCCCCCTCCCCACCCCCTCATCATCCCCTTCACCTAACACACCGCAGCACATCCGTCAAAACCATTACCGCCACCGTCACCGAACTCACCACCGTCTTCAGCCGCCGCCGCCGTGCCTTCCCCGAGCCCGCCCTCGAAGTGCGCCAAACCCTCGGCGACCTCCCCATCCCCCTAATCCAACAACTCTGCGACTGCCTCGGCGTCGCGCACCCCACTACGCCCACCAAGACCGCCACCCTAGTTAGGACTCGCACCGACGTCCGCACCGTGACCTTCACCTCCCGCATTACCAAGGTGGTCACCTCGACTGCTCTGACGACGGTGCAGCGGACGACTACGATCCCGCGCGTGACTGTTACGAGCGGGCCCACGGAGACGGGGACACCGGGGGTGATTAGTTGGGATGGGCTTTGTGGGGAGGAGGGGGATGGGGCGACGTGTAAGGGGAGTGGGTTTGGGAATTGCTGCGCGAGGTTTGGGGCTTGCGGATCGGGTGACTCGTATTGCGGGTCGGGATGCCAGGCAGCGTTTGGGTCTTGCAATTAGGTCCGGTGAGGAGGTGGAGAGAGGGATGTTGTTTGAGTTGAGGCGAGGTGGTGGACTTGTTTCTATAGGATAGCATTGTTTGTGTCAGTATCTCGAAGCTGCGGGCGATATTATAAACACGTAGCTGAGAAATGTTACGAGATTGCTGTCAATGCGTTGTTGGGATATTCATTTTATATTGATCTATTTGACGCTCACTGATAGGGCACGTTGCAAATTAAAAGTAAATATGTATAGAGAAACAAGTATGAGATAGCAGCCTTCCGTCAGAAGTTGCTCGGTTCCATACGTTACCTTCAGCACGTAGTGTTGATCTTCATCAAGCTGTGCAACAGAAAACATCTTTGGCTTGTGAGCCTTGTGTTACAAACGGTATGCACTTTCCATTACGACATTTTAATAGGTATAGCAAAATGCAGAGCAGTTGCCTGCGGATCTTTCTCAGGCCCGGTGGTTTTCTCCAAGGAAATCACCGACAGCCGGCCACCATCATCCACGGCAAGTGCCCCTGCCATCTGAAAGCGGCGAGGGAACGGCAAGATCAAGCCTGTCTCGGGTGTGATGTATATTGCACATACACAGCGGCGAGACCCAGGGTCACACAACGAGGTGACTCGACGGAAGCTCGACGAAAGCTAATTGGATATATGGCAAACGAATGACCTCGTCTTGGGCGAAATACAACGAGTCTTCCCAAAAGTTTCCTGGAGATACCACCCCAAATTAGCGCAAAGTTCTCAAATATACAGCAGTTACCTTTTTTGTTGTGCGGAACGCTCTGGGCATGGAGCAGTCAGACGAGAAGTGAATCTTGTGGAGGTCAAGGCGAGATAAATGGGCGAAGAAGGCGAGGGAGCGGATCCATATATACTGATATGGATATCACGATTAGGCGCGGCAGCGATGCGGGCGGAGAAAGTACGAAAGTTACAAGGTGTTGAGGGCGACTAAGTGGAAGCGATTAAAACGGGTGGCAGGCGAGTTATTATCATAGTCAGCCGCTTTCGACGAGTGGTACGTTATGAATATATCGTCATTCAGCGCACATTTTCTGTGTTGATCACGTAGGTTGAGGCTGAGTTGATTTCGATTTCTCTCAGGCGACTATTGACGACGAAGTCGAAAACCTCAGGAGTTATGGGCCGAAAACGACAAAGCCGAAAGCGAACTGCTGGCTAGTGGTACAAGAAGTGCTGTGCATGCTCATCGAAGAGTAGACGTGACTGTGATCCAGGGCAAGACGCGAACCTATTATAAAGGCTGCGCTCTATGCGTTTGAGATCCATCTGTTCGATCGAAAGTCGCATGCCCCATGGCACCATGATGAAAGACAAAAGAAACCTTAGAATCCATAGTATCGAAAGCAACCTGTCACGCGAGAAGTCGTGCTTTGCCTGATCCGCCGAGCACGCCCTGATATAACAAATTGCTTTTCCCCATTCCGTTCCGTCGCACTTAAACCTCTTGAATGCCGAAACCCGTAAAGAAAAACTGGTGGGAAGTGCACCCGCATCAATGAAAGTCGCAGATCCAAAGGACTCTTGTGATAGTTGGGATCGTGCGCATTTAACGCGAAGGGCGCTCCGCACCTATGAGGATTAGCGATCAATAGCCACGATGGGAGTATTTCTCATCATCGTTGTATCTACCTCCGTATGGCTCCCGAGCTTCTCCGCGAGGGGCTGGGTCACCATAGGCGGCTGGCGGGGCTGCATCACGGGATGAGCGTCCACCATCGCGATCTCCTCCACGGTCACCGCGGTCGCCACGGTCGTAGCGGTCAGAGTATCCGCCACCGCCGCCACGGCGGTCATCACGTCCACCGTAACGGTCGTCGCGGCCACCTCCGTAACGGTCGATTCCACGGGGAGCGTAGTCGTCGCGGTCACGGCGTCCGTATCCGCGGTCGCCACGGTCATCACCGCGGGATCCACGGTAGCTGTAAGGGTCGTCACGGAATCCACCGCGGCGGCGGTCATCGTAGCGGTCGCCCCATCTTCCGGGTGGGGGTCCGCGAGGGTCGTCTTCTGAGGTTTTAGTTAATTGTGTAAGATACAGGGATCGGACTTCACTTGCCTCTCTTTGGTGGACCAAAGTACTTGCCGGGGGTTGGGGTGCGGGGACGGGAGCGTCTGGCCTTCTCGATGCTCAAGGTGCGGCCCTCAATGACCTCACCCTGAAGACCCTCCTTGGCAGCGTCGGCCTGGTCGGCAGTGACCATCTTCACGAATCCGAATCCGCGGGACTCCTTGGTGTGGGGGTCAAGCATGATCTGGCACTTCTCGACCTCACCGTACTTCTCGAACAGGCGAGTGACCTCGGCCTCGGAAAGGCGGGGGTGGATACCGGTGACGAAAAGGTTGGAGCCGGGGTTGACGGCGCCATCATCCTGGGGAGGAGGTCCGCCACGGTCGTTCTTGGGGCCACTTGGTGGTCTGTTAGTTAGGATAGTTGCGCAAATGGTGGATGTAAGTGGCCTACCGGGAATCGACTTGGCCGTTACCGCCTGGGGAGGCAGAGCGGCGGCGAGGGCTGTCCTGGCGGCGAGGGCGTGGCGAGGCGCTGCGGTCGCGTTGTTCATAACGAGGAGCCTCGTCTGAAGGAGTATGAGTTAGTATCATTGTCTATCAAGGTTCAGCGTGAAGGTGATGACGGATAGACATACCCTCGTATCCACGAGTTCCGTTCTCGTTCTCGTAATCCATGGAAGCCATGTTGATTATTAAGTTGCTGACGTGAAAGGGATGGTGTAGCTGGATATCTGTCAACAAATGCGACGGCAACCTCAGCACCGGTCTGGTCACGAACCAGGTATTATAATTATCAGAGACACAGAAACTAGAGACAATCGAAGTTTCTGATGGGTTGACTCGTCCTCGAGTAGATGAAGATCAAAGAAAGAGATGGAGTTTGGGAGGAAAATAGAACGAGCCGCGTTCGTCGGCGTATTTCCAAGTTAAACGGGCCTTTTAGCGTAACGCTAGTGTACGCGAATCCCGTGGTCACGTGAATGGTACCTTTACCCCTTGTCTCGCCCAGTAAACAATAGATTTGAGAAACTGAACACGCATTGTTCAACAACTTTCCTTTGTTTAACCATATTAGCATTAAAATATCTCTAATCCCTTCAAAGAAAAGCTACGTATAAAGCAACGAAACAGCCAATCAGAGTTCATCAACCTGTGGCAACACTGATTCTCCCCGATCTTCCCCATCAACATCCACCTCGTTCAAGAAGTCCAACCCCCCAACCGCCCTCCCATCACAAGCCCTCTCCAAAGCCAGAAACGCGAAATGCCCACCAACCACCGGTCTCGCAAGGAAATGCGGTCCCGGAAATCCCCCATCTCCCTGTGTCTCATAAAGGTCCGTGAGAGGTCGATCTGCCATATTCATTAATACTTCACCAAAGGGAGTAATAACGCATGATCCATACCAGTAGCAGTCTCATTAACCCACAGCGCAATACTCTCCACAATCTCTGTTCTGACTTTCTTGCTCGCGACAGCCGCAGCAAAGAACTGCCAGTCGCTCTTGGTATAGAGGTGCCGGCTATCGAGAGGGAGGCCATATTTCTGCTTCACATTGTGATACCAGTCGCTCTGCAGCTTATAAATTTTCTCATCAATGAACACAGTTCTCGACTTTCTTTTCCGGCCATGCCCAATAGGCTTTTGAGTTTCAGGCTCGTGCAAGCCCATTGGAGAGCTAGTCGCATCTGGTAGATGGAAGCACAAGATCGAGTCGGCGAAGAGATTGTAAATCGTCGTCCAGGAACCATACCAAGTGTATGAGATCTTGGCATGCGTACCATCTTTCGAAAAGCCGTAATCTTGCCATTTCTCGATATAATCGTCCGATATATCCCGGTAATATGTCGCGTCTTTGCTCTCACCAAGAGCTTCCGAGAGCCCACTCATGGCTCTGATTCCAATAATGCCCTTCAGCGCCAAGTTCGTCTGGTTAGCAAGCCATCCAGCGAAATCATCAGTTGAGAGTTGATTTGCCGGAATCAACGCTTCCTCCACGAGATATCCTGTCCATTGTTTCCACAGCTTATATGACTTTTTCAGCCAGCTGCGAACTTGCTGCTTGTCTCTACTCCCTCCCCATGCACTATCCATACTATCATTGCGAGAACTCAGGGGGAATACGCCTCCAGAGTCAACACCAGAGTAGTCACCCAACAACCCCAGCGGGCCAAGGGTATCCGAAGTCCCCCCCAAGGAATTAACCAGCGCAAGCCCCATAATCAGCATATTCCCACATTCCTCCAGCGGCATATACTCATCACGCCCATCCGCATACCCCTTCCCAATCGGGAACGTGCCAATATCATGCATGCTATACTTATTCGGATACTGACCGCTCAGCTGGTGCTCAAGCAGCGGCTCCAGAAGGTACGCCAACCACCTCGGGTTGGTATAGAGGAAGAATGGAAAGGTTGGGAAAATAACATCGACGGTTTGGAAGTCTCCATTCGAGGATATCTCTTTGAGGAATAGCAACGGGCTGTCAGATGTCCCCGAAAAGCTCGTGGCGCCCATGACTTGACGCGCCGAGAGAGCAACGATGTCTTTGTAGTCTTCTGGTCCGGATTTGAGGGCATCCACTGCCAGCTGCTCGGAATACTCAGCTGCGAGTTTGGACGATCTCTCAAAGTCCACATAGTGGTGGTTTACCATCAAATCTGCCGTTTCAAACCAGGATTCCCACAGCGGCCTCATCAGAGTTAAGCCTCTCGCCGCCGCAAACTGAACGACAGGGTCCTGTATATGCGCTATCGTGAATAAGATGCTGTCTTCCGATAATTCCTTGGACTTCAAAGCAGAGCTCTTGAGCTTAAAATCCTTTGAAAACGCAAAAACCGGCTCGTCCTGATTAATCTTTCGATAATTTTCATCTGTGGCATTGCGTAGTGCGCCTGTATTCTTAAAGCGGTTTCTCATGTCAAAAGCAGCTCCGGATTCATGATTCGCCTCTGCCGGACCCGTAAAGTGCAGAGTTCCCCATTCTGCACGATCATTCTTCTCAGTCAACAGCTGCTCCTCTGATCTCCTAATTTTCCATGTCTTGAGTGGTGGGAATCCAAGGCCCTGGGATTGGCGTTCGGAGAGCTCCCATTGGATTCTGCTCTCATCATCTCCGCTGACCCACTGTCCATTGATATCCACGTAGATAGACAGGTCAAAGTTTCCTTCCACATAGATCTTGATGTAGGATGCTGGCATAGACTGCCTGAATGTCGACGTCGGTGTTATCGGCGAGATGAAGGATAAAATGACACTCGCTTTCTCATCTTTGACTCCCCCCTGTATGCTATACGTGAGGTTCGTCGTAGAAGCATCATAATTAGAGCCTTCATATATTGGAAAAGTAACCTGTGTGCTGCTATACAGACATCAGCCGCGAATAGAAGCATGGTGACAACAAGGTAGTAGGCAACCTACAGACTATCATGTCCCCTCCCCAGCAACGGATACACCAACCCACTCTCCGGCACCGCCGCCATCACCGACAACCCCACCTACACCTCCCGTCAGCCAATCCCACTTACCCCCCATCAAGGGTATTAGCAAGACAACCCACCTTAGCCCCAGTATAAAACATAGGCCACTCCTCCCAAGGCTCCCCCCTCGCATTCCCCAGCCAAAGACTCAAATACGGGTTCCGCACCAGCAGTGGCAACACCGGGGGAGTCAGCGTTGATGCATCCGCGACGACCATTGCCAGCGCCAAAATGGCCAGGAACTTGGTCCACATCATGGCGTGCATTGTTGTGAGTTGGGTCTCGAATGTCGTTGGTTCTCACATTCACTTCAGTCCAGTAGAATACATGGATTGCCCGCTTTTTAACATATCACAAGAAGTCGAAATCAAATTTGTGAAAGAAGAGGTAATTCCCATTCATGAAGTAACTAAAGAATCTCACAGACGGGGAAGGCACGACCGACCAAACTCATAAAACATGCAATGATGACCGACCAAACTCACAAAACATGCAATAATGACTGTGCTGGGGAGGAAAGCACAGACCACGACAAGTGTCTAGCGCAATGTGGGGTGCATTAGCGTCCGCCTTATAACCTCCCTCCCCTGCACCATCCTCCTTCTACTGATCAAACGAACAACCCCAATTTAACAAAACAAAGCGAAAAGCAACCCCTTCCCGTCCATCCATCATACTCAAACTTCAAAGCACCGCTCAAGCAAATCAGGACTCTGCAGAGTGACAGGCACTCCCCCCTCCTTCCCATACATAAGAACCCACTCGGGCAACCTCCCCTCCTTTTTGAGGATAAAGACGTACTCCTCGATGATCTCCGCCATAGCCATCTTCTGCTCGTAAAGATCGAATTCCTGCTCCCAACTGGCATTGAAGTACTCCTCCGAGTCCCCGTTTTCCTTGAGAGCTCTCTGTGTCTCAGTCATTAGCCCTTTTCCATTTCTTTCCCAACGTCAGAAGCTCCCCAATTCCATCACATCGAACCCCTAAAGTGCTCGTCCAGTGCTACCTACAGTTGTCTCGATCGAGAAAAGCGCAAAGGAGAAAAGAAGGGAAAAAAGAGGAAAAAGAAAGATGAGACAGGAAAGGAAAGCATAGTCTCACCTCCATCATATAAAAATAAATAACACCCCACCCCATCTGCATCACTATCTCCTTCCTATACTCCTCCCTCTCCCTGGCCCAGAGAACCTCACCCGCACGTTCGTAATCCGCCTGGTCCTCCGGGAGGACCAGTTTATCCACGATGGCCATGATGACCTTCGCATCCGCGCATCGGATGAGTTCCAGGAGCTGGTAAAAGGGGACGGATTATTTTTCTTGCTCTCTTGCTTTTTGCTATGGTTTCATGGGAAGGGGAAGGGGAGGACAAACTGTCAGGAGTAGCATCATTGTTGCGACGAGGTGAGTTCTTAGGAGTGTCACGTGCAGGATTTCTGTGTCACGTGGTTTTGCAGAAGAGGCTGGTGGGTGCACGTGATGTGGCGTTGGATTCTGTGCGGTGGTGTATGTAGGAGATAAGGAGTTGAGGTTTACGAAAGGTGGAAAGAAAACAGAACGAAAGCTTGTAGGTTTGTGGGCGTCGATTATGTAGTCGACGACATAATCGACGCCCACAAACCCACGACGACGACATAATCGTTCAAGCGTCCTCTAACCATCTCAAGTGTCAGCCTTGACACCTGTGACGACGACGCCAGGAACTTATGAACACCATGAGATCAGCAGCACAGCTACATCGATGCCATTCATCTGGGATCACAAGCCTCCTCACAAAGGCATCAAACATCACAATCACATCTCACAATCACAAACCACAAAAACACATCAGAGCGCGGCAAAACATATAAATTTCCCGCTATCCCACCCCGTAGGGCCCCCCCCTCCCCTTTCCCCACCTCGCATGGTCCAAAACAATCCCCCGCTAGCTATGCAAATAAAACCCCCGCGCTTGCAATGCCCCCCCCCGTCCGTGGACTTTAAAAAACATACCACACCCGTTCTCCATTCCGTGTTTGAGAAAAGAAAGAATCGCTAAATATTGATATAAAAAAATGGTTTGTGGCGATGACTGTATAGAGGTCTTTGGCCTATGCACCCCGGTGTGGTTGGTGGTGGTGGTGGTGGTGTGCGTGTTGAAACGTAGTGGTAGAAGAATGTGTATGTACAAGTATACCAACCCAGTGTATGGGTTGGAGAGAATTATCTTGTCGGTGAAGAAGAAAAGGTAGTGTATCTACATTAAAGTTGTTGTAAAGATGTGTGTTGTCGGTGTAGTAAAGGTTGTATGACGTTTTGTTGATGATGATGAAAAAATTCGTGTGATTTCGGCGTCGTCTCAAACAGACAGGACATACTCGGCATTCGCCCCCTTATACTCCGTCTTGCCCGCCATCTGCAGCCCCAGCTCCCTCATCCTCTCCGCGCCCTTCCCCGGCTGCGGCCTGCGCTCCACCTGCTGTCCCTTTCTCGCACGATTACACAGCTTGCTGAAGAACTTGTCCTTCCTCCGCTGCCTCTTCTGCTCAAGGCCCTTGACGATATCGATAGCACCCCGGGTATACCCATCGGTGTTATCGTTATCCTCGCCATTAGCGAACGCGAGTTGCGTTTGACGGTACTGCTGGCAGAAGGCATTAGGACGGCGCGGGAGAGACTTGGTGTGTGTGGGATCGGGACGGTTGGGCATAGGCGCGAAGGAGATGCTCGATGAAGTCGCCGGCCACTTGACTGCGCGCGCACGAGCCGGAGCAGGTGACTTTGCGCGTCTCGGCGGCGGGGACTTAGCGCGTCTCGGTGGAGGAGAGCGGAGACGAGGTGAGCGACGAGTAGTCCCACCAGGGGGAGATCTGTATTTCTGTGGCGGCGGCGAAACAAGGCGCTTAGGAGAGTGCTTTGGTGACTTGCGGGTGCGTCTCCTGTGACGAGTTTCCGATTCCGAGTCCTCGAACTTGCCATGGAGCCAGAGCCCATCATCGCTGTCATTCGGCTGCTCCACCTCGTCGTTCTCGTCTTCCTCGTTCTCCGGGTCGGAGGTGGGGAAGCTGGGATCGATGTCCTGCGGGATGACGTGGCGCTTCTCGCGCTTGCGGGCTTCCATGCAGGAGACGTATGCTTCTTCCAGCGGCCTGTCCTCGTCGAGGGTGCCGCAGACGAAGTCGGTGCTGTCAGGGAGGTCAGGGGTGCCAGGGCGGATCCGGATCTTGCGGGTTCCCTTTGACTTGCGGGATGCGCCCGACTTGTTGAGCGTGGGACTCATGTGGCTCAGCGAGTCGATGGAGGAATCGGATGGGGCTCGGCGAACGGATGAGCGGAATGCGCTGCTGGGCTCGACGGTCGACATACCGGGCGACCAGAAGTGGAATTCTCCGCCTCGGTCGCTTTCATCGTCGGAATCGGCGAAGCCGGCCTCGTTGTCGGTCTCGTTGCCGTCGGAGGCGTCTAGGTCAACGTCCGAGCCATCGACGGTATTATCGTCGTCGTCGTTGTCGTCCTCATCGTCGTCGTCGTCGTCGTTCTCATCATCATCGTCATCATCGTCATCGTCGTCATCATTGTTGTCATCATCATCGTCATCGTCGCCATCTTCAAGAGCCTCCTCTTCAGCCTCCTTGCCAAGCTGTCGTATAGCATTCTCCTTCTTGAGAGTGTCGTGAATGGTCAGCTTTCCCTTGATGGTAGACGTGTCCTTGCGAATCCAGTCATCCTCCTGCGGCTCATCGCTAGCAAACTCATGAAAGCGCGTAGCCTCAGAAGATTCGAGAGCATCCTCGTCAGCAACGATGTATTTCGGCTTACGACTGCGGACAGCAGCTGGGCTCTGCGACGCCCGACGAATAGTAGACGTCGAATCACGGTGAGCCTTTGGCTGAGGTGTGGATGAGCGCAGTTTTCTTGACAATGTAGGTGACCGGATGGTGTGACGTTCAGCCTTGGCTGGGGACGCAGGAGTGGCTGTCTGCCGAGGAATCTTGGCAGGTTCAACAACCTTAGCAGCCTGCCTATCCGGTTGCGGCCCATGACAAGCAAACTTGATTGTGCGTTTTGGCGCAGTCGTCGTCGCCGTCGCACCAGCTGCGTTATTGGCATGGGTGGTGGTGGGCGTCGACTTGATGAAGTCCTGTGGCTTCTGAGCAGCACAGGCAAATGAGATGCATCGCTTCTTGACGAGCGCTTCCACAGCAGGATCGGGTTTCGGAACGGCCGCTGCGGCCACCTGTTGCGCCACGGCGGGGTCCTGGTTCTTCTGCTGCTGTGTCCGCGCGAATGCGGTTTGTGACAGTTTAGGTCCTAACGTATAGGGTGCCAAGGACATGTAACTGGAAGGTGGAAATGGGGGGCTAGGAGTGCTGGTGCGTGTAGGGCTGGTGAGGCCGCCATCGGATGTGAGATCTGCGGTGGATGCGCTGCTCGTTGTGCTTCTCGACGAGCGGTGGCGTGCCATATCTATGGCCATAAAGGCCTCGTCGTTGTTATCGTCGTGGCTTGGCTGTAGCGCCTTTGTGAGAAGGGATGTCTTGGTATCGGCCCGAAGCTGTATGTTGGCCTTGTGGAAATCGGTGAGGGTTGGTAGTTTCGAATATGTGAGGTTAGTGATGGCGTCGGGGGCACCTCCAGGCTCGTCCTTTGAAGGGAGGGCCGTCACGGTTCCTTCACGCCATCTGATGAGGTCGTCCTCGTCGAGGAGGCGAACAGTATCTCTCGGCATTGTTGCTGGAGGTCTTGATGATGTGAATAAAAAGAGTCTGTAACGACGTCTGCGTCGCTTGTTATAAGGCTATGATAGCGAGATATCCTCCGAAGCAAGACAGGTCGAACGCGTAATAGTGAAACGGTGCGTTGTAAAGCTGGAACTGTGCAGTAGCTGCCACGAATGGGAGTCTGCTGATCTGGGGGGAATTGACTTGCTTGACGCTTATAAAGTCGTCGGATGGCGGTATGTATGTGCTCGTCGTCGAGTATACTATACTTATTGGCGTCCCTGAGGACCGTAGTGCTATAATAGGTTTGTCGACATTGCGGATATGGATTATTGATCCAAAGGGTTATTTTGCGTCCTGAAAGGTCGTAGATAAGAGTGAATTTCTTGGCTGATGCCAAATATGCGTTGAACGTACGCGCAGAAAGCCGTTGAGCAAAGGGTGATCCTCCGATTCTGTATCCCCGATGACGATCGATTGGTGGCGCTGCTGGCGGAATGTAAGAACCCAAGCCCTTGGCAAATTGGTGTTGTCTCAATTATGTCTCTCGACAATGTTGATAAGAGTGGTATGGAGAGTTGCAGACAATAGCAACTTTTTGCGGTGTGAGAGAGGAAGAGTTTCGTGAAGATATGAAGGTGTAAGGTTGAGGATGGAGGTTGAGAGAGAGAGAGCGTGGGATATAGATGATGGGGGATGGGGGTTAGAAGAGGGCAGTCAAGGATTAAGATGTTCTTTGTGTTTGTGAAATGGGCTACTATGGGTATGGGGCTTTGCGCAGGCGGGTGAGGGTGGGCCGGGTGGGCGGCGTTGTGTGCACTGTGCAGGTGAGTGGGGGGGGTTGGAGGGTGGTAGGGTGGTGAGGGTGGTAGGGTGGTGGTAGTGGTGGTAGGGGGTGGTTTAGGGGGATGGTAGTGGTGGAATAGTGGTGAAATAGTGGTGGGATAGTGGGTGATGGTGGCAGCGGCAGTGGGTGGCAGTGGGTGGCCAGGGCGGTGGTGGGAGTCCGATTTCTTCCTTCCATCTCTCTCGCACCACTCGCAGTGTATGTCCTATAACAAAATACTTCGTGCCTCTCTAAAGGTACACGCAGATCTAGCAGGGCTAACGACACTAATAAGTACTATCCACGCACATTCGAGTGCTCGTCTACATCACTAGCCGTACAACATCTACAATCGGTAGAGAGTCGCAAAGTCCATTCACTACTCGTGGTACCTTGATCTTCTCGTCCTTCTTCCTCGATCTCCCTCATCCTTCCTCCTCAGAACCCACAATATGTAATCTGCATTCATTACTGTGCGCTCCTACACATATTCCAACTCCCCTCTTTCTGTATCTATTACCACAAATGTACGTACTAGAGTCCTCCCCCATCTCCAGATTGGCCCACGGCACAACAGATTGGCAAACAGTTGGCAAGACACTCTTTTGTCTTGTCACCACTGCTTTTGCTCCAATCTGAAAATTTTCTTTTCCTTCAGCGTCCCCAAGCCCTTCTGTTGGGTCCAGCTGGGTCCCGCTGACTAAACGCAATCACACCCGCCCTCTCTGGAAGCCTCTCCTGAGCCTGCTAAGCCCGCCAAGCTTGGCCTTTTTGTACTTTTCACCACAATTCGTATGGGCGGTGACTTGGCTGACTGGATTTTGCGCCCTCTTGCCACTTTGTTGTGTCACTGGTGGTGCGCGACCCCTCCACACCGAAAAGGAGTGACTCTGGTCATGCGGGCATAAGCAAATCATCCCCTCCGATGACCACCACCGAGATGACATTTGCCATCCGCCTGCCACTGCCGAAGTGAGTGGCTGTAGATCTCAAAGTCGGTCACTGCCATCCTATACTTGGGCGTGCCCTCTACAATCCACGTCCCTCTTTCACTTCACGTTTGCTGCAATTCCATTCGTGTCATACATTGTACAGCCTTCCTCCATTTCCTCTCCCAACCTTCACGCCTTCCCTCCCAAACATCGCAGATCTCCCACCAACCAATCCCCTCCCTCGCAATCCAACAATCAATGCAACGTCCCCCCACCCTCCACCCCTTCGTGGCTGGTCCCCAGCTTTCTCACCATCCGCGCCGTGTGAACCGTGCGAATGTGTTTCTTGGATTCATCCCATACCCTTACCCATCCATACCCATCGCATGCATGACTCCTGCAAACTGCCGGGACCAAAACGACATGGAATAGCTTGCTTGACAGGATCAACATAGTATACTCTGCAACGTTATACCATGCCATACCTTCAACTCACTCCGATCTGCATGTGCTTCGCACGGGAACCAAACCTCCTGCTTGGCCGCCGTTGAATTGGGGAGTGTCAAATCACCGAGGGAAGGGGTAGTCTAAGCCTTGAGCGGCATCTCCTCCCGTCCACACAGACCGCAACTCTTTATCGAGGTGGTGGAACGCGGACGCGCGCGCATCGGTTGTTGTGTTTCCTTCCCACCGCCTTTTCGCGATACCCAGTCCTATACCCGTAGCAGCGTCAGTACATTCCAGTGTTGTATCCTCTACTCACCCTACTACAGTAACCCTCCTAGCCCTACTAGCCCTACCATCCCCTCCTGCCCTCTCCCATACCCATCAACTAAGCTCACTCACTCTCACCCACCAAAAAGCGGGATTCGAAAGTAAGGTGTGGTCACGTACCACCACCCCTCCCCGCCTAGCTCATGCAGCTAAACACCCCCTTCCTGCGCTGTTGGACTTCGTGGACGTGGGGAAGCAAGACAACAACGATGAATCGATGATCAATCCCCCCCTCGTCGCCGTTTCAGAAACAATCCCCCCACGCGATGGGGACATGAATCGTTATTGATCAGCCAGCTACAAATGGATGGCAGTTGTTAGTTAAATGACAGGGACACGGCACGGGATAGACAACATGCAGCAATCAATCAACAGAGCGACAACGCGACGAGGGCAGCGCGATAGCAGCGTGAGCGTGATGGACACCGGCCTCCCTCCTCCCACCAATATTACTTAATTCGCGGCAGCAGCGCATGGTCGTACATGCACGCTCTAAGTAAGTATGCACGCCGTCCCCTCGCTGGGTCGTCGCCAGCACAATAGTCAGTATGACAACAAGCTAAGCCGACGCCGCGACTACCATCGCGCATCCATCAATGGGGTATCAGCACCCCCATCTCCGCGGCCCTCTCGCCATCGCCGAGAAAATGCGCGGCGATGGGGGAAGTGAGATATTGGGTTCCACCGCATCTCTAGCTGTGTGCTTGTTCGTTGCCCCTCCCCCCTTCTGTTTATTCATAGAAAATGCACGTAGGAGCTGTCCTGTAAGGAAAGTTAGCTATCCTGCACACACCCCAGAAGTTACAGCAGCAAGCAAGCAAGCAACAAGCATATGCCCGCCCACTCACCCACGACCCCTTGTCACCAAAAGAAGGCCAAGCTGCCACAACAAACAATCGATCGCCTAAAATAACGCCACCAAGGGTCTCTCCCCCTCCCTGCCGCGTTCGTGCCCCGTAACTGTGCTTGAGGCATTTTCGTCAGCGAATCGCTCTGCGTCGGAGCGTTAAGGGGACTAACTTATCAGTGCTAACGCAGTAACACTGTGAACGCTAACACAACTGCTCGACTATCGAACTAGTGCCCGAGAAGCGGCGATGGAATTTCGTCATAGGTGTGGTGCAGGGTTAGAAGCTACGGTGGCCGAGGTTATGTTTGGCGATTACGGTCGGCTGTGTAGGCTTGTTTTGTGATAGTGAGGGAGATCAGGAGATCAGGTTTTCCTGTGATTGTTGGTGCCTCGTTTATTAGGCGTAAGTACCTTCGGGAGAGATCAGGTTTTGTGGAAATATTGGGGCCTGATATTTTAGGCATAAACTGCTTCGAAAGACTTCGATTTCGTAATCACGTGGAAATTCGACTTTAAAGAAAATAACAGTCTCCCGGATCCAACCTTTCCACTGAAAACCAAAATATACTCCCGTAGAAATGAATAGACTCACCAAACATTCCCCTCCTTCCAAAAAAAACATATCCCTCCTTGTAAATTTCCACGTGACATTGAAATTAAAACTCCGCCAAGCCCAACCGCATTTTAGCGACACCCATCACGAGAATCTATCCCGACCTACAGCTCCTCGACGACCTCCCGCAAGTTCTGAATCCCAATTGAACCACCACCCCCCCACACCGCCATCATGAACTCCTTCCGCCTCGCCCGCGCCGCCCTGCGCGTTCGCGCTCCTGCCATGAAGGCCCCCGTCCAGCGTAGAGGGTACGCTGAGGCTGTCTCGGATAAGGTCGGTTGCATTGTGTCTTCGGGATGAAGTTTTTGGGGAGAGCGAGGCTAATGCGTGGTGTTATAGATCAAGCTGAGCTTGAACCTTCCTCACCAGGTATGCGAATCCAGATTTCCGATGATATGAGGTGGATGAGATGGGTGCGGTGCGGATTGGGGGATGTCGGGCTTGTGACGGAAGCTTAGCCGTGGTGGATTGGGGAATTGAAAGCGACAACGCGGGGATGCGCAGGCATTGGATTCCAGGAGGGCTTGGGAAGGGAAGAATGAATAGATGGCTGACAGATGTGGTAATTGCAGAAGGTCTACACCTCCCACGACGTTGTCCAGGTCAACCTCGCCGCCGAGTCCGGAGAGATGGGTCTCCTCGCCAACCACGTCCCCTCGATCGAGCAGCTCAAGCCTGGATTGATTGAGGTTATCGAGGAGAGCGCCGGCAGCAAGCAGTTTTTCCGTGCGTACCCCCCAACAGCCCGCTATCTTGCCCAGCAAAATTGCATACAACCGAGGTCGACATTTGTGTCAGGAGATATAAAAAGGGATAAATGGGATAATAGGGATGATGGCTAATGGTGCATTGCGATATAGTGTCCGGTGGCTTTGCCGTCATGAACCCCAACTCCGTCCTCAGCATCAACGCTGTTGAGGGATTCCCCCTCGAGGACTTCAGCATCGACGCTGTGCGCGCCCAGCTCGCTGAGTCGCAGAAGGTGGCTAGCGGAAACGGCAACGCGAGCGAGATCGCCGAGGCTAACATCGAGATTGAGGTAAGCTTTAACAACCTACAAAACCTGTACCATCGGGCAAGTTGCTGACGAAATTGAATAGGTTCTGGAGAGTCTGCAGGCTGCGCTCAAGTAATCCATCGTTATAGGATGGATGGCTTGGGATTGGTATAGAGGGCTTTTAGAGATGGTAGAGTTGTATTAAAACCGTACCGTGTATATCCAAAGAATGTTCGAGGTTGTGTTGTGTTTGTGTGTGAGAAGAGTCTTGCGTGAATGCGCATGTCGCTTGATGTGCCGTTGTGTTATATGTGCAACTATTGTGTAGGTAAGTGGTTTCGTTCTATTCTATTATATCATATCATTGTTATGAAATAGGCAAGAGCAACCCACCACTTCCACTCGTTCCTTCCCTTCCTTCTGCTGCGATGAATAGGCAAGAGCAGTCGGCCAGTCGTGCATTCCAGCTAGACTGTTGCGAAGACCCAACACCGAGCATTGGCAGTGATGGCTCCCATTTCCAGATATCACTTCCCTATACCAATCATGGCTATATTGTTATATGCATTTGTCCATTATACGCCTTCATTCTTTTAACCAACCTCTCTTCTGTGCAAACTTTATTCCCGTACCATTCTATCACCAGGAGCTTCGAGTATATCTCTATCATCCCTCCACTTCTCATTCCAATCCACCTCCATAAAACAGCGGAGTCCAAGAATCTCAGGACATCAACACAACACATCTTCGATTGACAGCCCAGGCTCCTCCTACCACGATGGGCTCCCACAAAAAACACAAGCACAACCGCTCCACCGCCGCCTCCTCATCCCTAGCCACCCAGCCAGAAAAACCATCCACCCAACCAGCGGGCTACTCCCTCTCCACCGCCGCAGCGGAGTTATCACGCGTCTATTCCCTCGCCCAACCACCCGACGTCCCCACCGCAGCAGACCATGACCTATTCGCACGCAAGCACAAAGAGAAATCGAGTGGTAGCCACAGCCACCACCACGCACGCCGCCACGCCGCACGAAAAGCTCTCTCCTCCCTCCTCCATGAGAGCGGGACATCCGGCCACTTCGGGCTCGGTCTCGGGATCCAGCGGCGGAATTTTGGGCTGGACTTGGGCGTGGATGCGGCGCGGAATGAGGGCGGGGAAGACACGGGGACGACGGCGAGGTTGAAGCAATTCGCTGAGTCTAGCGCTGGTGCTGGGTTGAAGCAGATTGCTATGGAGGTTCCGAGGCAGTTGGGGAGGTATTTGGAGGGAGGGGGGAAGAGGGATGGGGTTGCGGTTGGGGTGGGGGTTAGAACGAAGGGGACGGAGGTGGGTGTTAATGTGGGTGCGGGTAGGGGGCGTTCGTTGCAAAGTGGAAGTGAGGTTCCGGCTCCGCAGGCTGAAGCTGCTCCTCCGGCGGCACCGGCTCCTCAAGAGGCTCCTGTTCCTCAGCCGGCTCCAGTTCCTCAGCCGGCTCCAGTTCCTGAGCCGGCTCCAGCTCCCCAGGCAGGTGAAGGCGTCATAGGGTATTCAAGCAACTCGGCATTTTCTGGGCACATCCGCACCGGGCATGGGGAGTATGCCATGTCAGCAGCTAGAGAGTCTGCGTTGCGCATTCCTCAACAGGCGTTCGCGCCTCAGCAGGCGTCGGCTCCTCAACAGGCGTTGGCACCCAGTGAACCTGCAAAACCGACACTGCCCAAGCGATACAGCTGCCACATCTGCCGCCGTATCAACCAAGAAATGGAACGTTGCGCATCCTGCGGGCATCGCCTATGCATTGACTGCGAGTGGCTCATGCCCATTGTTCCCATCGATGGAGCAACCCAAGAATTCACGATATATGAAGACGGCGATAGCATGGAGGTTCGGGATACGGATGCGGAGGATCGTAGGCGGGCTGAGAGTGTTTACACTCCGAGCGAGTTTGAGCAAGAGAACTATGTGGACGGTCCAGATACTCCGGATTTGCCTCCAAAGGTATGGGCTCAAAAGGCGGCGCTGGCGAAGGCGCATTATACGACACCGCAGTCACCGACTGATAGTTCGCCTCCGCCATCAACTTATACAACGCCTCCGTCACCAGCTACCCGTTCGCCTCCGAAAGTATGGTTTCGAAGGGCGGCCCTAGCAAAAGCGCATTATACCACGCCAGAATCACCAACTCCTGGCTCGCCTCCGCCTTCGCATTATTCAACAACGCCCCACTCACCAACTATCAATTCACCTCCTCCATCTCCTGTGGATCTATCACATCTTAGCCCTAGCGACTATCCCGAGCCTTTGCGCCTGGCTTCTTCGCCGGTCAGGCCGCCAGGGCCGAAGAGTCGCAGGGTGGTGAGGGATAATCCGTTTGTGCTTGCTGATCGGCTGTCAGCTCGACCGACGCATGCTCGGAGAGACGATAGTGAGGCGGGGATTGGGAGTCGTGATGGGCAGGCTAGTCCGCAGCCGGGGCTGTTTCTTGATAGGAATTTGGTTGTTGGAGGAGGGGAGGGGGAGGATGTTGTTCAGGGGCCTGTTTGGCAGACTAATAGGATTCCTCTCCCGGGATTCGGTGCTGAGCGTCATGCTGCTCCGAGGACACTGGAGGGTGAGAAGATTCCTGTTGAAAAGGCTCCGGAACCAGCAAAGCTTGACCCTGTCGTGTCGGAGGCTTTGACGTCTTCGGTGTCTAAATCAAGCGGCAATGTTGCGGAGGAGGGGAATTACGATCCTAATCATATGCCCGACGTACGTAAAAACACTGTTACTCAACGGCATAGTTCTAAAAGCTCGACCTCTGGATTGCATAGCGGGTGTGAACATTCATCCCATTCTCACACGGTGCAAGCCTCGCATGCCACTTGTCCATTACGCGGACCTCATTGCGGTTGTCGACTTCCAACTCGAGGTTGCCATGGTCAGACTTGTCAGCTCCAGGCTGAGCATGATGCGTGCCCTGTTTACCTCTCTTTGGGTCGTTATCCGCCGGTTCATCAATGTCCTGTCAAACGACAGTTTGGGTGCGCTGGGTATTGTGGGCATGGCCGTACTGAGCATGATGCTTCCCCTGTTTGCCTCACTTTGGGCCATTATCCGCCGGCTCGTCAATGTTCTCTCAAACAGCAGACTGGGTGCGCTGGGTATTGTGGGCATGGCCGTACTGAGCAACCTCAGGCGGTTTTGTGGGCTCAGATTCCTCTGTATGGGACAGCAGGTGGATGTGGGTGTATGTGCTCGTTGGTGGAACATGGTAATGTTTATTACTGCGCGAATGAAGGTATTCAGTTTGTCGAGCCTGGGAAGTGTCGATGCCACTTTAGAGGGTGTCAGGGGGGTTCTGTTCGTGAGTGAAGGTGGTTAGGTATCTTTAGGGAAGGGAGTATAGCTTTAGGGTGAGGAATGAGGGATAACAGAGTTGATGCTCCATCTTTTCAACTTGCGTTTATTGTGTGAGATCTTGAGGGAGTCTTTAGTGTGTGTGAATTGGTTTAATGATACTGCTTTGAGGATCTGATATATTTCTCACCTCTATGTTCGTAAAATACAGACGCCATAAATATTCCTAAATAATACGCACGGATTTCGATTCAACTCACACAAACATATCAATCAATATTTCCAACACCCACTCTCCACCCAATAGCCCATGCCCTCGAAATTCAGAAAGCCTCATATTTCCCTCGCAGGCAGCGACAAGGTTACGAGACGCCGAATAACTGCACAATCGGAACTCAATACCTCCGGTATAGTGTAGGGGTTAACATAACCCGCTTTCAATTTCCTTTGGAGCACCGGGTAGCCCCGGGTTCGATTCCCGGTACCGGAATTTACAGTGTTTTGACTCATTCGTGAGGATGAGTTTTTTGCCTCGTTTTTTGGGGGGGTGGTGTGACCTAGTGTGTGGTTGGGTGAGGGTTGCTTGTGTTAGTGGTGGGTGGTGGGGTGGTGAAGGACAGGACTTTTTTTTGGTTTTGGAGGCGGGGAATGCCCTCGAAGAAAACGAACGGCACGCAAATTGAGCAATTGTTTTGGAGTGGAAAAATAAAATAATTTTTATTAGAAATCTAGAATCACAAACAAGACCTTGCGTCAATTATGTGTACCTCGCATTCATTTCTGAACTATGCTACTCTCACTATGGCACTTGCATACCCCTCCCCCTCCATGTGGCATCACACCGCGACTTTTCCTCCCGGCTGGCCTCCAGCTTGTCAGCCTTTCCCCCCACCCCCACCAACTCGCAATGCTCGCCACGTATCGACTACATTACAAAGCCCAAAATAAACGCCCAATATCAAAGAATGAAGAGCAATGAGCAGAGACCTGGCCAAACAAGTTATGACCCATTGTCCACCCACCCCTCTTCCCGCAGATCCATGCAATATATCCCTTTAGTACTCATCCGTAAATCTAAGCCTTGTCGCGCAGATGCTTGGGGATGTACTTCCCAGCGCCGCCGCTGGCCTTCAGTGGCTCAGCAGGAGGCGCGGGAGACCTACTCTCGCGCTCGTTCTCCGCGCGATCGGTGCGGCCGCGGACTGGACCGGATCCAGAGGCGGTGCGAGAGATAGCAGGAGCCTCGCGATCGCGGGACTCAGGCGCGGGAGAGGTACCGGAAGCGGCTCTCGCGGCCTCCTTGTCTCTCCAGCTGGGCTTCGCACCGGCGAGGGCAAGGCGCGGTGGGCCTGACGGGCGGTCGTTGGAGTCTGTGCGGGCGAATGGAGCGGTGGGAGCAGCGGGAGAGGCGGTGCGTTCAGATGGGACTTCTTGGCCTGCGGCTCTGAGGGCCTCCTTCTCTCTCCAGCCGAGCTTGGCACCGGCGAGTGGGAGAGGTGGGCGGCGGTCGCTTGAGGCGCTACGCTCGGGCTCTGCTGCGCGGACTGGGAGACCACCGGTGTTTCTGGCGCCTGCTCGGCGGGCGAGGGCCTCCTCTTCGCGGCGGGCCTGGAGGGCGGCCTTCTCGAGACCTTCCTGACGCTCCTTGTCACGCTGGGCCTTGAGCTCGGCGAACTCCTGTCTCCTACGCTCCTCGCGGGCAGACTTCTCTGCGAGCTCAACTGCGGCACGCTCCTCCTCCTCGCGGAGAATCCTCTCTTGCTCCTCACGCTCGCGCTTCTCGCGGATCTTACGATCCCTGTGCTCCTTACGGCGCTGGTTGATTTGCTTCTCCAGCTCCTTCTCGGCATCACGGCGGCGTTTCTCAAACTCGTCGTGTCTGCGGGCGACGACGTCGGTCTTGAATTCTTCGTAGATGGGTGTGATTCTGGTCAGTCTCCTCGACAGCTCGAGATCCTCGGCGTGTTTTGCCTCAGCATCCCGAAGGACCTGCGACTTGGTCTTGTCGTACGCCTCAAGATCACGCTTGCGCTGCTCCTCGTAGTCGGCTGGGAGTTTCTTGGCCTCCTCCTTTCTGAAGGCACGCTCAATGTGATCGATACGCTTACCAGCAATTCTCAATTTCTCGCTGGTGTCGTTCTTCTCACGCTCAAGCTGGGCAAGCTTCATGGCGCGAAGGCGGTTTCCATCAAGGTTGTCCAGGTCCTCAAGATCGATATCGAGAGCCTTGGTGCCAATCTTGAGATCAGCAATCTGCTTCTTGAGCTCATCCTTGCGGACACGGTCAAGCTCAGCCTTCATGCGCTTCTCCTCACGCTCCTTCTGCTCCTGTGCAAGACGCTTATCCTCAGCCTCTTGGAGTTGTGCCGCTCTGATCTTCTTCTTTGTGGCATCTTCCTTCTCCTTGCGGGCGATGATCTCGTTAGCGGCCTCCTTTCTCTTGTGGATGATCTCCTTGCGTGCCAAAGTCTCCTGGTGTTCTTGCTCGGCGCCGGCCTTAGCCTTTGCTAACGCAGTATCGCGAGCCTTGACCCGGGCTTGGTTATATGAAGGGTCCACATATTGGCAAGTGACGTAAAGAGACTTGGCAAGGCGGGTAAGCTGAGTGCGGACAATTTCTGAAGGAGTGCTTTGGAGGCGCTGGACGGATTGAGATTCCGACTCGGCAGAGCCAGCAGCAGATCCGGTGTGGACAGCCTTTGCCGAAGAGAAGACATCGGTATCGAAGCTGAGAACACCAGTGGCGTGATCCAGGCGAATAGCAAGATCACCCTTCTTGTTTCCGTTCATGATGAACTTCTCGATAGTGTCCCTTGAAACATCGAATGGTGCTGGGAAGCGAGCAAGGTTCTCTACAAACTTCACATCGACAGTCTCATAAACCTGAGAAAGTTGCTGGAATAGTCTGGTCAAGATAACTTGCTGGAGAGGAGCGATGTACTTGGCCATCTCCTCATCGGCGCCAATCTTGGCCAGGATAGGGGAAATCTTCTGGCAAATTGAGAGAGGGTGGAAATCCACCTCAAGGATGTTGTAAAGCGCGCGGATTTCTGGGCGGGCGCGGCTGAGGAGACCCTTGCTCATGGCATCCTTGAACAGGACCGCGCGGGTTGGCGCAGCGGACATGCCGAGAAGATGTGTCAGGCGGGAGTTCTTGTTGTTCTTGGCTTGGTCAACATCGATCAAGGCGCCGCGAGATCTGGAGGTGCTAATGACTGGGATGGCCAGAGCAGACAACAGAACGAAGGAAGCTGCCTTGGTGAGATCGGCCTCTGATGCAGCTGGGTTCTCAGACTTCTTGCCCTGTCCTGAGGCGACAATAGCAGCGGACTGGCGGAGAAGGTTGTAGTATCTAGACCAAGCAGCAGCGTGGAAAAGATAGTTCTCGCCGACCAAAAAGATACGGGTAAGCTTCTCGTAGTAGTTGGCCATCATGATGTTCTTCGGTGGGCGCTTGCTGAGGTTAAGGAGGGTGTGGATGTCCTCAACACTGCGGAAAGCCTCTTGCCATAGCTCAAGCTCAACCGCAACATTCAGCTGCTGGAAACGAGTCTCCAAGTGGCGCTGGAGAGTGTCCGGGTCGTTGAGGTTGATGGCGTGCATCTGCTGAGTAGAGTACTTGGCAGCAGTCTGGACGTGATTCCTGAGAAGCTCACAGAGTCTGCGGAACTCGGTCTTGCGCGCGTATTTCTGGCAGAAGGCAAATGCCTGCATGGCAGTGCTCTGGTACATGATTTCCAAGCGAGCATTGTTGCGGAGGATGTCGAGAACGGTGCGGTATGTCTCCCATAGGAACTTCAGCCATGGTGTGACGATAGCCCGATCTGTGCGGTCGCGAGACTGCTCGCCGGACACGGTGGACAGGAGAATCGACTCTGGGGTTTCGCTGGCTTCGAGATCGTCGACACTGGCGGTTGCCTGGGTAGTCTCGAGGGTGCTCTGGATCTCATCTGCCTTGGCCTGAGCCTCCTGGACCTTGTTCTCCGCGAGTTCGATGAATTTCTTGAGGACAAGCTATAAATTTAAAAGTTAGCGCCCAGTTCCTCCCTGACGCGATTTCATCCTCCGGTTCCATCCCCGGAAAATTCTGAGCCTTACCTCGATAGTTCCGACGTTGGTGTTCTGGCTGATATTCTTGTATTGGTATAGGGCGTCCTTTGCGAGTTTTCCCTTCTTCTGTTCCACGGACTGCTCCACCAACAGGAGCATCACCGGCTCCAGCGACGCGATCGGGACATTTCTGGATCTCTTCGAGGTTATGTGCTCATGGAGCAAAACTAGGGCAGCGGAAGATTGTCCAACTCCCATCAACTTGAACGACCGCAACGTTAGCTTCAAAACGCAATAGTCAAAACGGATCCTCTCTATCAACGCACCTCATGGGCCCTCTTGAGGACATTCTCCGGCTTCTGATGCGGCGGAGGAGGCATGCTGGGCGAGTTTGTGATGATCGATGATCGAAACTCGTGCAGGGTGTCCCAGAGGCTGGCTGGATGGTCTCGTCGATATGTCGCGCTCCTAGATTTGACGAATTTGCACTCTCTGTGGTGTGGTGCGTGCGGGTCCCGGGCGGCGGCCTTTTCTCTTCGCTTAAATGCCTTTAACGGGTTTAGCGCGCTACTCACATTCGCTCCTTCCCCTACCTCCCGAAACACTGAATAGAATTGGCGGCGTGACTTCCGCAATTACTACTGCACTCTGGAGAAACATCTCATTTTAGCGGGTACTGTGAGATTGCAAAGGCTCAACCGCAACTCATGCTCTTCAGCACCAGCTCAGCAACCTTGAACATCACAAGAGCTACCAGCCATTAATAATTCCGTCGAAGAGCGAAAAGCGACCTTCTTTATCCGACACTCGCATCGTCCTCGTTCAATCGAGCTATCGCCAAGATGGGCTATGCATCTCGCGACGCGGCGGACCCGAGCCAAATCAAGAAGAACAAGCAGTCAATGGCAGACCTGAAGCTACGCCGCCTCACCGAATTGAACAATCGTCTACGGGAGGACCTCGAACGCGAGCGCATTCCAGTCTCCCAAGCTGCAAGGAGGTACGCATTGCTCGCTCACCCCCTTCCCGACCGATCATCCCACTAACTCAACCCAGCATCATTGCCTACACTAATACGACACGCGATTTCATGGTTCCATCTGTTTGGGGACCAGTTGACAAGAAGGACGATCCATACACGCCACAGCCGAGCGGAGGGTGCTGCGTGGTGATGTGAGGAGGGAATACGAATAATGGGGGCGTTTGGCCTGGCGTCATGAATTTAGCTGCTCGATATAATCTGGAGGAAACAAAGGAAATACAGAAGAGAGGAGAAGGACGAGCGAGCATGGGATACCCGAAAGGATACTGCACACCGACAACAAAGATTTCATACAACAACGAGGGGGATGGCCCCGAGGACAATTCTTGTGGCGGAGGGCGTCCATCTACCACCACACTTACGATTATGGCTCTTTTTTTACGTCGCTTTCTTGTAACTATATAGGGTGGGAAAATCGAATTGATTTAAGTCACTGGCTACATATTTCCTGATGGATTGAGTTCGTGATCATTGTGATTTAAAGTCGCGCCCGAATGACTGTGAGGACACGGAAAGATCGGACGAGCGCTCAGGCCTCCAACGAAGCTTTCAACAACCTATAGCTGTATCTCCTGTATTACTTGATTATAGTTTCGTATTCTTTGTTCACATCTACTACGCACACATGGACTCTCGAAGCTCTGGGCCAACCCCTAAAAGTGGCCCCGTTTTCCCCAGATGGACGGGAGCACTAACGAAGATTAGCAAATGGTGACATGCATACACGGCCAACGAACCACAGCCACAAAGCCCAAATAAATCCTTCCATTTGCCAAGTTCCAGAAGCCTAAAGCACGATTAAGGAGAGTGTAATTTTAACTTTGAATCGTTCATCTGAAGTTCCTAATCCTGGTATTCTTCTTTGTTTCGACGGACATCCCCATATCGGTTCTGCATCAGAAGGACTCGTCATGGAAGCACCAAAAGAAGTCCTGTCAGCTTCGACCCCGTATCCGCGGATTGTTATCAAGTTCTGCACGCAGTGCATGTGGATGCTTCGGGCTGCCTATGTACGTGCAAGCAAGCAGATTTCTTTCCATTATTTCCTATGTTATATAGCTTTACTGTTTCAGAGAGAAAGGACCCTTATGCACGTGACTACGTCATTGTCCCCTTATAGATGATCTTTTTGCTCGCCTTCTGGTCCCTTATTTATTCAGTCTAAACGTGGAAAATCATAGTTGGTCATGGTTCTAATTGTTTACAGTTTGCACAAGAGTTACTCTCGACTTTCTCAACGGACTTGGGCGAAGTTGCTCTTCAGCCGGCCACTGGCGGAGTCTTCAACATTGAAATATTCTACACTACCTCGCCCAGCTCCACAACCCAAGCTGAGACAGGGACGGTAACAAATGTGACGGTGCAATCTCAGGTGTTATGGGACCGAAAAGCCGAGGGAGGTTTTCCTGGTATGTTTTTTCTCCATTGCATCATCTACTCCTTTTCCGCCTTTGAGAAATATCAGTGGCATAATCAGCGAGGAGATAGAGTGTGGGATGGATGAAAGAAGACAGTTCTCGACAATACTAACCCGTACCTAGAAACCAAGGAAATCAAACGTCGAATAAGAGATATCATAGATCCAAGCCGTGACCTCGGACACGTCGACGGCAAAAAGAAAGCCGTCAGTTCCAGTGCCGAGACGCCCACACCAGAAGTCACCACAACTCAACAAGCGAGCACATCCTATGCAGGTTCTACAGCCTATGCGGGTTCCACAGCCCCCGAAGTTAGCCTTCGAGAGTTTATAGCCGCTGGGGCCGCGACTGGCGACGTTAATAGTTCAGGTCGCGGTGGCGCAGAAGAGGAAGTACTGGAGCACGATGAGAAGAGTCTAGAGGCACAGCCGGGAGGGGGGAGGTATAAAAGAGTTGCGGGGGAGACTGAAACTATGGAAGAGGAGATAGGGACTAAAGGCGTAGTCTCTGATACGACCCATGATGAGAGGAAGAGGAATCTGGATGGGACGATTTGTGAGGATTGCTCTTGAGAGAAGGGAGGGCGTGTTATATATGGTTTTCGCACCATGTCTTCCGAAAATTGGCCTATCTCATAGCCCAGTCGCCCATTTGTTCGTTTCCAATATACATAATCTAATTTCGCGAATCGAATCGCAGAAGTCACTGCTATGCACCAGCGAGGAACTGGCTTGGACACGATCATTCAAGCGGTAGTTGTAAAACGGCGCCTTCAGGCCCAAACTTGCACAAATTTAATGGCTGAGAAAAACCAGCCGGAATCCAAAGGTGTCTACCCCCCAGATCGATTCTGCTGTACAAATGTGCACTTTTTTTCTCCCACTGTGACATAGCCGCTCTTACACTGGCGGGAAAGCCATGTATGTTCCTTAGAGGTTTCTTGGGTATGTTGAAGGGTATAACGAAGGGTTGGGAGTTCTATGGGATTCTCATTATTAGCCATGAAGTTATAGAGACGAGAGTATAATTTCGCCATGCAATCCCATGAAGTTCGAATACAACGCCTCCAAGAAATATATCGGGTTCTATCCCTCGATTTAATTTGGGCGTTTAAAAAATATATCGAAAACGCAGATGCAAAAATCAAGTTCCATTCTGTGATCTAATCCATGAAATTCGAGTTTGGGCATTTAAAAATGAAAATGAAAATGAAAATGCACTTGCAATAAATCAAAATCCATTCCATGGTTTAACCTGTGAAATTCGAACTTGGGCAGTTTGGTAACGAGTGTATAAGTAATATACAACCTGCATATTGCATATTTTATCAGCACTTAGGTCTCTTCTCAAGATTTAATTCTCTCCTTTTAATCTTGAACTGGGAAATATATTGCCACTTGCTCAGAGGGAGAAAAGCATTTGTTATCCAACCTTGAAATAAGAAAGGAGTGACCACTTGAGAATATGGGGATTATGTAGATATTCCGAACCTCAACTGTGGCTGGTTCTCGAATTCCAGGAGAACGTCAGGATCAGCCCATCACCCCAACCTCATGTAAACCAGCCTCATCGCTCCGACCTCAATATTTCGACAAAAGGCCACAAACTGTATTCATGAGATGCCCAGCACAAACGTCGCGATGAACACCACAAAACGAAGAACCCATGTTGAATCCGACCAAGAACCTGAGGAAACAACAACAGTGAACACAAGACGGTGTAAACGGTGCAGGTATATGTCTGATGTCTGCAGCTAGACTTACAATACCACCAAGAATACTAGCTAACAGAAGCACTTAAGGATGACCTACGATCAGAAAAAGATGCCAGAAAGGAAAAGCTGAAGGCAGAGCTTCAATGGACAATACTGAAAAATGACCAGCTCGTTCTTGATATCAGGTCGTCTTTGTTAAAGCTTCTTATTGTGGTTATCGTAATGATTGCCTGGGTTATCCATATACACAAGAATGGCCTCACTATGGCCAATCTGTAAGTATTCGTCCTTACATTTTACGTGTGTATAATCTGACCTGGTTCTAGAGCCCTGGCACCTATAATCATAAATGACCAATTAATCTTCCTTGGACCAGTTGTCTTTTTACTCATTATCATAGCTTCTAATAACTAAAAACATTCGGTCCCATTACAGTTGCTATAATCACCATAGTAGCCCTAATGATCAAAAAGCACATTTCTATCACAGTTGCCATAATCACTATAGTAATCCTTGATAATTAAAACTCTTCATTCCTATTACGGTTGCTGTAATCACCCTAGCTCGAATTCAAGATATGATCATGAATGTTCAACTGCCGTTGCCACCCCCACTATATCATGACATATTCACAGTCACATAACTTGATACTTTCATTCTGAGACTTCCGCTGCAGCCCTAAACCTCGTATCTGTTAACGGCAGCTGAATCTGTCAAAATCTTGGAACGCCAAAGTCAAGATCATCGCCCTGTTTCTTCCGAGAAGTAGGGCGAGCGGTGACACTAGACTGATCCTCGACCCCATAGTATAGAGATAGACGGTTCATTGAACCCCTCCCGTTTCTAACTGGCAGTGAGAACCCGCCTTATAATCCTCTACTGCCCCTCCTACCCCTCATGACAGCACTTGGCAGATATCGCAGTCGATCCCCAGACCGATCTTTGGTCATACCCATCCCGCCCATACTTATACTAACGTCCTACTACTGTGCAATGATGTCGTCTCAAGCCACGCACCCCACGCCGTCCTCGCCTAGTCTTGGCATCTGATTGTGTAGCGTTGCTCAAGCGGGCAAACGAGCCCCGCATGTGATATCTGTATCCCGGCAGTGTGGTGCTGCCACTCGTCGCCGCACCGCGATTGCCCTTCACCATTGGTAAGGAGATGTCGTCCGCATTCCCCATGATTGGTCTTATCGCTCCTCGCCGGCCCGAAGTCGGAATTGAGATGCGCGCGCCTTCACACCCACGAGGAAAGGAAAAACGTTAATCGAACAGAGAATCCTGGGGTGTTCATGGGGGGTAATGGCCAATCAAGCCGTCGGCACCTGTGCATCTTTTCTCAGTATGGGTCTCTGCTCCTCGCTTGCTACTATCTCTGTAACAGATAATCGACAATCTTGGACCCCAAAATGTGCCAGTAGAGACAAGCCGTCAGAAACGCCGCCCGCACCACAAAGCGACCTGCCCTAGACGTGCAAGTGCCCGCCGCCCGCTCGCTTGTCCGCTAGGGGATCCCCGGCACCACTTCATTTTGTGGGAAGGGCGCCGGAGCCGCGGGGGTGCCCTAGCGCGGGGGTCGCGGGACGGCTGTGCGTCATTCTCGTGGGCGCCCGGTGTCGGATATCTGTCGGTACCGTATACAGCAACTCGCTGTACACATACTGAAAGTCAAAACTCTAGCAAAAAATATATTGATGCGCGGGGTGATTTTTTTTATAGAGGTGGTGGGGGCACGAGGGCTGTAAACCCGCTGCAGCATCTGTACGCGAGGTAGACTCTACATGTGGAATTTAAGGTTGTGTATGGTCGAGTGTATGGTGGGCGACTTGCGAACCAAACTCGCGGACCCGGGCCTCCTCACCGCCAGACACGGCATGAGTGAAGTGCAATGCAATGCTGCGCGCGCTGGGACGCCCTTCGGCGAACCAGCTCGACCGGGACCGATGGAGGGGAGAGTGAGGGGTCGTTCTCGAGGAAGGAGGGGCTTGCTGCGAGTGGGATGTTGCATGTGCGAGGTGGGATCTGTGATGCCAAGGGCCGCCGACGAGCTTGCGCCGGCGGTGAGATGCAACCTTTACGACGGACTAAGATGCTTTCTGTGTCTCTGATCCGCGTCCTCCGCTCCATCTGACACCACTTGTGGTGTCGTCCAAAAGTCTGAGGAGGGACTGCATATAGCTCAGGATTAATACCAGCGAATTAAACTCATAGAACCCATCTCTTCAATTCCATTTGTCAGTAGCTGGCTTCCGGATTGAAGTCCTTAGTGATTGAACGCCTTTCCTCAAATTATAGTTGCTATAATCGCGTTTGTTGTGTACAGAGTACAGATTTCGAAGGACCCCCAGATCTCCGACTAAGGAATGCGGGTCCAACCGGATAAAAGGCCGTTTGGTTTGCTGCAACAGGGAGTATGCTGCGCGCATTCATATACATATCTGTGCGTATTGGCCACTGGCCTCATACAGTGACAGATAGCCCTCCTCGTAGCCAATCGCAGGGCAAGACCCCACGCTCTGCACCTCAGAGGCTATAAGACTGCTATATCGCGACGAATCCGTGTGTCGTTCGCGCATACAAACGCCGACCTAACACTATTTTGCTCTGGCACAGAGAAACGTTTGGAAATTGAAGGTTAGTATCGTCGTGGCGATAACGCGGGGGCGACTTCATCGCCAGTCACTGCCACATACGGGATGGAGGCACAGCACCTGACACACCAATAACCATCAAGGTGGGCTGGTAAGCCATGTAGGTGGAAAAAGTGTGTGTATTGGTTTGGATGATTTGTATATCAGGAGTGGTAGAAAGTTGCATTTTTGGTGCGGCTACGGGCAATTGCATATGTAGCCTCACAGACAAACGATCAGTCGCTCTCCGAGTGGGTGTGGTCGTCGGCGGCCTGCCCGAGCTCGTCGTCGCTGCGGGCGCTGACGGAATCGCGACAGGCTCAAGCGGTGAGAGCGAGACACAAGCCTTTTCTTCTTAAGTATCACCCACCAGCTTGGGAAGAGGATACCTTTCCGGTACACAGAGCACAGGTGCCAGACAAAGTTGAAATTTAGACGTCTTAATGGAGACAAATGCTTCCTATCGATGAGACAAATGATGCAATTCGAGCCCGTGATTGGCGCTGCTAGCCAGCAACTTGGGAGATTTGATGGCTATCTTCCTCACGCGGCTGGCGCTGGCTCCTCTTGTGGCTCCTCTCCTGTGCACTGCCTGCCGCGATCCATCGCTTCGTGACTGGCTGACATGCACCACACACCCATGCCACACACGGCCTTGGTGGACATGTAAGGAAAAGGTGTGGGGTTGTCTCAAGTTGTGGGCTTGCGCTTGGCTGCTGAACGGGGCAGCATTGGGAAATGATATCGAGAAACAGGAAACAAAGGGCACACGGGTGTGTGAGCATGGCAACCATTCATCTGGATGCGAGAACCCGCCGGCATTTATTGACAATCACCTAGTGATCATTGCTATACGGGTACGCTCGTGGAGCCCCTAGCCAACAACCCTATGTATTTATGGACTTGGAGTCGAGTACTCGGAGTAGATATACCCACGGACATCCCGTTCTCCGCCGCCTCAGCTTTTTTTTTTTTTGTGCGGTGGGGTAAGCCGCACGATGAGGCGATCTATTATTGTAGTCACTACTGAGTGTGTGCGTGTGTTTATGGGTGCGTGACTGTATGGCTTCGTAATCCGTCGCTGATGCTGACGTCCTGGACACCGCCTCAATACTCGCCGCCTTCAGCGTCTTCTCAAGCAGAGAAAGGGGTTCCTTGTATCCGAGTTTCCAACTTGCCGCCAACCTCTTCAAAACTGTGAATAGCTTCAATGACAACTCGGTTGTGTTACTCCACCCGTACATGCTCCGCCAGTAGTGGATACATGCGCCCATTCGATATTGTCGATCGCTTCCGCAATGCTCTTGGTGCAACTGGATGGGGGATCACTGGCGTATATGTTTCAGAAATGGCAGTGTCATTCTTCGCATGAAGGGACATCGCTGCTACTTACTAGCTTCGTATATGGAGTACCAATTACGCCGTCGAGCGCCATCCAGCGCTATTCAGCCATACTAGAGTCCGATCAGATATGGGAGATTACTCCAGTACCGTGCTTGCCAAGTCTACCGTCGGTCGACTACTCTTCACTACTTGGTAGGAGAGAGAGTATCTGCAGCCCCGGAGTACGTAAAACTGGGCGTATGGTGCTTTAGTCCTATCATCAATCATCAAAGGTGGCGCGTAATAAGATCCGATTGTAGAGTATTTCAGCTCTGATCTGGTGCATGCTGTCTTAAGATAATATACCAGCCAGTACTCGCACTTTTGCAGCAATTATTGTACGGTACAATACAATAATTATTCGTTACCTCCAACCTCCAACCTCCAAAGTCGAAAGAAAGGTTATTGTACTGTACTGCCATAGTACTTTACTTTGCTGTACTTTGCTGTGCTGTGCTGCACAATACTACCCGCCTGCACAACCCCCATGCCCGCGCAGCAACACACATAATTTCGAATCACCAACACAAACACCACTCAAACAGCTGCAACACAACAACACTACAACAACACAACCCCAAAACATTTTTATATTGCCGACTCCCTCGATCTTTACCCCATACTACCAACCATACTCTACCGGCAAAAACCGACTCTCTCAAGCCATCCCTATCCTCAGCTGCATCATCCCCAGCTGCATCCCACACACAGATTCTCGACGAGGAGAGTGGACGCTCGCTGGCTGCAAGTGGCTGGGATCTATCGTTAGCTGCACACCGTGCACTAAGGACCCTTGAGTAGTCTGCGTCTCCACCGACCTCGCTGCTGCAACGTACATCACCGTGCACCATTTCCCCCCACGTCTGCGCTTATTCGTGGGTGTGGCCGGCGAATCCTTTACCAAGTGAAATTTGCTATATACATGAACAGCCTTGTCGCTTCTCGTCGACTCCCTTCCCTTGGAGAGACCTGTGTGCTGTTGCGTTGTTGACGGGGTATTTCTCGGTGTCGTGTGGATAATAGATCCCAGTGGATCTATACACTGGTGAGTGAAACATTCCTCTCCTTATTATTGCGATAAACAATAAGCTTGTTTTGGAGTTCAGACCCGCGCGCTCGTGGACTGTTGTGCAGCCCCATGACTCGGGCGTGTCTTGAAGCCGCTCGCTGCCATGATCAGTCATCGCGCGAGGCTCAAGCTCGTTGCATGAGGTGTGCGCAATACTCCTGAGGCCGCATAGGCAGCGAGGGCATGATCTCTTCTTGCCAGCTTAATGTTTTCCTGCAACCCCCGATCTCAACTGGCTCTTCCTAATCGTTTGTCTCAACCACAGGTCAGGTCAGCCTCTACTGACACTTTGGGACTCTTGTGGTTGCGCCAGAAGGTGTATCTACGGCGAGGCTGGGTAATACAGCGTCGACAGTGTACAACCAGTGGGGCAACCGATCGTATATAGTCTTCATGTCGAAGTCTAAGCGCGGTTGAAGCCTGCGTCTTCTCTCCGGCCGGGATGGACACTGAAGATGGGCAGCTGTTCGTAAAGGTAAACACATACTTCAGAACTGTCTACGACTTAACCAGAACTGACGACCTTCTTTAGAACCTCGCCCAATTCGTTCGAACTCATGAGAAAGCTCTCGCGAATGCCCTCCAACTACGAAAACAACAATCACCCGGACATGGCCGGTCACAAAGCCACTCTGGCTCCTTGGGAGCCCCAGCCACCACAGCAACAACGGTCATAAGCCCACCGTCATCGTCCGCATCTTCGACCTTGACATCGAGCACACTTGCTGCGGCACTCTCACTACCATACCTCAACTTTGCTAGCCATAACATAAAACCTGCGAAGCTCGCACTCACGCCACATCATCTATTCTACCTCCTTTCGCGATTCGAAGATCTTGGGATACTTGTTGGGCCTATGAATGTGCGACTGGAAAGCCTACACTCCGATACCTCCGCAAACTATGTCTCCTTCCTTGGAAAGTCACAAAACCCAAAGAGCGGCTCCGACCATGGCTCTATACACTCTGTTTCAAGCATGCGAAGCGTCATGTCGGGCATGACGTCTCTATGGTCTGGTTTCAGCCTCAGGGGCGCAAGCTCTGCCGCCAAAATCGAGAGGCAACTGGCAGCAAACAGGGAAGACCTCAAATACCTATACTCAGCCTTCACTAAGATCCCTTGTCTTCGATTGACACCCGATCGCCGTGCGAGACTAATCTCAGGATACGAGGAATTTCCCTTCGACACTGCAGTTCCTCTGATCGCTTTCAAGAACCTGAGCGCTTTGGAGATTAGTGATATCGATATCAGACAATTTTTTGGTTGGGACCGATTGGCGGAACAGCTTCGCAGTTTGACCGTCAAGCGTGCCTCGATAGAAGATCCTGGCGATTTACTAATCGACATAGTTTTGGATGATATGGATAAGAGGCGGCGGCGCTCATCGAAGGCTCAATCATCCCCTATATCACCTTGGGCACCGAATGTTAGTCCTAAGAGGAGTCCAACTATACCCCATGCAGAGCTCGTTCACTCGAATTCTGCGCCAGGATCACCAAATTCGCGAGTCGGCAGTCCCGAGAATCGCGAGTCCCGGGCGATGCACCATAGCGACATGGGCCTCGGTCGCTCCGCTTCTGGCGACTTGACATCGCTCACGAAGAACAACCGCCCCAGAAGCAGCTCACCCGTTCGACCGACAAGCTCGAGGACTGGATCTGCCCATGGCCATGTCCGTGGATCGCACAAAGTGAAGCGATCTGGATCCAACAGCTCCCATTCAAGCACATCCGATACTTGGTATAACCCGAGGGGCAGCAGCTCCAATATCTTGTCAACGGGCATCCTGCCATCTACGAAATGGCGATTCCTCAAGCATCTTAGTCTGGCGGACAACTCCCTCACATCGATTTCTGCTACGGGCCTGACCCCACTAGCTAACACCCTTAACTCTCTGGATCTATCTTCGAATTTATTTTCGCAGATCCCGGATTCCCTCGCATCTCTAACTGCCCTACGTGCTCTTAATCTCTCCAATTGCATGATTGATTCTCTCCACTCCCTGACGCGCAACCCACTCCCTGCTATCACAGCCCTGAACCTCAGGGGGAACCGCTTGATGTCATTAGCTGGAGTAGAACGACTGTACCCACTGGAGCGCCTGGACCTTAGAGACAACAGGCTCACGGATCCTACTGAGCTTGCCAGACTGACTGGAATTCCGGAATTGAAGGAGATTTGGGTTGGCGGAAATCCCTTCACCAAAACCCATCCAAATTACCGAGTCACGATCTTCAACCTATTCCGAAATTCGCCTGGGTTTACCGAGGATATAATAATCGATGCTTCTGGCCCTGGGTATAACGAGAGGAGGCAACTTGTGGAGCGCGTTCCTGAGCGTGAAAACGTCCCTGTGGTGAAGCCATTGCCACCGCTGCCTTCCGCTGTAGATATTACGAAGCCGGCGATTATATATGATTCTCCCAAGGAAGCTTCAGTGTTGCGCAAGGAAAGGCCTCAACCAAACACAGCGGCCAGCGATGTTTATACAAGCTCCTCTCGCCGGAGAAGGACGCCAAAGCGGAGAATTGTTGACTTATCCACATCCGAGGTGTCGCCAAATAAACCAAAGGCGCCGGTGGTATTGAAGTCCGAAGAACCAATCCCGGGAACGGCAGGGTCGGATAGTGGTTATGGGGTCAGCCCTGACACACAGCCATCACATACCATACCCGAATATACGCCTCCACGACCGGAGCGTACAATCAGCCAACCGGACATATTGCCTCGCCTCGATACAACTACCACGCCCCAGCTTCTTCCCGCAGAGAGACCATTCGACCAATCGACCGTTTCGCTGCCATCACTCGACACCCAAGACTGGAGTGTCAGCGGCGAAATGTACCGGAAGAAGATCGAGGCGCTCCGCAACGAGGCTGGCAACGGCTGGCTCAGTGTCCTGAGCGAGGAAGGCTGGGAATCCCAAAAACCGCCAGGCCACCACCCTCCCGGCGACTTCAGTCCCGCGAGCACCATCCGGCCGAGCCCGACCACCCCTCGACCACGCAGTCAACAGACGATACAGAGTGGCCGCACGCTCGGCTGAGAAAAAGCCCCGCGTGCGGACCCCGATACATAAGATATCAGTCTTTTGTACACATACCTCAAAAAAGATTCCACTTCATTGTCAAAGCATATTTTTGTGTAGGAATTTTTCCATGTTTTTGTTTTTTTAGATGCGAGTTTTACTTCACATCTTTGCGCGTCGTTTTTTGTGTTTTTTAAGGAGCATAGCATTGGGATGGGAACTGGCATGGGCGGAGGTTGCTATTGAGACCTTTTTGATTTCTGATATTTTTTGCGCGCGCGGACTGAGTTGGGGGTCCTGCTCTTGACGAGTGATTCGGGGTCCAAGAGTGGCGGGACAGGTAGTTGCTGCATCCATTGCCCCCGGAGTTGATCTGGGCGCATGGCATTTTTTCATCGGGCTTTCTTGATATTTGGTTGGTTTTACGATTCTTCCACTGTGTAAAGTAGGGGTGGGGGGGGGGGGTTTGAAGGGATAATTTAGCTGGGCGTTGGCGGGAGTATCGTGCATGGGAAGAGAAGGCTACGAATGAATCATGATCTGTTATACCCCTATAATGCTGAAGTTCTCGAGATGGTGTGATGCGATGCTTCACTTAATATGTCCACATGGCCCGTTCCGTTGCAAGGCAGAGATAAGGCTGGGAGAGATTTGATCTAGACCCTTAATAACGGCTGTATTGCATTGGCATTGCCTAGAGTGCGAAGATGGGACGAATCAAGCAATGCTACTGTACCCTAGACAAGGCTCAAGATGCTGTCCAACACATCAGCCCTTTTATATATTTGCATTGTGATAGGCCCGTATCCGACAGCATCCAGCACCATGAGTATAAAGCGACGGATGTGGAAATCCGAGAACCCCCTCTCCATAAAGATGATGAAAGACCCCGACAAAGAAGTTCGATCAAGTGTCCGATCAGATACAGGAAGACCTGGGAACTTGAATATAAAGTGGAAATTCTGGGCTCGGGAGTGGAACTATGATGGGCTATGATGTATGTAATTATGGGGAATATCTCACTCGGGATAGGGAACGACAAAAAGTGAACTGGATATCTCGAAATAGAAACCGCAGAAGGGGTCGTACGTAGGGTCCTTTTAACGATTTTAGCGCCCAGGAGCCACACCCTCACGCCCTTCACACCCTCACAGTTTCCCATCCGCTTACCGTTGCCGGGGCCAGGCTTCATGGGCTTCAGCGTGGCGTCTACCGAGACACCAGTGAGGATGGAGGATGACCTCGAGTCCTGGTTTCCCGGCACGGTACAGGTCGTTTACCAACGGACGGTTAACGTGCTTATATAATTACCCCCCCCCCTTCTTTTAAAGATGACGACCCCTTCCCTCAAGGCAGCAAGGAGGTTAGGAGGTGGGTGTAGAGGTGTAGAGGTATCCCTTTTTCTCCGCACCTGTGTGGTGGGAGGCTGTCAGCCATTACATAGATAGATAGAGTACTAGCCCATTACCCCTCAGTAAAAAGATTTGGAAGTCCTCATTCCCAGCCCGTGTCGGAGAATGTTGAAGAAATACTGCTCTAGCATCAATATAACTCGGCGAAAATAAAAAAGCGTGGCCTATTATTGAAGTATTTGTGTTTTTATTTTAACTCTGGCTGTGCCTGCAGGAAAGAAGGTTGTGCTTTGAAATCGCGTTTCAGCGCTCTGCCGGTAGGACGTCCAGACGTCGCTCCCTGGCATCCAAAACGAGAGTTCGGGACCCAGGAACCCCCTCCCCTTCGTCCTCCCCCGACCCTTCCTCAACAAAACTTATCTTGCTGTTGATTAATTCTACAATTTTCCCTACTATTGCGCGCGACAGTTACAATACAGAAAAATATTTTGAATTCGGAAGCGCCGAACCTGTGGTGGATTTAGTACTTGTCGCTATTACGACTTTACGCGATTAAAGTTCCTTCCTGCGCATTTTTCGTGTTGTCGGCCTGCCGCTAAGAGATAGTCAAAGTTCTACTACTCAAATCTCAACCTCGCGCGACATCTCCACCCTTACCACTTCCCTTCAACAAAACACGGATCACAACGATTGCCACTTGACGCACCTTGATCCCTCCAAACGAGAAGTCGATATCGACTTTCTATCACACGACTGTACTGAGACGTTCAGTCCACTTCGATCCCACCTTATCCGTGACGCAAAACACAGGCGACCAAGGCACTCAACTCTGCCTCTTGTCAACACCAGCGACCCAACAACCGCCACCAAAACAAAATTTGCAGCGACTGGAGGCTCTGAGCTCCTCACCATTCCATTCACTGAGGCCGACTCACTGATAGTAAGCATTCACCTTCCCTGGAGAGTTGTCAACAAACCGAGCTCTGTGTCAGATTCAGTCACAACGCGCGGCTGACAGAGCGACCTCAACCTCATGAAAAACTGACATCTAACACCCACCAGTCCAAGAAGTGAGTTACAGTCCTCTCAACAGCGAAACACGATATAGCCAGTATCGACTTTCCGAGACGCCTATACAGCGAGCAAAACCGACCCCCACTCCAACCCACCTCCTTCGAGAGGCCCAGACGTCATGGCGGACCAAAACGATGTGGATCTTGATTCCATAATAGACCGTCTGTTGGAAGTCAGAGGAAGCCGACCGGGAAAGCAGGTCCAGCTCTTGGAGGCTGAGATCCGCTATCTGTGCACAAAAGCTCGTGAGATCTTTATCTCTCAACCGATCCTTCTGGAGCTCGAGGCTCCCATCAAGGTCCGTATCTCACTCACACCAGGCTTACAATGTGCCGTTTCACAAACCAGCCGCTGACGAATTGCATTTCAGATTTGCGGCGATATTCACGGCCAATACTACGATCTCTTGAGACTTTTCGAATACGGTGGATTCCCACCGGAAGCCAACTACCTGTTCCTGGGCGACTATGTCGACAGAGGAAAGCAGTCGCTGGAGACGATCTGCCTCTTGCTTGCGTACAAGATCAAATACCCAGAGAACTTCTTCATCCTCCGCGGTAACCACGAATGCGCCTCGATCAACCGCATCTACGGCTTCTACGACGAGTGCAAGAGAAGATATAACATCAAGCTGTGGAAGACCTTTACTGACTGCTTCAACTGCCTGCCCATTGCAGCTATTATTGACGAGAAGATCTTCACAATGCACGGTGGCCTCAGCCCCGATCTCAACTCCATGGAGCAGATTCGCCGCGTTATGCGCCCAACTGATGTAAGCCCTAACCCGTGCTTGTTCCTTGCCAGCTCTTGTCGTTGATGAGAGCGGGCGCGAGCTTTTGCTGACCAACTTTATAGATTCCCGATTGCGGCCTTCTCTGCGATTTGCTCTGGTCCGACCCCGACAAGGACATAACCGGATGGTCTGAGAATGACCGAGGTGTATCGTTTACCTTCGGACCAGACGTCGTTTCAAGATTCCTTCAAAAGCATGATATGGACTTGATTTGCCGCGCTCATCAGGTTGTTGAAGACGGGTATGAATTCTTCTCGAAGCGGCAATTGGTCACGCTTTTCAGCGCGCCCAATTACTGTGGAGAGTTTGACAATGCTGGTGCAATGATGAGCGTGGATGAGAGCCTGTTGTGTTCGTTCCAGGTAAGATATTTGTGCCCTTTGTTACCCATATGTTGCGCTGGACAAGCGGCTGATTTTCATGCGTCTCCAGATTTTGAAACCTGCCGAGAAAAAACAAAAGTACGTTTATGGCGGTCTAGGCGCGAGCAGACCTGTCACTCCTCCGCGGAAGCAAAAGAAGTAGAAGATCAATTACGAACTTTCTCGTGTGTAGCAGGTTCGGACGCAGATAAATCGACACTTTTATTTTTTCCCATTATCGAAATTACCACCACGCCGACAACTCGAAATATTCCTTCCTCCCACATCCTCCGCAGGTCGCCTGCCACCTTTCTCTCAAGTATTCGACCGCACAATTCTTTCGACTGGTACGAACGCCTCTTCGACTTCGCAAAACATAACATACGTTGCGCCTGGATTCAACCTTTTTTCGACCTCGCTACGATTCATTTAACGCAGACTTTTCTTTTCCCCCGCCCAGCTTCTTGCTTCATGAGCCTGACGACCTAGCGACTGGCGCCTACGTGGTATAGAAAAGTAACGGGGGTTTTCATGGCCTGGTTGCCGCGCACTGGGAAGTAGGGTTTGGGGGAGAGGATGGGTTTGTGTATATGACATTTTGACGATGTTGGGACGTATGGGGGGCATGTGTACTTGTCTGCGTGGCCGTGAGGCGACCGTGCTTCACCGCACGGCTTGCAAATGATTTCGTTTGGGTCCTGGAAATGGGTAAAGGGGGAAATGGGGGATCTTTCGGGAGCAGGATGGGGGGGATTATGCGAAAAAGGGGGGGAGGGGGGAGAGCCTCTTTTAAGTCCGTATGCCATGATTGTACCAAGAGTGGTGATTTTTGTAGTTTCGCACCCGCGTGTCCATGTTTCGGTCGCGGGCATGCTTGCTGATGAATGGGAGGGGCTGGGATTCGATTAATTTTCCTATTACTTCAGGTACTGAAATGCTGGTTGAGCTTCTCATATGACTTTAGTGCTGCACGCAGGGCTTGGCACGCATGATGGTGTTGGTGATTTGCGAATCTGTTTGTGAATGTGTGCTGTACAATCCTATCGTACATCTATATAATCCTTACAACCCATCTCTTACTACAAACAAGATGAACACTCATACCTTTCATCAACGCCCTCCCCTCAGCTCGGCACCACCTTACAAATCCGATCCAACGCCCTCCCCTCATCCAGCGCCCACCCCCCAGTAATATCGAGCTTATACATGCTCTTCCCCGCCTTCAATTTCAAAAACCCATCTCTCGTCCACGTCCTCTTAATCGCCACAAACATGCCAAAGAACGCCTGCGACATATGTCTAAACGGCGCTAAGAGAATGGACTTCTGCCTCTCCGCCGCCAGCTCCTCAGCCTGGCGCTGCGCGACCGCTAGGCGCTGCGCTGCTGTCTCGGGACGCGTGGCGGGGACGTAGATACTGTGGTTCAGCTGCAGGTCGCCGGGGGCGGCGGAGATGATCCGCGGGCCGAGGAAGGGGACGGGGAACATCTTGCGCAGCTCGATGTCGATGCGGAGTGTAGGCTGGCCGTTAGCCACGAGGGACTTGACGGGGTGCGCGGTGACGGAGCGGATCAGGCTCGCGGGCGCTAAGAGCAGCCAGCCGCCCATGGCGGCCATGAGGAAGCAGATCCCGCCGAAGGCGATGGGGACCCATGCTGAGAGGCCTTGGGGGGGTGCGTGGACGTTGGCGTAGTAGCTGAAGCCGGCGTAGGCGATGCAGAAGGCGGCGCCGGTGTAGGCGGCGACGATGTAGAAGGTGTGGGAGGGGGCGATGTAGAGGGGTGTTGGGGTGGACCTGGAGGCGAGTTTGGCGGTGTAGGATTGGTACGTTTGGGTTGGGAGGGTGGCAGCGGTGGGTTTGAGAGGTTGCTTTGGGAGAGGGGGTTTGGAGAAGGCTTTTTTGGCGGCCAGGCGGAAGGTGGTGGTGAAGGTGCGTGCGAGGGGAAGTCGTGGGATCGTTTGGAGGGGTGTCTGGTGGAGGCCGTTGAGGCCGATTCGAGAGAGAGGCGCTCGTAGGGATTGGAGACGCAGCATAGCGCTCCTCGTGAAGCAGGACATCTGGTAGAGGGTATTAGTTAGCAATGAAGGTATCGCGTCGCCATGTCGGCTTCAATGCAGCATCCACTCACCTTGGGCAGGCCTATTTGGGACGACTACCAATCCGCAAGGCTGCGGAGCTTGCAATAAAAATATCTCGGTGTTTACATTTATCCGAATCCCGGAGTATCATGTCCGCCGCGGGAATTTGGTGGGCGGGAACCTCAACAACCCTTTGGCGCCCACTTGAAGCTCTCTTGAGCCTCGCCAACTCAGCAAGCATGGCGTCAATTGCAGCGGCTTGCAGGCTGTCCTCACGGGCTGTTACAAGGCAATTGAGGAGAGATGTTCAATCGCGAGGTACGTGCGGTTTTGTCAATTCCGATGTCGCCGGTGGAAAATAGTTGAGCTTCATTTGCTGATTGTTACGGATTAGGCTACAGAAACTCTCGAGCAAACCTTGCCGCACAAAATTTCACAATGCCAGCACTGTCACCAACGATGACCGAGGGGAACATTGCGACCTGGAAAGTGAAAGAAGGCGATTCTTTTGTCGCTGGCGATGTCCTGCTGGAGATCGAAACAGATAAGGCTAGCATGGATGTCGAGGCCCAAGATGACGGCATAGTGGCTAAAATCATCAAAGGCGACGGTGCAAAGGGAATTGCAGTTGGCGCAAGGATTGGTGTTCTTGCTGAATCCGGCGACGACATAAGCTCGCTGGAGATTCCAGCAGAAGAGAGCGCTCAAGCTGAAGCACCCAAGGAGCAGGAATCGCCAAAAGAGCAACAACAGCCGGCGAAGGAAGCAGAGGCAAAGGAGGAATCCGCAGAGCCGGTTGCTGAGCCATCCCACAAAAGCACAAGAGAATACCCGCTTTTGCCATCGGTTGCTCACCTCATTCATGAGCACGGTATTGCCGCGTCGGACGTCGACAAGATCAAGCGTACCGGGCCCAAGAACCAACTCCTCAAGGGCGACATCCTTGCGCACATTGGCCGGGTTTCAAAGGCATACCCCAAGGAGCTTGCTGGCAAGGTCGAGAAACTATCCCATCTCGACCTCAGCAACATCAAGATTGCGCCACCGAAAGAGGCACCAAAGAAGGCCACGCCTGCACCAGCAGCTGAAGCACCAGTGGAGCAAGATACTCAAGTTGCTCTCCCTATTTCCATGGCCGCAGCACTCGAGGTACAGGCCCGCATCCAGAAGAAACTTGGCATTCACCTTCCCCTCTCAACCTTCATCGCTCGCGCCTCCGACTTTGCCAACGATGACCTGCCACGTTCCAAGAACGCAAAGCCATCACAGGACGAACTCTTTGACGACATCCTTGGCCTCAACACCATCAGCAGCTCTTACGGCGTCCGTGGCAACTTCTTGCCACAGATTACTGCCCTGCCACACACTGCCATGGCCACAGTGCCTCGCGTGAGGACCGTGAAGCAAGACGTCGATGTCCTGGACTTCCTCACTGGTAAGGTCAGGAGCACGGCGCCCAAGCGTATCCCTGCCACGCCACTGCCAGGACCAGCGGCGACGACGAACATTTTCAGTGTCAGCGTGCCAGTGGGAGATGAGAGGCAGGGAATGGTTTTCCTGGAGAGAGTGAAGGAGATCTTGGAGGAGGAGCCGGGAAGACTTGTGCTTTGAGGGTGGAATTTACACCAAAATGTATTGATATGGAATTCCAGAAGAATATAATAGAATTGGTCACATAGTTGCCTTATCTTCCAGTGGCCTCGCCTGCTTCCGGTCTCATCTGCAACGATGAAGCACCCAGCCATTTCTTTAACAACATCCGCTTATATTCACCTACTGCCTCTATTTAGTTGAGTTCATGACTTACCTAGGAAGATGCTCTACAGAACTAGTGCAACAGAGTTTATGGTTTTTTCTAGGAAACAGCTTTCTAAGAATGTGTTTATTACTCCTCTAAGCAGTTTCAAGAGTAGTCACTTATTTTTTGTGCCATGGCACAAATAAACGCAACCCAACTGCTTGATGCTTACATCCCATTGGCGGTTATGGTGCTCATTTAGGCCAAAAGCCGACGCCGTGATGCTATATATATATTAACAGGATCAAAAAGACGCTGTGATGCTATAAATAGACTAACAAGAGGATGAGAAATCCAGCACATTGCAAACACAAGGACCGTATTTCTCATAAAGGTGCCTTATTATATCTCCATTGATTGTAGAACCCCGGTAAAGTGACCCATCATTGGTAAACCCCAATAGTTCCCCAATCTCATGACACAAGAACGATAATATAAGAGATATTGCAGGAGTAAGGAGAGGTACGAGCCGAAACGCGATGATTTGCTAGAACTGTAAAAATGTCCCTGAGCATTTCCTACGAGTTCTTTGTTTTTATAGTAGAGCGGCCTAGCATTCTTACCCTTCTGGGTCACATTCAAAAGCTCGTTGCCAAAGATCCACGTTTCGCTGTTGACCTTGGTGAATAAAGGAGCAGCTGTAGCTAAAGAGAGCAAGTTGAGCAGCAGTGCTGCTTGAAAGAAGTGGCCCTTCATGCCTAGCGCCTGGGAAAGATGTATCGATTATAAGAGCTCCTGCTGGCCACTGTACGGTTCACTCATTTGTCTGAGGTGAGAAATATTCCTATAGATGCAGTGTTTCTTGAAGTTGATCTATTTACTATAGCGAATATTGTAGTTGCCGCTATCGAGGTCATTGAGTGGTCCTCCTTACCTTCCGATCGTCTATCTCTTGGTCTAAATTCCCTTGGTAATGACCAAGGGAATCCATTGTCTTGGAAAGTATCCCTCGGCTGCACAGTTATATCTTCCCATCGACCTCAGAGGTCAAGATACATATCCACACTGCTCCTTGAATACGCCACTGGTCCCGATGCATTGACACCACCCCCATCAAACAATATCAAATCATCACACTGGCTTCCTAATCCCTCACCATTGACCCATCCCGGCTCCCAATACCAAACTCCTCGACCGTAACCATTAGGAACACTTCTCACAATACTCTGAACCGTCCTAACCCATTGGGCCTGCCCCTGCGGACTGAGTCCCAATTTCACATGATCAGAAGTATTGTTGAGCTTAGTGCAGAGCACAGGATAATCAGTCTCAGCGACATGTACTGCCTTTTGAAACCTTCTGCTTAAGGTAACAAGTGTTTTGCGCAGGTTTTCCCAGGTTGCATTGTCCCCATTCCATGGATAGAAGCTAATGCCAAACGAATCCCAATCCTCTGTCTTGAATTTTCCTGTAGCGATTAGAGTCTCATAGAATGATGCAGTCATCGTGTAGTTCCAGCCAAAACTGGTATGAAGCATGATTTCCGGAGTAGCGACCCCGGAGGAAACTGCATCATCAACGCCTCTGCGCGCAGACGTGAGCAGAGTTGCGAAATTCGTGAAATTTGAAACACGGGCCTGGGTGTCGAGTATATCTGGGTCAGCGTGACCGAGTGGCCAAAGCAAGCCGTGGGTAACCTCATTCCCGAGACTGACAATCGCGACAGAGACACCGGCGTCCTTGAAAGAAATGAGCGTATCCTTCACGTACTTCCGAAGGGTGTCTGAGAGAGGACCAAGGTGATCGGGCCAAGCTTTAGGTGTTATTTGATGCCCTGGGTCTGCCCAATTGTCTGACAGATGAAGATCGAGATAGATCTCATATCCTTGCTGATAGAGACGGGATGCGAGCCTAAGGGTGTAGTTGAGGCCGTAATCCCCTGCGGGCGGATTAACCCAAAGGCTTGCGTGTAGTTAGTGTCTATAAACAGTATATGATGCAGGAACGGCTTAGTCTAAATACCGGAGACGAGCGCTATTCATCCCCCCATCTCCCAAAATATGCTCAAGCGGCCTGGTGACATTACCCCGTGCGGTATCTTTGTATGTGATACCATGCTCTTCCTCAGACAACAACGAAGAAATATCGTGCCCTTTGTAGAAAGTGATTCCAGAATTTGAGTGAGATTTGTCTCGTGCAGCATGTGCAGGAATAATAGCGCAAAGGGCAAGAGTGCAGAAATTCGACAGCTTCATTGTTATGATATTTCTCGTGAGATATAGTCCAGAAGCAAGTGAAACTTTAGAAGCATAGGAAGTAGATATATATATGTGAAATATGACAGTAACTCGGCCTAACTTCTATATTCTGTCAGGATGCCCCGCTATCCCCCGCAACATCCTGTACCTTGTAATTTTGGGGCCTCCATGCTCGGCCTTCTCGTTAGAAAGACTACCGAGTGGTCATCAATCAACCATACTTAGTGTGCCATTATGTGTCTTGGCTAAGATCGCTGTTGGTGACCAGCAGGTCGCTGCGCGTTAGCTTATTAACACTCTTAACCACTGGCATAGATGACAACCAGACGTGGGATTTGAGCCATAGTTGAACCCGCAACTGCCTTGATATCCTTGCAGGCCCATGCCGCCTGCTCTGAATCTCCGCTATAGCGTCATACGTCAGGTACAACGCTAACTTTGGTCTGCTCTCCTCGCCAGCCCGATTTATAGATCCGCTTTGGCTTCCTCTCCAGCCCACGCCCTTCGAATAAGTTCTCGGATCGAATCTCTCTCAATTGGCCGTGGGTTGAAATAAGGGTGGCTCACTGCAATATCTGCAGCCTTGTCAATATCTCCCTCCTTGAACCCGAAATCTTTCAGTCCCCGTTTGACCTCGAGCTTTGTTAGGAGGACGTTAAGACCATGGACGGCATCGCCGTTGCTCTCGGGGAGCACGCCGGCCAGCCTTTTCATTACATCAGGGATCATTGGGGCATTGTATGCTAGAACGTGAGGCAGCATGATCGTGTGGGTTTCCGCATGGGGCATATTAAACGATCCTCCAATGGTGTGGCAGATTTTATGGTGGAGGGCCATCCCAACTGATCCGAGACACACGCCACAGAGCCAAGCTCCATATTGGGCTGTTGTGCGGGCGGCAACATCTGAGGGCAACTTTGTGATAATAGGAAGGGACTCCGCGAGAGCCTTAATGCCCTCAAGGGCAAGAAGGTTTATAATAGGGTTGGTATTCTGAGCGTAAAGCGCCTCCACTAAAATCTGTCAGCGAGACTAAACATGGACAGGCACTACAGGCACTACAGGCACTACAGGAGCTTACCTGAGTGCGCAATTGCATTCACGCCACTCGTGGCACTCAGTGCCCCGGGCAGTGTCATGGTGAAGTCGACATCGTAGATAACAGTGCCTGGGAGAATTTTAGGATCGCTCTTAGTCTTCTTCTGTCCATCTGCCGTCTCGCCTAAGATCGGAGTCATTTCTGACCCAGCGTACGTTGTCGGTATACAGATATGAGGCAAACCAGTACGAATACTGATAGCCTTTCCAAGTCCGATTGTACTTCCACCTCCAATTGACACAACAGCGTCTGCCTTTACGGACTTTGCAAATTCAACCGCCTTGTCAGTGATGTTTGTCGGCGTGTGCATCTTCGCCTCAGAGAAGATCCCGGCGATCTTGCCATCAAGATTCGTCTTCAATGTTTCCGCTTGATTGACCTGTCCTGGAGTCGAGACAAGCAGAGGTGCAGTCAGTTTCTGACGGGAGATTTCCGTAGAGAGCTCCTTGACAGTACCGCTACCAAAGATAACCCGCGCAGGGGAGGCATTGTAGACGAAGTTTTGCATGACACTCATGATGCCGAGGAGACTCTTTCTCGGGTCAAAGTAAGGATGAAAGGAAAGAAGAAGAGAGAAGGAGATAAATCGTGCTGTTAACAAATGAAGACTGGTAAGTCTTGTGATCTTCAAATGAGTTTACAGACTATAAGATGCCGGGCCGGGCCCCTTCCGGCCGCCGGAAGGCAGCTACGCCAATACCAACACCTTCCGGAAGGCATTTCAAGCAACAACACCACCCCGCCGCAATGGCAATCCCAGACCTTCCGAAACAAAGTGATCCGTCATTCCAAAATCACAACGTTCATTAGGAACTATTGTGTGGTCAAAAAGGTATCGCTGCACCTAGACGGCCTCTATGTATAATCGCATGGGTTTGCTAGGCCTATATACACATAGGGCGCTGCTAACAAACTTGTTGGCAAACCTTGCGATTTTATCACTCAATCGAACTTCTTTCATCAAAGAATAACAATGATGGGCCGCTATCCGGCCCCCGTTCAACGAACGGGAACGGAAAAACTAGTACTCTCTGTCTTGCTCTAATTGCATAATATCACATCGCCCCAAACCAAGAGTTATCATACATTAACCCTTCAATCGGTTCGTCGCCGACTACAAATCCCTCCAGGGCGATGGGATCCATCATGCTCGCCCAGATCCCGCTCATCGAAGGATTCATCCCCCAAGTAGCATCATTCATATTCGATTGCGCTGGACTTAGTAACCCCTGATCCGCCCCTATACTTCTGTCCCTTTCAAATCTAGGCACAGGATCCTGCGCATGACGGATATCCTGGCGCTCAAGCCGCTGGCGCTGCCGAACGTGCCTCTGTGTAAATTCTAGTAGTTCCTGGATGAGGTCGAAACAGCGGCGTGCAACGCGTGCTTCGTCCATAGAAGATAGGATATCGAGGGATTTCTGGACGTCAGCGAGCAGGTCTTCGGTGGAGACAACGCTATAGTCGAGCAAGATCAGGTATAGGATGATTGTGGTGGCGTAGATCGTGTAGGTGGTGTTGTAGCGCCACGAACGGAAGTAGTGGCGGTGGAGGTAGGACTCATAGAGGAGGCTGATTGTGCGACGGGCGGCGGTGAGGCAGGCCTCGACGTTGGCGCCGAAGTCAACGGACTGTTGAACGTCGGATGCGGCTACGAATGGCCGATGCAGCAGTATTTTGGCATTTTGATATCCTACGAGACAACTTAATTTGCTACCATTTACTGTGAATAGATGAGGGGCTTACGGAGTTCTAAGACAAGCTTTTGCTTGCCAACCCATTCAGGCTCTTTTAGAGCATTCGAACCAGGACCGAGCCATGAAGGAAGGTTGTTTCTCCATTCTGTAAAGCATGAGTCCAGCTCAAATGCAATCTTCGATTTTTCTAGCATGGATAGATGTTTTGCCTCATGGTATATCTCTTTCGATGCTCTTAATAGAAGCGCTGCAAATTTAACCATTTCTGGAATGATGGCGACGTGTTTTGCTTCAGTATTGGTTTTAGCGGCGTTTGATGTGCCCTTAAACTCGTCCACATGGTCAGTTTATGCGATATTTAGGTAGAGTTCAATTGGAATAGCATACACTGATCTCAGGGAAGGGAATGTCATAACTTGATGGATTCAACAGACTGCTCATTCGACCAGAGGAAGAGCACATATCACTGTGAAAATGTTTGTCAGTTGCAGGGGAATAAAAACGCCAGACATATAGCATAACCTTACACTTCCTGAGAATATATTGCCCTACATGAGAGGTAGACTTGTCAGTACTGCTTGACACAGGGAGATTTGGAATTCGGACAATGTTGTTAAGATCATAATAATTAACTCACCACCAAGTTTTCCTCGCAGAGTTTCGCCATTCGACCGATTGAGGCATCGATGCATCTGGTAATCCTATGGCAAGTGCCGTACGTACAGCCATCCCACTATACATATAACAAGCATGAGGCTTCAAGGCATTCTGCCAATACAGTGACTGCAGAGAAACTTGAATCAGTAGCGTCTCCTTCTAGATAGCTGAGCTTTAAGTGATGACTTACCATCAACATTAGTGTTTGAGCGCTTTCTAAAGAACAGACTTCGAAGCAGTCCCCAAGTAACCTTTTTGATCTATCAAGAAAGATTCTCGAAAGCTGGATAGACGTGGTAGCTGTTGACATATCACTATGACTAGCAGCGAGATCACGATCTAGCTGCTTCTTATGGCCCGTAAATGTGTCCTGGCTCCCTATGAGTGATCCAACAGCCAGGATAATGTTGTAGAGCGCCACGAAATGCAGGTCTCCTCGGGACACTTCCGTCAGAGGCCATCGTGACCAAATCGTTGTTTCACACCGTGCCTCAAACTGCGTTTGGGACAAAAAAGGATGAATATAATACAAATTGGTGAAGAAGAGTCTCAAGTATTCCTTCTCTATTACCAACTCGGTACAACTTCGTCCGTAATTATCGCTTGCTTGATTGGTCGGGAAAGTTCCTCTCCTGTAAGGATGAGCAGGACCGACTCGTTCTGTCTTGTTTGTCAACTCGGCAGTTTGAGGACCACCCGTTTTTGCGAATTCATTTGAATCTGTAACTCTATTTTGGTGGTGACTGCGAACAGAAGTAGAAGTGTCTGGCCGTGTATTTTCTTTATGCGTGACAACGAGGAGTCTTGAATTTGGTTCACTGAGAGATGCTTCATCATCGTAGAGCAGATTCACGATAGACAACCTATCCGTCCCCAGTGGACTCTTGCTGGCCGTCTGACTGTCTCCTGCTGGATGATAGGGATCGAGTCCGGAGTTACGCATGGGTCCTTCTGAGGTAGCCGCAGTTGTTAACAACTCTGACTGTTGGCATGGCGCAAAATTCCCACCGGCAGACAGCTTTGAGCGGGCGTGGGCAAACAGTTGTCCGAGGAGGGCGAAGTTTGACGAACGCCCATAGTATTCTCTACCCGTTGTGTGCTGATTGACATCGCGTAAAGGCTCGCTCTCTTGCGGATTTCCGCCGGAGACAGTTTCCAGATCCTCTAAACTGGAGTTAGATTCGTCACGGCTTACCCCGACATAGCGCAGACTAACCTCCTGAACCTGAGAGTGTCAACTCGCCTCGCTCTCTTTCTCTGTCTTGAAGTGAGGTATGCGATATAGGGGGCGTGCTGCCTCCATATAAGATCCCTTCTCCCATTTCTGCAGTGCTAAAGTTTGGTGATTTAGATAAAAGTCTCCGGGCACTTGGAGCTTCTGATACTTCTGGTAAAACTGCTAGATCTAGAGTTTCTGAGACCGTTGCAAGCGGGGCCTTCTGACCCTGGTTTTGCTTCGTACCGTGCGCTAATCGCCTCCCCCGATTCTTCTTCTCGTAGACACAAGTCCAGCCATGGACTACGCATCTATTAGCACAAAACTTGAAGTCTTGAAACAAGAGAATTCCGAATGCGAATACACGACCTGACGACCCTACCGCGGTCGCAGAGCCGGCGTAGAAGCTGTGCAGAAGTCTCTACATACATTCACAGTTTTTACATGGTACTGTCTGACCGCACTATGTGGAATGAGCAGGTTAGCCCAGGGAATCGCATTATATAGAAATGTTGAGCGCGCCTTTGCTTTTTTAATTTTGCACATTTGGCATGCTTGCGGTACACGTGCCTGGGACCTACGATTCTCCGGAGGAGCTATTTAACCCGTCAGTCTACTGCACTGGTGAGAAATGGCAAAGAAACGAATGATTGTTACAGGCAGAGGTGGTCTCCATTGTGCTTAGGAGCCAGATGTATGACAGTGTGGTATTCTGCAGGGCGACACCAAGTCACATGAAGTCGTTTCGCTGGTGGGTGACAGACATCGATAGCAAAAGGATGGCTAAAGTATCAATACTACGTTGATGAGCAGGCGAATTTTAACCGTTGATGAAATGATTAATGAGGAAATTGTCATACTTAAACGGGTGGGACTGAACTGTGGAGCGCAACGAAACGGCAATTGTAAGCACTGACAGAGCAGACAGTAATTCCTGGTGGTCGTCAAATAATATCATGTGACTACGTGATCTCATCAGATATTCGAGACTGCTCTTTCCTGGAGCAAACTCCGGCGGCTGGTAATTCTCACCTCGGCAGTCGGATCGGTGGCTCCACAACAGTCACAGTATACACTATAGCACCGCAGAATATATAAAACGAATCAAGTGAGCTACTATACTATCTGATGGCCTACGTAGTATTTGAGGGGCCTGCCCAAAAACAGCGAGCTGCTAATACACTTTCACGGCAATGCTTAGTTAATCGAATGAATACTGTATTATTCTAACTAATCATTGATACAGCCATCTGTCTTTCCCACGCGCACAAGACAGTCATCTAGATAACTCGTAAGCCCCTTACCATCCCCGATTGCGCATATAGTTCCCACATAGCCATCTGGCCTAATCACAACTACGGCTCCCCTTGTTGTGTCTACGCCGTACTTGCTGTACACCTCCCCAGTGGCACCAAAAGTTCTCATTTCAGCGTCTCGTTTCACGCACCTGGGAAGGTCAACCCATTCGAATCGATTCTCGCGCGGAGGATAAAGGATGAGAAGCTCTAATACTCCTGCAGGGTATTGAGGCATGATGGAATCGCATAATTGAACGAGGCAATCTGCTGATGAGCTTCCGGTGCATGTGAGGTCTCGAGCTGTGAAGACAAGGATGCGGTATCGACCGACCGACGAAAGTTCTAGCATTTCGTTAGTTGCTACGAAGTGAAAAATAATGGTATTGATATGTTTGCACTCACCATCTTGGAGATGCCGGGGGTTTGCATCCGCAAATCTCGTCACGATGCTGTCGTTGATTCGTCTTCCAGCCTTCAATGTGCCTCCTAGGAAATCGGCCCCTTCTATCAAAGTCTTCCCCGCCTCAGACACGCAGGAGCTTCTCACCAATCGACTTTCTAGGTACTCAATACCACAGCCACTTGTGAAACCGCTCCCATCCAGGAATATCTCGAGGAAGTCATCGTGTGTCAGACCGCCAGCCTCTGTAGCCCCCTGCACCTCAGAAATCTGGCCTGAGAACATAGTGGAAAACTTGGTGTCAAAATCAATGAGTTGTCTGGCTGTGGTCAAGCGTTCTTCGCCAAATGTTGAGAGAATTGGATCGGATTGCTTCGCCGTTTTTGGTGAGAGCCCATTAATGTTGTGTACGAGCTTCCATGACAGATTGTAGGAATCCATCATGGAGACATTCATACCTTGGCCGGCTTTTGGACTGTGTGTGTGGCAAGCTTGCAAAATTATTATATTAGCCAAGGGGGCACGATGTAGATTTATGGCAACTGCAGCTTACCATCACCGACAATGAATACTCGCTCAATACCCTCGCCATCTTTCATGGTAAATTCTGGGGTCATTCTCTGGCCAATTTGGTACGCAGCGAACCAGTCTGGTTCAGTACCAGCCTTCACGCCAATCTTGTATGGATACATGACCTTCTCAGCCTGCGACAGAATAGACTGATAGGTTATAGCAGAACGACGTTGTTTCGAGCTGGCCTTGTGAGCTTCCTCGGCTTCCACATCCTCATTGACGTCTGTCGGTATCTGTTCCTTGATTTGTACATAAAGCCGAGTGAGGTACTCGCCAGTGGCTATTCTTTCCCTTGGGATGATCATAATGGATCCTGCATCGGAATGGATGGCGCAACGTTTTCGAACATCGGGGAAGTCCGTTTCGCAGACGAAGTCTAATACCCCCCAAATATGGTCTGTTGTCTCTCCCTCAAGTTTCAAGCCCATGCTCTTACGGACACGCGAATGTGCACCATCTGCTCCTACTAGATACTTGGATCGGACAGTCCGGGCCCCTGCGTTGAAATCCTTATTTGCTCCACCTATCGGGGAACTAAGCGTGATCTTGACAGGGTACTCTGGATCAGAAGCTGCATCTATTTCAAAATGCTCGAAGTTGGTAGAGCGAATAATTCCCCGTTTCGAGTATTGGCGAAGGTTCTCATCCAAAATTCGCTCAATGCGCCCTTGGTGAATGGTGATTTCATGCTTGAATCTTGCATCAACCACAACGTCTGGTACAAACGAGGTCCGCTCAATGCCTCTACTGCCAGATTCGGTTGCCTTGGCACCGTTGGATCCATTTGTCACGGCGTTGGCTGAATTGCTTTTAGGGTTCCAGAAAGCTACCTCTGTCATATGACAGCTCTCTGTTAATATTTCGGCTGCGAGATTGAGACTTTGAAAGACCTCGAGTGTGCGCGGTTGGAGACCATCAGCTTGACCAGCTTTTAGGGTTCCAGGTTTGGAATCGAAGCAGATCATAGACTCGTCAGACAGTCCATAACGGGCGAGTAAAGTAGTGAGGAACAGGCCTGCTGGTCCTGCCTAGGGATTTGGTCAGTCGAGCCGCCACGATACACTCTCAGCTTTTCACTTACTCCGATCACAACAACTTCGTATCTTTCTGCTTCGTCGGCGCCATTTCTTATCAACGGCGGGGTGAGCCGAGGAAGGGGAGGTGCAAAGGAAGGCAAAATGCGAAGATCGCGCCATGAGCTTGATGTCTCAGTAAAGACTGGCATTGTAGGATTCGAAGAATTTGATAGAAGATTTACAATAGGAGAACAGCAAGCCCAGCAGAAAGAATGTTGATCCGGGTTTTATTTAAAAGAAAAGAGAGTAGTTGTCAGTGAGATTGATCTTTAACATTTCCTTGTGAGATGATCTTCGTCACGGCTGACCTGTGAATTTGAAAACCCCACAGATCCCCGGAAGATTGAAAAGCAGACATCCGGGAAACTGAGGGGTCGATAAAACATGGCCCGTTAGGTATATACTTTGTCCGGATGTGTAGGTAGATGTTGCGGCGAGGCCTTCCTACCGGACTCTGTCTCGTCCGCCAGTCGGTAGTCCACACCGTTGAAATCCCGGCCTGGCAATCAGTTCTTTAGTCAATCTCATCCTATGTAGTAGTACAGTACCTCTTTGGCGGGTCCATCTTTCGCATTTTGTAGCTCATTTGTCCAAGTGGCTATTGGGTGCGAGTGTTGAGGATTTTAGAGACTGTGGCCCAACCGCCTAGCAGGGGTGTCTAGCGCTGCCGTGAGTAAACCCAGCAACATCAGACAAAATGGATGCCTTCCGGACGGACAGGCACAACTCTAGGGGATGATGAAAGTGCACCCCAAACTAGATATCTAAAAAAGCGGAGGGTCGGGCGAGTGGGGACACCGTCAAACACTCCCTTAACTACTCTAGAGCAAGTAGATGGCCAATAAACTCTGCATGGGCATGCCATGCTACTTCGACACATGGCGGCACAATTGAGTTGGACTTCTGTCTGCTTTGATATGTGTATAAACTTACTTTACACGATAGGTGACCCAAACTCAAGGAGAGAATCCCTTAAGGAATATATTCTTACAATGCTCTCGCACAGACAGATCGATTATTGTTAGCCCACTAACTTACATGTCTTTCTCAGTTGATAAACTATGATAGCCGGCAGCGTTAATTAGTGCGTACCAGTCCTCCACACTCGCCGGGTAACCGTGTGCTTTGAGACAAGCTATGTAACTATTCCCCAGCTTCCCCGGTTCCCCGCATTCTCCGCCAGTGTTGCGTGGCCCCCCCCTGTCTTATTAGACCTCTAAAGCATAAGAAGCCTTCCTCCCCGCTCTTCGCCTCAGTTTTCAAATGCGTCTAAGGGAACCTTATAAAGTCGTCAACATTCTTCTCATTTTCCATTTGAGCATTTGAGCATTTGTGCTTTACTCTTGCTCAATCCCCTCCCTTCCTTCATCGACGTAGCATATCCGATTTCTAGAACCGAGAGGCGTGACCATACTACCACTATGTCCAACGACGAAAAAGACTTTGCTCACAGTGCAGATGGCAATTTGACCAACCATGTTGAAACAGTCGTCGACCTAGATAAGCTCGGTGAGCTTGAAGGTTACGCTCTCAACCCTGAGCTCGGCCATGTTGACTCCCGACATCTCAAGACCAGCTCCGACGGTCGAACAACCCTCATCCCCCAGCCTAGCGATGACCCCAATGATCCATTGAACTGGAGCCAGACAAAGAAGAACGCTATTCTCTTTGTGGTATCTTGTACTGGTATGACCAGTATTAGCTAGTGAGGTTTTACTTCACGGTTCTGACTTTGCGTAGCTTTCTTGCCAGATTATGGATCTGCCGTTGGTGCTGTCACTCTCTTGCCACAAGCTGCGTAAGCATTTGTTATCTTGTCTTGACATTTACTTGTCCACATGCCGATCCTAACGATATACTCAGAGACTGGGGTTTGACTCCAGACGAGGTCAACCACTCTCAAGTAGGCAACGTTTTCATGCTCGGCGCCGGTGGTGTGGTAGCAGTTACTCTCTCTGCATACTTTGGAAGATATCCGGTTCTCTTCTACTTTATCGTCCTGGCAGTAGAAACCGCAGCCTGGTGTGCAGCAGCCACGACCTTTCCTTCCTTCATGGCCGCCCGTATCCTCAACGGCTTCTTCTCAACCGTGGCACAAGGTGGTGGGCTCATGTTCATTAAGGATATGTACTTCTTCCATGAGCACGCTCGAAAAATCAACATCTGGTCCGCATTCATCATTCTCTCGCCTTACTTCGGACCCATGTTCACAGCGTTCATACTTGATACCATTCAATGGCAGTGGGCATTCGGTCTCTACACTATAATGACTGGCGTCTGCCTCATTTTTATTATGATATTCGCGGACGAAACATACTACGATCGCCGAATTCCTATAGACGCGCAACCGGCCCGCGGCTCTCACGTCAGCCGCATGCTCGGCATCGCTCAATGGAAGAGTCGTAGTCATCGCAACACCATCGGCCAAGCTCTCCTACGACCTTTCATTGTTATCAGCAAGCTGCCGGTATTTTTGACCGTCGTTTATTACATGCTTACATTTGCCTGGGTTGTCGGCATCAACACCACGCTCTCAATCTTCGTGACCCCATTATACAGCTTTGGACCTAAGCAGATTGGTAAAACAGCCTTGGGCTCCTTCCGTCTGCATTGCTAACCACCACAGGTTTCTTTTATTTTACTCCCGTCGTCGCCGCTCTTCTTGGAGAATTGGCCGGGCATTGGCTCCATGATTTCGTAGCTCGAATGTCGATGAAACGCAACCATGGCATTTTCGAGCCCGAGGCTCGTCTCAACGTTATCTGGTTCAGCACGCCATTAATTATCGCGGGTTTGATCCTCCTCGGATTTTGCTTGGAGGAGAAATATCATTATATGGTTGCCTCCGTTGGATGGGGACTGTATGTTTTTGGCGTCATGATAACCACTGTCGGCGTCAATGCTTATAACCTAGATTCGTACCCCGAGGTGAGACGGCAAACCATTCCAAAATTCTTTTCAGGCACTGACATCTCTTCCCAGGCTTCGGGGGAAGTTGCATCATGGGTCAATTTTGCACGTACTGCAGGTGGCTTTATTATTTCATACTTCCAGGTACGTATGACGCGAATTCTCACTTTCGGTTTCCAAAACTAATTGTAAACAAGGTCACCTGGGCCAACGAACAAGGCACCAAAAAATCTCTCGGCACTCAAGCCGGTATCTGCGCCGCTGGATTCATCATCATATTAATTCTTCAACGACATGGCAAGAAGCTGCGGGCTTGGGCTGGGCAACCAAACTTTAAGACGGATTGAGAGAATATATCAGTTTATTATTAGTGGGCTACTTAGGTTGTTGAATTCAGATCATTTCCCAAGACATGACGTATGGTGTATTATAGTAGTGGATAATAGCAACCAAAACAGGAACAGTCTTTGTTTGTGTAGAGGTGTAGAGCATGTATATAATTGGAAACTTTATTGACCATCTTAACAAAATGATATAAATGATGTGAGGATTACTCGGTCTAGTATTACTCGAGATTTTAGTGAGTAAGTTGGCTCGATGCTCCTCACCCCTGAGTACTCTGTGCGCAGCTAGGCGCGAGGCTTGGTAAGAGGAAAGGGAGATGTTTGGAGGGGAATAGAATGGCCGCTATGGAAATGTCTCACATGGATGTGTTGTAGAGGAGGGTGGAGAGGTGAGTGTTCGTGTATTATGTAGATTAGGATTACAGCGTGCTCGAGCTTCGGATGACGTCTGGGCAGTTATCAATATGATAATAGGCAGTTGCTTAGAGATATCTTGATATGATGTCTAAGACTATAACGCCGCAAAACATGATACGTATCAATCAAGATCAGGCACAGGTAAATGGTCAACCAACTTGACCTTCTTACCTGGAAATAAATCCGCCATCGCCGTCAATGCATTGCTATCCCTCAATCGCTGCGTCTCGTCGTCCGATACCAGTACGAAATCACGCGATATCAGCGCCGTACCTTCTTGAACGCCGTATTCCTTTGCCTGCTCCGCGGAGACACTTCCAAGACTTTCGATCAGGGAGTCTTTCACCCCGAAGACGGCGTCGGATGTGAGGTAGGGGTCAGGATGGATATATAATGCCCTACATATATATAAGATCAGCCCACGCTATAGTTGAAATTGTCGCGTCCGTCTCAGCGACAACGTGATGGAGTGATGGAATGCGGACAAGACTCACGTAATCAAGTGATCCCAACCCTCCTTCTCAAACATAAAATGCATGTGAGCCGGCCTCCAGGGATGTCTTTTCAGGAGCTTGAGCAACTTTCCCACCGGCCCATCATGAGGAATCGGATAGCTGACCGGCACTATCGCCTTGAACCAGAATTTGCCTTCCTCATCGCTCGTCATGACACAGCGCCCATCGGGGCCATCGCGCTCCGCATACTGTACATCGTAGTGCCCGCTGCTGTCCGTCTCCCAAATGTCGATTTTGACACCTTCGATTGGCGCCCCAGACGGGTCTTTGATGGTGCAGAGCACAAGGCAGGGATTGCCTTTGGGATCAGATGAGATGTCGCCGCCGGAAGGGACGAGCTCGGCTTCGTGACTGTGGAATGGCCCTAGTACAGAACCCTCGGTGCTGGAGGGGGGTTTGGGGTGGTCGATTGCGTCAACGAGGAGGGAGAGGCCAAGGATGTCGGAGAGGAGGATGAATTCCTGAGTTGCCGTGTTACGTTGCATTCTACCAAAGAAAGCAATAAAGGTTGGTAAATAAACTTACATGTCGGACATCGCTGCTGATCTGCCCGACGGTGACGAGGAAGTCGAGGGCAACTTTCCATTCTTGTGTACTAAGCCTGGTCTCGCGTGCAAAGTCGTGGAGATGCGTGACGAGGCGCTCGAAGAGATACTTGACGCGCTCGCTTTCGCATTGCGAGTTTATGAGGATCGTATTTTGGGTGATGTTGTCGATGTTCATGTCCTTGACGTCTGGGACGTTTACCTCTGTAGGATCCATGATTGCTAAGGAGGGTTTTTCCTGTAGATTACTGTCGCTTGGTATAACTACCTATACTATTAAAAGTTTTATTGAAAGACCCAAAGACTTAGTATGTATTAACTGAGCTTATGAGAGTTCTTATCAATGAACTTTAGAGCTATGACTTTTAGCTAGGGTGGTACTGCGGGAAGGGTGCGTCCTTCAGGCGGGGTTAAAATTGGGGATTGGTGCCTGCCGCCGGAAGGCAGCGACGTTCCGGCAGTTGTGCAGGGTGGCGGGGAAGAGTACTCGGCGGGGAAACCGCTTACTTGGTTTCAGTCAGCACCCATTTACGGTTATGTAAAGTGGGGCATATGTAAGGTGGGGCAAACTGGGAACTAAGCACTGACTGATGATGTGCAATCCTCGATGTACTCTTTGTAATCTGTTATAATACCTCAATGGAGTTAACCTAATAGGTATATTAATTTTTTATTTGTCGTTATCCCATGGACAGAGAATTAGTATATAATGCCGTCCCACCTACTTTCCTGTGCATATCATCCCATCCAGTAAACAACGATAAAATCACACAACAATCCCCATCTCCACCACAACCGATATAAAAATGGCGCCTAAAGTAGCAATTGTCTTCGTGGGTTCCCATCGCCGTCTTCCAGTACTGATATAACGACTTGAACTGACATAGTCCTCGTTTCTAGTACTCTATGTATGGGCACGTCCACACGCTGGCGATTGCTGAGCAGGAAGGTCTCAAGAAAGCCGGCATTTCTGCCGATATATATCAGTAAGGACAAGTCATATCCTTCTGCAATGCCACATGCTTACCGCAATTTTTCCATAGAGTCCCAGAGACCCTGCCACAAGAGGTTCTCACGAAGATGCACGCTCCTGCTAAGCCAAACGTCCCAGTTATCACCCCCGAAATTCTCGCGACTTATGATGCATTCTTGATTGGTATCCCAACTCGTTACGGAAACTTCCCAGCGCAGTGGAAGAATTTCTGGGATGCTACCGGCGGTCTGTGGGCATCTGGAGCTCTGTGGGGCAAGTACGCGGGTGTCTTCGTCTCTACTGCCGGACCAGGCGGTGGACAGGAGAGCACTGTTATTTCCGCCATGTCTACTCTTGTACACCACGGCATCGTCTACGTCCCTCTCGGATACAAGACTGCCTTTGAGCAGATCTCGAGACTGACCGAGGTCCACGGAAGCTCTCCTTGGGGAGCTGGAACCTACGCGGTAAGTAACTATGCTATCTGCGCCTTGATGGGGATGAAACTGACGTGTGTGTCGCTTACCAGGCATCCGATGGATCCAGGCAGCCAACGCCCCTGGAATTAGAAATCGCAACTATCCAGGGAGAGAGCTTTGGAAACACGCTCAACAAGGTCAACTTCGCGTGACTCGCTGGCCCACCGAGTAGAACTATCGCCACTGGAGACAGCTCGAATGCGGTGGGATCGAACAACAGAGGTCGGAATGTGAAGGAAGCAGGAAATGACGCCAGCAATAAAGCTGCGGTCCAACGGGAGGGCGAAGAGTCCAAAGAAGGGCCCTGTGGCCTGCCCATGAAATGTTCCATTCAGTGAAGGTAGCAGAATCGTAATTCCTCTCGTTACTATAAACTGCTTGATATATAGATATATGAAATATATACTTCGAAGACACACCTTCGTGAAACAAGGATCTTACACTGTTAAGATTAACACACATTTTCTAGAGGAACTAGACTGAGCGTTTACTTCCTTTGTCTACATGATCATAACAGGACCGCTTTTGATTTACCTATAGAATATATCTCATGCTTAACTTGTATTTGACATATTTGACCACTGTTCTGTTATCACGTTCTCCAAGTAGCTCGCGCTTTAGTTCTCCGAAGATGGCGTGTGGCCATAGGTCCAGGACCTTCTTCCTCGTAGTCAACGTAAATCTAGTGATATCAGTTGTCGGTACATCGAGGAGTAGCTTGTAATATCCAGGATATGAAATTGTATTGCCTTTCTCATCAATCCGGGCCAAGCTACCCAGGGTTAATTCTGCCTTACGTGTCTCCGTTGGCTTCACTCCACTGCTCCTTCTATAAATATGGTCTATAACGCAAACCAAACAGTCCTGCCTAGCAGGTTACATATTAGGCGTACTGCGATTTGCTGCTTCTGCTTCTTCCTCTCCCTTGCCTGCTGTTTTGGTTTTCCTTTTGACCCCTCTTTCCGCTCATTCCGTGCTTTCCTCCCTGTCTCTTCCCTTGCCTGCCATTCTCACTTCGCCTCCATTTCCTCTCGTGCCCATGCTTTTCTCGCCGCGTTCGCTCCTTCCTCCCACTGCCTCTCCTAAGCCTTTCTCCGAGCCCTGTCTGACTTTTCCCTTTGAGCATTTTCTCTCTCCTGCCGCTCTAGCTTCTTCTTCTCACGTATCCGATTCTCAACTCTGAACACAGCGGCGTTGTTTCTCTCATTAAGCTAGGATCGAGGAAAACAGTCCACGTAGGAACGATAGGTTGGGCGAGTTGATGGGAGTTGGTGATGAAGTAAATGTGTGTGGTTCGCTGAGAAGAAAACAAAAAGTCGCTGAGGTCGCAAAGAGGCTCCCCGGGAACGCATTCGCTGTGGACGTGAATTCACGAATCTATAGCGCTTTAATAGGAAAACTTACATCTCACGAAGCGTGTTATGGTCTGTGATCAAGAAATAGATCGTAAGACTGATCATGGCGATAACGAAGGGTACAATGAGAAGGATGAGACAGTATAATGAAAGTCTGAAAGCGTACTTGGCGAAATTGAAACTAGAGAACATGTCGTGCTGTCTTGCCTAATCGTTATCTCTAGGGAAGTCCATCGTGGCGAGGTGGTCTCTATTGCTAGTAGTGTTTGATAAGAGTAAACGATACTGTGTTATGTTATGTTATTCGTCGACGTTTGGGAGGAGTTTGTAGTGAACATGTTGAGGATGGATCCAGGAAAACACCATTTTGCTAAGTTTTGTTGTATCTATCTAGGAGGAGTGTCCCCGGGGGTTGCGACTTCACTTTGAAAACTTCGCCGATGATAGCACCACCCATCACGCCATGGAGGGACGATCTACTCTCAGATCATGAGGATTCAGGCAAACTCCAAATACTATTCGAATACTATTTGGTGAACACTGCACGAGGAAACCCCCATTCTATGTTTGACGACCAAAACCATTTTTTATTAATAAACTATTTACGTTTTCTCCGTCTCCCTTATTTGACTTCTATGAAACTAAACCGCTGACCTGAAAACACCTAAAAAAAAACTCAATTGCTAATCGTGAATGCTCGTTTTCTAGTCCAACCGTATCTAGACTCTCGTGACTTCTAGTCGTAAAGATCCATATCTTCTCCTGCTATCGCCTCTAATGCGTCGCCGTCATCCAAATCCATATCCTCTTCCTCGCTCTCTTGCTCGCTGCTCTCGCCGTGGTTGGGGAGAACATCCAGGCGTCCATCTTCGAGAACAACCCTCGCTGTCTCCCCCTCCTTGATGCTGCCTCTCAGAATCAACACTGCCAATCTATTGAGAACCTCCTTCTCAATGAGTCTCGCCAATGGTCTCGCACCATATGCAGGGCTATATCCTGCACTGCCGAGGTAATCCTTGGCCGGTCCTGAGACCTCGATAGTAATATTGCGACCATTGGTCTCAAGACGTTTCTGTATCTCTTCAAGTCGTACATCCACAATCTTGCGGATCTCAGCTCTTGTCAGCCTGTTGAAGATGACAGTAGAGCTGATACGGTTGAGGAACTCTGGCAAGAAGTAGTTGCGCAGAGCCTGCATGACCATCTCCTTTGTCGTTGGGTCAATCTTGCCATTTGGTGCGTTCTGGCGAGACAGAAACTCTGCACCGAGGTTGGAGGTCATGACCACGATGCAGTTGCGTGCGTCGACGACACGGCCTTGGCCATCGGTAATGCGGCCATCATCCATGAGTTGCAAGAGAACTGTGAGGACTTCTTTGGCTGCCTTCTCGACTTCATCGAACAGGAGAATAGAGAAGGGCTTGCGGCGGAGGGCTTCGGTCAGCTGCCCGCCAGCGTCGTGGCCGACGTAACCTGGAGGGGAACCAATCATGCGTGATAAAGAGTGCCGTTCTTGGTATTCAGACATGTCGAAGCGAATCATGGCCTTCGGGTCGTCGAACAGGAAGTCGGCGAGAGCCTTGGTGAGTAGGGTTTTACCAGTACCAGATGGACCGCAGAACAAGAAACTGGGGGGTTGGTTCGGGTTGGCGAGACCTGATCGCTGGAGGCGAATAGCGTTGGAGACAGAGTTAACAGCTTCCTTTTGGCCAACAACAATCTTGCTGAGAACCTTCTCCATGTGAAGAAGCTTGTCTTTCTCAGTCGTCCTCAATCTTGTGACTGGGATACCAGTCCATCGGGCCACGATCTCATTGATTTGATCGGGGCCAACAACGTCGCTAGTCATGGATCCGCCGGTATCCGCCGAGCTCTCGTTCAACCTCGCATCGGCCACCCTCTTTTCTTCTTCGAGACTCTTGATCAAGTCTTCTTGCTCTGGAATTGCGTTGTACTTGAGATCAGCAGCACGACCGACATCTCCAATGCGAGACGCCTCTTCCTGCTTGAACTTCAACTGGTCAAGTTTCATCTTGGCCTCTTGAATGCTCTTGCCTCTCTTCCTCTCGTTCTCATACTTGTCGCGGAGTGGTCGGAGCTCTTCTTCGACGTTGCTTGCATCTTGCTTTGCTTGCGCAAGACGGACTTTAGATGCATCATCCTTCTCGCGTGATAATGCGTGGATTTCGATCTTCAATTGCCTCAGCTTTCTCTCCAAAGAATCAATGATTTCTGGCTGAGATTCTCTGGCAACTCGGACTGCAGCGGCAGCCTCATCAATCAGGTCAACTGCAGAATCTGGCAACCTTCTGGCCGTAAGATAACGAGCTGCAAGAGTTGCTGAAGAGACAATAGCTGCGTCGGCAATAGTGACTCCGTGGTGAACTTCGTAGCGCTCCTTGAGACCTCTGAGAATAGAGATAGTCTCAGGGATAGTCGGTTCCTTGACGATAACTTGCTGGAAACGGCGTTCGAAGGCGGCATCCTTTTCGATGTACTTTCGGTATTCGCTCAAAGTTGTGGCTCCAATACAATGGAGCTGACCGCGAGCAAGCATGGGCTTGAGTAAATTGGCAGCGTCCATGCCGCCCTCGCCGCTCGCACCGGCTCCCATAAGGAGATGCATCTCGTCGACGAATAGAACGATCATCTCCTTGGAGTCTTCGATTTCCTTCAAAACACCCTTCATTCTCTCCTCAAACTCTCCGCGGTATTTGGCTCCGGCGACGAGGGAGCCGACATCGAGAGATAGAAGCTTGCAAGCGGCAAGGTTGTCCGGCACATCAAGATTGACGATTCTCTGTGCCAAACCCTCGACGACGGTAGTCTTGCCAACACCGGGCTCACCGATGAGGACCGGGTTGTTCTTCGTTCTTCTGGAAAGAATACGAATGACCCGTCTGATTTCTTCCTCTCGTCCAATGACAGGGTCGATTTTACCCTCTCTTGCCATTGATGTCATATCGATCGTGAACTTCTTCAAGTTCTCGCCCTCTTCCTCTGCATCCGCAGTCTTCGAGTCGACTCTCTTCGTGCCTCTGATCTGTTGTACTGCATCTTGCACGAGCTTCGAATTAGGTATGTTGGAGTCGCTCAATGCCTTTTGAACAGTCATGTCTTGGGCCAGTGCCGAGATCATATGGTCGACTGCGATATAGCTATCCTTTTGAGTTTTCTGCAGCTCGTTTGCCGACCTAAGAATTTTGCTGAAGGCCGGCGACATCGCGATCTGGTCTGGTGGAGGGTCTTGGCTAGGTAATCTAACCAGGGCCTTCTTCAGGGCTCTGTCAAAGAGCTGAGGATCGCCATGGGCGCGTTCGACCACCTGGCGGAAGAATGATGACTGTGCAGGGCCATGTGAGGCGTTAAATGATTGCTGCTGGTCTTTGCTTTCATCCGGCAGCGGGTCGAGGAGCGAGACGGCAAGGTGGATGGGCAACAGCTGTGAGTGTGCATATTGCTCTGCCAGAATCATAGAGTCCTCAAGGGCCTTCTTCGCCCGCTCTGTGAATTGCATGTTTGAGGTAGCCATGATGAATGACCCTCTATGCTTGTGATTTTGTGTTTGAAAATATGCGGAGTTTTGGTAATGTCGTTAATTTATAAGTGGTGACGTTGACTTCAAGATCACTTGTCGAGGCCGGTTTATATTTGCCTTGGGTAGCTTACTTGGCTAGACACAAGGCTGGATGTTGTTTGCGTTGATTGTGTTATAATGTGGTATTTGGTTTGCAAAATGTGTAGCAAGTTGTTCTTTTATAGATTAAAGATCCTGCGTTTAAAAGGGAGTATGTAATATACGATATCACAACTACGTAGTTACTTTAGCTGTCAAGTTTTGGTGCTGGAAGTTACCAGTGATGACCAGCAACCCCGCCAACCTTCCCGATGGTTCCATCCCGATATGGATTAGCGCGACCCTGTGACAAGGCTGTGAAAGGTGGTTTCTCAGCCTCGTCTAATATTCAAAGTCACGTGTTACTAGTGGAATTTCTTAGCGCCGGTCCTGTAGACTTCGATATGGAGAGGAGACACTTTAGCAGGACAATTGCGCCCCAGCCGAAATCATGAGCACAAGCACGGTGTCACAGATAGCTCGAACGGGGGCAAGGTTTGCCGATAAAGTACGCAATTCCTCTGTTTCTGTCAAGCCGGAAGTGGAACATGGCCGCCAAATATTCGTCTACAGCCATCTCCAGACCAAGCAAGTGGTCTACTCCCTGAAGCAGAACGTAAAGGTATTGCTCACTCTCCTACTTCTTACCCTGATCATACCTTGCTGCGCGGTGTCTACCATTGAACGAGACGCTAACAGAAACCAGAACAACAAAGCTCTGCGTCAACTCCCATACAACGGCAAGAAAACCGTCCCAGCAGCCCTACGAAAAGATCTCTGGTCTCCTCTCGCGCGCATTGAGTTCCCAGCCGGCCACTCCGCCGCAGGCCTCAATGCGTTCCGCATGCTACGCGAATACCGGACCCTACACGAGACGCAATGGCCAAAAGAGCTCGCCCTGGACGACAAGGGAAGGACGCTGAGCAAGAAGCTGAGAGGCCGCAAGCTTTGCGACCAACGGGCAAACAGCATTGCTGATATTTCCGCGACTTTGGGAAAGGTTTCCTTGGTTGAGAAGTCGGTTAAGGGCAAGGCCGAGAAGGAGGTGGAGGAGATTTCGACGACTGTGAGGTGGTCAGATATTTTGGATGCGGAGTATGCGGCGAGTTGGCCTGAGTCGGTAGTGCATGACAACTGGGAGACGACGAGGAATAACAGAAGGGCAATTGAGGAGCTACCAGAAGAAGAATACTAGGTAGAGCTGGATATTGGGAGCAGGGCCACTGTACGAGATGATGGAGGTGAGATGGTGTATATGTATTGTAGATACTATTGGGCGCATGGGATATTGTACCACCAGAAGCTAGATTTAAACTCAAAAGGAGCATATTGCTTATGAGCGCTCCATTGCCAAGTTTGGGGATAGCCTGGTGATGCTAGTATTGTGCGTGTAATTAATAGTTCTCTATTGTTTGCTTCAAGTAAGATGGAGAGAATAACAGAACCGTTTGTATAAAGGCCAAAATAATAATATCCCCTTCCTAATTCTTGACTCGAACTATGGAGACAACTACATCGACCAGGAAGCAATCCTGTCTGATAACGCTAACCAATCCCATATCAAGGCATACTCAACACCCCGATACTGATAAATAACAGCCGTACCCCATTTTAAGGTGTCCAACCCAATTCCAAAAAATGCGCCAAATGCACACCCTGAGTACACATACTCGGACATCCCATTTATACAATCCGATGCCATAACATCAACCCTATGGACTCCGTCATAATGCCACCATTAATACCCGTCACCCTCTTTCCACGGCCGCCCAGCCTCCTTGGCCCTATTTGCCGGATTGGCGCCCCGCTCAATAGCCTTCTCTTTCTCCTTCTGTATGTATTCCCCGAGCTCGTTGATTTTTTGCTTCAACTCGGCAGCTTCGCCGTTCTTCGGCACATCCAACGCGCCTACCTCGTCTATCTCTCCCTTCTCCTCCATTTCCTTAATCTTCTGTGCATTCGACTCGACCACCTTGAGCCTGTCCTGGTGGTGTGACTTCTCGTGCACTTTATCGTAAAAGCTATTGTATTCCTGTTTGCCTCCAAAGCACACCCCAAACCCGTCACAGTAACACACATGTTCCTCGGGGCACATGATGTTCTGGCCGGTGAACAGGTAGTGCCAGACATACTCCCAGACTCTGCCCGAGATATGGTTACGAAGTGGCGTCCGTAACATCCAATCTCGGTAGAACACATAACGGGCCTTTGGCAAGGCTCGAATACGCTCCCTTGACAAAGCGAACTGTGCACAACAAGGCTGGGCTAGAACAATTGGAATGGAATCCATGGGAAACAGTTCACTCCATGACTGTGCTAGCACCTGCTCTTCTTGCTTGTTGACATCTAGCTCTGTTGTGCCAGGATGCATCCAGTCTGGGCAGCCTGGGTACCAATGGCAGCGCAAATTCATGTAACCCTCTCTCTGAACTCTTTCAGCAGAGAGCCGGCCTACCATCTGTGCAGAGTCGGAGTCAAGCAGCTCATCATTATGCCATGCGAACCGATGTGCATGTATGAAGATGTTGACATCAGCGAGATTGTCGTAATTGTCGATTATGTAGGTGAGGTATATCATAACTTCGTTGCCTTTATTCTTTGGCGGATGGAGGGGTGCAGTTGGGTCGTCGGCAATGTACATGGATGTGTTCATAGGGCCTCCAACAGGGAAATTCTGGTCAATCCACGTGGTATCTTCAGCCTTCGTCTTTGGGACAATCAGCATTTTCGTGTATGTCGAGCCGGGTGGTTTCGCTGTCCCCGCGGGGAATTTGTCTGGCGTCTTGCCCATCTCAACTTCTGGCTGTCCCTCGTCCTCGACCGACTGCATCCCGTCTGTATCGCCATCATGGTTTTGTTTCCCTCCAGGTGTAATGATGGTAATATCATCGTCTATCTTTGCTTCTCCTAACCCAATCTTCTCCAGTGGTAAACTTTGCCACGAGTTAGATGAAAAGGTCCGTATCATTAACACGATGAAAACGAAGCCAGTGCAGACCACAACGGGCAGCATGCGCCGCGGGACCGATACAATCATAATCGCTAGGTATATAATGGAAGAAAAGAAGGGATGACAGTTGTCGACGGGAACGCAACCACGTAGGTGGAACCTGCCAGCTGAGGGCTGAGGGAAGTGTTGCGCAGCTTGGAAGTTTGGATCGCCTTTACTTTAGCGGAGCCTGGGTCCACCCCATGTGAGGTTACGCGTAATGCGCCGTTGTTGATATTGAGAACACCCGGGCGCAGAGGGAGGTCAAAGCAAGATGGTATGTAGAATACCAAAAGAAGCTGATATCACGGCGGAGATAAAAGTGGCATTGCGGATATTGCAATAGAGTTCCGGCCCTCTTGATGGCTATAGCGTCGAACTCGTAATATGGAGAAGACTGACGTCGTCGTTCGATGGCAAAGACACAACGATCCAGAAATAATAAGGTTGTCCAATAAGCTTTGGTATCGGTGCTACGATAACCCGCAACTAGTACTTGTTCAGCGGTACTATGGTACACAAGTACCCCTGTCGTATCCGTATTTGCACTGTTTGCTCCAACCTCACTAGGGCTTTAGGTAAGCCTGGTTGGTGCCTTGCCAATTATCTCCCCTCGCTGGAAACGATCAATGGATAGACGTCCAAGCTTGCTTCACGATAACGCCAGCGATTTTTGGGTGAATTCTAAGACTAGACCACTTTGTCAACTTCCCTACGGCTCATTATGACCAAAGGCCTGCCTTCTCAAAGTGGGCCGATCGGCGAGGTCACAGGTAAGAGAGCTCCTCCCTTGTCTGAGGATAGCCGCAACTCCGGTATTGATATGATAACTAGAACCGCCGAAGCTCGATCTCGAAACCTACATCCAAAACTACACAGGTACGTAGGCTCCTCAGCGCCACTCCTCATTGAAAGACACTTCACGGCTCATCCACGACCCCGGGCTGTTTCCCGACTACCCCGTGTCAAAACCTACCCCGCGTCTCTGGACTGACTTTGGCGCATAGGCACGACAAAATTTGAGCGCCTGCTATTTATCGGACTACACTCGACTGTATTACGTGTGGAGGCACTCAAATCGGCTGTGGCAGAGGCGAAGAAGGGTCGGAATGTAGCACATTACAACGCTGCCCAGGACGCATACAGCCGCGTCGCCCCGGACGAACCTGAAGCACAACATGATGACCAATGGGTCGCTAGCATGGAAAAGCAGAATAAAGCTGAAGGGGCACGCCTAGAAGCAGAATTAAAGGGCTACAAGAACAACCTCATCAAAGAAAGCATACGGGTAGGTGGGATTGGACACCAACCAAGACCAAGTATTGACACAAGTGTAGATTGGAAACGAGGACTGTGGCAGATTCTACCAGAGTACTGGGAACCTACAAAAGGCATATGAAGCATACCAAAGGATGAGACAGGATGCGATCATCAACAAGCATATCATCGAGCTCAACAAGCACTTGACGACTATCACAATCGAGCAAAAGAACTGGCTGGGTGCCGTCAACCACGCCCAAAAACTCTTGTCCGTGACAGAGCAAACACAAACAGAAGAAGCAAAGGCTGTGCAGCCATTTATCAAGATTGCTCAAGGGTTGGCATTTATGGCACAGAAAAAATACAGTGATGCTGCGACTTCATTTCTTGGAGTAGGCACAGGCATGGATGCACCTGCGATTATGAGTGGGAACGACGTGGCCATATATGGGGGGCTTTGCGCGCTTGCTTCGATAGACCGAGATCAGCTGCAGAAGAGAGTGCTCAACAGCACTACTTTCAGAAGCTATCTAGAGCTTGAGCCGGAAGTCCGCCGAGCCATTACTTCGTTTGTCAACGGCAGATATTCTGTGTGCTTGTCAATTCTCGAAGGATATCGAAACGACTACCTTCTTGATATCCACCTATCCAGCCATGTCTCTGATATATTCCGCCTTATTCGAAGCAAGAGTATTGCTCAGTACTTCATCCCCTTCTCTTGCGTCACATTGGAAAGTTTGAATGCATCGTTCGCGCAGTCTGGGGAATCGATCGAGGAAGAGCTGCTGGGAATGATCAAGAATGGAACCTTGAATGCGAGGGTCGATACCATCAAAGGGGTGAGTTCTACCATCTATCTACGATTATTATCATGCACTAACTACTTGGCAGACGCTTAATGCAGTCATCCCTTCACCGCGAGCCCAACTGCAGCAAAAGACACTGGATTCAGTAAAAGAATATGAACGCGAGCTCCGACAACGCATACTTCGCATGAATGTCATCAATGCCGGCCTCGAACTGGAGCCAAAGAATGGCGCCAGCCTGGGGAGCGACCAATCAACCGATTTTGACCAGATCGACTTTGAGACTATTGGATCACCCCCTTACGGCAGCTCATTTAAGGATCTGGAAGGGGACGAAACTCTGGGGTAGAGTGGGGCCGTCGTGAGGCTCGGCGTATGGAAAAAAAAATATTGAGGTGCATTTGGTGACATAGCGACTGGTAGCAGTGATATTTGGTCGGAGCTGAAGCGTTGCTGTCCTTGCATGATGCCGGGCATATGGGGCGTTTAGAGGGGTCGAATTATCGCATTGCTTTGAAATACATAACCATCTACGGTCTAGATGCTTAGTATACTGAGAGATCTTTTCTGAGTCTGGCCCGTATAATGAATCTCATGACACAGCATTTGCCCCCCACGTTATACAAAGAAAAAAAAGCAAGATGACTAGCACATGCGACGTCTTATATAGTCTTCCATTCAAAATGTGAGAGTGACTATCCAGTCGATGACGTGATTGTAGAGTTTTTAGCTTTTCTATTTTTGCCTTATACTGCATTCTGGCCGTGCTCTGCTGGCATTGTGCCACGTGCCCGGATACCAAGATAAGATTAGATTGTATGCGCGTTTTTTTCACCCGATCAGAACATGTTTAGTTTCCAACAAAACAGACATGTGGCAACGGCAAAATCACGGCAAATAGCTATATTAGGGCGCGTAGTATGCATATTTACTCCCCCTAGGTGTTACGAGGGTGTCAGCTGTGCCATATTTTTCATCCCATTCTGATATTCGCCGAACAGTACTACTGCACTCAGCTAAAAGCATACACCCGATGGCCACTATCGCCCACTATCTCATGCAATGGTGACCTTGGCGTGCAGGCGGGTCGATGCAGTGGAAACAGTACTTGGCTAGCACAGCTAGTAAGCAAGCTTTCTCCATAGATCCAACGCCGCTGGCGTGTCGGCCCCCAGCCGTTCAATTGGCGGACATCCTCGCATCTAGTCGAAACCATTTTCTCCTCCTCTGACGTAAAGCGAGCGTTCTGGGTGTTCTCGGAAAAGAAAATATGGAGCAACTGCAAGGAACGAAGGACAACAAAGGGCAACGATGACGCTGCGCCTCCCCACTTCGTCTTTATCCATTCCACTTCGGCTTTGCGCCGTTCTATCTTGTACCCGCCCGCAAACCGGCGGGCCCATTCAGTGGCTCCCGGGGTGTGGGGGGTGAGATATGTCTCGGGGGTGCGACGACGGGACGAAGTGAATGGGCAGGCAGTTTCGATTCGTGTTTATATTAATACGCTGCCAAAGTCTCGTCAGCCCCTACTTTCCTAGAAGTATATATATACACCCCGCCATTGCCAACAAAAAAAAGCTTGTGGAGGCACTCGCGACTTGAGAACACACCCCGAACATCAGTATCAGTATCAGTCGAACCACGAAAAATATCATACCATCTGTTTGGGAAAGAAATTAACGATTATCACGACCTAGAACTTGTATTCTCTTGTACAAAGTATATTCTACACGGCCCTATAACCGGTTGTACGACTTCGTGCAACAACACAATTGTATCACCATGTCCAACAAACCCATCTTCGTGGCGACTCACCCTCGCGCTTGCTCGACGGCCTTCGAACGGGCATGTTCCAAACTTAGCGATCCCCAAACCGCTCGGCTAACCTCACCTAGGTGTTCATGACCAGGAAAGATCTTCAGTGCATCCATGAACCCTTCGGAGACGCCTTTTACTTTGGGCCGGAGAGACTCTCGAGCCGGTACGAGGATGATGTGAAGGCCAGGGAGGAGTCCGGCTTCTCTGACTCCACGTTTAAATCTGTTTTCGACGCGATTGAGAAACAAACCCAAGAGGTAAGGACGATTTGATATACTGCCCCTTTGCGCCTTCTTTACTTGAGCGATTCCACCTGGCTGTCACGTGATATTGCATCGGTCTCGTATTTTGGACTATTCTCGGGCGGTTTCATACGTGTCTCTTTATCTCTTTCTTTCCCTTGAGCGATTCAATCTGTTATTTATCGTTGTTTGGAACGAAAATGTCCCATAGTCTCGGATTCATGCCGAGGGGTTAATCGGGCTCTGGCATCCCGTGACTTTTCGTCACGAGATGGCAGAGCCCGAGTTGCGTGGTGCGTTTTGGGCCTTGATAAAAGGCACAATTCACATTATATCCCAGTAAATCATTGAAACAGTTATATCCGCGATTCTGGAAAGCCATCTCAGATGAGCATGCCTTCCCTCGTTCAATTGTCTCCAGGCTCTTCGTTTCAGTATTAGGCATCATATTAACACATCTCTCCAGGGCAAACGCGTCTTTATCAAAGATATCACCCACTACCTTGCTCCGCCGCATGGTAAACCCGCATCCATCGCCCCTTCGTTAGCTGGCCCACCCAAGCGCGGCGTCGGCACCAATGGCGCTGTTACCAACGGCGTTACCAATGGCGTTACCACCACGAACGGTAATGGCACCAACGGACATGTTACCAACAGCAATGCTACCAATGGTCATGCTACCAACGGGCATACCAACGGGCATACTAACGGCCATGCGACCAACGGCGATGCCAACTCGTCTGCTCCATACCCCTACAACACCGAGGCTGAGCCCGGAAACCCAACCGTGGTCCCTGAGGAGATCTTGAAGAAGTTCCACTTCACATTCCTGATCCGCCACCCACGCAGCAGCATCCCCTCCTACTTCCGCTGCACCGTCCCTCCTCTCAACAAAGTGACTGGATTCTACAACTTCGATCCCAGCGAAGCTGGTTACGATGAGCTTCGCCGCGTGTTCGACTTCCTCAAGTCGAAAGGACTTGTCGGCCCAGCACGTGCTGGTGAGTACGATGGAAAGCTACCAGAGGGACAGGTGAGCATCACTATGATTGACGCGGATGACCTGTTGGACAACCCAAACGGCATCATCGAGGCGTACTGCAAGGAGGTTGGAATGGACTATGATCCCGGGATGCTGAACTGGGATACCGAGGAGGATCACGCCCAGGCCAAGAGGGCTTTTGAGAAGTGGAGAGGCTTCCACAATGATGCTATTGAGAGCTGTAGCTTGAAGCCCAGGGATTCGAAGCACGTGAGTTATACCCACCCTTGTAAGACCCTTTACGAACCCCTAGCGCTGACCTGTGTTTCGTTAAGGGAAAGAAAACGAAGACCGTTGAGCAAGAGAATGAGTGCTGGAAGGAGACGTATGGTGCGGAGGCGGCTAAGACCATTAGGGAGTGCGTCGATGCGAATATCCCGGATTACGAGTACCTGAAGTCGTTTGCACTTAAGGTGCCATTCAAGGCTCCCGGGGAGGCTTAGGGATTGGACACGTCGGCTTGGGTGACAGCAGGCCTCTATCTGATAGTCAGATAGCTTCCATTAGTAAATGCTACTGTATTCGATGACTTCAGTGATCTGACCTTCTCCTGTGAGAAGCTGAATTTTGTTTCTTGAATGTGAGCTTTCCCATATTCTTTACAAGATGCGGATTGAGGCACAGTGGTCCCCTTCCCGGGTGACGTGCAGCTAGAAGCGGTGGCAGCCATCCATTAGGAACATAACATACACGGTGCAATAGCTTAACTATACTCGAGATACTATTGAGATTTATTGTTATAATCCTATTTAGAGCCTATACTTCGTGTATTTCAGTTCATTCAACATCTTGCCGCACCAACTAAGTCTAGTCGATAATCCCCTTTGGAAGAAGCACAATATAATCAACAGGGGCAAGCTCTGGCCCATCCGGTTTGCCGACAATCTTTATCGTATCTCCCTTCTTAATTTTAACGCCCTCAAAAGTGATGCGTGTTGCCGAGTGGCCGTCGAGAAATTCCGACGGCCAGTGGCCAAGCTTGTCCTCATTATCACCATACCAAGAACCGAGCAAATGATCATTGACGTAGATTTTCCAGTTGGCTTTGCCCCGAATAATATCATAGTATCCTACGGCAAGATCATATGTGCCAGAAGGAAAGGTGACCTTGGTCGTTGCAGTGCCTGCCGTCGTATTCGACGTTGTGACGATTCCTTTGAACTTGGAGGCGGTAAAGAAGGGGTTGACGGCGATAGGCTCGTAGCCCTTCAGTGTCATACTCTCAGCCTCAATACGCCATGGGTGGTTTCCAACACGGTTCGACTTATCCGCGATGCCGGATTTGTTGTTATAAAAGTTGTTAATGGCATCTCTCCAGACAATTGAATGCCCGGCTTGGTAAAGAAAGCGGAATAAAACTTCTTCATAGCGCTGGCTGTCTATCTTTCCCTTGAGCGACTTCCACATGGCAACAAAATTATGGGCAGTCTCAGCGCCCTTGTAGTGCTCGTCATAGAAGTGCTGGATCACTGTCTTGCCGGAGTGCAGGCGGTGAGTGTAAGGAACATGGTGGAACCACAGAAGAAGATCATCAGGAGTGGTGTCGATGCTCTCATACATTTTTGCAACCTCGGGAGGGTACTGGCCGGCAAAGCCAGTGCCATTCCAAACAGTGCGGTCCATGCCAATAGAGTCCGCATCTGCCCGAGTCCACTGGCCCCAAGGATTGTCATCCTGTGATGGTGGATTAGGGCCGTAGTGTGCGTATAGAATATCAGTTAAGGTTTGAATGCCGAGGTTGCCAGTGTATTGCTCGTACGCAGGCCATGACTGCATCGACATCTTGGATATGGTATTAATGACAGTGCGGTCAAGGCCAAACGTAAGGCGGGTCCAATCTTCGAGAGTCTCTTTGGCATCGACGGTTGGGTCCCAAGCCATACGACCGTATGCGTACAAGTTCGACATTGCCAAGTGACTTCCAAGCCAGGTCGAGTTTATGCCGACACCAGAAACAGCCACGTATCCACCTAGATCATGTTGGAAGCGCTTCCCGGAAAGGACATCCCGTACGAGTGTCTTCTTGTTGTCTACCCGAAGATCAAAATCAAGGATAGTATTCCATAGCGGTGGAAGATAGACAAGATGGCACTGCTGCCCAAGGTATTCTTGGGTGACTTGGAGCTCGATTGCCACATTCGTCTTCGGAATCCTCGCAAACAATGGAGATGCGGGCTCCCGGACCTGGAAATCAATTGGCCCGTACTTAATTTGAACGACAATATTATCCTCAAATTGGCCATCAAACTCTAAGAAGTTGTCGACAGCTGCATTTGCACGGTCGGCTTTCCAATCAGCTTCGTCGAGCGTAAGATGGTCGTAGACGAAAGCACGGAACATGACAATTCCTCCGTGGGGTTTAATAGCTTTAGCAAACAGGTTGGCTCCGTCAAGCAACGTGCGGTTGTAGGTGAGTGGGCCAGGTTGGCCTTCCGAGTTGGCTTTGACAAGGTAGCCAGCCATGTCTGGGACGTACTGGTAGACTTTATCGGTGGTAGTTGCCCACCACTCAACGACGGAGGGGTCCAGTGGATCAAATGTATCAAGGCCTCCTATGAGCTTTGGTGAGGCAAAGTTCAGAGAGAGTCCAACTTTCACACCATATGGCCGGAAATGGTTTGCAATTCTGGCTACGCCTTCCAGGTATTCGTCGGTCAAAAAGGCTGGGTCTGCATTGACGTTGTTGATGACAATTCCATTGATACGAACAGAGGCGAGGAGCCGAGCGTAGTCGGTGACACGGCTCAAGTCCTGATAGATAACGTTGTCTTTGTAAAATATAGAGTCACCTCCATAGCCACGCTCGATGCTTCCATGGGTGCCCGTGCCATTCAGATTGTCCCAGTGGTTTACCCACCGGATAGGAGCGTCTGGGCTCGTGGCATATGCCGCCGAAGAAAAATCCCCCTGTGCAAGACGGGATAGGTATTCGAATGCGCCGTACAGAGCACCACGTTCGTTTTGTCCAAGAATAGTGACTGTGTTACCGTGAATGCTTAGCCAGAAGCCATCTTTTCCGAGCTTCGGGGCATTGTGAGATTTGCGGTTTGACTTGACATATTCATCGACGGTGCCGACAACTATCGCTGACGAGGTGGATTTGCTGTCGTGACTGATTTCAATCTTCTTGGAAAGAATGCCTTTGAAACCCTTCTGCAACTCTAAACCCGCGGAATACACCGGGCTGTCTTTTGACGAGTTGAGAGCAACAATGCTACTTGGAAACGGCCGGTGCTTGAACGAGGCATGAGGCAATGGTGCATAACGTAACCAGCCATCTAAGCCGTCCTCTGCGGCAACTAAGCCGAGTAACAGAATAAACAAGAGACTTCGCATTGTGAGTAATGAGATTCCGCCTATGAGAAAGGGATGTCTCTATCGCGTACAAATGAGATACCTACCACACAAGCCCTTCTTATACACCAGTCCTCATAAGCAACATACCCGGAGTTCGAGAAGCCTGTAGCTAAATAAATTCTTAAAATTGGAGATAATGCTATGCCTTTCAGGCTGAATAATTTAGGTGATTCTTGGCGCTGGGGTTTTCCATGGTGAGATGCGGGGGACTGGCAAAGTGGCTTGGATCTACATTCTCAATTGCCTAAAAACTTCAATTTAGCAGTCTTGGGGAAAGGAGGATATGGATAATTTATCTCCCGTACCCCTCATTTGCTATTTGGCAGCAACACAACAGCGACAGGGCCAGGCACAAGCCGAGCATGCGGGGTAATCCACAACGTCGGTAATCGTGGGGAAGCAAGGTTCGGCAACTGACTTGCGAGAGGAAGCAAGTCGGCAACTCAAAATTACTAGCACTTGGATTCGGTTTCTAGGTCAGTAATTGGGTGAGCTGAGCTATGCTCTTCTTCCGCGGTCGCTCCTATTTCCGGGCTTCAATTCTACGCCGAGCGGAGCTGTTCTAAAAGAAAACCCTAGCTACGCTCTATAGATTAGGCCTTCTAATTCCTAACCTAGAAGCCCTTAGAACTAAGAGCAATTATGGGAGTAAGCGTGGGTGTGGGAGTGGGCGTGGGAATGAGGAAGTGGTAGGTTCATAGGATGGATTTTCTAAGTACCTTTACATACAAATTACTATGGCTGGGTACTTACAGTTGCAATTTTGAGTTGCCGAACTTGCTTCCACCCACGATTAGTTGACCAACAAAAGCTTCCAATGCTTCTAATTAGCCAAGATGCTGCTCCAACTTTTGCAAGCCTCTTCTGGAAGGTCATGATCGCTTTTAATTCTTTCCACAAATACCTATGAAGCTTTAATTTACACAAGCGTTAATATATGTATTATATTTGGGTGTTATATGCAATATTTATAAATGTTTCAGCTTGGGATATTAGATTGAAATTTAAACGGCGACAAATGAAAATAAAGTATCCAATCTCCCAATATCTATATATCAAAAAGTTTCAATAATTGCTACTTAGAAAGTTATACTTCAATATAATTCGTGCTGCGCAACATCTGCTAACCCCGACGTTAAGAGGCTTGCTTACCTGTGGCGGAAAGTGGTGATCCTAGAGGGGCTTCTAAAATTAGCACGTCCCACCACAGGTAAGCCCCTTAACGTCGGGTTTAATTTCCCTTTCTCTGTATGTTGCTTATTACTACGCAGAAACAGTGCGATGGCGCTATTCAGTGCGAAATCTCTTCTACATTGTCGAGAAGCTACCTTTGTGTTAGATGAATAACTCAAACACAACAATGGACGACAAGAAGAGATACGAATACTCTGCCAGCATGCCCCCACCTACAGGCCGCTCATCGCCAATACTGGGTAAGCGGACCGATAGTAATATCCACGGTGCATCGTCAATTACAAATAGCCCGATTATCTCTATTTTGGCATATTGTGCTGCCTCGATTTCCATGACAATTATCAACAAGTTCTGTGTTTCTGGCAAGGACTTCAACCTAAACTTCTTCTTTTTAGCCGTCCAAGTATGCTCGTTTCCAATAATCAGTTCAGCGGATTCTAATATCCAAATAGTCATTAGTCTGTATTGCCGCCATTTTCGTATGCAAGTCTATGGGTTTAATAGAGAATCTGGCGAAGTTCAATAATGAAAAGGCGAAAACATGTTTGCATTCCATGTTGACAATAGAAATCACGCAGCAGCTGACAATTACAACAGGGTTCCCAATCTCTCTTCTCCTTGTCAGCATGATTTACACTGGAACGAAGGCGCTGCAATTTCTCTCAGTCCCAGTCTATACAATCTTTAAGAACTTGACCATCATTGTCATTGCATATGGAGAGGTTCTTTGGTTTGGCGGAAGCGTTACCCCATCCGCTCTTTCGGCATTCGGCCTTATGGTGCTTAGTTCAGTGGTTGCAGCGTGGGCTGATATCCAGCATGCTCTTGACAGTTATGGCGATGTGAAGGATCCAGCTGCTGTGGCTGCCCTGTCGTCGCTGAATGCTGGATACGCGTGGGTGGGGATGAACGTGTTGTGCAATTCAGCATACCTTTTGTGTATGCGCAAGGTTATTCGAAAGATGAACTTTAAGGACTGGGATAGTAAGTTCTGAAGGAAAGATGGTGGTGCTTAAATCTAACGTTCTTGGATAGCCATGTTCTACAACAACCTTCTCACAATTCCAGTTTTGATTACTTGCAGTCTAGTTGTTGAAGACTGGTCGGCGGAGAATATGGCCAAGAACTTCCCAATCGCGACCAGAAACAACTTGATGCTTGCCATGTTTTACTCTGGTCTAGGCACCATCTCCATCTCATACGCTTCCGCCTGGTGCATTCGTGTAACCTCTTCGACCACATACTCCATGGTGGGATCGCTTAATAAGCTACCAATTGCTATCTCTGGCCTTATTTTCTTCGATGCACCCGTTACTTTTGGCTCCGTTTCCGCCATCTTTATTGGCTTCATTTCCGGTATAATCTATACTCGGGCCAAGGTTAGACAATCAGCCGATTCGAAGATGTCTCTCCCGACATCTCTACCAGCCAAGTCGTAACAGCTCATGCTGTTTTGCACCTAAAGTTTCCGCTTAGTTTCCGCACTACTATGGCGGATCCTCAAGTTTTTGAATATATCGAAAGCTGCCATTGCAGGCTGGTTGGTAATCATTCTTTCCAAATGCAGCGTCTATAAGTTCCCGAGGAAGCTGCGACTGAGGCATTGCTTGGTAATCGTTCTTTCCATATATAGGGCCCAAGCTCTTGAGGAAGTTGCGATTGAGGATCTGCTTGGTAATCGTTCCTTCCAAATGCAGCGTCTATAAGTTCCCAAGGAAGCTGCGACTGAGGCATTGCTTGGTAATCGTTCCTTCCATATATAGTGCTTGAAGCTGCAAGGAAGCTGCGACCAAGCCTTTGCTTGGTAATCGTTCTTTCCATGTAGTACATGTGGTTGGTACTGGCGCCAGAGGCATGGCGATGGCTTGTATTATTAACTTTGGGGATTTCCTAGATATATAGTAGCTCATTTTCACATAAGAGCCGCATCTGCTGGGGATGTCGTTTAGATATAACACATGGGCTCACAGGATACTGGTCGATTGTAATAGATTTCAATAAAAGACACAATGCACAAATCATATCTCAATACTCATGTGCCTCATATTATCATCTCTCATAGCCTATCTGTGTTGTTCACAGGAACTGAACTGAAGTCAACGACTATTCCTCAATCTCGTACATGTCTGTGCCGAACATAGAAATTGAACCGAAATCAACCATTATTCCTCCCTCTCAGCAATCTCGAGCAAGCGCTCCTTGAGGTTTCCGACTGCAGTCAAGAAAGTCAGATACTCTCCCTTGGAGTCCTCGGCCTTCGCGCTCTGACCGTCGCGGCCATTGGAACTGGCAAACGACGAAGCAGTCACGGATTCCATGGTCGCCTGGGTAATGGTGGTGAAGACACGCTCGAATTGCAAAATATCAGAGATGGCCCTCTCGTTACCGTAGGGCACGGCGTGCTCCAGGCGAGCACGAATGGAGCGCTGGGCTTGAGGGTTGGGCTCCTCGGCCGCACGGAGCATGGTGGAGGCGGTGCGCTTCTTCTGGGGGAAGCTGGGGAGCAGGGTACGGGTGGCCGTGGCAGTTGGACCAGTGACCTCAGCCTGGTGAATTGGATGTTAGTTCATACTCACGAGAACTTATGGGAAGGGTATTGCATAGCTACGAACCTGCTCAATTTCCGTCATGGTCACATCGTTGTTGACCACAGCTGGAGAAATGTTGTCGTGAAGTTGAGCTTGATTGTAGGAAACGAGGTTCTGAATGGAAGCTTTGGCTTGGATGTCCATCTCGGCATCCTTCTTCATGTCGCCACCTCTCTGAATACGAGGGTTGAGTGGTCCGGAAGACTGAATTCTCTCGTTGGAATCGACGGTGTTCTGAACGATGACTGGTTCGGTCTGGAAATCCATCTTGATTGCCTCCTTCATTTCGCCGGATTTCTGAATGCGACGCTTGGGTGGTTCAGAAGTCTTGGACTTTGGTGGAATAGAAGTCATCAAGTTTGTGAACGGCTTCTTGATCTGGGCAGGTTTGTCGGTTGGTGATTTGTAAGTTTCACCCTGCTCAAGACGCTTCTGATGTTTGTTGCTGAAAGGGTGCTTCAATTCTCTGCTAGGAACAACCATTCGGCCAATCTAAAGGTACATTAGTACATCGCTAAACAAAGAACAAAGAACAAAGAGTGAACGGGAGATTACTCACGGTCTCAGCGGTAGCGAAGCGGCTTACGGCGGCAGGCTTCCCAGCTGACTTTGCAAAGCCATCATCGGCAGATTTGACAGGCGCTGCATTACCATTCACAAGATCGAGAATATTGGCGGGAAGCCCCACGTCGTCGGGACCAGAGTCTTCGGAATCGGAATCATGGCCAGAAACAATGATCCCTCCCTTCTTGATAGGCTTTGATTTCAAGCGAGAGACCTGAGTTCCATCGGTGGACATGACAGCAACAGGGACTTTTGCCGCCTTACCGGAGACCTGAGATCCATCCTTGGACATGACAGCAACGGGGGCTGCAACCGCTTTACTAGGACTCGGAGACTCTGACATAGACATGACAGCAACAGGAGCTGTGGCTGCTGGGGTAAGTGGGGCGGCCTGCTCATGCGTCTCTTCACCGAGCAAAGCTCTGGCTTTCTTCTGAGATTTCTGCCTCGGAGCTCTATAAACAACAATGGAGTTGCCTTCATCTTCTTCGGATGTGGCAGGAGCTGCGGAGGCCTTCCCAATGGACATCAATAACTCTTGGCCGGCAGCTTGAGCCTTATCCTTTTTGGCCTGTTTACCTTTCAGTGGAGACGATGATGGTGCAGCACTGGTATCAAAGTTGGCTGGAGTACCAGGCGTTGAAGTCTTCGGGGTAGCCGCCTTCTTTTTGGCAGGCTGATTGCCTCCTGCAGAAAGCATGTTCTTCGCCTCCTTGAGTTGCTCCGCGAACTGCTTGCTCTGGCTGAAACTGAAAGGCTTGTAGGTTCCATCAGGATTTCTGCAAACTTTGAGCATCCCTTGCTGAGCCTTCTTGAGATCAGGGCAGAGATTTGAGATGCTGCGCAGGATAGTCACAGTAGTGCTACCAAGGTCTTCCTTGGGTCTGATTTCCTTGGGGAAAATGTCCATAAGCTCAGAGACTCCCCAAGCTTCCTTCACTCGGATGATGGTGTTGGCCCTTGATTTAGCGCCATGTTCATTGAGGTCACCCTTCTATAGTTTCAATTTAGTTATTATTCTCAGATATAGTCATGGGGGTGCATTACCGTTCGATGCCCTCCAATATTCTTGGGGGTATTGTTGCTGCTCATTTTCACTGCAGTAGCTAATGTTCCTGCTACTATGTCTGCTACTGTGCCTGCTACTGTATCTGCTATGAAGGAGGACGTTTGAAGAGCAAGCTTGACGGAAGGTTGGTCGTCGTTTAAGAAAGTGCTAGCGGAGCTGGTGCTGCTAGCAGAGCTGGAAAGTGCGATGTTTGTTGACGGGGTCTAAGAGGACGCGTACAAAGGAGGTGCGCTACTTCCTCTAAGGTAACAATTAACGTAAACAACCTCTTTAAGTGAAATTAAAGTGAACTAAAGGTTGAAAGGAAAGGTGAATAAGGCAAAAAAGAGGCAGAAAGTTCTAACCTCAAGATAAGGGTAAACGTCTTATATTGTACAACACCCAGAATAATTATATGATACACACCTAGTATTTAACAGCACCCCTAACAAGCTATCACAGCTCCTCGTTCCACATCACCTAATCTTGCCAGTACGCTTCTTAGCAATCTCAAGCTTCCCCCCAACACGAGTAACATCCTCATCCACCCTAGTCAGCATCTCATTCTGGAGCTCTAGCTCATCACTGATGGCAATACCCATCTCCTTCTGCCTCCGTACAATCTTTGCCAGCTCATCCAGATCCAGATCCTGTTCCTGCATCATCTGCTTCTGCAGCTGCACCACCCCTTCATTATCCAACTCTCTCGTTCTCTCTGTCTCTGGCGCCGGCGCCCCCAACACCCTGCCTTTCGGTCTCGAACCCCCTCCACTAAACAACTCTGTCCTGTCCGCTGAGCTCGCCGCCACTGAGCTACCACCTCCCGCAGATGACCCCCCCGTATTCCCCTTTAATGCCAAACTGGCCGCCAGCTTCTCCAACCCCTCCTTCTCCACCTTAGCACTGTTTACCAAATCCCTCCTCCTCCTCAACTCGCCCTCCCCTAGCCCCCTCGGACCCCCAAGCGCCTTCAACCCCTCCTCCAGCGTCTGTACCAGCAGCCCCGCCTTAACCAAACACTTCTTAGCACTCGCACCGGCCTCATGCTGCGCCTGGCTCGTCGTCGCCCCATCCCTCTTCCCCAACCACAACCTCGCCGAGTGCAACCCCGCCTTCATCTCCCTCAACACATCCAACCATGCCGCTGGATCCAAATTTGCACCTCCGCCCTTCAAGTCCGAGATCCCCGTAATATCCGCATGTGCCTCCGCAGAGCGACTGCTTGACTGGCTTGCCGCCGTGGACGGCAGGTTCAGGAAGGAGCGCCAGGCTGTAGTGCGCCACTGCGGGTCGGGCGTCTCAGCGATGGCGCGGAGGTATTTTTCTAATCCCACACGGCGCTCTTCGACGAGGGTGGGGTTGATGGAGGTGCGCATGAACGGGAGGGGCCAGGATTTGGAGGGGAGCGGGACGGGTGGCGGGGTTGGGACGTCGGCTTTGAGAGCTGCGTCGAGGGCGACGAAGTCGGAGTAGCGCTTTTGTACGATGAAGGTGCGGAGGGGGAGGCGGAGGGTTATGTTGTAGAGGGCGTAAGGAGGGGTGGAGGTGTCGGAGGAGATGGTGGTTGTAGGGATGGATATTTCGAGGGGAGGCGCCATGGCGTCGGGGTGTGGTAGTAAGGGTGAAATGGCAGTTTGATGGTGTATTCGTGGATTGGAAGGAGAGTGTTTGGGCTTCGTTGCTCTCTGTGGTGTGTTGTATTGCTATTGTGGTACTCTGTGGGGTATATATGCAGTAATGAAGAAGGAAACGCTGAAGATTGAAGTGTGGATAGTGTATGAGTAGAGGGACTGTACGGGTAGATGCCTGGCGACGTTGTGATTGTCTTAGTGCCTGGGATCATGGGCTCTCCTAGTATGGTACTCTGGTGACCCCGGGTTTTAGCGAGTCCACACGGTCATCGTGGCGGCATGAGGCGGACAGCCCAAAAATCGGGGCCTGAACCAAATTATATAGACTATAGCTTTAGCACGTGCAAGCAAGTTGAACTTTTAAGGTACCAAACACTCATTTAATCAAGTATGCTCTGCGCAATCTATGATAGTAGTTGCCGTTCCTTTTTCTTACGCGCGAAAGCATTCATGTCTGAATCGCCCATGCCGCCTCCTCTTGATTCGTGTACTTCGTACTTCGTAACCTCAACATTGGATAACACCCCTATCCCAACCCTCTCATTACCTCAAACATATATGTGGTATCGCTCTCACTCCCAGACGCATCACCTAAAAAGTCTCCTGATCATCCAACCCCTCGCCCTCTGCCGGGATCTCAAAGCCATCCTCCGTGCTGTACAGAATAGTCTGGATATGCTTGATAAGGCCATCCTCCTGCTTCTCGATCTCCGGGTCCTCCTCAACGGCCTGCTGGATCAACAACTCGATATCCCTCAGCTTCGAGAAGTAAAAGTCCCTCTCCCTCTCCAACCCTTGCACCGTCTCCTTCAGCGTGTTGTTCTCGGCCTGTAGCGCCGCCGACGCAGCGCCACCGCCAACCTTGCTAGCGCCAATGCGGGGTCCGCCGGTCGTGGGCGTGGTGCCGCCGCGACGGGCGGCTGCTGAGCCAGCGGAGGTGCGCGAGGCGGGGGCGGCAGCGGGGGGTGCGCCAGAGGCGCGACGCCGGGAGACGGCGTCGTAGTCGCCGCCTGGGAAGTACTGGTCCCAGTAGCGCTTGGACCATTGCAGGAACTCGAGGTTGTCTTGCATTTTGCATTTGATCAGGGACTCGACGGGGATGATGCGGTCGACTTGGTGTTTGGTGAAGCAGTCTGCCGGAGGGGAGGTAGTGTTAGTTGCTATGTCATACAGGTTGTAGGGGGGAGGGAGAGAGGGGTAGTGAGGACGAACTTTGCAAGATCTTGAAGTTTTGCAAGTAGGCATATTCGGTGTTGACGTTGAACTTGACGCGACCCATTGGGATATCAAGATAGATGCTGTCGAAGATCTGGCACAGAGCCGCTCTGTAGGAGGAGGGGTTGTCAGTTACCCTCTTCCAGCTTACCAACTCCGATTCGGCGCCGACGGGAAGGAAGCTTACCCAGTACCGCACTGCTCAACCTTGGTGACATTCAGCTGCAGCAGGCTATTGAGCCATGCCACAAGTTCCTGCCTACAGTCCAGCTCAGTCAGTATCTCTGCTCGCGTTTTCCGTCGCTGAACGTGGGGTAGGTAACCTACCTAGATTCTCCCATCGTAGCAACAGCGACGCGAAGTGTATCGTGTGTGGTATTATGCCGCGAAGACTTGACCGATGAATAAACAAAGAAGTAGTTGAAGGTATCTCGAGTTAAACGACCCGCGATAGTCTGTTTGTCGCGCGTTTATATGTAAGGAGGAGGGGTGTTGCGCGTAAAGCGGCGGTATGGTTTACGAAGATTTATGGAATTAATGTGTTGCTCCGTGCCTGGTTGTGTTTGTTGAGGGTCCCGCCAATCAACGTGCGGCCGTCCACTGGTCAACCAGGTTGGCGACGCTTGGGGATCCGCTATTAGGGGGGTTGCACGATGTCATCATGTTTACTTTGTAAATAAAGCCAAGTTTTCACCCAAATAGTACGGCAGTTGCTATAAACAGATTTTGGGAAATGGGGGAATGGTTATGGGGACCCTAAGTTCTATAATAAACATTAAGCTTTGTGGTACCAGCATCACATTAAGGGTCCGGTGTGGAAATACAGATGCAACGTGGGACGTAGACCGAGATCTTCTTTGTCCAACCGTGCATCCAGCTGCCGATTAATACTAGTAGCCCACGTGCCAATGTTGAAAGAGCTACGTAGGAGCCTACCCCTCATTATATTAGTGAGCTTTCTTTGTAATAATAAGACATCACTATACATCTGATGGCATAAGAGCTTCGAGAGTGAGTTGTAATCGTTCTTCTCAACTAGAGTATCTTCTTCCCTACCCCCTTCAGAAACTCCAGACCGTAGTCCGGGAAATATGTAATATACAGCACAAGCAAGGCGCCGCTCCAGCACGATCCAGCAAAAGCCCATCCATGCCCAGCGATAAACGCCCTCACAATTAAACATACCTCCCTCCAATAAACGCCACTGCCTATGACTCCCCATAACCCACTACCGTCACCTACACAACCCCCTTTCAATACGCCCTCCTCCGCTTCTTCGCTTTCTTCTTCGGCATCGTCGCCTCAACCTTCTTCCCCGCCCCCATCTCCTCACCCACCCCCTCCTCCAAATCCCTCATCTCCTCATCATCAATCTCGCTCAACTCCTCGTCGGTCGTCGCGCGCGCAATCTCTTCCTCCTCCTCCTCCTCCACAACCTCCTTCACTTGCTCCTCCACCTCCTCTTCCACTTGCTCCTCCACTTGCTCCTCCACCTGCTCCTCCAGCTGCTCCTGCTCCACTGGCGCCGGTAGTTGCGGCTCCACAAACGTCTTTGTATTCGGATCGTAGTTCTGGAGATACCATGGCTTCCCACCGCCCGTGAGGAATGAACCGGGGGGCACAACACTCGCTACCCCAGAGGTAGGCGCTAGGTCCTGGCTTATTATGCTGCCTGCGCCGGGGTTTGAGACCGGGGGCGTGGGGGCTTGCGGGAGGTCATGTGCGGCGGCCGCGTACTGCGTGGCAGCAGCTGGGGGTGTCTCCGAGGCTTTTGCGGCGGGCTCCTCCGTTGCAGGCTTCGTGGAGGTTTCAGCAGCAGCGACGGGGGTTTCGCTAGCGATGGATGCGTAGACTTCGCCGTCGTCGATTTCGCCGGGGGCGTCTTCGTCGAGCATGTCTACGTCAGCAGATTCGGCCAGTGCGATGCTATCGGCTGCTTCGGCTTCCACTGAGATCTGCTGGTTCACATCGATATTGTCATCCATGGCCGTATCAGCTCCTTCAATGGACTGGACTGCAATAGTCGGATCCGCTGTACCGTGTCTTGTGGGACCCAGCAGCGCCTCTGGGGAGATGTCAATGCATCCCTCCAGAACGATTTCAAGGTCCGCGACCATCTTATCCGGCGACTTCTGGAGCAGGTCTGCCTCTGCTCGGACAGCAATTTCGAGTTGTGGCTGGATAGCCTTTATGATTCGCTTGGCGAGCTTCTTCCTGTCCTTGACTTCGTGGATTGCCACCTTCAGCAGAGAGTTGTATTCTGCGCTGCCAACAGTTGCCTCGCTGGGAAGGGTTGTTGCCACGACTTCGATGCCTTTCTTGCAGATGAGTGCAATGTCCTCAGCCAGCTTCGTGGCCTGGACGTAGTACCGACGATGAAGCTTATTCTGGACTTGCCAGAGGGCAGGCGTAAACGCTCTCTTGATATCGAGGCTGGAATCATATTAGTATTGTATCGTTAACGGGTGGTTGTCTTAGTTCAACTTACGCAAGCGCCTTATCAACAATCGGCGGCAACAGCTTTGTAATAGGAAAGTACGTGATATCCAGCGTCTCCCTCTGCTTAATAGCATACTGCACCTTCTCCGTCTCCCTCATGACCACATGCGTGCTCAACTCCTTCAACCTCTCCACATCCCTCACCAACATCTTGGCAAACTCGATGCGCCTCTCTAGCCTAGCCCGGCCTGCATCCCCCATACTCGCAAAATTGCGTCTCGTAAGCTCCATCGACGAGAACGAATCCATCTGCAACTGCAACCGCTTCAGAAGCGCCGCTCCGCGCCTCGCCTCGCGCTTCAACGTCCAGTACCGACATGCTGCCGCGACCCACTCGCGACGTTTCAGGATCGTGAAGCGCTGGAGTGAGGCGTCGACGATGTCATACACGGCGGATGGGATGACTGGTGCACCCGAGGGGAGTTTCCACACCGACTTTGGGTTCTGGAGCTCCCCCTTATTCTTGGCACTACCGAGGGTGATAGCCAGGTGCGCGCCAGTCTTCTGTGACTCGTCGGCGGGGTGCTCTGTAGTTGCGTTTTGGTGGGTAGCTGCGAGTGCGAGGGCAGAGGCTTGGCTATCGGCCCAGAGACGGTCGCGCATGGTGCGCTTGTAGAAGCTGCGTGCTTCGCGAGTGGCTTTGGCGACATCGTTCTCCTTGGCGTAGTCGGTGGGGCAGTGCTTGTCGCAGAAGGCTTTGAGCTGGGTGGTGCCGTCGAGCTCGGCGAGGGTACCGTGGTTGTTTTTCATTTTGAGGAAGAGGTGGGCGCGGCGGGCGCAGGTGACGTGGAAGGCTTGGTAGCAGAGCTTGTTGCCGCACTGGATGCAGGCGCCCATGCGTTGCTGGCAGATATAGCAGGTGAGTTTCCAGCGCGTTTTAGGGACTTTTTCCACGTCCATAACTGGCTCCATGAAGGTATGATTGCCGAGTGAGACTTCTGGGATCCACATCGCACAGAGCAAGTGAGCCCAGCGCGACGAGTTGGTCTGCTTGAAACCACCCTCGGTGTTCGGGCAGAAGATGCAAGTCTAGATATCTGTAAGCATAGGAACAGCAATCAATCGACAGTAAATAACATACCGGTACACCCCTCCCAATAAGCTGGCACTTTCTGCACAGCCACTGGCCCTCTGGAATAAATGGAACACCATAGCACTCTTGATGAACAGCCAAATCGCAGCCATCACAAAAGACAATCGCGTTGGTATTCTCGCAGTCCCCATCATCGCAAATGGCGCACTTGCTATCAAGCTCCTCGCCCGCTTGTGGCTCTCCATTCACAGCAGCAGCTGAACTGGATCTTGGCCTATGAGTCTGTGGCGGCTTCGGGTTTGGCTTTGGAATGCGCTTTTCGAGTGCATGCCACTCCTTCTCGATCCTCGTAATAGTAATCTCAAACATCTCGCGGGAGATAGGTTCAATGCCTGCAGCTTTGCGTTGCGTGAGGTTGAACGCCTCAAGCCACTTGTCATCCTGCTCATCCATATCGTACTCGACGCGACCAACAGACCCGCCCGTAACCGCCGCCTCGCCGCCCTTGACCGGAAGATCCAGGTCCTCATCAAGATACGCATCATTATGCTTGATCATAATATGCTCTGAGCGAATAAATATATCCGTCTCCTGATACCCCACATTCGCCGTCGACTTCTCCACATACTTGGCCTGTCCAGCCGCCTTATCCTCAAACTTGGCCAGCGCGTCAACCTTCCTATACGAAGGCTGCGGCAGCGTGAGTCGCTCCTTCGGATTCTGATTCTGCAAAGGCGCAATCATAGATCCCATAGGCGAAGCCGCAAATCCCACCTGCGCCGCCGCCCTTGCGGCATAAAACGCGACTGGATCCCTTGGCGGGCGTCCCGGCCTCCTCTTCGTCGGCGGCGACCCCGGCGTCGTCAGCGTACCATTCATAGCTGCAGCACCAGGAGTAATCGCCCCCATCGAAGTCGGCGTGTGTGAGCCTGCGCCCTCCTTCTCTCCCATCTCTCCCAGCACAGGCGACCCCTCGGCCTCCTCCCCAACCCCGTCAACCTCCCTAGCACTGAACGTCTGCAACCTCCTCTCGACATCCAAGTCCGGGTGAAACTCCTCCCACGACCGTTCCTCACGCGGTTTATACCCGTCATTCTGCACCACGGCCGCCGCCGCCTGCGCAGAGCTATTAAACCTCATCTTGGGCTGTTGATTCCGCGGCGCGACCGTCCTCGTCCTAGCTGTGCGATCGCTCCTCTCCCCCCTTCCACTTCGATCTCGCCTACCACCCGAGCCCGGATAAACAACCGGCATAACCCCCTTCCGCGCGTTCTCCTGCCCCACCCGCCCACGAGGCCCAACATAATTATACCCCCCCGGCCCCGTCCCACCTACAGGCTCCTCATTCCCGTCTTCGTCCACGTAGCGACCGCCTCCGCCTGGGCCGCCGGGCACGTACCGCCGCTTCTTGCGCGCGGGCTCAGATTTGATGCCAAGCGGTGTGGGGGAGGTGCCGCGTTTGTGAGGGCTGCTGGTTATGGTGTCGCCGCCGGAGCGAGGTCGGGTGACTTTGCGTGCGCGGCGGGGGGTCTGTGGCATTGGTGCCATGATGGGGTTTGTGTGTGTGTGTTTGGTGTTTTCGGTTTGTTCGGCAGGCTGCGCTGCGTTGTTGACACTGCTGCTGCTGCGCCTTTCGTTGGTTTGCGAGTGAGGTGGTGCTGTTGTTTGAGGCTATGCGCAAGTCGCGGATGCGCGCAGCTTCACCATGCCATGTGCCTCTTCAGCCGGCTCTTCAGATTTCGGTTCAGGTCGCAAGAGAAAGAGTGTGTGCAGCGTTTGTTTACGATCAGGTATCAAGATCTGGTTGCGCTTCGCATGACGCCGAGTTCGGGCTGTCGTCGTCGTTCTATCGTGGATACGCGACACCATCTATCTATCCTAGTCTGTCGGGGTGAACCGTGCACGGGTGCCAAGAGGTACGGGAGAGGGATTTGGAGCTAACGCTATTAGGACAGATGGGCTTTTTTAAGGTTTGGGATGGATTCTGGGGGTTTGGAGGGATTGAAGGGGCCGATTTGCTATTTCTGAGTGAGGCGGCTGCATGAGGGGCGGCATGGAAGGGAGGGCGGCCGGCATGTTTGTATAGATACAAAGGACGCCGATAAAGGTATGGGCTTTTGTTCTATAGAATGAAGTGGGTGTAAAATGAGAGTGCGTTTGCGACTTTGATTCTCAATGAGTGACCTTCGTCTGACAAGAGATCTTACGCGACATTAGACGTTCCCACAGCAGTACAGCAATTATTCCAAAGTCTTATCAGAATAGCTTCACATTTCACACATCGCACAACACCGCGTACGAACACACGTCTTGCCCACAACAGTAACCTTCAAAAAACTCATGAGTCAACAGATATTGCATTTGCCATCCTATCTTCACCCTATCAGGCCCCATATATACTTTTGAATCTACACCCAGATCCCTCTCTACTCCCACTCCCAGTCACCCAGAAATGCTTCCTCTGCATCTCCACCCATCCATCCACAACATCCCATCGCATCAATCAATTCCATGATCCCGCACGGCACAGCAAACGCTCACCAATCCCACTCCCAAAAAAGTATGTGCAATAAAAGAAGGTACAAAGAAGTGTAAGTAACAAAAAAAGAAGTCGTCGTCGTAGGTAGAGTATCAAGTATCGCCTTCGCGCTCAGTAAAAAAAAACTACCACACACGCAAGATTGCCACATCAAGGATTGACGCCAGGCGTGAACCCAGGAATAACACCAGGAGTATATCCAGGGATGACACCAGGTGTAAATCCGGGCACGATATCAGTGACAGACGGCGAAGGGTCCTCAGAGGCAGTTGGCAGAGGCGGCGTAGTGGCTGTGTCGGAGGTAGAAACTGAGAGCGTAGGGTCTACAGCAGTATTTACTGTTGTGGATGTGGTTAGCGAGCCGGGAACGGTAATAGAAGTAGTAGGGGAAGGAGGAGTGACGGTGATGGTAGTGAGAGGGAACTCGGGGGTCGTCCCGGATGAGGAGGGCTGGGTGCTTGAAGGAGACACGGTAGAATACAGGGGGAAAGACGGGGATATCGTCGTAGGTAGAGACCCGGGAGTAGAGCTTACGGCCAGTTCGAAGACGGCAATGGCAGCGCAGAAGTTGTTGCGGTTATCCTTGTCGAGCGCCGCGGACTTGCCCTCCACGGTCACCATGTTGACGGCGGCCTTGGTGCTCATCCCCAGGAACTGCACATTTGACGAGGACTCGATAGAGACCATGTTGTCCTGGCAGCTAGCGGTGAGAAGGCAATCCTGGTTGTAGTTCTCGAAGAACGAGTACATGCCCGATCCGTAGATGAATACGTCCTTTGACTCGCGGACGCGGACACCCCACGCCTTCTTGGTGGTGGCTGAACCCTGGGTCAGGTCGGGGTCGTTGAAGGCCGCGTTGACCTTGAAGGGGACGGAGGCGTCTGGGTTAGACTGGAAGTATGGAGTCTCGGTCTGGATGTGGCCCATGAAGACGTTGGCGGCGGCGTTGATCTGGTAGTTGTACAGGACGTTGTGCTCGCTGGCCGTTCCCCACAGCCATACTGGGCCAGGGTTCGACTCAATCAGCACGCCGCGGCCGTTGTATAGGTTGATCTGGTTGTGGTCCGCGAGATCGAGCTCGTGATCGGAAACCCAGAACCAACAGTTCTCGACGTTGACGGCGCCCTTCGCGGTGACGTGGAAGAGCAGGAAGGCGGCGATGCACTCGTCCTTGACGGGGGTGACCTGATCGGGCGTCTTGGAGCAGGTGTTGGACTGCAGCTTGGTGCCGGCGGAGCCGCCGATGCGGAAGTGCACGTCCCAGAGACCGTTGGAGCCCTGCGAGGTCTGTCCGAGGTTCCACTCCATCAGAATCGCGCCGGGCTGGGGGCCGAGGGTCTGGAAGATGAGGTCGGAGATCTCGACTGCGCCAGATTCTCCCTCCTTTCCGACCTTGAAGACGGGCTTGGGGTTGGCCTGGTCCTTGAAGAACGAGTCGCCTCCGGCCATGATGAGGGGCCAGATTTCACCAGTGATGCGGATGTTCTTTGGCACGTTAACGGTGGTGGTGATCACATAGGCACCGTGGTCAAAGTAGATGACATCATTTGCGGTAGCGGCGTCGAAGATGGCTTGGATAGCAGCAGTGTCATCAGTGACACCATCGCCCTTGGCTCCCTTGGTCTTGACGGAAATGAACGAGGTGGATGGAACGTCGCCGTACTGCGGCTTGGACCGGGCAAAGACCTTGCCGTCAGCAGCAAGGAGGCCGGCTGGCTTGGTGGTAGAGTGAGTGGAACCCTGGACATCCTTTCCGGCGTTGACGGCCTTGTACTCGCGGCCCTGGGTCCAAGATTTAACCTTCGCGTTTCCGGCAAGGAGTGTGGCCCCGGTGCCAGCGTTCTTAACGGCGACTGGAACGTTGGAAGACATATCGACGTTGTCAATGATCAGGGTGCCGTTGGTGGCGCCCTCATCGGTGTGGTACACGGTAGAAATTCCGACGGGGGTGTTGCTGATCTTCGAGTCCATGACCACGATCGAGCCAACGGTCTGGGAAGAAGCACCGCCGTTAGCCATATCAATACCGATCTTGCAGCTGTCAATCTCAAGGCCGTGGAAGGTCCATAACCAGTTCCAGTTCATGAAGATGGCGGTCTGGCAGTTGTTGAACTTGAGGTTGCGGCTGGTGAACTGCTGGGATCCGAGGAAGGCACCGTACTTGCCACCGTTGAAGGTGAGGTCGGTCATGAAGCCACCGGAGCCGTTGTCCATGAAGATTCCGACCTGGGCGAGGGCGTCTCCACCATCGGTTCTCATGTTGAAAACGATGTTCTGGAGACTGGTGGCCTGGGCGACCTGCCAGTGGATACCGGCACCGGCGGTGAAAGGCATCGCGGTCAAGTCGATGACGAAGTTGCGGATCTGGCGGAAGAAGTTGTTCTGGTTGGTGAACCAATTGATGCCTCCCTCAGCGTATGGGTCAGCGTCAATAACGGCCATGCCGACGAAGCCAGCGGTGGCCTTCAAGGTTGGCGGATCGGAGAGATCTCCAATCATTTGCGTGTAGTAGTACTGGTTCAATGGCTTGCTGATCATGTAGGTTCCGGGGGGGAAGTAAATGAGACCTGGGGTGACAGTGGACGAGTCACAGCCTTTACCACAGCGGTTGCCAGTTGAGATAGCCTCGTTGATCGCAGCGGTGTCATCGGTAGTACCGTCACCCTTGGCGCCGAAGTCCTTGACATTGCGGAAGATCTTGTGCGAGGAATCGCCGTATGCGACTGTGCCTTGGCGCTTGATGTCTGACTGCCAGTATGAGGTGGCTCGCTTGGACGGAGCGACTGATGTAGATGTAGTTGGGGCTGCTGTGACCATGAGCAATAGCAAGCTCAGAACCGCCAGCAGGCGATGCATGGTTAACGCCATGATGGGCGTCTGGGGTAAGCAAATTTGCTAAAACAGCAATTTGGAATAAGCGTGATAATTCGATCAACGTTTGTTTTCTAGGAGAATTGTAAGTACGATGCTCGATATATAACAATTTTGATAGGGACGCAAACAAAAGACCTTACAATAGACTCTTCTAGGAAGGGCGGCGGCAGACCTGTGGTCTAAGAAAGTGAACAATGGGCGAGAGACCAGCGCTTGCTTCATTGTTTAAAATAAGAAGGGGATATACTCAGGTACTTATATAGAGAAGGAAAGGATGAATAAAGAGAGGTGCCTGCCTACGCACACACGTACGCTACCCACCTTTCCGCGGCAGCACATTGACAGGCATTCACAGACATTCACCCCCATTGAGACCAATATCGCCCCACCCATTCACGCCTATTGACGCCGAACCGCCACAGATCGATGAATGGCCGACACTTGACCACTCTGGGCCAGACCAGGTGCTGTCGGTGTCTTGGGTGCGGACTTGGATAGAGTGCGATGGAGGTCGAAGGAGCAGCATCAGAGTACCAGGGAGCGTGCGCTACCATTGTCTAGGAAGGCGCGACTGGCAGGACGAGGATCATCAGCAGCACAACTTCGGCGGCGATCCGTAGCTTCGGTGGATAAGGCCACTTGGCACCGGACGCATTGTTCAAGACATTCGGCGCCACCCTGCAGTTCCACCTTGTCGCACGGGGTGGGAGGGTGAACAGCAGCACGGGGCGAGTAGTGGTCGGCAGTGGTTGGAGGTGGTGGAGGGTTGGCGGATGGGGGAGAAACAAACGAAACAGAAACAAATCCCATCGGAGGACTTGGTTGGATTGGGGGTTTTGGCTCCCCGTCGAGATTAAGGAGGCGCACTCATGCTTCAGAAATAGGAGCTACGTGGATGAGCTACCTAGGAACCCCGGGGATGAAGAGCCGGGGGTGGTGGGGGGAGGCTTGAAAAGAGACTTTGGAGAGGTACAGTACATGTCAAAGCGCCATCCCCAGCGGAAGAACGGAGTGAGCAGTATAGGGCAAGAAGAGCGATATTAGAAGTTGAATATCGGCGGTAGAGCCACTGGCACGGCCACAGCCACTCAACCGCCGACCCAGGCGCGTATTCGAAGAGCACAGCGGCATACCGGCGGCACAGCACCAGCACAACAGTCCTGCCGTCACCCGTAACCTTATTGTCGCGTCCAACAAAGACGACCAACACCAACAACCACAACAGAGCACGATGAGGTGAAACTGTAGGGGAGTGTACAGTGCGTGTAGTACCGCACAGTACATAATCTTACATGTCTTGTACTAGAACAACAAATAACAGCGCGTGCGCCGGGTCATTGGGGCGCTTCGGTACATGACTCCGGATACTGAGGATAAAAGGAGGATACCGGCGGTGTCAATGTGTCAAGTGCCAGTGGGAGTGGTTGGTGGAGAATGAACGAGCCGATGCGCTTTCCTTCTTGTAGTGGATTAAGTAACGGGGCCTGGTTCAGGTACAGGGCGGCTATTGGCTGTTAGCTGGGAAGATTCAAAGGAGATTCACAGCACTAGAAAGTACCACTTCCTGTCCTTTCCACTGCCGATGAACCGTGCATACAACTCCATGGTTCATCGCTCGTCGCTCATCCCCCATCCCTATCCCTCCCCCTCATACCACCGCTAAATATGCTCATCCACCCCCCAATCCATCATCCCCATCCCCGCATTGCCCATCCCTCCTGCCATCCTGCCCATCCCCTCCACCCCCTCCATCCTCCTCCGCAACCTAGAAACCTTGTTCGCAAATGCCACCGAGAAGGAACGCCTCCCAGCAACTCATTCGGTCCGCTTTAACAAGCTAGAACAAGCCATGCCGCCACGGCATCCCAAATAGCCTCATGCCCACTCCACAATATCGCCGTCGCGCTCGCCGGACTGCATGGCTAATAACTGCCAGAATATGCATAACATACACCAGCCAAGCTCACCTCCTCCTCTCGTCCATCACCGTCCGAGATGCCTCCGAAGCACCTCGCGGACTCGCGGGTTACCCATCAAAATCCCACCTCCATCATCTCAAGACCCATCCCAGCGGACTCTCGGACCACTTCCTCCTCCCTCTTCCCCAGAAACAACCCTACCCTACCTGCGCCAGCCGCAACGGAACGCGGGGTTTGCGGGCCGCCAAGGGCTTCCTGCGCGTGTGCAGCGGACAGGTGAGGAAAGCGCGGCGCAGGTGAGAGACGTGGACGATCAGATGGCCTCCCCATGAAGTCATCGGCCCTTTTCACATGTGTAGTCCACGACGCCGGCGACCCCAGCTTTGTCTTGTCCGCCCACACATCTTAGTAGAGAGGGGGGAGGCCGGTCAGGTCACAGCAGGAGCATGTCCCTAGCACCTAATATAGTTAGCTGAGGTGTGTCGTCCCCAAAACTTTGTTTCTTGGGAACGTTGCATACATATTTTCTGCATGGCATGGGTGGGGTGTGTTGTGGTGGGGGAGAGGAGAGGAACGGCTCGTTTATCGTACTCCGTACTTTACTCGAGGAGTTGTTGGCGAGTTAGCTGTGTTTCATCGAATCCGCGACATCAGGCGCCGACTCGCTCCGCCCGCGCCGGACGGCAGCGAAACAATCGTTTCACGAAACATCACGCGTTTCAAGGCGGCTACGTGGTTGTGCAGCGCGGCGCCAAAGTTACTGGTTCGCCAGACTCGTTGGTTCGTCAAAGGAGCTTCGTCAGACATGTTCGTCTGATTGGAAAGGACTCTCTTGTAAGCCCTGAAAATCCACTGATATGAGACGGCGGCGAGAGGGCTTAATCTTAAGAGCTTCGTTTTTCTTTATACCGTACAAACGTGCGTTTCAACACGTGATTTTTATTTTTATCAACGCCGGAAATAGATCTGAGGGAAAGTACAGGACTGCGGAAAATGCGATGCTTCATTCATACAATTAACAGATCTACAGATTCGACTTCGTCATTCAAATCATCTCGATTACCCCCGAACCATCACGTGCCCAAGTGTAACCTGTGTGGTTGGGAGAGCAGGTCACCCGTCCCCCCCACGACTCAGCACCCTCTCTTCAGCCTCTCCCACTTAATTCCCACCCACCACCACCAAAATACGTTGTCATCCAAGACATCTGATCCTGCAACGCGGGAAAGCAAGCAAAGCAGCTGACACCGCCTTTCTGCGACCCCCATGAGGGAGATCGCAGAGACACACATGGGGGTTTACCATGGATCTCTATGACGATTTTATTTTCTTCAGGGTGCGTGAGGGTGGGAACGTACAGCGAAATGTCTGAGATGGGGGATGGGTGACTAGATGTGAGCGTCATCAAACGCGGAATAGGAGGATGCTGCATATCATATCCGCCCAGCTAACCCACTTGGCGGCCTGTGGATATGATGATCGGGGTGATCTACACACCCCAGCTGGCTAAGTCAAGATCGTGTTCTAGAAGCGTTGGAACCGCATTCTACAAGGGTTCTTCTGTTCTGCAGCGCCGCTCGATGATATGAGGACTCGTAACCCCCCAGGGTTGGTTGTGCCACGAGACGAGATCTCAGCTCGATACATTCCAATTCCCGAGCCGCAGCGTTGGAAGGTAATACCAATGCCGATACCGATATCTTCCCCGTAACTGACTCCGAAGAACGCAACGGCCCCTGTGGATTCATTACCACCACCGATCCGCATCTGTAGATGGGTAAGCACATAGGTTCGTTCGTTTGCTACAATCTCTCGGCGAAGGCGGTCGTTACACGACGAGCGGCAACCTTACCATGGCGAGAACGCTGCGAGCTGCTCCACAGCAAATAAATATATTTGCTGTGGGGTGGAGCTGCGAGAGGGAGAGGGGCGATATGTTCTCCAGGCCGGTGCTGGCGGAACTGCGGTTTTTTTGATGGGGCGAAGTGGCGGATGGGTGCAGGTGCACGGATGGAGGGGGAGTGATGTGTAAGTTGTCTGTTGGCAGGGAGGGTGGAGGGGATCTGTCGGGGGTTACGAGGAGTGGGTTGAGCGGAGAGGATATTGAGGCTCCCTCTTATGTAGGTGATTTATCTTTTTGGGGTTTGGGTATACTCACTTTCATTAATTTTCATCATTACCGTTTCCACCATTTCACATTTCCCTGCAATTATTATTATTATTTCGAAAAGGAAAAAGAAAAGAAAACACCTTACATACTTACTCATTACCAACTCACTCACCGCGCCTAGTACTTTTACAAAACCCAACAGCGCTTAAATGTCGGCTCATCCAACATCTCCTTACTTCCCTGGAGGAATTCGCGCACAATCACCCCTGTATATGCAAGTCATAATCGTTTGCGTAGATCGCCAACGCAAGGTGCTCGCAGAACACCGTGACACAGCATGCTACCTCCCGTCTACACGTTTGCTCGTCCTTGGTACGGCACATCCGGGTCCCCGGAGGCGCGCAGGAGCCGCGTAGGAAGGGGTTTGGACCAGAGGATGGACCCTGTCCTATCTGCTACTCGATTCTATAGTTTCTCTACTTCTCAATTCTATGCGTCTCTACTACTAAATTCCTTGGTCCAGGATGGCCCCTGCTCTACCTACTACTCAATTCTGTGGCAGTATGGGGGCCCACATGGAGTTACTGGAGTTGGTTGACACGACATTGATGGACCTTGCTTAATGGTTTGCTCAACCTTGGTACGGATCTCCTAGCCCACCGGAGGGCTCCCCCGAGCCGCCTAAGAACGGGGCCAGATTGTAGGCTGGCTGGCCCTAGTTCCATCCTCTGCGCAGCCGTGGGGCAAGCGGGCGCTCTGCAGGCTAGGCTCGAGTTGGTCGTCACGACACTAATCAGGCCTTGCTTAACGGCTGGCTTTGAGCGTCAGTATCGCACTCCAAGAGAAAGTGGATAGGATATTGAACTGGTAGAAAGCCAAGTCTGTATCCGTCTACCCGTTCAATAACCCACCCAGCCGCAGCAGTTCTAGTAAGTCGATCTTCTCCTAACGGCTTATGAGGCTCCCTTTTACCCGCTGCAGTGGCTGGGGTGCGAATGATGTGTATAGACCAATCTTGGAAGTTTACCGGACAAATCTGGTAGGTTATCCGCAGGGAGGATGGGTCGTGCTCTGATCTTCTCTTCCCGAGACTTCGCTGCGGGTGGTGATGGAGATCTGGTTGGGGCAGGTAAGGGTGATTGATGAGTCTTAGACTTTTTCTATTGTATCTATCTACTTTGGCTACCGAGGCTGGTGGACATTTCTTCTTCATATGCCTTGCTTCAGATAATAATATATTATTCGGCACATCTCCTTCTAACTAACGGACTTTACTATCGTATGCATCTGCCTCCTGCTGTCTAATATCTCTGTCCATATCAACACAGTTACCGGCGGTCCCCACTCCTGCGGTTCTCAGCCACCCGCCTCCGCGCCGACGTTGAATCCATGGTAAGAGTTCCCCATCCCTCTCACTCTAGCGGCCTATGGCATGGAGCATTTAGCGGTCTGAGGACACGTCTGACGCGGTTGCGTAGTTTAGACATTCTGTTTGAGAAATCTCAAATCATCACGCAGCTTATACTGTATGCAAAAAGCTAGTAGCAGCATAATAGGGAGAGGTGGGATTCCATAGTGCAGGGCCAGAGCCGGAGCTACACATACACCTCACACGCCTTCTTCCCAGCGCCTCCACCTCGCCAGATGGTCTAGGGAAAACTGCATTACAGCAATCAATGCCCTCATCCTCCCGATGCTCGCATTGCATCTCTCTGTTCCACCACCCTCTCGCGACTCATCGGCCCATCCGCATCACCCAAGACATCCGGCGGTGAAGCACCAGCACAATGCATATCAACTTACACCCCCGTCCCCGTCCTTTGTCCGTCCACGCTTCTGCCGCACCGTACAGAATCGTGCCGCGACAACACCGCGGCCTTGTTGAGATGACCAACAGCGACTTTAACTCTTTGTCTGGGGCCGGGGCGCACTCTGCACCATCCATGCCAGCCGGCGCGGTCACTGAGAGTAGTTGCGACTGGGACACGACTACGGCGCTGGAGGGGATTTTTCAGGACGGTTATTCGGTATGTGGTTCCATGGACTCCTGTCCCGTGTATATGGAAGCATACTGATTGATATACCAGAACCCCACTTTCTCACTCTCAACGCCAACATCAGCGTTTGGGGGTGCATATACTGCATTTCCTACCGAGAACAACGGATCAAACTCAGCAGCGGCAGCGGGGAGGGGGTTTGAGACACAGCAGCAGCAGTTTAGTACGCAGATGATTTCGTATCCGAACAAATTCATCCCGCGGCCGACGTCAGGTTTCCAAGTCTCGCAGTCGCAGCAGGGGAATGAGTACTGGAACTTATTAGCCACCGCGACAACGGGGGGCAACCAAAGTAATAATTGGAAAATGGATTATAGTAACAACAGCGTCCTGATGGATTTTGGAGGGAAGTGTGGGTATGATGAGTATGCCCATCTACCGCTGCAGACGCGGAGACTGGGGTCGTTCTCGTTATGTTCGGGGTCTGACACTCAATCGCCTGATGACATTCTGCATTTCAGCCCCAACGATGATGGCCAGGACTTCTTGGGGAAACGCGCATGGAGTGATAACCTCAAGCACCACGAGCAGAGCACGGCTCACCACGGGCTACCATACACCTTCTACGATGACAGCACGGCAAATACCCCTCTTTCCATATTTCCGCCCGGGCCAGCAGCGCACTGGAACGAGACGACAAATCTAGACACCGTATCGCCCAAGGCTCTCACTCTCAGCTCATCATCGGTATCCTTCTCCGGGTCCTCGAGCTCGGATTGTGGATCTGTAGACTCGGTTTCGACTGCTGATGGCTTCTCGTTCACGTCAGCGGGTGACAAGTTTCAGAGCCTAGTAGAAGAGAAACAGGATATGAATGGGGAGGTAACGGTGCGGCATAAGTTGCCCGAGAGGCCAGTGAGGCAGTATATCGCTATTGCTCCCAGCGTTGAGCGGACCAGACAAGTGGCGGCGATGAGGACAGATGAGAGAGATACGAAGGTGTGTTTCTCCCCTTTGTTCTCGTATAGCCAGCCAGCTAGTCAGTGCACTTACACTTCCTCCATCCAGACCTCCCCATCACCACCACCAGCAACAGCAGCATCGCGAAATACCGGCATCACCCACGACCCCTTCGCCTCCCCCACTCCCCAACCACCTATGACGCGCACCACCAAAGACGCCTTCCTCATCACCTCCAAACAAGCCGGGATGTCCTACCGCGCGATCCGCCAAGCCGGAAACTTTAGCGAAGCCGAATCCACCCTCCGCGGTCGGTACCGTACACTTACCAAGCAGAAGGAGGAGAGGGTTCGGAAGCCGGAGTGGACGGCGGGGGATGTGAGGTTGTTGCGGGAGGCGGTGGAGAGGTTTAGGTGCTGTGATAGGAAGGGGGGGAGGGGGAGGAGGGGAGGGAAGACGCCGTGGAAGAGGGTGGCGGAGTATATTGAGGGGAATGGGGGGAGTTATCGGTTTGGGAATGCTACTTGTAGGAAGATGTGGGATCGGTTGGGGGAGGAGGAGGAGGGGTAGGGTGAGGAGGGTGGCAGGGGAAGGGATTGATAAGGGGTAGAATTAGATAATTAGATGGGGAGGCTAATTGATAATAATTGTTTTTATTTTGAGAACCAAGGTCTTGTAATGAATATTTTGTGATGGTTTATCCCGCCTAGGACATTGAATGTTACTCTTTGAAATGTAGAAGTTACATAAATAAGTTAATAAGTTCAAGAAATAAGCAAAAATTATACAACTGGGAATTCGCTGGTTGTCACCACCCAACTACTAGATTAACCCGCTGATCTCAATCGTGGATTAATACTCGGGAAAAGATCTTTTTACCTAGAATAACCCTAGAAAAGGTTCATTTGCCCTCAATAAGATGCTAGCGAGGTGTTTCGTTCCGGCATTTGAAGCGCTAATTGCTCGACTATCGGCCATTTTCTGGGGCTTACTCCAGGTTTCGTGCGCTGTGCGGGATAATGCGTAGGGGTCTTTCTTTCCAGGAGACTATTATTGCATACAACCACATCCGATTTTATATGTAAAAATATTTCTGGCGTGCTTAGAATAATAGAGCAAGAGCAAGTGTTTATAGTAAATATAGCATATGTTCCGGCCCAACCATTATGTGGTCAGTGCCACCTGCTCTTGGTGTCAACTGTGGCTGGTGGTGATAGGATCATGGGGCTCGGGCCGGTCCTACCGGCGGAAGTGGAAGACTCCAGCGAACCCCAATACTTCAGTCCGAGAAGTAGTTCCCTCATATTGAAGTTCTTTCTCTTTCATATGGTTCTAGATGTCCCCATCGCATCTTATACCTACAGCAACAAGACCATACATAGCCGGCAAGGAAAAAGAAGGCAGCAGGGAATGTAGGAAGTGCAAGGTCAAGAACGTTTGTGCTGGTGCCTGGGGCGTGACACACCGCGAGGCTGAAATACACCCGCCGCCAGGTCGGGCAACGGGTATGCACGGCGCTCGAGCGTGTTAGGTGTTTGTGAGCGACATAAATAAAGTAGACTGCGTGAATTGACCTTCAAACATTAAAACCGCCGCCTCACTCCTCACTGTGCTGTTTCAATACGCACTCCGTCTTAATGGCGCAAATCACTCTCAACATACCGCTAATCCGGGATGGCACACCCAAAGAAGTTGTGTCATACCTCAACGAACTCAGAGAGAGTCAACTAGACGTTACCGTTTGCCAGTCACTCTTCGAAGCCGAAGATCACGGGTACTTGTCACCACTCACCTTTCGAGTATTTATTCCTTGGTCGTCATCTCTCGATACTACCGTATTATGCATTCACAATGGGCCATCGCGCACCATTCGGAAACAAGGCATCAAAAAGTTCGGGAAAATACTGGCCAAGCCCGAGCAATGGGAATCAGCGTGGAGAGCAGCGGGCGCAACGAATGGTCTCGTCAATCTCTTCGCAAAGATCTCCGTCGCAGAGGTGAAAGAACTTGCCAGAGCGATCGGATCCTGCAACAGCCCTGAGCGCGCGGTTGGTGCGCGGGAGAGAGCCATTGAGGGCTTGCTACGTGCACTGCTCCCATCGCACTATGCTGGGTCGAAGCTTCAAAGCCATGACAGACGTCCCATTAAGCACCACTATGCTCGGATGGTATCCGCTTGTTCAGTGGAGTTTATTGAGAAGTTACTAAACACCAAAGATGAGTCAAATCCTCTTTATCAGCAAATGCCTTCGAGTCGCCTGATCAAGACACACGGCGAGCTACTACAGAAGCGTGTATTGGATGGTATATTTGGCTCTGGGCAAGAGGACGTCCATATCCATCGGTACCTCGAGGCATCCGTATACAGCCAGCCACCGAAACCTGGCCCGGTTCCGAACGTGTCAGCATCTATGGCTTTTGCGACCAAGATACTGCAATCTAGGCTAGGGGATATCAATAACGATGAACGTTGGCCCTCCCAGGTTTCTGAAGCGGATGTGCTGTTCTCTCTTCTAAATCGTTCGATTAAGTATAAACTGCCAGAAGTTGAATTACGCGATATCATCGTGCTAGGACTGCAGCTACTCGTGGCTAAGCCAGAACTTAAGTCTAAGTTTCAGTCAAAGGGCATGTGGCTCAAATTGAGTACCCGTTGGAAGAAAACACCTGAACTCTATGAGGACTCGATTGCACTCGCTCTCCGTCTGGGGCTAGGAGGTTCTCCAAAGACGATCGGCAAAGATTTTTTAAGCACATCAATTGCCATTCAGGCAAAGCAAGAACTGAGGTGGCCGCTACTTCGACTGTACTGTCTCCAGGTTCCGAAGGAAAGCGTCGACTTAGATAAAGATGATGACTACAAACCACTTGCGAAACAGCCGTGGCCAACCGATATCTTTTACCACCTGCGCAGAGATCAAGCATTTAGACTACTGAAAGGTCTTTATCTTGCGAACCTAGGGTATAGCTTTTTGCAGAAGCCAGCTAAAACTTCGATTATTTGCAATCAGGGCATGACACCGAATGCAAACTTTAATGCCGTCCTTCTTTTGGCTTTACTTCAGCGTGGCTCTGAAGAAATACAAGTGAGTATTAAGAATGCTATTGATGAGAATCGAAAAAAGTCGGCTACTACAAGAGAGCAACCAGACAGAGCGAAGCATGCAATAATGGCTTCTAGCTATGCCATCGCAAGCGGAAGCCTTGATCTGTACGGTGAGACCATCACATGGCAACAGAGGTTTGTTCGTGATCCTCTGTCAGTGAAAACAATTTTTGCTCGAAATGCCGTCATGACAGTCGAGGGGATAGAGCTTCTCTCCGGGATCCCGGAACCATTGCCAGAGGGTATTACATTGGCTGAAGTCGCATTAAGAGTGGAAAAAGCAAATGAGATCTTGAATACTTTTCATGAAACTATGCTCATAGCGAAACGAGAGCCATCGTTCCAAAAACGAGATTGGAATGATGTAACGTCGCTGTTCGGTGCCGCAATCAGTCTTCGCGTTGATCGCGCGAAAGAACTCCAGAAGCATCTACGCAATCCAGGAGCGGACGTATACAGTGCAATATGGGGTGGTACCTTAGCCATGCTAAGGAATCTAGATATTACTTTCCTCGATCAATCTTATACGCCGATCAAACGTCTCCTCGAGGCGCTCCCTCCAACATCTCTCGCGACTACATTAGAGGCCATGCTCGAAGCCGGAAACGAGGCGCGGTTGAGGCAAGAACGCCAGTCAGGAGACGATACTCTGGAGCGTCTGTATTATAACTTGCTGTTGCGGCTCGCAAAAGGTGAGAAGCCGGAGTTGGCGCAACAGCTTGTTCTTCGGACAATACTGGACCGGCCAGATTCAAGCTCTTGGCATAGACAATTTCTGTCAACTTCATTCATGAACTCCCTGTCCGCCAATGACGCCCACCGCATGCTTCTCGCGTTTGCCACTGCGATTGGCGAAAAGCTGGAAGCGCAGTCGTACGTCAAAGTTGGCGAGCCGCAACCACCCAATTCAGCGCCACCTGTATCACTTGTTAAGGTCACGACGGTCAAGTATCTCGCCCAGCTCCTCGATAATGCCCAGTTCATCTCCGCGGACGCGGCAGTGGAAGTGTTAGTAGAGCTGTTCAAAGCCGGGACACATAGAGATATCCGGCTCGCGACACTGGACAGTCTGCTAAGCTTGTTGAACAATATGTGCAGTGGCGCTGACGAGAGCTGGAGATCTAATGTCTTGGTTGGAAAAATCATGGAAGCGCTAGACACAGTCATACCCGTTGTTGGAAGTATCAATGAGCGTCGCCCACCAAGGCAGGAGGACTGGGTGAAAGCTAGAGAAGCAGGAACTCTACCAGACGTGTCGGACATATCTGATGGCGTGCCGCCCCTGTTAAGCGCTATACTTACAGCACCTGATTCACCACAGTATCCAGGGCTGAAGAATTTAAAGGCTGAATTTGTGGCACGCTTTATCCTGCCTGCCCTCAAGCTTTCCCAAACAGAACACCAGAAGTGGGTTGCTCTCTTCTTAATCAAACACAAACACAAAGTGAACCTCACGGTGGATGATCTTCCTCCGACGCCGATCACCCCGAAAGTTTGGGACGCTCTCGTAGGAGCATATCCCCAGTTGATTCCTAATACTATGATGGATGATTTCAACAAGTATATTATCATGACTATCGCTCCACCTGCAGCCTTGAGAGTCTTCAACGAGTCGCTTAGAAAGAAAGTTGACCTCCGCGATACCCCAGAAGTTCAACATTGGCTGTCTATCTTCGGGCAAAGTATGGATCGGTACCACGGTTCTGGAACTCAAGCAATAGTGCGCATGATCCCTCATAGCAAGCCAATTCCTCTTGTTAGCAACGGCGTCACTTTCGGCAAAGTACGACATATACTCCTGACGCACACATCGCTGTTTCTAGCTGAATACGAAAACTACGTGGATGTTTGGAAAGATTTCGTACAAGATAATCGTCCTCCAACGCTCACTTACCGGCACCAGGGCGTGGATTCGATGCGCTCAAAGGCATCGGCGTGGTCCATAGGCAACAAAATCGTACTTGAGAATGTTATCGCACTTGTTTCCGAAGAGAGGATGGAGCATACACGGGATCACAAGCTCAGCATTCTCCCCTCAACGACAAAACTCCGTCTTTGGCTCCTTCCTTATCCCTGTTTTCCCGACACTGCGGAGGTCGACCATAAGTGCAAAGATTTTGCTGATGAAATGGTGGAATTGCTAGACGACTTCCTCACACCTGAAGCTAACTTACTACGCTGGCCCAGAATCGCCGAGGATGCATGTACTGTGTATGACTTGATCAACACGTCCAAAGAACGGCTTCGCATAGCTTCATATATCGGAAAACTTACGAAGTCGTCGGATGGAGCCGGTGGTCAGAGGTCATTAGCTCTGAGTTTTGTGAGGATTGCGGTGGCGATGAAACTTATTGAAGAAGGACGGGAACTCCTGGACATGTCTAGTAAGGACGCTTGGATCGAAGATGTTGTCGACGGCGTTGTGAATATGGTTAAGGGGTGGCAGAGCCATTCTGACGAGGGTATTCGGGAGAAGGTGGCAGAGTGGAAAAAGCGTGGTCTTGGGAATTTTTTTACGAGCCCATAGTCGTATGTGACTATTTCTTCGGTACGATGTGAAATGAGAGCATTTAATATATTCTGAGACATCCGAAACCCCACATGAATCCTAGAGCGTATGTCTTCCTACATTAAATAGAGATTGTCATCATATATCTATAAAACATCAGCCCAGACGCGTGATAACAAGGAAAAGAGCAGGCAGGTGCAAATAGTTGCCTCGCATCCATCCCGGGCCACGCAGGATGCCGGATAGGAAAGGTCTCAAAACGCATGAGGTCGAGACTTGGTGGGTTATTCAGCCATTCGTATATTGATTGACAATCAAGTGGGAATCCCTGGTGTTTTCCGAGCGTTTCGTGAAGCTGCTTCGTTCTTACTCTATCACGCCCAAAGCCTAACAAGGTGGGGTAACGAGGGGGAGACATGTCTTGGCGGAATAAGACACCCGATTGAGTTAGGTTCATTGACGCTAATGCAACCACAAGGGTTTAGTCTTGGAATTAGCGCTTCCTCCCCAGTAATATACTTTGTACTTGGATTCATGCGGTCACTCAGAGGCGATTTCCTATATATATGTTTGACCGTCTTCCCGTTGAGAGAGCATTCTTGATTCTACAACAAACCTACCAACCGACTTTGAATCTATACATCAGCTCTTCTTCTTCACAGGCAGTGCAGAGACAAACACAACTATGGCCACCTCAGCTAAATCTTTCCGCGAGCTTATCGGAGTCTCACCTTCCACTGTATCCGTCGACGACTCAACACTTATTATTATCGACGCACAAAACGAGTATGCCAACGGCCAACTAGCGACAGTCAACGTTACTGAGTCACGCAAAGCCATATCCGCGGTCCTTGAGAAGTACCGCAAGTCGACACATGGCGGCAAAAACATCGTGCACGTCCTGCACGCAACGCCACCTGGAGCACCTGTCTTCACAAGTGGCACCGCGCTGGCCCAGGAATTCGAGGAGCTCAGTCCCAAGTCGAATGAGAAGATTGTCGAGAAGAATTATCCAAGTTCCTTCGCAAAGACGGATCTAGGTGCCTACTTGGAAGGCTTAGGTGCCGTTGGCAAGAAGATCGTCCTTGTTGGATACATGGCGCATGTCTGTGTGAGCACGACAGCGCGGGCGGGTGCTGAGTTGGGATATGACGTTGTTGTTGTTAAAGACGCCGTCGGTGATCGGGATATCCCCGGTGTTGCGGCTAGCCAGCTTGTGGATGTGGTTATTAAGGAGTTGGCTGATGCTTTTGCAACAGCCATCAATAGCAGCGAGATCCAGGCATAAGTGCAGCAAACGAATGCTGTATTTATCATATTAGCATATCATGTGTTACGCTATCGTCAATGAATTATATTTATAACCTTTTAAGGATACTCGGGTTTATTTAGATCTCCAAGTATTTGCACGTTCAAGTCCTACAATCTATAGAGACATAAATTGCCTTGGTTTCGTAGATATTTTAGAATTCGAAATTGCTCTCCAGCTTGTTCATTTGTATAAATAACTCTGTCAAAGTACGACGTACATTACAATACGCCGAATGGGTCTAACGAAGCTAACTGCTTTCAGTATCATAAACCGCCAAGCGTTTTACTCAAAAAAATTTGCTGTGATTGGTTTACGAGTGTCTTCTGGCTGATCCCCACATGATGACGGATCAGATCTGATTAGTCAACATACTGCGATTCAGTCTTGACTATGAGGTGAGGTTTAGATTGCAGGTTAGAATGCCACATTCAATGCCTATAAACTAAGAATGAAGGTCAAGCAGAGATCTACCTGCCAAACATGTAGAAAACGTAAACTAGGGGTAAGATGACTTTTCTTTTCCTCTCGATGCGGTGATTTAGCAACTAAAAAATCATAGTGCGATGGGAAGCTTCCAGGATGCAGCCAGTGCGTTCTAACTGGACGCAAATGCGACGGCTATCCATCTGAGTGGACGTTTGTGCCACAGGACACTCGGTTCGAAAGTGCCTCCAGTCCGGTGTTGCAGAATGCTGCGGTGATAGCGGCTCCAAACGATTGTGAAGGGATATTAACTGTCTCTCATCCGCCTGAAACTCATCGATGTACTCTGGATGCTGTCCAACTTGGAGATTCACTTCCCTCGAGCCATATGCCGCTCTGTGCGCTAGATCCTGCTCAGTTAAACTGGGACAATCTGATCGGTTTGGTCGTGAGGAGCTATATTCCAGAAAATGAACTGCCTTTCATCTGGGACAATTCTGACAATAGTCGATCTCGGATATGTGGCTTTTGGGTGGAAGTTCTACCTAACCTAGCGCCTCAAAGACATCAGGACTGCATCCTGCCATCAGCCATGAAAGCTCTAGCTACATCGATTCTGGCTTCAACTCCTCACCAGAGCCATTCCAACCTCGACTCAACTCATCACTATTATGCGGCAATTCGCGCTTTGCGGATTGAAATCGCTGCGAGGGACCCCGCTTCTCATGCTGAGTTTGCTGCCTCCATTATGTGTCTCAGTCTAACAGAGGTATTTTGATTTCATTACCCACGGTAATTTATCTACCATGCGCCTGCTCACAGACTATAGCTCATGTTTCGAGATTCTGCGGCTGGAATTAGTGCCCACATCAAAGGCGTTACCCAACTACTCCAGAGTCGGGGCCCGGAACAATATAAATCTGGCATTCTCCACAAACTATTTGTGGGGTTCAGACCTTTCTTAGTGCGTGCTTAGCATGTAGCTTCATGGCTCCTTTCCGACGGGTTGGGCTGGGCTGACTCTTTATACTGATAGGTAATTCAAGCTTTTCAAGGTCGTCAACCGACCGTTCTTGCTTCAGAAGAATGGATCCTATTACCATTTTCTATTCACAGTCCTTCCCTCATGCATACGCTTCTCAATCAAGTCGCCATCGTTCCTACTTATCTGCACCAAATCGATAAAATGTCGGAAAATCCAGGCCAAACTGATCCTTCTGCGATCACCATGCTATTTAGCTCCCTCGCCAACATACTTGTGGGCCTTGAAAATTGGGAAATAACTCTCCAGCAGCAAACTGACAGGCCTTGCTACTGGTCGCATGTCACGGATTCGCAATCAAAGGAGGGAACTCTACAAACCCAAAACACCGCTCTCTGGTTCGCCAACGTTACCATGGCGAATGTCTTCACCCACCTCTGGACCGTTAGGATTATCTGTATGACCGAACTCGAAAAACTGGCGCTATTGTTTCCCTGGTTGATTCTTGGGGAGATGTCATTGACAAACCAGTGCCACCTTCACCGTGTCCAGGACCGTACCCTGGCACTTTCTAATCAAATCTGTTCAAGTATGGAGTATCTAATGCAGGATGAGATGAAGCTTTTTGGGCCTGCATCGACGTTTTTTCCCCTCGGAATTGTGTATCACAAGTTCAAGACAGATGAGTCGCAGCAGACGAATATTATCGCTTGCTGCCGGGCAATTGTTAATCGGTTGGTTGACAAGGGGTTACAGTCTGCTCCGATCATTGTGTTCGGAGAGTAAGGGTTATACGGATGGCGCAAGACTACTTTATACAATGATTAAACGTATCGGAAGTTACTGGAATTCTCCAGTGGGTGTTCTGAGGGCAGCGCTGGCGATCTGCGTGTACGGGGCCAATTTTTGGGCCAGTATTGGTCCCAGGTGAGACGCGTCGCATGAAGTATTATGCTCACGAATGATATTAAGTGTATATAAGTATGAATGCCACATAATAATCATTAAAGCTTTTTGAAATGGAGGCATTAGAGAGTTCAGACAGTTGTCATATCATTTGCGTTAAAATACTATATTTTGCTTATGATAATAATATTCAACTATTTTAAAAATATGCGCCAAAATGTGGAATCTCCAAATATTTCATACAAACACATCCGAATTTAATATATAGAGTAATACTTATACATATGAAATCTTGGAGAATATACTATTTGCGTTTGCAAGTTATGTTGCAATTTTTATTCGAGGTTGTCTTGGACAAACATATCACGTGATTAAACTTCAAATCTCCAGCTATAATTCAAGCTAGGGTTCGCTTAGCGGGCACACTAGCGTCGCTCACCAGCCCACACAGAAAGAATATCCTCTTTTGAATTTCGCATCGCCGTTCTCAATCCTCCCATCGACAACCACCGCAACCATGAGCGCCCTCAACAAGATCGCGGCCACGAGCCCTTCGCGCCAGAGCCCTTCCGAGCTCGAGACCAGCATCGCGACTGCTCTCTACGACCTCGAGTCCAACACCGCCGACCTCAAGGTCGCGCTCCGCCCTCTTCAATTCGTGTCCGCACGCGAGGTGAGATGAGCCCAAGCCCATTGACACGATTGTGTAGGATCCGCAGCAGCGAGAGAGATGTCCGGAGAACGATTTCGCAATGGCGCCAGCCACACTGTCGTGTTTAGTTGTCGATGTGAGGGACCCTCCGAACGGGTTCGGAGCAGATACATCATACAGATGGGTGGTGGTGTCGGCGCAGAGTTGGATTTCGGACGGGCTGCGGACCATGTAAATGGAGATCGCATGCTGACTTTGATCAACGTAGATTGAGGTTGGCCACGGCAAGAAGGCTATTGTCATCTTTGTCCCCGTCCCATCCCTTCAGGGTTTCCACCGTGTGCAGCAGCGGTAAGCATTCCCCTAAATCCCCCCCCCAAATGCAAACCAGGATCCAACTGACGTCCCAATCAGCCTCACCCGTGAGCTCGAGAAGAAGTTCTCCGACCGCCACGTCCTGATCCTCGCCTCGCGCCGCATCCTACCCCGCCCCAAGCGCTCCAACCGCTCGCGCACCACTCAGACCCAGAAGCGCCCACGTTCGCGCACACTCACCGCTGTGCACGACGCCATCCTTGGTGACCTCGTCTTCCCCGTCGAGATTGTCGGCAAGCGCCTGCGCACCAAGGAGGACGGATCCAAGGTCCTCAAGGTCATCCTCGACGAGAAGGAGCGTGGTGGTGTTGACTACAGACTCGACACCTACTCCGAGGTCTACCGTCGTTTGACCGGCCGCGGTGTTAACTTCGAGTTCCCCCAGGGTGCCGCCGCTACTGAGTTTTAAATGGTAGCTTAGCAAGGGGAGTTGCGGAGGGATGGGATGTAATGATCATGGCTGGCGTTGTAGCGAATCCGCAGCGTTGTCGGCTTGCAGGAATAAAAGCTTGCTGATCAATGTTACTTCTGTCCCTTCTATGAATCTGTGCACTGTTCCCAATAATGATGCACCTTGGCCCCAACGACGGACGCAGTCTGAAATCTGGTATACTAAATCCATGCTGAAATGTTGTGTGTATATCACGTGATCCATCATTTTTTTTGGTGCGCAAACTCAAAACACCACTAGCTTTTGAAATCATGTTTGCTTCGTATGCATCCTCACCAAACATCCAGCCAGGTACGTGAGCAAACATGAGTACCCCGGCACAACCAACGCCTGGCGGCGACAACTACGCCTCACCATCCCACGACTTTACAAATCACAGCCATGGTGAATTCGACCTGGATCAAGCAGCTATGCTGCAAGACATGGCAAGGAGCTCAACGGCCGGCGAAGCTGATGTCCACAACATGTACGCTTACGACCACAATGAGGGAATGAGAGGGTTTGATGGGCACGAGAAAGAACAAGAAGGGGCCAATGGTGCTGCAACTGCGTTTCCCGATCCAGCACAACTACTTGATGGATATAACAAGGAACATACGAGGGATAGAAGGTCGAATGGGAGTTTAGGTATTGATGAAGGTGGACGAGAAACTACGGAGTACATAGATTATACCCAGCCATCAGCACCGCTGCACGAGCACGACGATGTCGACCCAGTCACTCTCCTCGAGGCCCTCTCAACCTTCGATCCGACGCCCATGAATAATAGAGCCAACATTCGTACAGGCTCACAAGACGGCCAACGCCACGACCCGCAATCCCACCAGTTCTCAAACGACCACTTCGCGAGCCTACTCCAAGCAGCCGAGACAGCAGGCCAGAGCCAAGAAAACGATATACGCATGGACAACCGGAAGAGAAACACAAAAGCACAAATAGCGGCCAGATGGGGCGGACCCCCCGGCTCAGCGACAGCCTTCCGCCCACCCATCCCCCGCACCCACGGCGAAAAGCGCAAGCAAAGTCCAAATGCCGCTCAACTCCCCGATCCAGCCCCAGCATCCGGCTTCATCAAGCCCGGGACGCGGCGCAAGAAGACTAAGGAAGTTGACCCTGACCAGCTCGCTCGCGAACGCGAAATCTGGGGCTCCGCATCCGAGTCGGAGGACGCCGACGACGGCAGCGCAGAAACACAGCGCTCGGGGCCACAAGTCTCAACGTCTGATGCGCGCGCGGCAGGCGTCCATTCCGCTGCTGCGCTGTTCCGTAGGCCTACACCCGCGAGCAAGAAGTACACGCGCCCGCCGATGTCGAAGCTGTTCACATCGCTCGAGCTCACGCCAGAGCAGTTCCTCTACCTCCAGGCCGCGGCGAAGACGTACATGCTTGACCCCGCGCATGGGGAGCGTGCGGGCTGCGTGGGGAACAAGGCGCGCGCTGATACGGATTTAGTGAAGCTCAAGCTGTTTGGGTGCGTGGAGGCGTTTCTCGAGGACGAGGGGTGGGGCGAGAGGTGCTGGGGGCCGGATGCGGAGAGGGGGGAACATGAGAGTAGGAGGTTGCGGTGGCCGGAGGGGAAACACAAGATAATTACGCTGGTGACGCCGTTGATGCGAAGGATGGTGACGAATGAGCGACAGCGGCTGTATGCGAATGAGACGCGAAAGGCGACGGGGGTGAAGAAGGGGAAGGGGACAGGTGAAGGGGTCCTGGAAGAGCTGAGAGAGCGGGGCTTGGCTGATATTGATCCGAAGTTGGGAGATTATCACTATACCCTCGACCCGACGCTACGGTCACCTGCTTCTGCGGCGGCTGCCTCGACGACGCCGCCTGCGACTGGACCGGAGAAGGTGGAGACAGTGTATAGAGTTGTGGTGGTGGCGAGGGGGCCTCCGGGGAGGGTGTTGCACTCGGCTACTTTGACGCAAGAGAAGTGTCCGGTGTTTTCGAGCTTGATGCAGCACGTGCGGTCGGTTCTTGCTAAGCCACTTAATGGGGGTGGTGAGGGGGGAAAGGAGGCGATATATATATTACGTACCGTCAAGGCGCTGATGCCGACGGGGCTGGTGGAAGTGGGAACGGTTGACGAGTGGGAGGAGGCGTGTAGGATAGTAGAAAGCGAAGCGTGGATGGAGGGTGTTGTAAGAGTTGTTGCCGAGGTTGAGAAGGTGGGAGAGTAGAGAAAGAAAAGCAAGGAATGGCTGTTGAAGCCACGAAGCATAGTCAAGCTTATAATGGATTGTAAGATGGGATACCCGGCTCGTTAATGTCCAATACGTGTGCTTCGTATATCCGCTTACACTTGTACTCATTCTCTAATAATCTATAAAGCACCCCTATAAAAACCTATCATCCCAATATAGCCCCACATCCGACCTCTCTTCTCCTCTCACCACCTTCCCGCCATCATTACACTTTGCCACCGCGCTCCTCAGCGCACTTCCAATTCCCGCCGGGCCGCTGGCCATAACTTGTATCCTCCCCCCAGACGCTGGGCTACGGTCGACGTATTCTTGGACAACAGCGCCGAGATCGGGATGTGCACCACCAAGGTATGTGACCGAGAACCCAGGAGTCTCCTCCGTCAGTGCTGAGACATCGAGCGAGACCTCCACTTTCTCCGAGTCGTCGCCGTCCACATCAATCACGGCCTCCGTTTTCTCAACCTCAATCTCCTTACCCCCATCGACTACCTCCACCGCCTCCTCATCAACCGCCATAGGACCACTCTCCCTCGTAACAAAAACTTTCACCTCAACCCTTCCCTCTGCAGCCTTCGTCTTTAACACCCCCAGCTCCTCCGTAACCCATGCCAAATCCTTCGCCCGTCGCACAACCCACACAAGTTGCACCAAACCAGTCTTATGAGCCTCACTCCCCGCCGCCTCCATCACAAGCGGAAGCGGGAAGGATATCCCCGTTCCACCCGCGACAGCGAGGAGATTCGGTGTCCCTGTCGTGAGAGGCGCGCCATATGGTCCTGTGAGGATGACAGGTGTAGTGCTGCCTTCGAGTTCCCGAGCAAGGGTTGCGAGGCGGGAAGTCTCTCCGGAGAGGGCGCGGATGATGTAGGTGTGCTGCGGTGTTGAGCCCGCAATGGGGGCAACAGAGGAGGGGGTGAAGGGGTGACTCTGCCAGATGGAGAGAGCCGGGAAGCAGAGGTAGTAGTGTTGGCCGGGTTTCCACGCGGGGGAGGGGTGGGAGAAGTCGATCCGGATGACAGTGTCGGGGCCGGTGCCGAAAGTGCGGAGAGTGGCGGGGGCGGGGGTGAAGCCAATCGCTGAGAGAGATATTAGGAGGGGAAATAAGGAGCAGGAGGGAGAGACTTACAGCCGGATTTAGTGTAGCCTATGTGGTTGAGGCCGATGCCGAGAATACGCATACCAAGGTCGAGAAGGACTACGATGAGGGAGGCGAGCATCCAGAAGTAGAGCTTGTCCCAGTGGCCCCAGCACGCACCGATGTATAGCGATGCGACGACGTAATGCGATTTCTTGAAGAATTCATAGCCGGTCCATTGGATGACACGGCGGAGACTGAAGACGTAAAGGAACGTGATGAAGAGCATAGCAAAGCAGCCCCAGATGATGTAGGGCTGAGCGATAAAGGTTTGATAGAGTGATGGCTGCGGTTGGTACAGTTTGCCTTCCACAATGGTCCACGCCAGCGTGTGTAGAAAAGACTGAACGAAGATTATTCGCCCGACCCAGCGGTGGAGGAAGTTGAAATGCTGGTATGAGATGCCGGTGAGGAGTGATAGCATGCTTTCTCTGCTGGAGAGAAGGACGCTGAGAGGCGTCAAGGCGTATGCCAGAATTCCAATGCGGTCAGAGAATCCAGCCATGCCAGTTCTCGTGTTAAACAGATTTGTGCCCTTAACTGGAGTGATATATGTTTTATAGACGATCGCGACCAGCCTAGTAGATATTAGCATCATTAGACGCTCGAAGCAGATCGAGAGGCAACCTACGAGAAGACCAACAGGTACCCCGAAATAATTGCTAATATTAGGATTTGTACTCGTGTGACACGACCAAAGACAGAAGTAAAAGACTCGGGAAGCAGATATCGCTGCTTCGTTGCCTCCACTGATCGCCATGCTCGATAATAAGCGCCTCGAGGATACGCCGTTGATTGTGTTTCCAACTCTGCTTTTGGCACACTTGCTCTCCGACTCGGGTTTATCAGTCTAAGGGTGGCCCAGACGGCGAGAATCCCAAGAATGACTCCCCACATGATATATGAGTACAGCATCGACACATCGTGCATCCAGTACACGTTATCTAGATATTCGCAGCTTCCGGGGTCATTGGTACAGGGCCTGGACCGGCTAGGATAACCAAAATGCGGCTCCAGATATTCGGCCATGCTCGCGTCCTGAATATGGCGCTCTGCCAGGGGCATCATCGCTGCAGCCATCGAGTCCAACTTGACTTGGGATATGAGAAAGAATTTAAAAACGTAGCAGATATGACATTGTGAAAGAAATAAGAGAGGCCATGCAGGTCCTTTGATATCTTTAACCCCGAAGGAATGTTTAATCACTGGATTTTGATTCGTATATTATATCATGGCACATCTAACCATCTCTAGTTAACCCACCACCTTGGCCAATTTACAGCACCAAGAAGAGCAAGATTTCTCAACAAAGATGAAATACGCTTACTCTTTTTCATCTATTTGCTATCCACTCAAACGCCACAGAATATGCTATGGCACAAGAGCCGACGCATTCGAAGCTGGTTACTACAATGTAGTAGGAGCTAGTTTTCGCACCAAGGATGTTCTGATAGATGCCAAGAGCGTTATAGTTGGTCAGTTGGTTGGCTGAATCTCGCTCAATCCCGCTCAACCCCACCGGCGCCCTACACGCCTTCCCCGTTTCATACGGTGAGCAATATATCACCACCAGTGAGAAGTGCGCTTGTATGGCACTGAAGGGAGATATGAAGCAAAAACCTACGATAAAGAGTAGATTTGCAATGCCGGTAGTATGGGTCGGTATGAAAAACTTCAGAAGCCGCCAATTCCAGGGGGGCAAATAGTAGTGCTCATCTGCCGTTCCATGTCTAAGGAAGCATGTAAACAACGTGGGGCGTACATGGCCTTTCCTTTCGGCGTTTTTTAATGCCATGCTAGCCTGCCAATCGCTGCACCTCGCCCAGCAAGCCGTCGGGCCGGTAGTGAGCACTCAATATAGTGCTTGGTGGTGAGACGCAATGGCGCATACTTTACTCTGACGACCATGAATGCGACGAGGGGCGTTTGACTCCAAGACCTCTATATTAATTAGCTGCCAGGATCGAGTTGATTATCCATACGAGGCTTCACACTGGCGCGTGACCATCGGGTATAGTTCGGAAAAGCCAACGTGGGTCCTTCTTACTTATGCTCGTGATGGATGGATGTGAAGCATTTTGTAAGCCAGCAACTAGGAGTTGTTGAGCGACGGAAGGTCTCTTGCACCAATTGGAATTCATCATCACGTGCATCCTGTTGAAAATATTTACAGTCACGTGAGCTCAATAGACTACACGTAGTCACGTGAGTACTTTAATTTAGGCTGAATCGCCCTCGGCCCCTATTACCCCACCAAGCATGTACCCCACTGGAGTTCTCATGACATCAAGGAACCCCACCACCAGCAGCCTGGAGGAATTCTAGTTCAACAAAAGCTTCGAAACAACAGAAAAAATTATACACCCATTGAATCTTGGCATTGCAGCAGTATTATTACCATGTCGTCCTCTGGCAGCGGCCCCTTGTACCTGGGTTTCGACCTGTCCACGCAGCAACTCAAGGCTGTCGTTATCACATCCGCCCTGAACGTGGCGCACGAAGCCAAGGTCGATTTTGACGCCGATCTCGCTCACCATGGCATCACGAAAGGAGTCTTCCATCCAACGCCTAAAGAAGTAACCGCGCCGGTCGCGATGTGGCTCGAGGCTGTTGATCTTGTTCTCAGTCGGCTTCAAAAGGCCGGCGCCCCGCTGGATCGGATAAGGGGGATTAGCGGAGCAGGCCAGCAGCATGGCAGTGTGTTCTGGAACAAGGCGGGAGAGGAGACATTGAGCAAGTTGGATGCGAAGAATACGTTGGTGGAGCAGCTGAAGGGCGGCTTCTCGTGGGAGACGAGCCCAAACTGGCAGGATGCGAGCACGCAGAATGAATGCGATGCTTTTGATAAGGCACTCGGCACGGAGGAGGAATTGGCAAAGGTTACGGGCAGCAAAGCACACCATGTAAGGCTCTATCATCCATACTTGAGACAATTGGCTTACAGTAATAGCGTTTCACTGGCCCTCAGATCATGAAATTCAAGAAGAATAACCCGGAGGTATACGAGAAGACGACCAAGATTTCTCTCGTATCTTCGTTCCTGGCTTCCGTATTCCTTGGAAGCGTGGCCCCGATTGATATTAGCGATGTCTGCGGCATGAACCTCTGGAATATTGCCGAGGGTGCCTGGGACTGGCGTCTGCTCTCCCTCGCGGCGGGTAGCAAGGAAGACGGCGAGATACTACGACGGAAGCTGGGCGATGTCCGATCAGACGGCGGCGGAAGCATGGGAGCCATCTCAGACTATTATGTGCAACGATACGGCTTTAGCAAGGAGTGCCAGATTGCGCCATTCACAGGTGATAACCCAAGCACGATTCTCAGTCTGCCTCTGAGAGCTGGTGATGCTATGGTCAGTCTCGGGACAAGCACGACATTCCTCATGTCAACACCTCACTTCGTCGCCGACCCTGCCGTCCATTTCTTCAACCACCCCACGACAAGCGGCCTGTACATGTTCATGCTCTGCTACAAGAACGGCGGTCTCGCCCGTGAAAAGACGCGTGACTCGCTCGCCAAATCCACCGATGGCAACTTTTGGAGTACCTTCGAGAAGACCGTCCTCGAGACCCCGCCTCTCGGCAAGACAACGCCCCAAGACCCCGCTAAACTTGGCCTGTATTTCCCCCTCCCTGAGATCGTACCAAACGTGCGCGCGGGAACATGGCGATTCTCGCTCGCCAACGGCGCGCTTACCGAGTCCGCTGAAGGCTGGAAGATCCCCGAAGATGACGCGCGCGCGATCGTCGAGTCACAGGCTCTATCACTGCGTCTGCGGTCGAAGAACCTGGTTGTCAGCCCAGATAACGTGCTGCCGGCCCAGCCGAAGCGGATTTACCTCGTGGGAGGAGGCTCGCTGAGTCCGGCGATCGCAAGGGTGATGGGTGATGTACTGGGTGGCGCTGAGGGCGTGTATAAACTGGATGTTGGCGGTAATGCGTGCGCTCTTGGAGGGGCGTATAAGGCTGTTTGGGCGGTGGAGAGGAAGGATTTTGAGACATTTGAGGAACTGATTGGGGCGAGGTGGAATGAGAGCGAGGCGGTGGAGAAGGTGGATATTGGATACAGGCCAGAGGTGTGGAAGGCGTATGGCGAGGTATTGCCGGCCTTTGAGGAGGCAGAGAAAAAGGTCCTGGCGCAAGAGAAGAGGAATGTGTGAGAATAATACCTTGCATATTATGTAATACTGAACAAAAGGCATTGCATATTTTCTCGATTCCGCTTTAAGTTTAAACAAACAATATGTTGTCTGTTAAAGGACAAAGTAATCTACGGGCGGTATGGTGGCCGCTCGTCTCCATGTTTCGGTCATTAAAGAAGTTTTGCCCAGTTAAACAACAGAAGTCATCTAACTCCGGAACTGGACAATGAGAACTGTGCTCAAACATTGCCTCGGATCAAATAAAGCCTCTTTATGTATACAAACGAAGTTATCATTTGTCCAATGTTACACTTATCCACCCCATCCTCCCCCAGTATCCAACTCATGGCTATAAAACTACGTCTCCGCACCCCCCAAACCAAACTCCAGAAAACCACGAATACCAACAGTTTCCTGATCAACAATCGAATTCACATCCTGGAGACCAAGGCCACAAGCACCGCAAGATACACCGAAAATCAACGTATCATGCAGCGTCACCACACCACCGGCTCAACTGAGTCGTTTCAGACCGCGAAGAGCCCCCTCAATTCTTCCCGACCTGGTAGTCCAGAGCCTAAGCTCACGGCCAGTTCCCCGCTACCTGACAGTCCGGAGCCTACGATCACGCCGAGTTCCCCTCGACCTGGTAGTCCGAAGCCTAAGCTCACGTCCAGCCCCCCGCTACCTGGTAGTCCGGAGCCAAAGCCCACGCCAAATTCCCCGCTATCTGATAGTTCGGGGCCCAAGCTCACTACCAGGCGTCTGTTGAGACACACCATCCTCATAGGGTCTGACCACCGCGGTCCCATTAGGCGTAGCACGCTTAATTCTCCTCCTCCAACTATTATTAGAGAGGATGGGTTTGTCACATTAGAGTACGATTCAACCAGCTATGGCCCCAAGTCGCCCACCCCTTCCGGCTCCCGTCGGCGAATGCCGTCGCTGTTCGGCTCAGACTTCTCTGGCTATAATCCTAACTCGCCCGCCCTTTCCTGGCTATCTGGCTCAGACTTCTCCGATGCGAGCACGGTTTGCCACTACCGGGGGCCATATAAGTACACACCGCCCCGGGTCTACTTACCTGATCCGGTGTATGAAGCTATGATGGTCACTGGCTTCATATTGTTTTTCATGCCCTCTTGGAATGAGGATATGCCGATGGCTGAAATTATATTTTTGGCAGGATGTTTAACAATTATGCTCGCAAGCTACGGAAAGCTTATAGGGGTGTCAGGTGAGCAATTGCCAGCAGGATTCGAGATATGGGAGCGGTTTTGATACATCTATCGCGATGCTGCGAAGTCTTTTTTGAGGTGGAACAGAGGGAGGATGATAATGCGACGCTGACTCTCCCTTCCTCTTCCTTTTTTGATTTACCATCGTTGCGAGGTAGAAACAGGATTTCTTTCTTGGTGTGGTAACTTTCTTTCTTAATATTTTAGAATTTAGGGAATGGTTGGTAGATTTCCTTTAGTCTGTCGTTACAGGTCTGGATATATGGTTATGGTCTTAGAGGGGCGTTAGTATATACTCTTCAGTCTGTCATTACAGATCTCGATAAATGGATTATTTGTTCAGATGATATTCTTGAGACAACTGGCGAAGCAAGTGATTATTCCCATTCCCATATGTGAACACTTAAAGTATGACCTGTTTTACAATAAATCCGCACCCACCCTCATAACTCAGACTTGAGCCTCAGTCCTCTTAACCTTAACATTCACAGCCACCAGCCCCTCCTTAAACTCCGGCAAATCATCCGCCGACTTCGCCAACCTAACCCACCTCACCGTCCCCTCCCCATCAACCGCAAAACTCCCTGCCATCTGCCACCTATCCCCACTGACACCTCCCGCCAGCTGCCCCTCCTGCGCCACCATCCGAATTCCCTTATACACCGTCCAAGGGTTCAGCAAGTGCCATGTACTCGACCTACCCACGCCCCACAGTGCGTATAGCTCGCGCTCTGGGTCAACGATGACCTGCACGTCCCACGCGCCGCCGACGTGGACAATCCAGTCATCTGTCGCCTCCTGGGTACAGTGGGATACGGCGACGAAGTTCGCTTCTGGGTGGTGGTTGGCGAGGTAGCGGAAGTGGCGGAAGGATTTCTCGGCGACTGGGAGGTGTTAGCTTGTGTTTTTTGGTAGGAGAGGGGAGGTCGTACAGGGACAGCCGCAGTGGCGGAGGAAGGTTACGATCGTAGGTTTGGCATTTGGGTTTGGGATGGGGAGTTGAGCTGAAGATGGTGCCTTTGTGCCCACGGCGGGGACGACCAGGGCAGCTTGTGGTGGTGGCGTGGTGTCTGCCGTTGCCGGCGTTGGTTCTTCTTTCGAAGTCATAGCTTTGTCATAAATGCTGGAGTGTTAGCGGTATAGAAGATGAAAGTTAAATATTATAGTTGTCCTGAACTGAAGTTGCCCTGAGCTGGAAGTTTATTTTCGATGACGGATGCGGGGTAGTCGAGGGGATCGTTGATATCATGAGGCTTATCGGGCGGCGATAAAGCTGTCTGGCTGAGCCAACCACAACCCCACCAAAGGTTCATAGCGGGGTACTTTGAGCTTAAATTAATCGCTGAATATGAGCTATAGAAGACAATCACGAGCTGGTCACGAACGAAACCACATCTTTGTTACTATAATCAAGAATTATACGTCGCTTTTTGGATTGCAACAGTTTGTAGCTAGTTACCGGAGCAGCGTCGACGAATCTTGCGCGCCTGAGAATGCACGAGATCCTCACTCTCCAGCTTGGTCGGCGGAGTAATTACCTAGCGACGCACTTTTGGAATACCCAAGTAGCTATTCAGTCCCAAACCATATGAACTAGTACTGATACTGTTATAGGAGTCCTATTTTACGTACTCCGAAGAAGAGGAACCTGTGGTGGACCATGATGTCCATTTCCGCCCTGGCATCGGTGCGGATGGCGCGGAGACCTTTACCCCAAGGACAGTCATATATGACTTGAAAGGAGGGTTTGGCACTTTGAGGAAGATTAACGAACTTTATGAGCTGGATGAAGACAGAGCTGCGTCAGCAGGAGCATGGTAGGTTGCAATCGAAGCTGCCACAGCGTTGCGCTGTCCATGTCATGGCTAACCATGCCCAGGAACGGTGCACCTGCAATGAGGCCACAGCCAACAATAGAGCCAAGCGCATACCAGCTCAGCCTAGAAAACGGCACCACGCCTCCCCAACTAACAAAAGAATCCATCCGCTACTGGTCAGACTTCAACCGTGTCTACTTCCATCCCAAGTCCATCGTCCAGCTCAACGAGTACGAGCTCGGATCCACCCTCATGCCATTCGAGAACTGGAGTGTGGGAGAGGAACTCTTTAACTCCCTCGACAAGGAGCACGACCTGCTTGACCGCGACCTACGCTCCTTCGCCGAGGAGGCCGACCACATGCAGGGCATCCAGATCATGGCCAGCGTCGACGACGCCTGGGGCGGCTTCGCAGCGCGGTACATGGAGCGTCTGCGCGACGAGTACGGCAAGACAGCACTATGGGTTTTCGGGCTCGAAAGCAACGCGAAGGAAGGCCCGAGGGTAAGCACCCCGTCCACTCCTCTCCCCTAATACTCAATTAACAACGCCCCAGAGCACCCAATTCCTCAAACTCTCCAACACTGCCCGCTCCATCGCTGAAGTCTCCTCCCAAGCCAGCCTCTACATCCCCCTCGCCATCCCGTCCACCCTCCCCACCTACACAACCCTCGACCCCTCCTCCCTCTGGCACGCCTCAGCCCTCCTCTCCACAGCCCTTGAAACAATGACGCTCCCCTCCCGCCTTCGCGCTCGCGCCGGCACGCGCGCCTCACTCGCCGACACCGGCGCGGCGCTGAATGTGAACGGGACGCAGAATATCGCGAGGTTGCAGATGAGTATTGGTCCCGATCCGCAGGCGAATGGCGAGAGCCATGATGTCGAGGGCGTGAGGGGGGCGGGGGATAGCAGGCTCGCGACGCATGGGGGACGGTTGATTGAGGAGGATGAGGAGGAGGAACTGACGGAGTTAGATATGGATTTCTTCCCTGTTGATGCGCCGGTTGGGAGGAGGGGGAGGCATGCGGATAGGAGGTTGCATACGTTTGGGCGTGTGGAATCTAGTCGGAGCGATCAGGAAACCGGAGGTAACGATGACGGGGATGACCTCGATGGGCGGGATCGCGCGAGACGGCGTGCGGCTGGGTTGCCGATAATGCATAAGTTCGTTTTATCTCTTCTGTCCTTCTCTCTCCCCATTCACCCAGTTTATACACACCGCTCTCCCTCTTCCCTTTCCCGGTACGATTGATCCAACTAACACACCGCAGAACATCAACACCACTCGCCTACCCCCTCCCCACCAGCTTCCCACACATCTACGACCGTTCCTCCGCCGCCCTTAGCGTGCGCACCTCCCTCTCAACAGACACCCGCGTCGCAGCACGCATCAAGAGCCTCCAAACCACCGTCGGTCGCGCCATCGGCGTCGAGGAGCGAGAAGCGCTCGCCAACACATTGGGGGAGATGGCGGAAGGATATGAGGACGGGTGGAGTAGCGGGAGTGACGAGGATGAGGATTAGGGTCTGGGTGAACCTCGAGGCAGGGGAAAAGGAGTGAGGGGTTTGGGGGTATGTTTACAGTTCAATAAAGAGTTCCAGGTCGAGTCTCTTTGCATGAACAGTTCTAGATTGTGTTTCCGATGCTTGAGCCCTGAGCGTTACATTGCATGAATGAGGGGAACAGAGTTTATCGATTCCTTCCCCCTCCCGCGTGGGACAGGGTAACACGACGAGTCGGGAATGCGAGGACAGTTCATTCCTGCATTTCCCTGCAGTTCGTACGCGTAGATATCACAGCTTCACCGAGTATTACAGCTAGCTGTCATTGAATATCTCACGTAAAGCAGGCAGATTAAACCAGCCCCCTCACTCCATCCACCATCCATTGAAACGTCCAGACAACTCCCCTCTCTCCACCACCACGACTACCACGCCAACTACCACGACATCATACTCTCAAACCCCCAATCACCCCTTACCCCCAACCATACCTCCCCCAACCCCAGCACGCATGCAGTCCCCTCCCTCCCTTATCGCACCGCAGTACCATACAATTCCGTACCGTCTCAGTCTATCCGTCCAGCATGAGACACCCCGCCCCGCCCCACACAGTCCGCAAACGCGTTCGGTCGGTCACCCTCCGTTACCGCAACGACTTGTTTTTGACTCTCATTCCGTTGCATGCGGGTTCGTTGATTTAATTCGGAAATCTCACCGAGTGCGCTGGAAGAGCATTTATTCACTTTACTTAACTTACTGTTTGGGTTGGGAATGGGTGGGAGGACTATAACGTGCTGTGCTGTAATGTAGTCGTGCGCACCTCGGCGAACTGACCAATTCATCCATCCTTTCCTTCTCTCCACTCCCTTAACCCCCCAATTCCGCCCCTCAGCACCGAAAGAAAAAGGGCTGGAGCGGACTTCTCATCCCACCGACGTAGTTATGACGGAATGCAACTTTCCTTAAATACATTTTCCCCCTTCCAATCGATCGGGCGCTCGCTTACACACCACCACTTCTCGGAGCGACGGAAGCGGCGCTGTCTCGGACGGGAGTACTATTCGGACGGTCAACGCTGTGTCCGTGCGTGTTGGTTGCGCCCTACCGATTCTTTTAAGTTTTGAGCCTTTTTGCCAATCGATATTTTTCTTTAATGGAGGGAGGAGTGAAAATTAAAATGGGGGGAATAAAAATTTATGACTTGTGTGGAGATGCCACGAGGGGAATGGGGATAAACGGGGTGGATTGCCATGCTACTGTGTGCGACGGAAGTTGATCGAAGCTGGTGCGAATGGTGGATTGGAGAAACTGAGAATTCAGCCCTACTCCTCGATTATCGCCCCCATCATCCCACCATCCCACCATCGGATTGTGACAAAGACTAGGAGAGGAAGCTATTATGTACATCCCCGCCCTCGTTATCAATCAACCGCCCATTCCGGCATTTTCTACAGCGGGCAAATGGGGTGGGGCGGCCATCCGGCGGCCTCGGGGCCCTGGGGGTTTTCGATTCCTGCTTCCCAAGCGTGAGCCGCTTCCAGAACTCTCTCTGGCGGCCACTTGGCACGCACGCGGAACGAGTGCTATTTTAAGGAAGTCCTGGGACGGGATGGGATGGGGTGGGAGGGGAGGGCAGGGCTCGTCTCCAAGGTCGTTAGTTGGGTACATGGATTGTTGTTATACGTGTATTGCCGTACACGAACCGTAGACAAGAATTCTCGCCAAGGGGAGGGGCGTATCGGGGGTTTTGGCTGTGGGCGATACAAAGATGGTGGATAGGTCACTCGGGTCCAATGTTTGTTGACTGACAGACCTGATCTGCTCGTCCCCTGCTGCCGTGCAGGTCACGACCTCACCGCCGCTCAGCAGCACAGGGAATATGAGGAGAGAGTGAAGTCTCACAGCACTTTCTGTCACTGCCTGAAGCTGCGTCTCTGACGTAGCAAAAATAGGCGTTGTAGAGCTCTATTTTCGGCGTGGATGGTGGGTGGTCGATGGCCGATCGATCCATCCATCCGTGCGTTGGATCGAGAACGGCATTCCGTTAGAAAAGGTGAGTGGATTAATGCGAAGTCCCGTATCTGTGCGTGGCAATGGCAGGGAGTAGTCCGTGGAGAAGGAAGTGGAGAGCAGGTATAGGGCAGGCGGAGTCTGGATTCATCGTCCACCACCACAGAGTATCGATGTTCCCGGGCGGTGGTGTGGACGGCTCACCGCATTGAAAGCGGCGGGATTCTCTGTGTGCGTGAACTCTCGTGTGTTGCTGCGGAGCCCACCATTGTGCATGTACTGCCAGCAAGTAAGACATTGGGCGACTCGGACGCCAGGAAAAAAGAAGCAAAGTTAGACACTGACAGACACTGACAGACACTGAGCAAAACAGCACCCCTCGTCCCTGGCGATCGACACCGACGGTGCTGTGTTGTATGTGTTGTACCTGCCTCTGGCTGGTGGATTGGACTTTCTTGCCTTGGTTGGCTCACTTGGCAGGAGGTGGGCATCAGCAACGGAAACGGCAACGAAGAGCCGACGGTGGTGGTTGCCACAGTCCCATTGTTCCTAGAGGATGTCGCCATCCACTCGGAGAAGTGGGAGAATCTAGTCGCATGCGGCGCGGGTGAGTCGAGTGGTCGTGGTTCGTGGTGATGGACATTCTGATCCCGTCAGTTGAGCTCGTATCGAGAAGCCAGTACCAGTACCGATCCTTCAGTCTGTCTGTTCCGTCTAGTCGGTCGAGTCCGTCCTGTCCAATCTGTACACTTCTACACCGCAGAGCAGCACGCCTCGCCTTCTCGCCGCTCTGGCAGCCCGACGTCGTTACCTCTACAGTCATCGTCATCGGTGGGGATCTAGAAGCGGCGATGCTCATTCGTAGGGCGTTGATAGACTGATGCTTGTATACCTGTACCGTGCAGTAGCCTGCAGACTGTGCGTCCCTTGGTCAGGTCGACGGGGGTTCCTGTCCATGGAGAAAGTGGAAAAACTGGAAAAGCAGTGGAGAGCAGGTGGATAGCACAGGAGACAACAGTGACACCAGTGACACTGCAACAAGCCATTGGTGGTGAATCCTCGAGTTTTGTGCCGTACTGGACCGTACTGGAGCTCGTTGTTGGGGTTGTTGCTGGCTTGTTGCTGGCTTGTTGCTGGGGGCTCGTGTTCCTTGCCCTGGTCTTTCCGCGCCAAGCTAGCGCTGTGGGCCAATGGAGCGCGGCTGGACGATTGCAAACCCGATCGTGCTTGCTCCCAGTGATGTACAGGTGCCACTATTTACGCTACGCACACTAACTTCCCACTAAGCACCCACTAAATGTCACTAACTGTCACTAAATTTAGTGGACTCGACGTTCTGGTCCGTCCCATTCTGAGGTACCACCGCACGCTGTGCACGCTAAACCGCGAACTTATCCACAGCAGCTTGCATCCAGCCATTTCGAGCCAACAAACAGCCAACGACATCTTCAATCTTCAACTCCACAACAGAAATGCCACCAGTATGGCAGCAGCAGGACCACAGCTATTCCATCCACCAAGCAACTGCGATCGGGTTTGGTACTTCTTTTCCTGCACAAAACTAGGACTAATGAATTCAACTTCCGGTTGGCAGTATGGCGGGCATAATTCTCCCTCTATCGCTCGCTCCTTCAAGTGAAGTGACGTGACCAAGCTCCACGGTAAGACGCAGAAAACGGAATTCCCTACGTTTACAGGTAAGACCAAGGTGAATTTATGCCCTCTCCATCTTGAAGGCCCTACCTTAAAGAGCACCCACTTCCTCCCCATTCTTTTCTTCCTTCCTCTCTCATTACTTTCCAATCCATCGCCTGTCTTCTTCCAGTCCTCCGGGTAACTCCTTCGCTACGGTTACTCTCAATCACCTTCGTTGATCTCTTCAAGCTTCTCTCTCGCTCAAGCAATCACCCCAAGAAGCTATCAATATGAAGACCGCTTTCACTCTTGCGGCGCTCGCCGTCTCTGCCGTCTCTGGCCAGGTCATCCAGGCTCGCTGGCCACATGAGAAGAACCAGACGACCAGCACCGTCACTGACTACACTACCACCCATGTTACAGACTGCCCTGTGACTACTACCAAGTGAGTCCCTTACCATCATGCTTTGACCCTCGGCGAGGGTATGGCAGCAATTCTAACAGCTTTCCAGGACTGAGCACGGCACCACCAAGGTCGTCACTTACACCACTAAATCGACTGTCACGGATGTGATTCACACCACCATCCCAGTCACTACCCATGGCCCCAACTCGACTACCACCTCCACCGCGGTTGAGACCAAGTACACCACCTCTCTGTGCCCAGTCACCGAGACCCGTACCGAGTCCGGCAAGGTCATCACCGTAATCTACACGTCCACCTCTGTCATCCCCGTCAAGGTCCCTACCACGGTCACCGACGTCGTTACCGGCAAGCCCAGCACTGTGCCAGTGACTGAGATCGACTACATCACGTCGACCATTCCTTGCCCATACACCGTCACCTCGACCGTCAGCGGCATCCCGGTGACCCTGACGAAGACCTCGTTCTCCACCATCGTCACCAAGGTCCCAACTACCGTTGTTGACTTCACCACCGCCAAGACCACCGCCTACGAGACCACCGAGGTCTACACCACGACCACCTGCCCGGTCACCTTCTCGACCACCGTCTCGGCCAACCAGACCATCGTTATCCCGGTGACCAACACCAACACCATCGTCGTGACCAAGACCCACGGTGTCACCAAGACCGACGTTCAGACGCTTACTTCGCACAAGCCCGAGCCAACTGCGCCTGAGCCAACTGTCCCGGAGCCAACTGTCCCGGAGCCAACTGTCCCTGAGCCAACTGTTCCGAAGCCAACTGTCCCTGAGCCAACTGTCCCAGAGCCAACTGTTCCGGAGCCAACTGTTCCGGAGCCAACTGTCCCAGTGCCAACTGTCCCAGAGCCAACTGTTCCGGAGCCAACTGTTCCGGAGCCAACTATCCCTGAGCCAACTGTTCCGGAGCCAACCGTCCCTGAGCCAACTGTCCCTGAACCAACTGTCCCTGAGCCAACGGTGCCTGGCCCAACCACCATGGTGCCATCTTCAGCTGGACCCAAGCCAACTGAGAGCGGCTCTAAGCCATCTTCGGTTAAACCTGAGCCGACTAAGGACCACCCCAGCCCCAGCGCCAGCGCCTCCACCACCCCAATCCCCAACATGGCTGGCTCGAACAAGCCAGTCTTTGCGGCTTTCGCTGGTGCCCTTATGGGACTTATCGCTCTCGTCTAGAGTGTGATATTTTCAGGAGATTTAAGGCGCATCTAGGAGTGCAGCCACGGGAATACACGTTTTATACGGGATGTAAACTTGGACGCTATTATTTTCCAACGAAGCTACATGACCTAGAGGCGTCACACACTCATTTTGATTATATATTTTCTTCGTGGATTTAAATGGAGGAGGAATAGGGAGGAATAGGGAGGAAGAGGGTATGGAATGGAAAATGGAAAGGGATTCGGAGCAATCTGGTAATTGTGGGTACTTGAATTGGGAGGTCCCGAGACAGACAGAAGATACATTAATATATGTGCTGACAATGCAGCTCATTGACCCTTTCATTTTCTTTTAATGGTGGACTTTTCTATGTATATAATTTAGACCTGGAATGGGACTGAAGCAGAAATGTTGAGGTCGGGGATGATCACAGTAGCTACAGCTAGATAAAACATGAAAATCACTCACATTAAAATAAAAATGTTTTAATAGGCCCGATGTGAATTATGTCAAGTTATTTCTCTGGTTGATGCGGGGTTACGAAACAAAGTATTAACACATGAAAGTTGAAAGAGTATTGATGGTCGATATGTTTGTCTCCTACATCGGAAGACCTGTCGTTACCAAGCGCGACTGCCCGCACGCCACGTCCCCGCCAAGTCTGCCGATCCACACCACAACCTTGGTGGGTCCGTCATACCAATGCCGGCTCCCAAACCCCTCCAGAACATCAACCACAACTCTCCTCCAAGTGCTCAAAACCTCCGAAGACAACCACACCAACATCCTCAACGGCATGGCCATACGCGCGCACCATCAATAACCCATCTCCCATCCCAATTGCGCCACCCCACCGCCACAACAATGACAACCTCCACCTCCCCCCTCCGCGCCCTCCTCGCCCGCCACCTCCCCTTCTCCCCGACCACCACACCCCTCCAAGCAACGACCTACCTCCTTTTCGTGTCCCTCTCCTCGATTGCCTTCCTCGTCTTCCTCAACGCCGCTCTATCCTTCGTCATAACAGCGCGCCTCGGCGTCGTCGACGGCGTCGGGAACCTCGTCGGCACGCTCGGGTTTGTCGATGAGCTCGTCGCTATCGTCGCGTGTCCGCTGGCGGGCGCGCTGTCGGATCGCGTGGGCGTGAGGTGGGTTTGTGTGGTTGGGTTTGGGGGGGTGGCCGGGGGGCTGGTGGCGGTGGTTAGTGTGGGGAGTGTGGTGCCGGGGTTGGTCGTGGCGAGGGTGTTGTTTAGTCTTGGGGGGGCGGCGACGTGAGTTTTACTTCCCTGTATTCAGGTTTGGCTCTGAGACTGACGATGTATAGGGCGACTATGGTAACGGCGATTTTACCGGCTGTTACTGGGGTGGAGAGGCCGAGGGGGGAAGAGAGGAGAGAAGCTCCTCCTATCATCACCACTACAGATACCCACGATACCACCACCACCCCACTCCTCTCACCCCCTCCAACCCCAACTACTCCACCCTCCCGCGCATCCCGCGCCTCCACACCACCCCGAATGGCAGGCCTCGTAGGCCTCTTCACCGGCCTCGGCGCCCTCCTCGCACTAACACTCTTCCTCCCCCTCCCCGCCCAATTCGCCTCCTTTAAGGGAATCACCCAATCCGCCGCCGTAGCCTACGCTTTCTATACCGTTGCCACCGTTGCCGTCCTCGTCGCGGGCGCGTGTTTCATCGGTCTGCGCGGGATTCACGGCGATGAGGGGAAGGGGTGGCACAGCTTGTTTGGTCGTTCTGCCAGCAACACAGCGACTGATGCTCACCCCGCCGCACCACTGCAGCCGTATCACCGCCTCTTACTATCTGCCGCGCGATTGGCGTTCACTTCCCCCCCGCTCCGTCTCGCGTACCTTGGAGGGTTTGTCGCCAGGGCGTCGTCGGTCGCGATATCCCTCTTCATCCCGCTGTCTATAAACGCGTTTTTCATGCGCCACGGCTTCTGTCGCGGCGCGCCTAACGATACAACACCTGAGCTAAAGGAGGAATGTCGTGCTGCGTACGTGCTCGCCGCGCAACTAACCGGTGCGTCGCAGCTCGTTGCCTTGCTGTGCGCGCCGCTGTTTGGGATACTATCTGATAGGTATAGACGCTTTAATGCGCCGCTTGTTGGCGCAGCGGCGGCGGGAGTGGTGGGATTTGTGGCGTTTGCGAGGCTCGAGAGTCCGGAGATTGGGAATGTGGAAGGAAGGGGAGGGAGCGCGTGGGTGTTTTTGATTGTAGCGCTTATTGGGATTAGCCAGATTGGCGCGATTGTGTGTAGTTTGGGCCTGCTGGGGAGGGGAGTACAAGGCGAGGATGGGGGGTATACGCTTTCGTCGCAGCTGGGTGATGAGTATCGTGCGCGGAGTAGGGAAGGGGGTGAGGATGTGGAGGCGGTGGATAGGGAGGAGAAAAATGGGATGAGCCACCTGAAGGGCTCGATTGCGGGGGTGTATTCGCTGTCTGGGGCGGCGGCTATCCTGCTGCTTACGAAGCTGGGAGGGTACCTGTTTGATGAGGTGGCGGCGGGGGCGCCGTTTTATATGATGGCGGTGTTTAATGGGGTGTTGTTGGTTGTTGGGGTTGTGACGGCTGCACATGGAGAGTTGGTGAGGGCGAGGAAGAGGAGGGGTGTTGCGTTGGATTGAGGGGTACCGAGTGAAGATATGGCACAACACTGCAACTTTAGATGGGATAGATGATCTAGGTAATCTAGGCTTGTGGGTAAGCTTGGATGCGGTTTGAAGTAGTACGATAGACCCCCAATATCTCAACTTTTCTCAAAATGCATTTAATAGTGCTGAACCAAGTCCCACAAATTGCCATATAAATCTTTCCACACTGCCAATTTTCCGTATGCCTCTACCTTGGGCGGTCGTACCCACTCCACGCCCGCGTCCGAAAATCGTTTGTAGTCCCTGTCGAAATCATCCGTTGCAAGGAACAGAAACACTCGCCCTCCAGTTTGGTTCCCTATAAAGGCCTCTTGCTCTGCGTTGCTTGCGCGGGCAAGGAGGATACTCGCGCCCTCGGATGAGGGTAGTGGGGACCTGGAAGCCTCGCTCTCTGACAAAGTTGGGGTGCTGCTGGGTTGTGGCGTGCAGGCCGGAGGTTGGATGAGAACCCATCTCTTCTGCTGCTCTGGGATGCAGGTGTCTTCTACAACTGTAAATCCTAAGCGGGCGTAGAAGGCTATGGCTTCATCGTAGTCGCGGACAATGAGGGAGATGTGAGCTAGGTACGGCATAGTAATGACCCTTGTAGTGAGCGTTGCAAGTATGAACCTGGAATGAATATTGAACGATGTTGGATTTATGTACAAGCGTATGTTCAACACGTTCCATGCGAGGTTGCCTACGCCACGACTAGGATGTGTCGTGGGGAACCTGGACCGCACTAAGTTCCTCACTACCTAATTCTAGCCGGCCGAGCTTAAACTCTAGTAGAGAACTCCATACAACGGCAAGAACCCTTGATCCCTCCATTTTCGCTTTGTAAAGACGTAGGGGACAAATTTACTATCCTGGTAGGCAATACCCATGATGCCATTTCTGGCCAGTTCTTCCTCTCTGAGGTTGACAGATATGTCAGCATGCTAAAGGCAAATTATACGCTCTATTATGTGCGGCACACAAGAACTTACATCGCAAACTAATCCTGCACAGCAAGGAACCCATATATCGCAATCATATTTGGCAACTGCACATCGTTTTTCAATCCTTTCGAGAGGGTTCGCTACTCCTAGTGTGATGAGGATAGTCAAAAGAGCAATTGACAGTTTCATGTTGGTGGAATGCAAGACAGCTGGAATACGTGGGACTGGAGATGCTGTTTGAATGTTGGGAATGGAAAGAACCAGCGGGGTTTTGCAGCTATATATATCCAAACCTCAACTTAGTAAATGGAAATTAATGCCGTTGCTTAGATGTAAGTACGGGGTTCAACCATACAGCTAGTTATGATACCTTGCTTCATCGTAGCCCCTTGGTTCATTCCAGTCCCTTGCTTCATTCCAGTCCCTTGCTTTATTTCAGCCCCCAAGTCTCCCCCTCGAGAAGCACCAGTGAATGTTGCTGTACAACTATTGTGCTCTCCATGGCCTGTATAACATGCCTATGACAAATCCCGCATCAGCACCCCCATTGCCTTCTCCAACTCGGCACCTAAATCACAATTCCAAATCTCTCTAATGGGAACATCAATAATTGCCTTCAGATTCTCTAGATTGTCTCCCACATCTGGTCTCTGCAGATCCAACAGCTCTCCCTGAAGTCGGCCATATTTCTGGACAAATTTCGTCCGCGGCATACGCACGCTCTCGTAAGCGGTGAACGCGGCGAGGAGGTCAGATGGGGAGCGACAGGCGCCGAGTATGTGGGAGAGAATGTATGCGTCTTCTAGGGCTTGACCGGCGCCGGCGCCTTGATGTGGCGCGCAGGCGTGTGCGCTGTCGCCCAGGAGGAGGAGGTGGAGGTGCTTGGAGGAGAAAGTTGGGATGTCGGGTGACAGGTCAAAAATACCCCAGTGATCGGTGTTCTCCATCAGCTATATTATAAATCAGCATCCTATTACAGCAACTGATATTTGAATTGCTTGGCATACCGAGAATATCTTCTGACATTCATCTCCAAAGCCTTCGAAATCAGCATCCATATCTTCCCGTTTCATGGGCTTAACCCACTCCCCTTCCCAAGTACCACTCTTAGTCGTGCTAAACGCAACCACGTTCATCACCTGGCCCTCCGCCACGGGGAAAACGAGGACATGGCCACCCACACCTAGGAACATGAAGCGGTTCTGGGCTTTCTCCGCTCCAATCGCGGCAATGGCCTTGTCCATAGGTATCAAACCGCGATACGCGTGCTTCCCCGTAAACACTGGCTGAGAGAGGGGATTATTCTTTCCCAGCACGAAGTCCCGACATACGGATCGAATCCCATCGCATCCAATCACTGCATCCGCTTCAGCAGTGGTTCCATCGGCAAACCTCATCAACGTTTTCCCTCTACCGTCATCCCGCGAGATATCCGCCAATCGCTTACCAAACTCGACGGTTCCATCAGGTACGAGCTTGATGAGCTCGTCGACGAAATGGGCGCGGTGAGCCGTGCTATGTTGCTCTGATGAAGTGACCTGGGGGGATATGATGTGACTTCCTGCGGGCAGGCCCTGAAGTTCATGCGCTAATACAAAATCAAAATATGTATTCCTTTTTGATTCCCAACCAGCACTTGTCGAGATTTTGGCGAAGGCTTCGCCGATGGCGGGATGGATGAGGGTCATGGCACGAATGGAATTGGCACCAAAGAAAACGCCAGCTGGAATATTTCAGCTGCGACTCATCTTGACGAATCGGAGGACCAGAAACAAATGCAAGGGATTACTCTTATGATAGTCATGGAGTAAGCGCCTATAGTAACTTACCACCAATCTCGGAGAACTTGGAAGCAGCCTCGTAGATTTTAACTCGCACATGGCTGTACTGTTTCAGGCCAATTGACAGTGCGAGCCCACCGATTCCTCCTCCAACAATGGCTATCTCAATCGGCACCTGTTCCTGTATTGACCCCATTTCTATACTGGGCGACGTGGGACGACGAAACCAACACGACAAGGTGGGAGAAGATCACTGTTCTCCGTATGGTGTGAATTATGCAAACTCAGAATCGAGGGGCAACGTTTCCATGGTATAAGAAAACGAACGGCGGGCAACTCCAGATTATTATCCCTGCTCTGGCTTGCTATCCTAGTCTAGTGCGTGTACTTCATGCAAGGTTCTATTCGCCCAGCATGAAGTGTGCCACACTGTAAGCACCAACGTAGCCTGTACCCCCTGCCATAGGGGTTCCACAACGTCCCATACAGGGGACGGGGTATTGCAACTGGATTATCAAGACCAGATTAACAGCGAGTCCATATTTTTTGGTGGCTATGTAGAGTTCTGAGTATGGCGTTAATAGCTAACAGAAGTGATACGGTAAAAATGCCTTGAAATTTGGTTATATAAGTGATCGATTGTAAATTAAGTTTACACAGGTTGTAATATTAATAAGTGTAGATGAACTGAGGATGGGCATCTCCCAAGTTATCGCCCTCTTCATCGAGCAAATGATCTCTCTTTCCAGCGTGCTTTTGCTTGTTCTCGTACCAGAGTCCAACCACATAAAGGCAGATGAACCCGGTCGCCATGCACATCAGCGAAAAGGTGGTCCTGAAGCCTGTCCAGTAGAAGGGGGCCGCTTTTGTCTGGAAAGAGAGCGATGCAATGAATCCACCACCGTTACCCAGCCCAATTTCCATACCTATAGCGAAGGCTGTCTTGTAGGATCCAGAGACGTTGTTCAAAAGCAAAATCCAAGCTCCAGGTAGAGCGGCAAATGAGCCGGAGGCGATAAGATACAAGGCGCCATACCGTACGTTGACTGAGACATGTCTTTGGTTTAGGAGAATGATGTATCCGATGATGGCAATAAAACAACCAACCAGTACCAAACCCGCTCGGTGTTTTAGCTTGTCCGAGATATATGCAAGCGTTAGAGTAGTGGCTGACGCCGCGATAAAGATGGGAATTACCAACGATTGGATCTGCTTTGGTGAGTATTCTGGTTGGAGAACCTTAATGATTGTCGGGGCAAACAAAGTGCACGAGTAGACACTGGAAATGATGCCGACGATAATAAATGAACTAGACCCATGTTAGATCAGGCATTAATACAGCACAGGTTGCCTACCTTAAATAGATTTTCCAATCTGTGACGCATCGGATAATGGCCTTCCGGTCCAAGACATCCATACGACCAACAATCCCACCCATTCGAATGCGCTCTTCCAAAACAGCCTTCTCGTTTGGTTTAAGCCATTTTGCCGATGATGGCCAGTCGTTCATAAATGGCCAGCACATCAGGGTAACGGCGACTGTGACGAGTCCCTCAATTACAAAGATCCATCTCCACCCACTCCATCCATTCGAAGAGTTAACGCTGGCCACCGCATAAGCCAACAGACCGCCAAATGCATTGGAGGTAGCATTGCCAACATGAAGCATGCTCAAGCGCCACTGTAATTCATATCTTGGATAGTATGCTGACAGCAAGAAGATGGAGCCTGGGATCAGTCCCGCTTCTAGAATTCCAATTATGAAGCGCATGGCAACAAGGCCAGCAAAGTTGGTAACTAGCCCTTGGCCAATGGTGAATATTCCTACAAGATATAAGCATATTGTTAATTAGACGCGTTTCCTTCCTTACCGAGAACAATACATTCACCACATAGCACGGTGGTTGGCGAGTACCTTTTAACTAGCCAGTTGCTTGGAACCTATACGTTTGTTAGCATCCTATAGTAATATGATTTGTCGAATTTAGTTACCTCTGCAAGCACAAGGCCGACAAAAACCACGACTGGAATAATGGGTTCGATTAAGCCTTTCGGGAATTTTATTGAAGCACATACCAGTGGCAATGTTAAATTGTGTGCTGAGAGGATTCATCCCAAGATCCTTCTCAAGGCCTTGGATCCTCGCCGTGCCAATGTTGACTCGGTCGATTAATGAGATGAACCATAGTATAAAAAGTGGTGGCAAAAGTCGCACATCGAGTTTCCAGATGAGCTTACGGTACTCTGCACTTGAGAAGGGATGGACCGTATTAACATCTTTTGTTATAGGGGACGCAGGCTCCATAAGAACTAAACCTGACGCCTTCTCTACTGTGATATCTGAATCCAATTCCATAACCACGTTTTGGTACAGATTGATACGCGTGGCTGGTGATGTGTTGTGACGGGAAACGTGGTTGCATAAAAGAAGGATGCAAGGCGAAAGGGATGCTTGTAGTACCAACCTATTTCCAATTCAGAGATCACGTCCGTGACCCCCTTACAAAACGTACTGAAATCACAGTAGCTAACCGAAATATACTGGACACAGAAGAAGGGGGCTGGAGACAACAATTGTTGCACCCCAGCGCTCAAATCTATGGTTTGACAGAGACAAGCTCCACAGTGGCCCTTCCCGATGCGGGCCGCGTATAGGCCACAATCTTGCAGATCTTGCGACTACCACAAATCAACTTCGTACGGTAAGACCCGAAACCCCTCCAGAATCCTCAGGCTGCACCACCCTCTGGCCACCTGTCTGGCCATGGCCAATGGGGTTAACTTCGTGCCCGAGTGGCGCTCCGGCACTTTCTGTCGTGCTCCGAAAAAAGCAGGACGGAGCCACTCATTACTAAAAGCATCTGAAGCGAAATTGCTCAAGTGCACCTTGTCATATTTTATGGCTCTTTTCACATTTGCCCGAAACACTACCCTGGCATACAGTGTGCGGTATCCCCAAGAGAGCTCGATCGATGCATATAGTTTCTCAATTAGGCATACGTTACCACGGCTTCTCTGAAACCTATGGCTACTTTAAAATGTTTGCCTTGAGATTCGCAGTTACAATCTCCACACCTCGAGGTTTGATATAAAGAACATAATTGTCGCGAATAATTCCTTCATAACTACTTTCTGGTAGCCTCTTTGTCAGCTTTGGTGGAGGATACTCGATATCACTATGTTATGACGAAATGTCTAAAAGCAGCAAATGAATTATTCCTAGCTGAACCAGTCCACGGCCAACCAACAAGCCGTATGTTTCCCCTAGGTACCGTCCTAGTGGTAACAGCTCATTTATCACCGAGATCCTTCGGTGACAAAACGAGCGGTGTGAAGTAGCGAATCACACATTTCTGTCTCACAACTGTCCCTATGTCTCAGTGTAAAATTGACTACATACATGGTCCACGCCCGTTCTCCAAAGTTCCGCTTCGTGAAGTCACATTTGACTGAATACTATCAGCATTATTTCCATCACCCGCACAGCTGACGGACTCTATGGCAGCAGCGCTGCCAATTACTGTGCCTAGCGGACCTGATACCAAGCATGGCAACACTTTCGTGTATCTGAATATACCTCTACTAGTCATATCTGCAGCTATCGTTGGCTTTCGTGTGTGGTGGAGGTGTATTAGGAACGGCGGCGGCGCCTTGAGCAAGTCAGATATCTGCGTTGTCATCTGCTCGGTAATATCTCTGTTGTGTGGATTAAGCTTGTTTGATGCTAACTAGCTATTAGATATTCAATATTATTCAAGTGACCTGTATTTCATCAGGTAAGGACAATATGGGACAATGACAGCTGGACTTGGTCGCTCATCAAACTTAGCAATTCTGAACTGGGGTTTCGGACATCATGCACCTTATCTCAGCGCGGAACAGCGGTACAACTCACTGCTGCTATTTTTTGTATTCCAGTGCTTCGTTAAAAACACTGTCGCCATAACGAAACTTTCGTTCCTCTTCCTCTATCTCGACATTTTCCCTCAAAGAAAATTCCGCATGATTTGCTGGGCTCTGGTCGCTCACATATCCGCCGGTATAGTCGCACTCAGTTTTACAACAATCTTCCAGTGCGCTCCAATAAAGTATTCATGGGACAAGACTGTGCCCGGCTCTTGGTTAGTGGGCTTTTTTACTCCTGAACTCCGAAGTACTGCTGATACCCTTCAGCATCAACATCAAAGCGTTCTGGTATGGTCAGTCGGGATGGAACACCTTGATGGATGTGGTGGTCCTTATCTTGCCCATCCCTGTAATCGTAAAGCTACAGATGAACCGTCGAGCCAAGATAGGTCTTATGGCAGTGTTTCTTCTCGGGGCGTTGTAAGTGTCTAAATGCCCCTATTTTCATGCCCCTTTCTGACATATCGAAGCGTATGTGTCACCAGTATTGAGCGATTAATTAGTCTCAACTTCAACGCTACTTTCGCCAAGGACTTTACTTGGGCGACTGGAACTTCGGTCATCTGGACCCAAGTCGAATCAACGGTCGGTGTCATCTGCGCCTGTGCACCAACTTTAAGAAGCCCACTGGCTCGGTTCATGCCCTTCATCTTTGGCTCCACAAAGCCCAGCCAATCTTATCCACTTGGCGACAACCTCTCCCAGGGTGTGTCCTACAGCGGCCGTATAGCCCAACGCTCTGAAAATCAACGGGAGTCGGAAGTTGACATGGAGAACGTAGAGATGCAGTACAAGAATGAATGCAGCGAGGAGAGAATAGTGGGCATCAAGAAGACAGTTAGCATTGAGTTGACATACCTAGAAAGACCAGGGGAGGTGAACACGAAAGGCAACAAAACATACGAGAAGCACGGGTTTGATCGTCATGTTTAAAGCAGAAGTGTTATATAATAAATGGTAGTGATAGAGGTTGGAGTTATGTCGCTTTATATAATATATGAAAAGGGGTTCGATGGAGTGTACTACACTGGCCATATACCGCTGTGCACTGCCACATTCAGGAGTCATGAATTATATCTGATAATTATTCACAAAATATATACAATACCATCCTATTACCCCGCCCCCGCCAACCCCAACCCAACGCAATGCAAACAGCTACACAATTACCAGCCGCCCTCTATTTGACGCCATATATATGCCCGCTACTTTAAATAAACTACTTTCACAACAATAAAAACTATCCCTGCCGCCATCGTAAAGCTGCCAGACAAAATCAGCATATGTGAGAAATGCCCCTCAACAACATCAATAATGGTCCCTGCAATCGGGCTACCAATGAGAATACCGAGTGCGGCAAAGCACAACGACATACCCATCCACGTCCCGACGACTCGCATATCGGGTACCAGTCTCACAAGAACCTGAGGAGGCAGCGATACAACCGCTCCAGACAAGAAGCCATATATAATACCAAAGACTATCAACCCAGCAAGGTTGTCTATGGCAACCCACGCATAGGCAAATGCAGAAGCCAGAACAGTGACCCCAGTCAGCGCGTTCATGGCTCCAAACTTATCTGCAAAAATGCCAGGCAGAATTCGCCCAAACACAGACGCACCATTTAGGATCGATAGAAGGTAGAATGACATGTCGGACTCGATATTTGCATGTCGTTGGGCGTAGACGATGATGTAAATTGGAATATACAACCCCGCGAATGCGAGGAACATCCCACCACTAAACAGCACGAACGGCGCGGACTTCAGAGCGTTCTTATCGAGCATAGCACGCGCCTTTTTCGGCGGCGGAAGTCGTGACTTTATGATCGCGATACTGACTGAGAGGGTTGCGAGCGCTATGAACCCGATGACTCTCGTTGTCCAGGCGAATCCGATCTGCGGCTGTAGCTTGCGAAAGATGATGGGATACAAGACGCTACCGATGCTCCCTCCTGAGGCCGTGATTCCTGTGGCTATACCACGTCTGGATGAAAAGTACGTCGCGACAATGGCCACGCTGGGAAGAAACAGGAGTCCTCCACCAAGTCCGACACAGACGCCCTGGGCGAGGAAGAGCTGATAGTACTCCGTTGAAAGGCTCGTCATCATCAGGCCGAAGACAGTGAAGAACGTCCCCGCAACTGTCAAGGCACGAACATGTCCTCGGTCGAATATTGGTCCGCTGACGACGCTAAGTGACACGAGTAAAAATGCCCCAAACGTCCCGATCCACGAGATATCCGAGGACTTGCGCGATTGAAGGAGGGAAGTTTGGTAAAAGGCCTGGTAGACACCGAAGGTATTCACAATGCCCCTACAACTGTTAGCGCGCGCATTACGCTGGATATATCTACTCACCAAGAGTTGAAGAAGAGAAGAAATGCCCCCAGCACTTGCAACCACGCTGCAAAGCCGCCATCAGGGGGTGGTCCGATTGGCAATTCTGTTGCAGATTCCTCTAAAATGTTTCCTGGAAGAGCGACATCTTGTTCGTCTTGGGTTGACCCTTCGGATAATCGAATGGGCTTTTCTGTTAGATGCCCTTCCAAGAGTTTTTCTGGCAGAGGAACCTCTTGTTCATCTTGAGTTGTTGACCCGTCGGATATCTCTTTCGATGACATTTCGAAGACTTAATCACGACTCTAATGAACCCATTGTTTATTATGAAATTCCCATCGCCATATTATATACGTTTAATGGATAGATTTCGTTGAGCTGCTGAGAAATCAAAGCACGTTGTTCGTTTGGGTAGAGATGTCGGTCGAATAGTAATCATGGTGAAATTGGCACTAGTGTGCCATTTATCCGTTTCCCGATCCATGCCATTTTCTAATTCATTTGGAATAGTAATCACAGTAGCCGAGGCACATGTTAGCACTCCCCAGAGTTCTCTGTTTGTCGATGTTGACTTTCTTGACAACGAGCAGGAAGGTTACGCCATCGAAGGAAACAGTGGCACGGGCCGGAAGCCAAGAGCGAGAATTGAACCTTTTCTAATGACCCTACTAATCTTACATAAAACCTACTTTCTCTCTATATATATTCCTGTAACGTCGATCCTTATATGCCAGAAAACCTTATATGTCGAATAATAATAATAATAGGTACTTTGATTTAAGCATCTTAAATTCTATACACACCCTAAGGTTATATTCTTTGGTACTACTTACTAGAAAATCACATTTATGTTCTTACCCTTACGCCTAATTTGCAAAGTGTCCCCTTTTATATCATCCATTTATACCATAATAGAGTTCCTCTACTACGGCTCTACTATCGACGTCTTACTGTCTCTTACTATCCCTTGTATATACAAAGGGTTATTATCTAAACTCTAAGGCCACAGCCACTATGCAGGGTACCTTCATTAGCCTTATAGCCACTACAATGTGCAAATCCATACACAGTAGCTAGTATGCGTCACAGGGGACCGCTGGTCAAACCGCCCGAACCAGTGTGGCCCCGTAGCAATTCCCCCCAACGATTCCTTGGCAAACTTATCATATTATTGCTATAATTCATGTAAGCATGATGGGGCAGGGGTCAAGTGTCCAACTATTTCATCACAGCTATTGCTCCAAAACGTTTCTGCCAAAGCTCCCACTGCTCTTTGCAAAATCCATGTTCCCCGATTTCCCAAAGTGGGCCCGGCTCCAACCAGAGTGCCAAGCTCAAACTCATTATGCAAGTGATAGATCTGCGGTCCTAGGATTGAAATGCATACTACTACTGCGGTCTCATAATAACATCCTACAGATACAACACTATATGCTCGGGAAGTCCAACACTCACGCACATATCTGTTTCAGAACGGCCGCTCATACCTCAAATAAATAGAGTTTCGATCAGTCAGCCAATCATTGGTTCTATATTGCTTTCTATTATACGATTAATGTACTACTTTATAGGGTGACTTTAAACACCAAAGCCTGGTTATCCAAACTAAACCCACTCGCGTCTTTGAAGGTGTTCTTCCCAAAATTATAAAACCCATTCTGCGTAATGAAATCATTATCATTAAGAGTAAACAGGTAGTATTGGTCCTTCTTGCCCCAGACCGGGACAAGGGACAGAGCCTCCCACTTCTCATTGAGTAAGCCCTCGGCGTCATTGTCGCTGCCGCCGTTGAGGAGGCTAAACTTGTCGAGCTCAGTTTGGATGTTAAAGTTGATGAACGGGCAGTACTCTGCGGCTTTGACACCGGCGCGGAGGACACCATCGGGCGCGAAAGATGAGGTTGAATCGTCAAACTTCCCGTTGATGTCGGAAGCCTTACGGATGGAGAAGATATCTGCGTTGCGATAGACGGACTCGGTACTCTCAGCGCCGCGACCGGCGCTACTATCTCGCGACAGGATAAGGAAGCGGCCGTTGCCCAAGGACAGGATCTCGCTGGCTGCCGCGGTGCGCTTCTTGCCCTTCGAAGTGGTGTACTGCGGGAGCGGGACAACCCACTGGCCCTCGGGCTTGCGATTTCCCTTCTTCCCGTGGCCCTTGCCGCCAATTTTGTATTCGAGCAGGCGGGTGTAATTGTTCTTGGCCTTGTCTGGAGCGCCATCATTGATCGCGGCGCTCTGGAGCATGACAAAGAGGGACTTGCGCTGGGCGTCGTAGGTGAGCCCCTCGAAGCCTTGGTTGTTGTTGCGACCGCTGTCGGGGTCTTCAGGGTTGGGGATTTGCGACGTGTTGTAGATAGGTGGGTTGTTGGAGGCGAAGTCGTCATGGCCATTACGCTCCGGGATGAGAGCATTGGGGGGGCGGATCACGTCGTCGAGCTTGCCCCTCTTGGTGAAGTGGTAGAGGAACGGGCCGTACTCGTCTGAGATCCAGAATCCGCCGTTTTTATCAAGGACGAGTCCCTCCGGGTCCAAGGACATGCGCGTGCCACCGGATCCGGAGCCACCAAAGCCATCGCCGGGAAACGTTGCTGCCGGAACGGACGCGTGAAGCCCTTTGAATGTCAAGGTCGTCGTTGGGTCAAGACCAGATACAGGTTGACCGGACGGGTCAGTGAACAGGATCGTGTCCTTGTATTTGAACTGCAGGTTCTTGCCGGAAGGATATTGCGAGGCCGGGGAGAAGATGATTTCGAACTCGTGCAGGCGAGGCTGATAGGCTGTCGTGCCTTGAGTGTTCCTGGATTGATTGGGTTAGTCAATGCTATATGCCGGGCGACGTCTCTAAATTTATTAAATTATTCATGTGATGCTCACCATCCTCTATCCGGAAGCGCCCACAACGTAGCCTTGTAGGTTTTGCCGTGGTCGCGCGACTTCCAATCCTCGATCACCATGCTGCTACCCATGGATACCGTGTCGCCATACTTGTCACGGAAATCCCCAGGAACGGTTCCGTATCCTGCAAGCCCATCGTACTGGAATTTCTTTCCGCCGCAGGTAGTCTTGAAAACTGCTGGAAGATCGGGCTGCGAGTGGCCGCCTCCAGAAAAGGGAGTGGCTGAGACTACAACCACTGCCAGAGCTCCGGCAAGCAAGGAGGAGAAATGCATGTCGTAGAGAGTGGAATTGAGGTCGACAACTGCGTCGGCAGATTAACGTCGCATGTCCAGCTACAAGGCCTTTATATCTTTTGGAGCTCTAGAATGCGCTCTAGATACAACCATCGAGTGCGGGGAGGGTGGGGGGCAGAGAACCAGTTGAACGAATGCCCCATAGCACGTTGTGTGCACGCCATTTGCAATTTCCCCAATCTCGCGTTAGTGCATCCCTAGTAGATATGTATTCCCGCATCATGGCTCGGGGAGTTCTAGAAGATAGAATTGCTTCTGGAAGATAAAGGTTTGCCAGCCAGTCATGCAGCCATCACAGGACGTACCTGGATGGATCCCTGCGGCCGGGATGAACAAAACAGAACCACAGTATGGATCAGCTAGAAAATTACCTGTCTGTCATGTACATATGGTTATTGTTTCCGTCTACATACAGATGACGCACGTGGTATCTATTGTAATGTTATTTCCCATAGTCTCGTTTCGTTGCGCGCCTCTCAAATGCCAAGCAACTGTTCCCCGATTTACCCCTGCCACGTCCAGTCAATCGTGCACATGGGCTTCCGTAATTGACATGAACCCCACGCACGTGATATAGTAAAAGGATAGAAGAGTTATAAAACCGTGGTCAGGTCAGGAGTGATATGTCTTCGACCACTAAATAGTATAAATACCTTTCCATAGTAAATTATATGTAACATGACTTACGGCAATAAATAGAATTGAAATGCAATGGAATTCTCCAAATGTAAGATTTTAACAACTTCTCTTGTTTCTTATAACCTTGAAATTAATCTATAGCTTTGTAGATTACTACATAGTAAATATAGAAAATATGCTCTATTTAACGATGGGAGGCTAGCAGGCTGCTGAATGGGGTGGCTTCTAGGATGGCGTTTTGCAAAGGACAACACCTACAATCTGCTACCGTTCATTATTTGGATGGTATGAGCTTATCTGACTCTCTGAATAAACCGGGTGCTAATGAAGGGGCCGCGGTAATATAGCGGGCCGGATTAAATGGTAATCTTAGCGTTTACATTACCAGTCAGCAAACCTCGCATCATCATATGTGTTCCGGCCCAACCACCAACCTACTGCCAAGGAGCGGGGTAGATAGAGTAGAATAGAATATTGAAGCTTCATATTATACACCTATACGCAATAATGGCTACTATTACTTCAATTAATCCATTTCCGAACGATGTACGCACTGCCTTTGAAGCATATATAAGTAGTACAACTTACTACAATCGCAAGCAGCTCTCATATGATAAATGGGAGCGTATATGCATAATACTATAGAACCCAACTGCTTTTAAAGTAACACATAAAGAAGCAAAGAACCTTAAGTATCGTGCGCAAGCTGATTTTAAGCTTATAAATAATAAGCTCTATAGAAAAAGCAACGTACGGTACTTAAACGCTCGATATGTGGTTCGGAAAGCAGAGGTCTTTAATGTTATTGCAGAAGAGCACCTTAAGCTTCTACACGCAGGCCGGAATAAGGTATGGCCTGCAATTGAGCAACAGTACTATGGAATAAAGCAAGAGGATGTAGAGTTTATACTCAAACGGTGTAAGAATTGCACTATGAATAGGCCGAATACTATAAAAGCTCCATTAGTTCCTATTATAAGTAGACGGGCGTAGGAGAGAGTTCAAATCGACCTAATTGATATGCGCCACGAGCCGTCAGGGTAGTATAAATGGATTCTTCATATAAAGGATCACTTCTCAAAGTATCCACAGCTATACCCATTAAAAAGCAAGCACGCAGAGCCTATTGCAGAGTGCTTTGCTTAATTCATTGCAGCTTTCCTACCCCTAAAGATTATGCAGGCTGATAATGGGAAGGAATTTAAGGGGGCTCTCTTACTCTTACTACGGAAGTATGGAATACAGGTAGTAAATGGAGCACCACGATCACCACAAACGCAAGGCCTAGTTGAGCAGGCAAATGGGGTTGTTGAGAATAAGCTCCGGGCATGGAAAATGGATCATGGGTCTACAGAATGGAAGAATGGGCTACTTGAAGTGGTGCTTGATATGAACACCCAAATCCACTCTACAATTGGGTGTGCGCCAGCTGAGCTTCTATTCCGAGAGCGGAGCTCACACATTGACTGGCTTAATAGTCAGGCCCGGAAGGATCTGTCAATTGGAATTGAGCAGGAAGACCCAACTATGGGCCCGATATTTGAGAGCGAGCTCCAGCCTGAGCTTGAGTCTGAGACGGAAGCTCTAATCGACCCACGGCTTCGGCAGCGAGAGTTAGAGCTCAATTATGAGCCTAGCTCTAGTTCTGAGCCAGAGCTCCGAATTGAGCTCAATTCTAAGCTCCAAACTAGAGCCAGAGTTTGATCTGGAACTCGAGCCAGAGCTGGAGCTAGAGCCCAGCTCCAGCTCGAGTCAGAGCTCAGAATTGAGCTCTCTAGCTCAGAGCTTGGAAGTGAGCTCGGAATTGAGCTCAATTCCGAGCTCAATTCGGAACTCAATTCCGAGCTCCGCTCTGGCTCTGAGCGAGAGCTCAATTCTGAGCTCTCACGACTAGTTCCTACTCGAGCTCAGGCTCGAGTACTGGCCCAGCTCCAGGCCGAGCCAGAGTTCCGTTCTGAGCTCGAGAGCTCAAGGCTTCAGGCTCGAGCGCCAGAGCCTAGAATTGAGAGCTCTGGCTCAGAACTCAATTCCGAGCTTAGCTCTAGCTCTAAGCCAGAGCTCCGGCGTGGGACCTGGGCTCGAGTTCTAGCTCAACCTAGGACTGAGCTTCGGGCTACGCCAGATCCTATAATTGAGAGAGCTATAGCAGCCACTCAACGAGCTAGGATTTCTATGGTGCGGAAGTATACAAAGAAGCACGATATTCAGCACTTTGATATAGGAGCAATAGTCTCTATTAAGGTTCCTCGAGAGGATAGAACCTTAACTGATAATAAGAGGCTATTTGCACGAATTCTAGAAGAGCCTTACCCTCATAGGTATCGGATTCTTACAGCTTCTAGTATTATACAACGCCTTATTCCTACTAAATCACTTGGCGTTGTAGAGCAAGCTCTATGGGGTGATATAGTAATTCCTACTTCTACTAAGGAAGTAGGCCTAGGGCTTGCAGCTAGAGAGGCTTCTACAAGTGCTCGGGTTGGAATATCCTGTCAGTGCAAAGGGCTATGCAGTACGAAGAGGTATAGGTGTTATAAGGAAGCAAAGGAGTGTAGTGTACACTGCCATAACGATAACCATGACTGTAGCAATTTATCAGGTCTTACTACTCGTACGGAAATAGCTTTAGTTGAGAGGCCGAAGCGGAAACGGGCTAGAGTAGAGTAGGTAATTCAATTGAATTCAATATACTATTCTACTATTCTATGTATAGGTTGGTGGTTGGGCCGGCCGAACCACCAACCCAAAAGTTGGTGGTTCGGCCGGCCCATTCACCAACTGGCCGGCCAGTTGGCCAACCAGAATAGTTGGTGGTTGGGCCGGAACATATGCTTTCCACGCGACCACTTATCTTTGGACGCCAATCCTACCGCTTAGTAGGCCGTGGCTCTTCTTCGCCCTTCCTATTCCTATTGTCCCATCGCCTGTTGTCACACCGTTAATTTTATGCTTTTATTGCATTTGGAGTGTCGACGTTGCGCTGACATCTTCTACCCGAAGGGGACTCCTTTCCAAGTCTATTTAACGAATCGGAACTTGTCTCACTCTACCCCACAGTAATTAGTTCCGCTTTGATAGAATTTCCCATAAATCCAGGGTGCAGCGGATCAGAAAGACAATCCTCAACCAGCTGGTGGTCTCCCTCCAGGAGTCTGATTTATGACCTTCCTCCATCCCTTCCCCAACTCAGAATTAGTTTCTCAGTCCTTCACCAGCTCGTGTGTACAGCCCTTCTCCAGCTGGTTTGTGCAGCTGGAGATAACGAGCTGAATACCAAGTAATCATTAGCTTGAGCTTAAGATTAGTCCTTTTATTGGTGGGTATTTAGGACACTGGAGTTGTGGGTATGTTCTCGCCAGCGTTGGTTTCGACGGATTGGAGGGGCATGCGTCCTCCATCGCAACTTCGTTGACAGGCCCTCTATTCTCCACCTTACCCCAGAAATCCCTATCTCTCGGATCTCACAACCCCACCTAACCCGCTTCCCCACAGACCTCACCAATTATGCTGATCGTGCTGATCAAACCCATCTCAATTGCTCTTCCGCAATAAGGCTCCGATCACAAAGTGGCGTGCGACATAACCAAAGCAAATTTTCTGTCTACCTTTTCATTCATTGGAGCATCTTTCCCGAAAGGCACTGCTTTTGCGGCTGAGTACATACCTGTCTCAGGTCTCCTCCGCGCGGAGTCCCGAACTGGATGTTATTGCCTGTAACACTACAACTCGGAACACCAAGATTAGTGCATAGGTAGGTGGTGGCACTTACTATCCGAACTCCTAAAACCAATGGGCATCGACTTGTTTGTCTTCGAGTTATGAAGCACAAATATCACGATATTTGATATCGCCAACTTGGATGTTTGGGAGCCAATTCTTCGACGCCATGAAGATACACCCAAGTGATGTCAATCGATATGTCTTAAACAAGGCAACGCGAGTGTCGTACTTCCAGAGTGACCAGCAAACAATGCTTTTGCAAATAATTCCATTTGTCATATGATCTAGTGTACTGCCGCCACCTGCCGCCACTCAAGTGACCGGGTAGCGGTGTCCTTCAGTTGGCTTGGCTCGGATAGTTGAAGTGGTGGCCGCGGGACTCTGGTTACTACTCGAGTAACCACGGAAGAGACTGGCATTGTGTTCGGTCACAGCAGTTGAGCCCGGCGCATTGATGAGACGAGGTATCCAAAGCGAACATCGTGATATTTGTTCTGCCGTGAGACATTGCTCATCACAAGGAGCAAATACATACCTTGCATTGCATTACGTTGGTACTATTTGAGTTCTGTATTAGCTGTCCTGCCATCGAAAGTTATAATGATAAGTCCTATCCACTCAAGTGTTGGTACTCTATAGCTATAAATACTAGACTGCATTCTACTCTCGGGATCAAATTCTATCACTGTCAAATCTACTACTATCAAATCTGCTATTGTGTAAAATATTCCGGCGCGACTCTATTATCCAATATGGCCAAGTTCTCGATCTTTATCATACTTTTACTAGGTAAGCTTAACAGTTGCCCCTTATACTTACAGTGGATCCGTCCTTACAAATCTGAAACTAATTCCATCAAACTCAGGAATTATCAGTACTAGCTCTGCCAAACCCCTCAATGAGGAAACAGGCGACTTAGAGTGTGTGGTATGGTGCACGGCACAGATGTTTAGACCGGAGGAGTGCGCCATCCCCGCACTTCGTGGAGAGGGCCCCTGCTACGAATGCGGTCCTCGCAATAGAATCGAATTGAAGTATCTTTGTGATAAGCGTTGCAAGGATTTGTCTAATGACGCAAGCAACTGTGGCGTTTGTGGTAATCAAGTATGTAACCCAGAGTGACGATTAACTTTTCCTTTACTCCAAGACTGATTCACTAATATTGTCTCCCGGCTGTCAGTGTAGTAGTCTCAGCACCTGCTGCCAAGGGGAGTGCTCCAACAACTCCGGATTGCAGTGGGCGTACTACGCCAACCCCGACAAAGTAGCGAATGCCGGTTCGGGATATACCACCTTCGACCCAACGCCTTTGAAAACCATTGACCCGGAATATGCAAACATCACAACCTCCATGGCTGTACGCGGAGCCGGGTCTGCGATGATTCAAATCTACGGTTCCCCTGAATCTTTTCCACCTACCTACTTTGCTCTCAACCACCGCGGTTACCTCCACGCCTTGGAAGGCGGCATCTATACATTTACCGCACAGAGATCTGATGAGATTGTGCTATACTGGATTGGCCCAAAAGCATATTCCGGATGGACCAGAGAAAATGCCGATCTAGAAGATGCATACGGTGCCCCAACACATACACAACTCATAACGTTCACCGCGGAACTAGAAGAGGGAAAGTACTATGCGCTCCGCATTGTGTTTGTTAATGCCCAGGGAGCCGCCACGGAAAATATTAGCGTGGCGACGCCAAATGGGACGGTAATTCTGGGCGCAGACAGTGTTCCTAATCCGTACATCGTTCAATATTCGTGCAGTGCGAATGATGCTCCTGCCTACCCGTCTTTTGGCCAGGAGACTTGATCGGTCAGGCTAATTAAATAAGCGTGCGCTTATTTGCTGCTATGTTTGAGTTGTGCCCGACGGCAACATGAAGTAGTTATATAAGGAAGAGATAGTTGAATGGAGTCTATTTCAAACTGCAGCAAGACCATAACAACTGCCACTAATCAAAGTCATCCCTCAATCCAGTTGCTCCGATACAGTCGATAACTGTAGTTGGAGTCCACGGTTGGAGAACATCTTTGCCGTTAAAGATCTCGAGTGGTATTGTTAGTTTGGATTGGAACTGTTATAATTTATCTGTGCATGATTTATGAGACCTGCAAGAACTTTTCCCAGTGCCGCCTATGCAACCACAAGCTCTTGAAGTGTATTAGCTGCAAGTTCCAAATTGTGACAGAACCGCTGTGGTCCTTCCCCTCGTCCAGTTACGGAGAATGCAACACTAGTTTGGAGTTAGCGTCTTCCAATAATCAAATAGGATTTTTTCAAGCTCTAACCTCTCGTCCTCGACTTCATAATGCACCCAAATTGACTCAGGATCTCTCAATAAAAAGCCCTTTTCAGCCATTCCAGTCTCATGACAGTGACTCATAATTTTTCTAGGTCTCGTTCTTGCGTACAGTGGATCAGTAAAGAGACTTGGAACATCTTCTCCCTCCTTGACCATTTGCCTTAAGCTGGTAATGTGACGGTCAACCCCCCTTCCTCTCACCGCCCTCATAACCGACGCGGCGTGTGACTTTACAGCGTCTGACAGCAATTGTTTCCGCTCAGAAGCTGAACTGCAGAGGTCTTGAACAGAATTTAGAAACCGTAGTACTGGTACTGAGACTACTTGATTTATTTCCACACGACCTCTGTAGAAGTTGCCAAATGAAACGGTCTCCCATAAGGGAGCAAGGGCACCAAAATAGAGCCTAGATGCGAGCGCCACAACAAGTTGAAATAAGCTTTTTGGTGGATAGTTATTGAGACGACATATGCTTCCACCGAAACCGGATAGAGTGAAGAAGACGTGGTTGGCATCTTTAATGTTCTCATTAAAATCCTGGGTTACTCGGGAAATTTGCAGCTCGATGTAAGGAGAGGTCACGAGCTTGTTCTCGTCAATGTTGACACCAATATCGCCAGAAACTGGAGGAGAAACATCTGGATCATGTCGGTGTTGCAGGATGGCCCTGGTGACAAAGCGGTTGAGTCCGAGAACGGTGCCTGCGTCTAACATGGAGTGGTCGCCAACGAATCCAGATACCCCGTTTGTGCACACGACAAATTGAACAGACTTGTCGTTCCATCGGTTGCCCCCTGTACCAAAATGAAAGTGATGGGCTCTTTCTGATGCCGTTTCAGGAGATGCCTCATCAAGGCAGATTAGAAATGCCGCAGCTTCAATCGCGTGTAGATATTGCAAGTTTTGGGGATGGAGTGTCTGAAGGGTTTTGCGTATCTATTTCCTTGTCAGCTTGACACTAAAAAATATTGAGGGACCGGGAGTGGCCAACCTTTGCCCATGACGTTCGCTCATCCGAAGTGAGGATCCCCACCTGTGGCGCATCACCGTCCGCGTTTTGCATTATCCATTCAAATATCCCTTTGAGTTGAATATATGACAACGGTGAGCCATTATCATACAACGGAACCTCGAATACTCTTCCACGCCATAGAACAACGATGTAGTTACTGCCCGGGGATCTCTCTATTATGTCACTACCAATGCATGGTTTCCGAGATGTATTGAAGAGGTATTGAAATAAATAGGTACAACTTGGTTGACCTTGGAGAATATCTGGTGATATAACTCCCAATTCCAAATCTTCTTTGTACTGTAAAGCAGCCTTGGTGACGACAGCTGCTCTCTCGGCTTGGGTATGCTGGAATTTGGATAATTTATGAGTGTAGAAAAAGCTCCCAAAGGGTACAAGTGGTACATTTCTGTCTAGGAAGTTTGAGCCATTGTATAAATCAGCTAACCAACAATCAAGGGTAGGATCATCCAGTCTTGCCAACAGCCGATCTTGAAGCTTACAGCCTTCTTCCGAATTTACGAAATCATCGATAGATTGCCGAGTCGTTAGGAGCTCGGCGTCCGTACCAAAGGCTTCAACAGAGCTGTAATATTTCTCGAGCGTACTTTTCAAATCTGGCAATGGGAGTTTGGGAAGTCCATTAGGACTCTGGGATGCAACGACTTTCTTTGATAAAAGTGGCTCGTCACTATTAGGGATGTAATTTTGAGTTGACATCCCAATTGACTGCGCCAAATCCAACAGACTTGAGGCATCAAAGATTTCTCCCACAGAGAAATACAAAGCGTACTTCTGATTGATCCAATCGGCAAACTCAACAGCTAACAGAGAATCTAAGCCATAATCAGAAAGAGGTAGCTCGGAACGGCACTCGACGCGAGAATTTCCAGTAAGCTTTAAAATTTGATCCGCAATATCCTTAACAATTATTTCGAGAGCCTTCCTACTGTTTAAAGCCATAGTAAGGCACGTGTGGTCCTTAGGAATTTCCTTCTCTGCATATATTGCTTCATGTAGTGCCCCAAGTTTTGCCAAATTTACCGAGTGAACTGGGTATCCTCGAAGAGAGATTCCGTGAGCTAGCTCATATGCTGCTTGGCATGCGTCTTTTCCTCGGAGGAGGGATGGAAAGTACGACAGTTGAGAGATCTCTGTATTACATTCATTTATGCATTCTTCTGTAGGCCTTCGAAGGTGAGGCTGAGGGCCGATCTCAATGAACAAAAGTTGCGAGGAGTTTGGGGTGCCAGCAATGATTCTTTGTAACGCAGAGCGGTACAGAACCTTTGAAGTAACGTTGTTGAGCCAGTACGACGGACCAAAATCTTCCGATTTTCTTCTCGCGGTGACAGATGAGTAAAAATTGGTTGACTCAGTCGAGGATGGTTCGATGGCGCGAATGGACGTCAGATATTCCGATTCAATGCATTCCATTTGGATAGAATGGTACGCGGCAGGAACTTTCAATTCCCTGTTGAAGATTCTCAAACTCTGCAGATTTTTCTGCAGCTGCTCGATAGTAGCAGAACTTCCAGAGACGGTTGTGCTCAGCGGGCTATTTTCACACGCGATGTTGGCATCTCTACGATCAAGCTGGTCAAGGTATGGCTGAATCTCAGATTCTCCAAGTCCAACTGCGAGCATTTTCCCACAGCCATCAAAAAGCCCTCGGCGATGTAGCACTTGACCTAGCTGGAATGCGACCATGAGAGCATCGTGTTGTGTCAAAACTTTGGCCGCATACGCTGCAGCGATTTCACCAGTAGAATGGCCAAGGACGACATGAGGTAAAATGTGTAGACTTTTCAAGAGATCTACCAGAGCAATTTGAATCGCAGTAGTTGCCGGAATGGCAATATGACCGTTGTCAACCTGGGAGTGGTCTGATCGGTGTAGCTCATCCAGAAGGCTCCACGACGATTGAGATAGACTTCTTAGAATCTCATCTGACTTGCGCATAGACACTCCGAAGGCAGTGGTAGTGCCTATGAGCTCTCTTCCCATTTGAACCCATTGTGAGCCTTGGCCAGTGAACAAAAAACCTATCTGTGGCGTTACTATATCTTGTCGCGGATGAATATGCTCCTGGTCTTCTAGCCTAGTGGGCGTCGAAGTGTACTGAATGTTGGGTACAGTCATTCTTCGAGGATTGCTAATCATCTGTTGGAGGCCACGTAAATTCTGCCACCGTAGCTTCAATGTGTGTTTCTGCGAGCCAGAAGCTTTCCTTCGTCTAGTCTCGAGGGCTTTTTCTCATGATTCTAGACTAAGCTAGGACCTAATTTGTACAATGCGGGGGACTTGTTTCCCCTCTCCATTAAAGGCTATTTCAGCGGAACAACACGTTCCAGCATGCATGTTTGTTGGCAATAGATTGGAGATGGCGTAAACAAGGCTAGTTTGAAGTAAAATGCATGCAGTTCACGACCAACTTGCATGAACCAAAAACAGCCTCTAACGGGCGGCTTGTCGGGCCTCATACCGGTAGGCCGACGACAATTTACTTCCCCCCAGCTTAGCATTTTTTTTTTGCAAAATTTTAAGTTTCAAGTGGAGCTTGTAAATTCAGTCGCTCTAATTACAATGGTCGATAACAACAGAACTATAATTACTCGACACTACAAGCCTTAGGGCTCACGTAAGCCTGGGGATATGGTCCGACGGCAATTCGGGCAGAATTGGATGGGGTTTATATGATACGTACTTCGCTGCACGATATGGACTGTACCCCTGTCTACAAGAACCCCCTGTCGATGTTTCAAGGCGGGGTAAGTTGTGAGGGGTAATACAATTTGAAAATCGGAGATGGGCGTCTATAGATAAAAATTCTCAAACAGGATTCTTTAATTTATCAATAGACAAAAATTTAGACACTTCACAGTACCATCTTGTACCAATCAGAGACATGACGAAGGACTATGAAGACGTTGAATTCAAAACCATTGACGGACTAGTCTTGAGAGGATGGCTGTTCCCGGCAGCAAAGCGCGGTCCTGCGGTTATCATGACTCCCGGGGTGAGTTGATGTTTGGGACGATTTTTGTTTACAATTCAGTCAAACGTCATGGTTACCATCATTTATTATGACCTACTATCCAACTGCAACGCTCTAACTTATCTTCGCAGTTCAATTGCATTAAGGAAGACTTTTACCCAGGGTTCCCGCAGCAGTTTCAAAAAGCCAACATCACAGTGCTTCTCTACGACCCAAGAAACACTGGGACAAGCTCTGGATTTCCTAGAAACGACATTGACCCAGCGCGACAGGTAGAAGACTATTCTGATGCATACACCTATCTTACAACTTTGTCGATAGTCGACCCTTCGTGCATCGCCATTTGGGGCGTATCATTCACTGGTGGAACAGTTCTCGCCAGCGCAGCACTCGACAAACGTCCATGTGCAGTCATTGCCGTGGCCCCTATCTTTTACTCCGACTATATCACTGATGGAGACAGAGTAAGGAAAAAGATCATCCGAGACAGGGAGGCGCAAATCTTACATGGAAGCCCCCCATTTTTCATCTCCATTCTTGAGTCGCGTGGCATGGTCCCGGCAAACTCGCATATTGCCGTGCAGTCCACAAACAGTACAGAGATTACCCACAACCGCGAAGGGTCCACGATCCAGTCATACTTTCGAATGGCCCTTTGGCAACCGGTGCCCCTTGGGCTTCTCCCAATGGTGAATCCAACACCCGTCATGTTTCTGACACCAGAGCACGACTATGTTTCCTTGACACAGGTGCAACTCGATATTTTCGAAACACTGAAAGGACCAAAAAGACAACACCTAGCTCTGGGAAGGGAACACGTCAACGTACTCATGGGAGAGGATATGCCGGCGTTGGCAAAGTTGCAGACAGATTTCTTGTGGCAGGCAGCTCAGGGGAGATTAGCTGGACAAGAAAATGGTACGTCAAAGGAGAAGACGAACGGGGTGTTGGATGGCTTCTTGTCAGCACATCAGAAGTCGCGGGCCGAAACATGACTACGAGGTTCCCGAGCTGTCAAAGTCTTCGTGTTCTCGGCCATAGTTATCAAAGGTAACATATTTTACAAAAGGGTGGGGCCTGGGGATTCGGAGCACATCTAAGCAGAATAGGTGATGGCAGGGTAGAGAGTATAACCCTCGCGGCGGCTCCTTGCCAGCTCCCCTATCTACAACTATCGTGGAGGGTCCGGTTTTTTTTCTTCTGCGAAGGCAGAATTAGACTTTGCGGCTATAAATGTTTGTGAACTAGGTTTGAGGGTGAAAAATAACCCGTTTGGTATTTATCCATTGCTACTGAAATAGATAATACATAAGTTAGAGAGATGAAAGAAAAATATCACATTTTCTTAAATCGCACAGCTCGCCTCCCAAACGGAGATCAAAGCCGAAATGAGTTTAATCAACAAGTTCTTTTATTTGTATAAATCAGGACTACTTGGATAACTCAGAATCCCACATGTGAAATTACACTGCCACCAGGTTTCCCGGCTTCTCAATTGCGCAGGCTTCAAGACCATTCTCGGTTCTGACGCCGAATTTTGACTTCAACCTCTCCACCGATATTTGGCCCAAGCTCGCAATCGTCCCCCCGCTGGTGCTAAGTATCTCCAACGTCGTAACCTCAATCCCAATTCGGCGCCGCAGCCAATTCCTTAACTCAATTGTAACAAGAGAGTCGACTCCTGTTGGCAAGGCTGTCAGTATCATTCCATGTTAAAACACCGCCATCATTTAGAATTCTAACTCACCCAAAGCAGATAGCGCCTTTTCAACTGCTAGTTCCTCCACAGGCTGCAACATGAAGCGATAAACCGTTATTCCAATTTCTCTGGTTAGTGCATGCGCTATTTCTGAGGTGGACAACAGTGCAGGATCAGCCTCAATTCTCGTCATCAGGGTATTTAGTTCGTCGTGGTCTCCGCTTGTTGCGTTGGTAGAGACTGTTGAATCTTCAATGTTTCGATATACAAGCATTCTCTTGTCACGCCGCCAAAGGACACGGTTACTTGGGTCTGACAAGTCCTTGGTGCTGCGGAATCCAATGCCGAGTTGTGCCGTGCACGTATATATGGATGCGTTCGTAGACATAGGCGGTTGGCCGGTCAGGATAGACAGGTGCAAAGCGTCTAGTAGATCCTTTTCATTGAGGAACCACATACCGGTCGTCCTCATGTTATTTTCGACAGCTAGATTTTGCGAGACGTACCCGATATCTGCCATTACCCCGACATCTAGGACGGAGGCCGATAGACCAAGACGGTGTCGATATTGGACAAAAGCATCTTGGAATGTGTTTCCTGCAGCATAGCTATATAGAATTAACATTGGGTCATGATCGAAAATCAAACTGTGACAGGATGTGCGATGCTTACTTTGACTGATGTGCGGCTCCAAAGTTACCCAAGGCAGATGAAAACATGACAAAAAAGTCAAGCTCCTGTCCACATTCCAACAGAACTGTATGGAGGTTCAAAGTACCGTCCACTTTTGGTTCGATTGCAGCCATCCAATCCTTATGGCTCATTTTCATTAGTGGGAGATCTTGCAATACCATCGACAGCTGTAAAACACCAGCGATGGGCCTTCCTTCTGCGGTGGCGTTTACGACAGCTCGTTTGGCATCTGCAACATTTGCCACGGACCCAGCTACCATGTCAGCGTGGCAACCTTGGCTTGATAGCTCTGCAAGAAATGATCTATCGCTTTCAGATGAACCCGCAGAGCGAGAAAGAAATATCAAATAGCGAGCTCCGCACTCAACTAAATAGGTCGCAACTGCGCGACCGAGTCCTCCAAGTCCGCCAGCGAGTATATATGCCGCATCTTGGCGAACACGTAAAGGTTGTTTCGTGAGTCGGGTGGGAAGAACGGCATCGGAGACTCGATTGCAAGGCATCGTGAGTACAATCTTACCAATATGCTGGCCCTTCTGCATAAATCTAAAAGCTTCTTCCACATTTTCGGCATCAAATGAGTGTACTGGAGATATTGGCCGGATGCATCCTTTGGCATAAAGACCTACAGTCTCCGTGAGAAGCCTATAAATGATTAGGTTTGTAGTGTAGTTGCAGAAAAGATGACGTACTCTTGGTAGAGGTCAGACAGCGAAGCTAGATTCACACCAATAAACGTCCGATTGCCTTCGAAAAGATCCATGCTTAGTTGAGCGCGTCCAATAAAGTCTCTCCGGCCAATTTCAATCATCTATAATTACTATTAGTAGAGATAATACACACGTCTCTGAATACACAACTTACCTTTCCTCGCGGTGCGACACACCTCCATGAAGCATGTAAAAGCTCTCCGGATAACGAATTCAGAACCACATCAACGCCACGGCCCTGAGTCTCGCGCATCAAATCTGGCAAAAATGATTCATCACGAGAGTTGAATATCTCGCTGCGAGAAAAACCAAATGTTTCCATAAGATATTGGACTTTCTCACTGCTGCCAACGGTTGCATAGACCTGATTAAACCGTTAGAAAAATCAACAGCTTATATCGACATATATACCTTGGCTCCGATCATCTTGCAGAGCTGTATTGCAGCAATTCCGACGCCTCCACATGCAGAGTGAATGAGAATAGTCTGGCCTGCTTTCAAATAGGCCATATTCATCAGTGAGTAGATAACGGTGCTGTAGACACAAGGCATTGTTGCTGCGTCTGCAAACGACAGTGAGTCTGGAATTTTGACGCAGCGGTCTCCTGGACATGTCTTGCGCGTAGAAAGGCAATTGCTGTCCATCATCATTACCCTGTCGCCAACCTTTAGGTGTTTGACATCGGTTCCTATCTCTTGGATGACTCCTGAACCTTCAAGACCTACACCGGCACCTTCGTCATCTACTATTCCCATAGTGACGAGAATATCCTATTGCAGTTAGTATTTGAAATAAAGCTATAAAATATAATCAACTGACCTTGAAATTTATTCCCACACATCGAGGCTCCACGATGACTTCGTCGGAACCTAATATTGTAATAGGGGCCTGAACCCATCTCAAGGAGTGCAATAAGCCACGTTGTCCGACCTCTAATTTCAGTGGATGGTCCCCGGCACCCCGAACTGAAGCAATCTCGTCATTAACCGCAATCCAATGGTATCGACCAATATATATGTCACCATTGAGCAAAGAAAACTCCCAATCTGGGTCAATCTCTGCTGCTACGTCTCTGGCTTGGAACTTATTGAAGACTCGCGTGATAGCTGTAAATGCGGCTGAATCAAACGTATCAACTTCAAGAGTTGCTAGCGGTATTGAAAGCTCGGAGCGGATGGTTCGGGATAGCCCGAGGAACTGGCTATATTGAGGATCCTTGCAGTTCATCTGCATCTCTTTCGTAACCCACAGAATACCGGCTGTGCCCACATTTTTTATGAAGGTTTTGAAGGCCTCGAATGTATTTTCCGATATGCCATCCAGAAAGGGCTTCTCAAGATCAAGAAGGGAGATGATGTCCTGAGATGATCTTGGGATATCAGTGATCTTACAGCAGTCGACATCAAAACCATCTTCCTCTAAAGCGGCTCGCACTGCATCCACGTATCCCAGTTCTTCCACGGGGCAGAGCAAGGTAACAGCTCGGAAGTGCATTGGAATTGGTATTGGCCTTGCGATGATATTGGCACATATGTGTACATTCTCCCGCGGATCATCGTATACAATCGTTTCGATTCCTGAGAATCCAGATGCTCTAAGATCTGCCTCCCACCTAGGAACCGACACGATAGGTTCATGTGGACGTCCATCCGCTCCTCCCAGCCACCAGCCCGGTAACACTCCCATAATGAGATGCATAAACTGTGGCGCTGATGGAAGTAGCTCTTGCAAGAAGAAGCGACCATTGGGGCGGAGTAACTTTCGGACATGTTTGAGTGTGGTGGCGAGTTCTGGCGTGGCATGTATGACATTAGAGGCTATGATGAGATCATATGAATTTGCTTCAAACCCTTGCTCTAGGGGATCTAGACTAATGTCGAGAATTTTGAACTCCATGGCTTTGTAGTCAGCGAATCTCTGCTGGGCTGCTGAGAAGAAGCCAGAGGATATGTCGGTATAGCTAGAAAAGTTAGAATTTGCTACGCAAATATGAGGACCACCAATGTAAAAAACGCCCTAGAAAACTCACCAGTACTTGGAGTACATTCTCTCGCCATTCGCACGTGTTAAGCTTTGGAGAGCAACAATACTCGTTCCACCTGTACCAGCCCCAATTTCTAGTACCTTGAGAGTGGGATTGTTGTGTCCGACGGCTTTCATAAATGCCGTAGAGTCAAGCCTGTCAGCCATAATGTTATATACGTTTGTAAGCCCGTCTTCGTGCACATAGACTTCCAAGACTTCTTTCTTGCCGTTAAAAATGTCACTGCAATTGTAAAGCAGCCTGGAGATTAGCTCGGCTGCTGCAGACAGTTCTGAAGTCCGGAGGTGCTCAGCCATCGTTGCAATCAACTCTCGACGTTCATCAGAATTCATGGCAGTAATAGCCTGATCGTCCTGAACAAGCGGGTGAGCCCCTTCCCGTGCACGGTCAAGCTGAGTATCAATCCATTGGCGATATTTAACGAGATGATCCAGCGAAAGATCCATATTCGAGATCTGCTGCTGTATCTCCAGCATGCAGAGAATTGAAAATTTCTCAATGTCCTCAATAGTCTTTGGCTCACTGGATGATGGTATCATCAATTTGCTCGAGTCTGCGAAATCTATGTCTACGTCCCAATGGAGCCGAGCTGCTGCAACGGTGTCGGTATCCTGGGTCATATCGTCGCTGTCTACCAACGAAAACTTTCCTCCTTGTAGCGATAGAAGTAACTGGTTATTTCCCATTATCGTAGCGCTTCCTTCAAGGCCGCCTCCGTTTCCAGGGCGATTAGAGGTTAAGGCTTCCGCAGTCAGGGAGACTTGGGCTTTTGGGTCGCATATGTAAAGTTGGTCAATGAAGGTAGGTATGTGCAGCCTATCCATCTTCCTAAGTAATCCGTCCGAAGCAGCGAAGGCAAAAAGCTGTAGGCAGTTGTCAATTGTGGTTGGATGTAACGCATAGTAAAACTCGCTGGCCTCTGGAGACCGCAGTACGGCATGTGCTGTATTTCGCCCTGGAAATGTCGATACTGAATCAAGCCCTTGGAAACTCTCCCCATAGTTCAGTCCTAGCTTCTTTAGCGTCAAATAGGGAGAGTGTATGGGTCTGGGGAGTGGCTCAGCCCTTCGACTCAGTAGTTGAGAATCTTGAGCTTGACAATCTTTTCCGGGTCTGATATCTCCAGCGCAGTGCTTTGTCCAAATCAACCGGTTGTAGGATGAGATGCAAAAATCGTACCAAAAGTCTGAATCAAGAGTTGATGTCAGCCTCTTTGGACTGAGAGAAGTCATGAGCTCAGAGTTTTGATTATCGTTCAGTACAAGGGCAGTGTGAATGTCGAGATGCTTAATGCTGAAATCTTCCATCCCAGTAAGCTGGCGTACAGCTTCTATAGCCATTGAAATGTAGGCAGCCGCAGGGAATATGATATCCTCACGGATCTTGTGATGTGATATCCACGGGACATCCTTCAAACGCAATACATTTCGCCAAGTTGGCTTCAGGTCATTGCCATCCAGTATGCGAGATCCTAGAATTTCGTGGTGTGGAAATTTTCTTAGTCTCCTATTGCATATCAGTAACAAGTTAACATGTAGGGAGAACATCAAACATACCAATCTCTGCTCACTCTGCTCTCATCCCAGTAGCACTTGTCGTGTCTCCATGGATATGATGGCAGGTTTGTCAACGTACGACCATTTGGAGCCAAAAGCTCAAAATTAATTTCGACAGACTGTATATGGAGTTCGCCAAGCAATTTCAGGAAGCTCATAAAGCAATTTTCGCCTCTGACCAATGTTGACGCGTATGATAATTTGTTCTTCGTCATGGTCGCTTTGAAGATCTGCCGCAGAGGTCCTGCAAGAGCAGAGTGTGGACCAATCTCAACAAACACTTGATCTGTATCTCCATCGTCAATCATAGCTTTCACAGCTGCGTAAAAGTTGACCGGAGATTCTAGGTTCCGACGCCAGTAGAATGGACCTAACTCTTCAGCCGAAGTCTTTTTCCCTGTTACTGTAGAAAAGAATGGCAGAGAAGGATTTCGACCAACAACATCTTGTAATAGCGACTCGTAGTCTGGTCCAACATCAATCATATGATGAGAATGATACGCCATACCACCAGTCTTTAGTCGCCGCACAAAAATGTCTGGGTTCTCATCCTTGAGTTGCTCAATCACGGAGTCGATCCCGTCGCTATCCCCAGAAAGTGTGACACTTGCCGGGCTATTGTCGCACGCAACTACCACCCCACGCTCGAGGTACAGGCTAACTTCAGCTCGTCCAAGTCCAATGGCTACCATAGCTCCCTGCTTAATACATCGAGTTGTCACCAGCCCACGGTAATAGGCAGTAATAATAGCCTCTTTTGCAGTGACTGCATTTGCTGCGTATGCAGCAGCAATCTCGCCACTCGAATGCCCCACCACTGCAGAGGCAGAAATCCCAAATCTCTTGAGCAAATTCACCAGTGCTACCTGAACTACGGTGCAAAGCGGCTGGGCATATTCTGCTTTACTTATCAAGCTTTCATGCCCCAACTTTGCAAGCTCGTCGTAAACAGACCATGTGGGTGGATTAGGCAGCTGAGCTAGGATCTCTCCATACTCTCGAATGTCTGCTTCAAAAGATGGGAATTCTTTAGCTAGGCGAATTCCCATCCCTGGCCATTGTGCTCCTTGACCCGTAAAGACGAAGTTTATCTGAGGGGGCTTTTTTGCCTTTCCGCTACCGATCATTTCTGCTGGTGCTGACCCGTCTGTGATACAGTATCCCCTGCGTTCTAGATGCTCTCGTCGGTTGGCTAGCGTGAAAGCTACATTTTCCAGATTACAAACGCTGCTCTCGATGTACTCGCCTATTGTTTTGACTCTTTCGCGCAAGGATTCAGGGTTGCTAGCAGAGTACACGAGCAACCGAGGACTTGGTGATGTTCGAGACTGTATCTCAGTGCTGACTCCGTGGGACCTAGCAGACTCGAGAATTATGTGAGCATTTGCACCTGTCACTCCAAAAGAGTTGACACTGATACGTTCTTGCCGCTCTTTTGGCCATGGAGTAGCATCAACGGGGACCTTCAAGTTGGCATCCTCAAATGGTATCTTTGGGTTTGGCGTCGAGAAGTTGACCTGTGGGGGTATAATTTGGTTTTCGAGAGCCATGGTAGCCTTAATTATGCTCGTGAGCCCAGAAGCGCCTTCGGAATGGCCAAAGTTGGGCTTGACGCTGCCAATGTATGTCTCTTTCTCGTTTCCAAATATCTTTGCAACCGCCTCAAGCTCTAGGGGATCCCCTGCGGCTGTTCCAGTTCCGTGACATTCCACAAAGGGGGTCTCATGAGAGTCCAATTGCGCACGCGCATATACTCCTTTCATTAGACTTTCGTGGGCTTTTGGATTTGGGGAGGTTATTCCTGCGCTTTTACCGTCACAGTTGGCCCCAGTAGCGCGGATGACCGCTCGAATTGGATCACCATCCCTGACCGCGGCGCTTAACCTCTTGATGTAAATTGCGTTGATCGCTTCTCCACGCGCGTAGCCGTTTGCTGACGCATCGAATGTTCTACATTCACCTGTAGGTGATAAAACTCCAGATTCGGTCTGCGTGGTGGTCATTGTTGGCGTCAGGATAAGGTTGGTTCCAGCAACTATGGCAGATGCACAGTTACCGGTTTGAATTGCTTGACAAGCCTATATTATCAGTTGGAGTACATCATAGAGGTGACCTTGTTTACCTCATGCAATGCAGTTGTAGATGAAGAACATGCAGTTTTCACGGTCATGCTATTGAGATTTAATAACATATTTCGAAAAGACCAAAAACTAGACTTACCTTGGTCCATGCAAATCGTATTCATACGAAATGCGATTCGACATCGCAAAGTCACCAAATCCTGTAATATCGTAAACTCCAGCTCGTTGGGTGTCTTTGGCAGCTAGATCGATCCAATCCTAGTTCAATGTGTTACTAAGTGGCCATTTAGTGCCAAGGTAAAGTCATAAGCACTGGGAATGGCTGGAAGTCACCTCTCCCCAGCAGCCCACAAAAACGCCGGTGTCAGTTCCCCTCCATCCCTTCTGTCCACCGCTCTCCATGCACTCCCAGACAACCTCTAAAAGCATCCGCTGTTGTGGATCAACCTTTCCGATTTCAGCCTGGCTCATGGTGAAGAATGAGGTATCAATATATTCCAGACTTTCGGAGAGAAAATGGCCATGTTGCATTCCGACGCTGCCAACTCGTCGAGACGGGCTGTAAAATGCCTCAATATTATATCGGTCTGAAGGCACAAGCCCTCGAGTGGTCTTCTTGTCTAAGAGTGCTTGCCAAAGTGACTCCGGTGATCGGATACCGCCAGGAAGGCGCAATGCCATCCCAACAATGGCGACCGGGTCAAATGTCGCCGTATGCCTTTCGTCATTTTGGCCAAATCTGGGACTGGGACTCGCCATCAAGTTTGCGGCGTCGTTGTGGCCATTGATATGACCGTTCGGCGAACTTCCATCGATACTCGATGTGCTCGTTGTTGCAGGACTACTTTGGGCAATTCCTCCCAAGTTAGACGTATTGAGAGAGGACATTTGAAAGAAACAAAAATTCGCACAAGCTCTAGAACAAAACTGAAATCAATTGCAAAGATGAATCAGGTTGTCCCGAGACCGACTGCTTACATGCGTCTACAAAGGTTCTGGGTGCCGAACACTCATAAAGAGAGAGAAAGATATACAGACCATGCTCTCACGCTCACCTCGGCTAGAAGCTATCTCTTGTAACCCAGCGCACATAACTCCATGGTATATCAGCCACGTAGAGTTCCGCTCCTAACAAGGTGTTAATAGACCTGTCGTGTCGGGCCGCACAATTTACGCAACGGTCGCCAAGGTTCCAACCACAAAATGCTAACGGTTTCGGAATATGTAGGTCCGGGTCGAACTCTAATTTAGGGCACAACGACACGCGGGCAAAGATACTCCGGGGCTAAAATGATGCACAGGCTCCTCGCATCCTGGCCACAAATCCCTCGCTGTTGCTCTTACTCCGCTTGTTGGCTTCAAGGCTAAGCAATTTAGCCACCATCGCCGTCAGAGATAGAGTTGGAACACCCAAATCTGGCAACCGATTGACCGAAATGGCCAAATGCTGCCACAGCTTCCCGCTTTACAGCATCGGATACGTGCAAGCGAAGTACTCACAACCATGCGTTAGATGTTGGTATGGATAATATGCTTTCGAAGGATCAATCGAGTTCGATGATGACACCTGAGGGGCTATGGATTCGGAGTTGGGGCGGGGAAGATAACAAAAATCCTACCGGCGTGAGTGCTCTGGGTCCGACGGCCCGATGTTTGCGGTTTTGTGCTTATGTATGCACTGTGCTATTACTTCGATATAGATATGTTGGTGGATAAAGCATCTACCGTAAGCGCATTATACGCATCTGCATGTGAAAGTTTGGATGGTTAATTCCAAGTCTGGATCAATCATCATTCACTTTGAGGGGCTCGTTAGTGAACCTCTGTCTTACTTTAGGCTTAAGATTCTATCAGTCTTCTCTCTGCAACTTAATCCATCGCAATTCGGGATAAACCCTCAACTTCTTTCGAAATGGGTACGTTCGCCCAATTGTGTGCTGTTGCTGGAGCAGCAAGTATCTTATCCATCTGTGTATTCCCACAACATCAACAATTCCTCTTTGGGTCGCCAGGCTACGTTTTAGCTTTTGTCCAGTATCTCATATTAGAAATTGCACTTTGGGCAGTGTGGTTAGTGGTTCTGTACCCGAGGTACTTCAGCCCTCTAAGGCATTTGCCACAACCCGAGGTAAGCAAATATATAGCCTTTGTTTATACAAGTTCACGATTTCCACTCTTTGTTTTTCTGCTGTATAATTGATATCTCGCCATTAAAATAACTCCAAGTATATGTATGTGCTAATTCCTTACCATGTAGGGGAACAGCTTTTTCATGGGGCAATGGCCGATACTGCGAAATGAAAAGACAGGACGGCCGCTACAAAGATGGTAAATCTCCATCTCCCTCCAAAGCCCAAATTTTGATTTCATTTCAGGATCAACGACATCCCAAACACGGGACTGATCAAATATCTATACATGTTCAATTATGAGCTCCTCATGGTATGCTCCCCAAGCGCCTTGCGTGAGGTCCTGGTGACCAAGTGCTACGACTTCGAGAAACCCAAGCCACTCTCACGCCTCGCTATTCACTTCTTCGGCCTCGGAATGCCCTTCGTTGAGGGCGATGCACACAAGTTTCAGCGAAAGATGATGGCTCCAGCATTTGCTTTTAAGCATATCAAAGATCTATACCCTACCTTCTGGGACATGAGCACAGAGATAGTCAGCATCTTAACAGAAGAAGTGAAGAAAGGCGCAGGAACTCCAAAAGAGACAAATGGAAATACGTCCCCCGTGGCTCCGGATCAGGCCGTGCTGGAGATAGTGAGGTGGTGGAAGGCCATCACCCTCGACATAATGGGAGTCGCCGGCATGGGTCAGGACTTCAAGTCACGGTACAGTGAGGAACATCCCCTCCGACAAGCATATTTCAATCTCTTCAGGCCAAGCTGGGAAGCGGCCTACGCTGTCTTTGTGCGTTTAGTCGTCCCGCTCTGGGCGTTCAAGTACATCCCCATCAAGATGAACGCCGTCATGGAGGAGTCTCGCGAAACTATCCGCGATAATTGCCTCCAACTTATCAGGACGAAGTCTGCACAACTCGCCAAGAACGAGCTCACGGATTTGGATATTCTATCCTGCGCTATTCAAAGCGGCGGTTTCACCGAACAGGGCCTCATTGACCAGATGACGATTTTCCTCTTGGCGGGACACGAATCAAGCTCGGTCGCCATGACTTGGGCAACATACGCTCTCTGTCAGTATCCGGAGGTTCAAACTCGACTTCGCGCTGAGATCCGCGCCAATCTCCCCTCCCCATCAGGGGCTACCAACGTAACAAGTCTCGACATCGAACACACCCCGTATCTGAATGCTGTCTGTTCCGAGGTCATGCGATTCTACGACGTCTTCGTGTGGACCTTCCGAGAGGCCGTTGTAGACACGACAGTTGTGGGACAAAAGATACCAAAAGGCACACAGCTTGTGATTCCGGTATCGGCCATGCACCGTGATCGCAAGATTTGGGGTGACGATGCGGATTCGTTCAATCCCGACCGCTGGATGCCAGGGAAAGCAAACTCGTCGCTCGGAGGCGCCGACTCGAATTTTGCGTTTATGACGTTCAATCAAGGTCCTCGGATTTGTATCGGTGAGTCATTTGCTAGAGCGGAATTTGCATGTCTCCTCGCAGCGTGGGTTGGTCGCTTTGAATTCGAGTTGAATGATCCGAGGGAGCTTGACGACAAGAACTATCTTTTAGCCGGTGGCTTCGGGGTTGGGCCTGTAAATGGGCTGGATATTAAGGTGAGAATTGTAGACGGATGGTGAAAGAGCACATCAAATAGCAATGCACTCGTCTCGGATGATTTAATATGCAAGGGAGGCAATTTTCATGAACCTTGAGGGCGCTGCCCATGACAGCAAGTCTTAGGGCGGGTCATTTCAGAGCAGGAAAAGACTTAATATGTAGATCCATGCATAGAGAAACTAGAAAGCTCCAACACTCAGTTTTTGATACCGAAATTCTGTGAAAACATCTTACGTTAAAACTATTTAGAATATTGTTGATACTCTTAATATTTCCCAATGGTATACCTGAACAATCCTATTATACAAACAAAAACAAACTTAATTAACACGCCTAACCAAGTAGTAATATCCAGCCTTCGTAATCAATATCAACATCAATACGCACATCTACTTCACCGAAGTTTGAGATGATATAATACATAATAAGGCCAGCTTTCGCACTTTTTGACATTAAGTTGCATAAAGGGTATCTTGTCACCAGCTTTCTCTCTCTACACAATAAGGAAAACAGCCATAGTGGCAGCAACAACGAGCATCGCTGAAGATCGACGATTCAACGCCGAGGCGCCTCCCATTTTGGCCCAGACCTCGCACTTCCCGTGATTGGCATTGTATCCGGCGGCTGGGCCAAATGCAAAACTCTTGACCGGCTGAGGCAGCTGTTGGCACTCTCCCCCCTCTTCTGTCTGGCAGCTTGTCTCGAACCAGGGGAAGTCATTGAGTTCAAAGGCGTCGCCGCCGTTTTGAACACAGTCTTCGAAGGCGTAGGTGTAGAAGACCCACGTGCCGTCTGATCCAGACTTGATGTCTCCTGTCTGGTTCACTTGCTGATACCAGACATTTGTGTAGTTGGTTTTGGCATTGTAGGAGCCGCGGTTGCTTAACAAGTAATCGACTCCCTGGCTAGTCGTGTCGTCGGGTATTTTCCAAAGGCCTTGCGAGCCGTTATCTGAAGACTGGGTGAAGAGGTCTGTCAGGTTGAAGCAGACAAAATCTGTTGGGATGGTGTCGGTGGTCAGGGAGGTGGCGTTTGCGATGTTGTCTTCTTTACAGGTTGCTTCCTCGGTAGTGGGGAAGAAGGCCACTGTTATGTTGCCATTTCCTTGTCTTTGAGTGCGGAGAAAGAATATCAGCACTATATCGTGAGGTTTGAAAGAAAAAAACAATACCAAGTACGGGGTTCTTACTTTTGCGCGTACGCACCGAGTAGCCAAGGGGACAGAAGCAAGAAATATTTGAGCAACATCATGCTTTGCGATTAGGGGTTGTTAATTGAACTGAATTGTGTCCGTGTAGTTGCGTTGAAGCTTTGAATTTGGTGTAATGAAAACTCTCGTGCATGTTTAAGAAGAAATTAATAACACTTGAGGGGTGGTGAAGTGAGGTGAAATAGTACTACTAACGGTACTTTTCATTGCTCCCCTTCCCCTGTTGTGCCCTCCTGTGCCCTGCTGTGTTTCCGCCGGGCCTTCCTCGGTTCCCCGCAAGGCTAATGCTAGCGTGTAAACTAAGCACCAGAGTTTACAGTAGCTCCCATAATGGATCCTTGCCCCGCTTCTCCTCTCAACTTTGTAAACAGATCAACCAATCGGCTGAGGGAGCTGGCTTCCTCTGTACAAAAGTAAATTTTGCTGCGCCCGGAAGGAGCATTAACCCTGAATGATCGCCGGCTGGAAATGGAAAGCGACTTGTCAAAGTCAGTGTCAGGTCCATGTTAGTCGGCCCATGGCGTCATATGTGACGCTCCCCACATTCCATATGATGTCATCCTGGTGTTTCTGGGTTTCACTGAATCCTGTGGGATTGCATGCCTGTCAATGTTTGCCCAGTCAGCGATAGCATCAACACCTCGACTGTCTTACGTAAACCGCGATCGTCCCGGTCACCAGCCCTCTGCATACGTACTGCAAATTATTTCTGGCGACACAAGCATTGTAAGGTTATCGCTGCCGGGCGGAACCCCTACGCGGCAGATCTATAACTATCCAGGCTAGTCTCGTGCCAAGTTTAAAGCCCGTTGGGTACTCGGCGTACTTCTTGCTAGTATTATGACAAGGAAATTGCCCGTCAGGTGCTCCTCGTACACCTCCTTTTTCGAGCTGAGCGGCACAGCCGCGACAGTTGAACATCAAGCGATGAAGTGCTCAGGAGCAAGCTCCTTCCTTCGAGGTGGGTTCATGGATGCAGGGGAGTGATTTCTCCTTCCAGACTTAGAACAAATACGCAAGAAGGATCAAACTAAAGACTCATTCACCTCAAGTAACTCATTCCCTTGCCCGCCCGCTTCATTGCTATATTTCTTGTAGCATGCGGCGCGAAGAAGCTATATAAACTGCAAAGGGGGTAGTGTCCACCTTCCCACCTCCCCATCACCACTGTATTTTCTCTTCTTCATACTCTCATCTAAACTGCAAACTCTAACCAAACCTACAATCTTCGCTTCTTTCCAATATGAGATTGACCATCTTGCTTGCTGGCCTCGGTGCTACGACTGCCATGGCAGGCGTTCTCCAGCATCGGCAAAACGACCTTCCCCATTGCGCTGACGGCGAGGGAATTGTCGAGGGTATTTGGCAAGATCGTAAGTGGTTTCTGAATCCTTTCTCCGTTCGAACATACCGTTTTGAATAGGCAAATACTAACACGATAATTTTCAACAGCCAACTGTGGTGGTAAATGCTTCTTCAGAGAGAACGCCCAAGGGGACAACAACCTTGGTGTTTGCGCCGGCAACTGTGCCACATACGTTTCTACTCCCATTGGAGGTATGCCTCCAATGACAGGCTATGTTTGCGATAGTAAGTCTCTGCTTCTCTTCCAGGATGGAATATGGCCAACTTATTTCAAATAGACAACTGGGACTAATGATCGGGGTCTACTGGGAATACGGCCAAATGGCTTCTTCTGTTGGCTTAGAGCTTCTGTTGGATTTTGCTCAAAATTTGATAACCTACTTTCTCAATTTTACCACGTGATTTGAATCGTACTTTCGACTTGTGCTTAGTAGAATGATTGTAGTAATGCGAAAAGCTATCCAGGGTTTAAATGATTACTGTGGATACAGTTCTCAGAACTCGTAGCAAATAAGCTCAGAGCAGTTCCTTTCAACAAGGTCCTTTTCTTGTGGATTTTACAGGCTTTCCCGAGGAATGTGACGTGTGGAGACAGGTTGGATAAAAGTGTGAAGAGATTAGAGAAATAATGATCTTCAATTAAACCCAGTCCATAACGATGATGTTGCAAAGTCTCGCTCGAGCCCACTCATTCTTTTCGTTGCCCGTAGATCGCCGTAAACAAACCACTAGCGGAGGCGCCGTCGTGTCACCACCATCTGGAAACCTGAATTTGAGAAAATCGACCAGTGAAGATTTTTGTTTTAGATGGCTGGGATAGAATCCTTCATAGAGCCAAGACATCGAATCAAAGGACTGGAATAGGAGAACGTGGGGGCGATGACCTAGCTATCAGCAAATATCGGCTCTTTTCTGACAGCCTAAGACGAATTGTGGTCCTAGAAGCAGTAATGAGGTGGTCAAAGCCTTGGTAAAGAGACCAACTTGTGTTGGATTGAGGATCATAGGAACAGTCAGTTTCTATTAGCAAACCCCCAACAACCCCTCAAGGTTGCCCTGTGTAAACATGATTGCCGATCCCCATATGGCCCTTGTTTCGTTAAGGTAATCTAGGCTTTGCCAACGTGGCAACAGAAGTACAAGCCTTGGGCGATCTCGATTGGGCAGAAGTATCCGCCCCCGTGAATAATTGTAACGATCTACTCCTTTGTCAAAAAGCCACAGCCGGTGATCATCTTATGTACGTCTTTTGGCATTAATTAGGTGCTATAAGTGGGCCTCCATGAGCTATAAACATTTGGGCGGGGGGGGGGACAGTACACTCTCTACACCCACTGAATTGAAATGGAAGGTGGTAGTAGTGCATTGTGCCCTTTTTTGACAAGTTGCCCCAATATTACCAACTAGTCCACCAGCTTACATCTGCAGTTTTATTCGCGAGTGCCATTGAATACGGACTATGTATAGACTTTGATATTCTCCCGCTAAAGGTAGCCTAGGGGCGCAGATGCTAGAAGGAATCCTTAATGACGTTGTAGCACTTACCCCATGATATGATGATTTCTTCGGAGTTTGGGCAAGATGTGCAAAGCTGACTGATGTAGGAAGGAGAGATAATCTTTGTATTCGACCGTAAAGCAGTATAAATATCATTTTGCCTTCGTCCAGTCCATGGGCTTCATCATCACTTATCACCACCGTCAGCAGCAGCAACTTGGAACACAGTCAACCTAAACTCCTCAATCACATTCCACATTTGCCTTACTTACATTCCTCACCATGTCCTTCGTCGACGCCATTGGGCTTCTCGGGGCTGGCCTGGGAATCATCTCCTTCCTCGAAAGCCACATTCCTGGCGACGCACCGGCTCAGGGTGCCAAGATTAGAGTCAAGGTTGGGAATCCAGGAGATAATGACCCTGGTTTGGTGAGTAACAACTAGCAAAACTTCTCATTCATATCTGGGTAGTCACTGAGATTTTCACAGGGCGGAAACATAGAGGCTGCCTATGCCTGGGAAGTCAATAACAACTACCTCGGTAAGTATCCTTGGTTCTATCGTTCAGAATAGATATACTGAACAATAGCTCTACAGGGCAATCCGATGGAGCTTCCATCAAGGTCGGCGGGACTGCAGATCTGACAATCGACTCTTTCTCGCCTGGCTCACGAGCCGACTTTACTGGCGTTTCAGTCACCGACAATGCTCTGTGCATCTCCTGGATAACTGTTTCTCAATTTGACTCAACCGCAGGTGGTGCCTGGACCGGTGACGTGTAAGTCATAATTGGAATGCAGATGTATTCTTTCATTTCTCAATGCACTCGGCAAATTATCGAATATTAGGGTCTAACTCCTTTGTCATCTAGTGGTTATAATTGCGGCCAAAATTGGTTCATGCAGACCGAATCAGCAGGGTATATCGACGCAGACGCAGAACCAAAAGAGGACTATATCCCTAGATGCACATGGTGTATGTAGAGCTCCTTACTTCTTCCCTCCATCATCTGATTATCTTCGCTCGCAAGAAATTCTTGGGGGGCTTGTCGTAATGGACAAGCTCTCAAGTTTCAAAAGTCTACGACTTTCTTTTAAGATAAAAGCTAACTTTCAGAAGTGGATGCGGACCACACGGGAGATGTTCCTAGTGCGTCTTTGAAGTTCCGGACTGTTGCTTATGGCAAAGACGTTCAAGGGACTGTGGACAATAACAAAGGGTGCGATGCCACCATCTGGGGCGAGGATAACGCGCCCATAAACGGTATGCTATATTTCCTGGATCTGATTATGCTTGGGCAACAGTACTAACAAATGGGCTCATTTCTTTTAGGGGCACCAAATGGTAAACGATCCTTCCGTCCTCGTAAAGCTTGGATGGAAGAAGTTCTTGTTGTCTCCCCCACCATCGTATCGCACAAGGCCGCGGACCTATGCAACTCTAACACCTCTTGGGGACCAGACTTCGTTGGATCAGACGGAAACTTTTGCGACATGGATACCCACACCCTTGTCCCACTTTGCTCGACTGAGGATGTTGATGGGTGTATCAATATTGATACCACGGCTAATGCGGTGACCAAACGCTCCGTTGGGCCAAAGCGTGCGGTTGACCACCCACACAAGGAGTACACCAAGATCAACAACTGGGGTTGAAAGAATGAAGTGTGACGGTTGACTCTTCTGGTTGTTATGATATATCCGGTGATTTAGGAGGTAAACACAGAGTTTAAGAAAGTATATTTAGAACAAGTATCTTTTCTATGTAAATTATACTATAAAGATACCTCTAGCTTTTGGGCCGGAACGGATTTTGATGTCCCCATCAGGATCTGGTTGTCTCCCTACAATGGTACAAAGCCACACTCTTACAATCTCTAAATACGTACAACCCCTAAAAATGGGCAACGACCTCGATTCCTGTCCAACCTGGACCCCGTCAGAAGCAACATCGGAGTCATACACACAATTCGCGCAATGAAACTCTCTTCCTTCCTAGAATTCGGCTTTGTCATCTACCGCTGCACATACAGCGATGACGTAGCCTGGACCCAGCTCCTTTCACTTATAAAACGAGAATCCCAAGGGAACATCAAACAATTAGGACCTAGGCGCGCATCTTGAATGGACCATCATCGAGGATTCGACACTTGATGTCGTCACCCAGGAGGAAGTGAAGATGCGGTTCGATGAGTGGGCTGACGGTATTGTCGAGGAATATGAGCGCACGAGCACAGATAATGTGAGGCGGTTGCCGCGGTTTAACTTTTGCGCGTTTGTGGATGAAAGGTGTTTAGCAAGCTTACATAAATCGAAGGCTACGGTAGATGGGAGAAAACCGCCTATGTTTGTGGTGCTAACAAGGGTTGCGAGAGGGATAACGGCTTGGGTGCTCGAAGCGCAGGCACCTGCGTCTGGGCGCTTTTATTCTAAGGACGAGGGAGACGAAAATTTCGAAGACGAGGAAGAGGAGGAGGATGAAGATGAAGATGGTATCCCTTTAGCTGCCCATGAAGCCACCTGGATGTATGTGGAGACGCAATGTCTGCTCTCGCTTTACAATTCCTTGCATGCTGATTCGGGCTGGGAAAACTTATATGTCCGGCCACCGGGGGTTTAGGGGAGAAATGACATCTGAAGCTGATATCGAAGTTCTGGTAGATTCAGCAACCGAGATTAGCAAGTTTAGTTTGCGCACTCCCTTATCTATTTAATGGTTAGTCTTAACATATATGTAGATATAGTGAATTGTAACTCTAACTACTATTTTAATAGTGTCTGCCTGCTCTTACCCGCTTCCATATTACCAATCGTGATATTAGGCATAGCGCATAATTGTAGCCTCTTGCCGCCTGAAGTGAGCTTGGTGATTTAGTGGGTGATCAGGGTGAGTGAGGTGGAGCAACATTTTCGTGTTAGTTTAGCGTCACTTTCGCGTCATTGGTGCAGCTCGAGTATTTTCCCGCGTGTCGTCATTATGCTGCCCTCAACCGAGGTCCAGGCCAGTCCATATTTGCATTATATGTCAATGACTACTTCGACTTCCTTGTATTATATTCACTACGGTATATGGCTAGACACTAAAGTTTAACTACTGAGAATCGCCACAGGACTCGACATCAAAACCATAGAGAAGGGATGAGGACGGTGTCCTTCCCTACATTTTATAGTACAATTACAAAAGGCTATATGCAGCTTTTTTAGACCGTAGCAGAGACTTTTCCTAATCGGGCAGATCCCAAATCCGACATGTTGGGCACCACATCTAATAACGTCGACCCATTGAAGGTTATCATCATCGGCGCTGGTATTGGGGGCCTCACCCTCGCACAGATACTCAACTCGGCACCGGAAATACAGGTAACATGCTACGAGCGCAACAATGCTGTCGATGATCGCGTCGTTGGATTTCGCGTGATGCTGTCGGGCACCACGCTAGGGATGCTGAAGCGCAAACTACAGAGCGACATTTGGGCGCATCTCGCCCTCGGCATCGGGGAGCAGCCGGAGGGGGGGGAAAAGATCGAGTTTTTCAAGGGAAGTGGGGAAAAAATGTTCACCTGGGACTCAAATCCCACGAGGGACCAGTACTCCGTTTCGAGGTGGCATCTGAGAGAAGGTCTCGTGCAGCAGGCTTCCTTTGTCCGGACAGGTATTGCCTTCGAGCGATATGAGGTGCTGCCAAATGGAGGAACGAGAGCATATTTCAGTGACGGTAGTACGGACGAGTGCGACCTTTTGGTGGGTGCCGACGGCCCAAACTCGAAGATTCGAAAGCAATTGATCCCCAGCGCCACCATTAAGGACGTAGGCATGGCAGTCATTTATTTCAAAGTCCCGTTTACGCAAAGGACCTCAAAGCTATTAGGGTCTCCTGGTAGATCAATGGTGACCCCCCCACCTGTTCCATCTGCGTAAACTTAAAGCTAACTCTACACATACTTTCTGCCCAAACAATCAATACATCATGCTCGCCCCCTGGCAGAACCCCCTCGCCCCTTTTTCCACGCGCTACACCCCTAACAATATCGACCCTGACGACTCCTACATCATGCTCGGCGCCGGCTCCCCTTACGCGAACTTCCACAACCGCCGCTGCTTCCCCAGCAACCTCACCAACTCCGAGCTGCAAGTCGAGCTACTCGTACGCACCTCACAGCCAGGCATGCACCCGCGCTTTCACGAGCTCGCCAAGATGGTCTGCCTTGACACCGTCTACGTGAATATCGTCCGCAAAAGCGATGCTGTCCGGCCGTGGACCTCAGCGACTGTCACCCTCCTCGGCGACTCCGTTTTTAACATGAGCAACACCCTTAGCCGCGGCGCGAACTGCGCGATCTTGGATGCCGTCGCTCTCGCAGACCGCATCACATCGCCAACGTACAGGCGCGAGCGGCGTCAGCCGACCGCCCTGGACGGTTATGTGAGAGAGAACATTGAGCGGCGCCAGGTCGAGCGGCAGCGCTCGTATATGATGCAGAAAATAATGTTTTCAGGGCAAAATAGGCTTAGGGGGTTTGTAAGTGATATGGGGTTACCGTATTCGCTGAAGAAGATTGATGACTTGGATCGCGAGGAACATGAGGGAATGAATTGGATTGACAGTGATGGGGAGGGAAGTTTGGACTCAAAGGAGGATGACCCAAAGTGGGTAGAGGAGCTGAAGTGGGACGAGATCTTCGAGGAGAGGCATGGCAAAGGGACGGGTTAGAGACGGAGATGTTGAGTATCTAGACGCTAGAGTGGGATGGCTGTGATTTAATCCAGCTCCGATGTTATAGTCTCGCTGTCAATAGAATCTGCCGCTAAGTCTCTTATTTTTCCCCTCCTCCAGACCAGCTCGATCAAGATAATAAACTAAAAAAATACACAACAGTAGGTATTCACTAGTGGACACCTATAGGTGAGTAGAGTGAGTGGGTGAGCTCTAAGTTGATCTATGAAAGACGAATTCAAATATGAAAGTAGACAGTAATCCCTAACGCTTCCTGGCACACAGTCTCAAAGGTACGGCGTTTTCTCTGTGTGAGACATAAACTTGCCTGCATAACCACCGTCAACAGTAGCCTTATGCACGAGAGCCAAGACCGATCTGACACTCTCGTCTGTCTTCACAGGTCCTTCAAAGGAGGGCGAATATTCCTTGAACTTCCCAAACATAGCCATAGCTAACTTTCCCTCCTCCTCGGTTTCTATCAAAACGTTAGCAACAAGCATACCCTTCCAGTTATCAAGGCAAGTACACACCAATCTGAAGACTACCGGTGTCTACAGCACCAGGGCAAATGGCCATGAAGAGGACGCCTTTCTCACGGTATACGGCGCTGAACTTGGCCACGACCATATTAAGAGCTGCCTTGCTTATCGCATAAGAGGTAGCTTGGTATATATCAGCCTTAAGCGTCATCTCGGGGTCCGAAATGCCCGTGGAAATGGCAATCACTTTCTTTGCCCGACCGTTTAGAATCAAGGGCACGAAAGCATTGAATAAATGGACGGCGCCGATGGTATTGATTCGGAAGTGAGTAATCAAGTCTTGTTCAAGGGCCTCTGGATCGCTGCTCCTGTGGAAGAATTAGTCCCAAATCAACCATACTAGGGATATTTGTCTTTCTGCCTAGAACTTACAAAGTATCAAAGCCAACCAGACACGTTTTAGCTTGCAGCGCGGCATTGGCAATCAAATAATCAAGTGCGCCATTTGTTTTCTCGGAAACAATCTGAGCTGCTTTCTAGAAGAATTTAGAATCAGTTTCGAAACCTCATATTTATTGACCACTTAATAGCGCACCTCCAATGCAACGTGGTCCGTGGTGTCAGCCTGAATGATGTGAATGTTCTGTCGGCCTATTTCTGCCGCAACCTTGGCTTCAACGGCTGCTTTATCGCGGACGAGGCCGAAGATAGTATTGGATGGGTTCGCAGAGAGCTGGCGGAGGAACTCGAACTAGATGTTTATTAGTTGTGAGCCTTGTATATAAAGCAGGAAAAAAACGTACACCAACTCCACGAGAAACTCCACTGATCACGTAGGAAGACATTGTTAATGAAGTTTTATGGTTTATAATTCAGCGATTTTGAATTTACGAGAACTGAGACTGATCGTAGGATGATTCGAAGAGGTCGTTCTGAGAGTTGATAAACCAAGAAGAGCAACAATAGTGCGTGTACTTATATTGATTTGAACCCATTCTTGAAGCATCTTTTGCTTGCTTTTTGATTTCAAATTCATATTCGTTCGTTTTCGTTATGATTGTCAACCAGGTATTCAGTAGGCACATTTCAAATTGCCAAGACACAAAAAAGTTGCATCTTTTCTAAAAGCGGACAAGGCAAACGGGTGTCAGTAATTAAAAAATCGCGCTAGAATCATTAGGCCGCCCCTCCACCGTGGAGCGCATTTATCCCTGTAAGCCACAACGAGAAAATGGCAAGTTTTTTGTTGATGCTCAGTAATTCCCGAATCGCGCTAGAATGCATTGGGTTGCCCGTCAAGCACAGGCCGCGCATTTGTCATCTGTCATCTCTTGGAGCCAAAAGGGAGCAATGGCAACCTTGTTGTTGATGTTTAACAATTCCCAACTTACATAGTCAGGGAAGAGGTAGATACAAACCGGCCCAACGATGCATGGAGATGAGTGCTGGACTTGCAGAGGTACTGTCCCTGTCTAAGTGAGTGCATCCAGGGGTCAATTACTCAACCGCTACAGACTCCAGAGCAGTTTGCAACCGCGAACGCCCACGTTGTTCAAGGTGCGCTAGGTCCAATAGACCATGTCAGTATGGGTTGCGGCTGTCGTGGCCAAAGGCTACCGACATGAAGCGGAGCTTGACCCATTCCATTCAAGATTTACCTGGGGTTACAAAAGGTTCCTCCCAGATGAGCTTTGTAAATACTTCAACGTGGGATATCCAGCTCCACAATTACCTGCGGATGAAGCAAGGTATACTCACTCCCTGGATTTGCATATGACTCGACTAATGCACTAGTGATAGGTCTTAGTAGTCATGGGGGACTCTTCTTCCAAAAACTCGATCCGCCCATTGCGCTATCATGGCTCCCAATCAACATAGCTTATGAGGAAAGAGAACTTCTTAATCACTGTAGGGATAATGCTACCTGCGGAAATTTTACCAAGTTAACACTTGCAGTTATATGTACGGCGTCTTCTACACTGGCCATTTTCGAACCTGACAAGAACGAATTCTTGGGTCTCTTGATGCGTCTAGCTCTTTTAGATAGTTCGCCGTCCTCTTTGGCTGTGTTACAATCGGCGTTGGCGCTCTCGTCGTTACATCGACATGGTCTGCAAGCAGATGTTCTTCAGTTCAAAGCCCGCTCCCTCCGTTCATTGATCATATCTTGCAATAACTCTATTGGAAGTCCTACGGTAGTTCAACATGTTGCGGCTAGTATGATACTGTGCCACCTTGAGGTATGTTCGTGTTTGAATCTCTGTGTCCTTGTTGAACAAACACTCACCGCGCTCAAGATGCTCGGAATGCCAGGTGCATTACCTTTGTGGTATTGTAAGTGATGTGTAGTCTATTTATTCCTACTTGCCTAGCCTAGAACGATTTGTCCTGCCCCCTATGTTGGCTCTTCTGCTACTCTTTCATAAAATGGGTGGCCTGATTTTTCAAAAGACATCGCTAAACTGGATTTTGAATTCTAGGTCATTTAAATGAAGCTAAAGGTTTGATCGAAAATGCAGGCGTTGACAGCGAATATTTCCAAGGTGAATTCTCTACGCTTGTAAACTGGGTGGAGTATCACTTTGTTATGGCCCGATTTAGCCTCCGGCACTGGCATATAAATGCAGAGCGTATTGATGGCCTGAGAACTTCGGCACCTATAGAACAGGGAAGTTGTCTGTTACAAAAGGTTAGGCTAAAGAATATGAAAAGTTCCATGTCTGCACGCCGTTCTTTGGCTAACAAGTGATAGGTTAAATCTGCATCATACTGCTCTCATGAAATTCTTCGACATCTCTATGTCACGTTTGAGATGATTCAAAAACCAACAGACGCACTATATCACAGCGAGGAATACGAGAGGGCCTTGGGTTGCCTCGAAAACAGGATAATCAATAGTGTTATATTGGCACCAGAAGGTATATCTGATACTATGTCCGGCTTGAGCACAGCCTGGATGGTTACAATGGAGATTTTCAAAATTGCTTCTCTGATTTACCTCAAGAGGGCATCGCGGAACTTTTCAGGGACCACGCCTCAAATCGACGCTATGGTTGAGAGGGCATATGTACTTCTTGGCTATCTGGAGACGTTCGATCCTGCCTTTCCATTGCTAATTATTGGGTGCGAGGCTCGGACAGATGAGCAGAGAATGAGGATGCTAGATCATATTGGGAGAGTAATGAAGGCGTCGAGTTTGACAGACTTGCTTGGACTGCAGGATATTCTCCAGCAGATATGGGTTCAGGACGACCTTGCTGTTGGCTATGAGCTGGACTACTTAAACAAGTTGGACGCCATAATAACTTCGTACCGGATTATGCCGTGTTTTGTCTAGTATAGGAGCTTTTCGCATTTGACATATGATGGATAATAGGAGACCTGTTCCGTGAGATGTTGCTTTGCAGGCTATGCTCCTTGTAAAGACTCTTATTTACTGTGATTAATTTTTTTCATCGTTTTTATTACTGACAACAAAACAAAATCGATCCACCCTCCCCTCGTAGGAATTTTCGTTTGGGTTTATTTCGAAATAACCGACCAAGGCACTAGTGACAGCCACTTGGCCAAAATGTTAACTAGTGAAGAGGCCTCCTCCCCACCCTCCTCGTGAGGGCGATGTCTCAAAGATTAGTCACCATAATCAAACCTTATTATTGTTTAGTACCTTTTCACAGTTAACATGACGTCTCCCTCTGTTTATAATCAAAGTTAGGCCTCCGCCGGAGCGGAGCTTTTTAAAGTCTTGTAGATGGAATAATTATCATTTCCCTGGCTTTGTGCAACTTGTTGATTTATAATAACATATAATTAGTAGTGGAATAGGAAAATCGCCCCCTCCCCCCCAGCCTGGGCTCGGAAAGCCGAATGAATAATCAGAAGCCCGAAACCGGTTAATTGTACATTGATGGGGAATATGAGCTCCTTAGGTAATCTAGGTGCTTGTTGTTTCTCTATAAGAAGACCGTGTGTCCACTCTCTAGATGCAACCATCATCTCTCATATCATTCTCAATTACAACCTATCTGCATACCCTCACCACAGTCAATTACAACCTCTTTATAATCCTTCATCTCAATCAAACAAAATCGAACATGGCTAGACTCACTGGAAAGACCGCCGTCATCACTGGCGGCGCTACTGGCATCGGTCTCGCAGCAGCAAAGCGCTACATCGAAGAAGGCGCCTTCGTCTTTATCTTCGGCCGCCGCCAGAAAGCACTCGACGCCGCTCTCGCCGTCCTCGGCCCTAACGCCCGCGTAGTGGCAGGCTCAACCGCTAACCTTGCCGATCTCGATCGACTCTACGCAGCAGTCAAAGCCGAGCGCGGAACCCTCGACATCGTCTTCGCTAATGCCGGGGTAGGAAGCGTGCTCCCGCTCGGCGAGATCACCGTCGAGCACTGCGACGAGATCCTCGACATTAACGTCAAGGGTACGATCTTCACTGTCCAGAAGGCGCTGCCCCTAATGAGCGAGGGCGGCTCAATCATCCTGACAGGATCGAGCGCTGGCACCACAGGCGCCCCGGCATTCAGCCTCTACGGTGCGAGTAAAGCCGCCGTGCGCAACCTCGCGCGAACCTGGGCAGAGGACCTCAAGGGCACTGGGATTCGGGTGAATGTGCTGTCGCCTGCGTGTACGGCAACGGAGCTCGCAAAGGAGGCGCTGGGCGAGGAGGGCATGAAGCATTTCGCGTCGCTCAATCCGCTCAAGCGCATGGCTGATCCGGCAGAGGTTGGGGCTGTGGCTGCCTTTCTCGCGTCGGATGACAGTAGTTTCATGACTGGTAGCGAGGTTGCCGTTGATGGTGGTCTCGCACAAATCTGAGGCGCTGCGGGTGGTCGGTCATGGCAGGCATGGGGTGATAGGAGATGCCGGAGAACCTCAGCCGTCAGTTATTGCGGAAGCGAGGGGTGTAGATGTCACTCTCGGGAACATTTGATTTTGAATTGGTTACTGTCGATGCTTTTAGATTTAAATATATGATTTGACTATACAAAAGTCGTGCAACTCACCGCTCAATGCTGTCTTCATCTTTCATCTTGCCAACAATAAAAATAAGTCATCTCCCGTCGTGATGTTGTTTTATGTCTTCACGGGCTGAGCTCTGGAGTATGGCTAATTGGGTCGTCGGGATGCACCGCCAAGCTGCACGGACATGCACGGGCGGACATGGTCGGGGAGGTCGGGGTCGGGGTCGGGGAGATAGCGCGACCAATGAGAGACGGCGCTAAACCTGGACGAGCAATTGCTAGAGGGTGCATGGAATTTATATAAGCTGTGGGCGATAGGGAAGGCACGTCTTCGGGGTTTTTTATCCGTGGGAGCTTGGGGTAAGGTTCGTCGAATCAGGGTAAATACTATACGAGGAGAATAGATTTCGCTTCTATGGTGAGATCTGTCGTCTCTCCTTACCGTCTCTTTACCTCCTCTATTTATTCACTCTTTTGCCTGTCGCATCCATCCCGTCCATACACTCCATCGTCACCGCATCGTAATCCCATCTCCTCGTCCCCTTCCACTCCCCTCCACCCTTTCTCGCCGAGGTATACTACCACCAATACTGAGTTTCTCGTCGTGACTCCCGTGACTGCCCTCCCCTACGCCTTCTCCTCCTTCCACCTTTCGTGGCTCCCGTTTCCTGCGGCACAGCATTACCCTTTCCCCTCCCCCTTCAGCCTGGAAGCTAACCCTGCACCCTATCTATCAGCGTCCATTCCGACTCTCATTCCCATCACGTCACATCGGCGTTCCACCGTCACCCCCGGCCCTCAAGACCAACAACAAATCCACCATCCACATCTAATAGTCTCCGTGGCGTAGCACCTCTTCGATGCAACACTGCACCTGTGGCACCACTACTGCACCCTCGCTGCGCAGTCAACAGCACTTCCCACAAGACTAAACAGCTATCTAAGCATGTTATTGTTGCAGAACGGGGAGCCTTCCCTACTACTACTGTCTCAGCTCGCCGACTTGGCTTCCCGATACGGTGCTGTGGTGCGCCCCGCGCATGAGGAAGAAAAGGTCTTATCCCCTAATCCCTACCACACCCGCCAAGCTGCCCTTCTCACCCACCTGTCCATCACCGCGCCACGAAGGATCCACACATTAACTCACACTGGTTGCTCTCTGTGCTTTGCTTGATTCGGCAGCAGGGGAAGTGAAGGGAAGGGGCAGTATGTGGTCTGTAGGCCTGTGGGATTTTGCATGAATTAGAGTAGTTTCTTAGCACTAAAATAGGGGGCTGTTGCCTGGAATCTGGTGCTGCTTGAAATGGGGATCGGTGGGAGAGCCAAGAGCACCTTGAAGACACGAGGCTTATAACAGACGGAGATATCAGCGTGTATTTACATTGCCACGTTAATTGGGACTGGCCCAGGCGTCATTGTAACCAATATGACTAATGTCAGTTTCGGCAACCCAAAGGAATTCTGTTCCCATTGTTTACTTCAACGAAGTAATCTTACAACACAGGCTGCGGCACAAGTTAGTTCCAAAGCTGAGATGGCCAAGACTTGTCTGGTTCCACATCCCGGGGTGTCAAAAGTGGGTCCCATTAGTCCCACTGTCAACACCCCACCGTCTTACATCGCCAAGCCTACACTCCTCAGTGCCATAGCCGCACAGCTAATACTCTACAAATACCACCGAAGAAGAAAGTGGCCAAACAGACACTTTACTGTCATTAAACTTTTCGTCTGCTGTAGATAAAGTCAAGCATTGCTATCACGAAGAAACTTTTTCGACTCAGATTCCCGCTCCTCTTCTAGCCGAAGCATGGCCGCTTCGAAAACTCGCATCCCGCAACGGTCATGGACGAAATTTACCCACACCATAGATCGCAGTATGCTGTGCGCTTGGTGCCATGACTTGATACCTGCGCAAAAAATAACCTCGTCAAGCCAAACACTAAGCCAGTCTGGCGAAGCACCATTGTTTTCCATCGCGTGTAGCAACATCGTCAGCCACAGCACAATAGGCACGGGAATATCAGTGTCCGTAGATTCGCGCAGTTTCAATAATGATTTTCGTTGTAGATTTAATAAGTAATCATAAGGGTGTTTTGCAAATTGCCGCTGCATAAAGATAGTCGAGGAAACTGCTAGCAAGCCAACTCGAAGTGCTTCCTGTAATGGGTCGCTTTCAAACGATAGGTTTGTGAGTCGGTAAAGAATAGAAGTCATCATCTCGTTATAGATATCCGGTGAGAGCTTTCGAGTGGTCTCGTATGCAAGATTGCTGATGCAAGAGAAAGTATGGAGATCTCTCAAGGCATTATGTAGTCTTTTTTCCACTGAAGCCTCGAGAAACGCATGCACATAAGCATCATGAGGCTGGTGGCTACATTGAATTAAGCCGCGATCCGCAATAAAGCAGCTCCATTGGATTTCGTCCTTGAAGAAACGCGGTTGTCCAGACAGTAACGCATATGATAAATCAGCGCTATTTCATATCAGTATTATATCCAGATTACACCAGCTGGTAAATATAGCTGGGAAACTCACCGACAGACCTTGGCTTGCATATTATTATGCGTATTTAGCGCCTGAACTCCGCCCCTTAGATGAACAATTTTCTCCAACCCTTTGATATGGCTTCCCACAGTAGAATAATCTTCCATAAGCTCTGCAACTGAGGCCAGAAGGAACACAACCATAATTGTAGTATCAGATATGACAGCTGTCAGATCAAACTCATTAAGCCGAGCCTGAAGAAGCTGGAGAGTTTTCGCATAATGGAGACAGGCACGGCGACTTAGCTGGGCATGAAAACCTCCTTCGGTAAAAGCCCGAATCGAGAACATCATCGAATGGAGGCAGCACAGGTCGCTAATCATATAAGGAAACCAGCCCCTCTCTACTGGATGAACGTGAAGGCAAATCTCGTAGGATATACTCCATACTTATTGATATCAATCACTAGGACTTAACTTAGCCAAGGTTCTTTCCGATATATCTGTCATTCAAATTGATATATAAGGAGGCACAAGATATAGGGAGACTTTACATACACTTTACTAACTCTTGAATCATGTGTGATTCTATTCCTATGGGGAGTTGTAGCCCTGAAAATTCCGAGCCAATCCGCCTTGGACTTGATATAGACAAGGTTGAAGCCGGAGTTGGTGCCTTGCCAGACATATCCAGCTTGAGCGATACAAGTTCACGATTAGGAGATATCCAAGATCGCATTTTTGCGCCCTGTTGGCGTGCTCCACCTGCCTTTGTCGCATGACTTCTGATGGCTTTCCGAGCGTGCTTGTCCTGGGTCTGGTCAGGCGTACTGACGACAAAATGAAACCCGGCGGCATCTATCATGATCAATTTAGCCCAACTCCAAAAGATACACGGCAAAGAGTGAGATGATGACCGCTGTTGCCATAGGTGGCAGAGGCCACGTAATAGAACGCGGATTACTCACACTGAGGTTTCGACATGGCAGTATCACAGACAATAATAATCCTAAGGAAGTAAGATCATCTAGTTATTAACTAAATTAGGAAACCAAACAAACTTGGCAATACAATCCGAATAACCTTTTTAAAGGATTTATTAGGAGTGCAAGTTGAAGAGGATCACAGATGGAGAGTGATATAAGCTAATATCAGATAGCGTTGTCGAGGAAGATTTGCCAAGACTGTGGGGTGCCCTATTTAAGGCTAGTGTAATTGATGCCAAGATTATGGGGTTTCCTCTTTAGGACTAAGGTTTGGTAAGGTATAAAAATGTGATACTGGCTTACAGAACTTCTAAAAATCAGTTTGCGACGGTGAACCAAACTTTGAAATATAAGTAGAAGTGATTTCCCGTTTTTGTGACAGCTATAACTTTCATCTAATACCTAGCATATATAAAAGGCCTACAGCAACTTTGTCTTGTCAATTAAACTCAAATATTATCTTTATAAATATAATAATCTCACCCTCGCTATTTTGAAATATGGTTGCCTCCAAGGACATGCCCCCTTTGCCGACGAATTTTGCCAAGGTCTTCTGGAACAATCAGTTCAAGGTCAAAATTGAACTCCCGACTCCGAGCAAATTTTCCAGCCAAAAGGGCAAGGTCGCAATTATCACCGGTTCCAACACTGGCCTTGGCTTCGAGTCGGCAAAGCAGCTCCTAACCCTCGGTCTGTCCCATCTTATAGTAGCTGTGCGGTCTACTGGGAAAGGTAAAGATGCTGCATCACAGCTTGCCTTGTTTAATCCTTCAGCTACCATCAGTGTCTGGCCCTTGGATATGGAGTCGTATGACTCCATCCAGACCTTTGTCCGAAAATGCGAAACTGAACTCTCACGCATTGACTACACAATTTTGAACTCTGGAATCGCTCCAGTAACTTTCAGCACAACTCAATCCACTGGGCACGAGACCGCCATCCAGGTCAACCACATCAGCACAGTTTTACTTGCTATTCTCCTGCTGCCTATTCTCAGGGCTAAATCGACCCGAATAATCCGGCACGTTTAACTGTTGTCAACTCTCTCACCGCACATCTATGCAAGTTCCCAAATTGGAACCAACGCCCTCTTCTGCCTTCCTTTGACAATACAGAGATAACTCCATGGAATGCCGAGGAGCGGTACGGCGTCTCAAAACTTCTGACTCAACTGTTTTTGGTCAAGCTCGCAGAGCATATTAAGCCTGAAGATGTTGTGATCAACATGGTTGACCCAGGCCTAACGAAGGGCACAGGTCTGTCTCGCGATGCAAAGGGTGCAATGTTAATAGCCTCAAAGGCATTCTTTGGACTTGCGGGCAGATCCGTGGATAGAGGAGCTGCCACATACGTTGATGCTTTGTTGGGTCATGGCAAAGAAACACACGGATGTTTTCTCATGAATACTGAAATCTCACCGTGCGTATCCCTGATCTATATTTCCTTCCATTAACCCCAAGGGTTCGAGAAGCTTTGAAAGACCGCTAATACTATCAACTATTGGTAGACTTGCAAGTTTCTTCTACACTGCCGACGGAAGCATAGCCAAAAACCAGGTTTAGGAAGAGACTCTAAAAGAGTTGAGATTTGCTCACGTGGAAGGAATAATTGGGTCTATGGAGTAATTCAGTGATGGAAACGCGTTCGAGGATCAAAGAGCATCAATGTTGTATAAAGATTGCCAGTTATTGCTAGTAATGTTACAAGTACCTCTGCACACAACTTTATATGAAATAGTACCCCGATGATAATTGTTGCACTACGACCTATGCGGGCATGCGACCATCGTATAAGACCGTGTCCTACCGCCGTGGATTGTGCAAGAGGTAATGGTGGCAGTAACAGAGCACGTAAGAGTAGAACAATACAACGGAAGCATACTCCTTAACTCCAATCATCATTGATAGGGGCGAGACATATAATCTCTAAAATAATTAATTACATGACGAACAAATTGTCTACCTATCTCCCTATATAACTCCCACGCCCAACGTAAACGCCATACAATCCCATCTCCCCCGAGATTGACCATATGAAGAACCAATCGGCCACTTCACCACTCCACCCACATAACTCCCCTACTGCAGGTCCGGAAACTTCCTCAAGATGTGACTCGAGCACTGATAACCATTTTTGTGAACATCCAAATACCGTTGATGATAGTCCTCCGCATCCCACCACTCCCCTGCCGGCAGAATCTGCGTCACAACCTTCCCACCCCACCATTGCTTGCTCGCCTTTTCCGTCACCTCGCGCGCTTGCTTTTCCTGCTCCTCGGAGTGGAAGAAGATCCCGCTGCGGTATTGCGACCCTATGTCTTGCCCCTGCGCGTCGCGCGTCGTGGGATCGTGTATGCGGTAGAAGAAGTCGAGAATGGTCGTGTAGGGGAGGGTGGCGGGGTCGAAGGTGAGTTGCACGGCTTCGGCGTCTGCGTTGTGTTAGTTATGCGGCTGCGCCTCTGCTGGGAGAGACTCACGACCGGTGGACCCGGAACACACGCTGCGGTAACTGGGGCTTGTTGTATCCCCGCCAATATAGCCTACGCGCGCGTCGTAGAGGCCCTTGTCGGCGAATTGCTTGCGGAACATGTGCTCAACGCCCCAGAAGCAGCCGGCGGCGAGGGTAGCCTTTTGGGCGGAGGCGGGGATGGGGCCAGGTGGTGTTATGGCGAGGGAGGCGCTGGAGGTGAAGGGGCGGATGAGGCGGGAGATGAAGGCGGGCATGGTGGGCGACATTTGGGGTGTGCGCGAATATGTTTGTTGTGTAAATTATTGGGATGTAGATATTTGGAGGTGGTGAGGAGGATTTTATTTATGAGCTTTGTGGTTGAGGGTGCTCTGGATGAGGTGGGTTTGAAGACCCGCGCGGGCAAAATTCAGCAAACCCCGCGATGACGCTAAAATATCACTATCGCGTCATCAAGGTCCTACATCCCTGTACGATAAATGCAAATCATCGCTCCAGAACTTCTCATTGCATTTAGCAGAGAGTCGATATTTCTAATTCTGCTAAAGGAGAATGGGGCTTTTTTCTGGGATTAGGCAGAATATTTACACAGTCTCTCGCAAGGAGAGCTTTGATCGGCGTTCCTGTGCACCTGCCTCACTGCTTATATTGGTATTGAACTCAATGTCTGGCTACGACCTCTCCAACTTCATGCGCCCAACATCGCCCAACATGGCATCCTGCATAATAATTGGCACGTAATTATCTGTTAGGCAGCTAATGTAGCACGGTAACCAACAATGCTGCCGGTAGGTAATATGTGAGATTATGTTCCGTGTTACCGCGGAAACGAATTTCAATTAGCGATTGCCTTCCCTAGAACCCCCTCATGCGCCATATTGTTGTACTATAGAAGTCAACACTGAGCTATGGATTTTGACGATCTCATACTATCTCGACATGACAATAATCGCCTAGCATGGAACCAAAAGCTCAGTCTAGTCGGCCCTGCTGTATGCCAATTGGCGTCCAAATTCCGCGATGACCGCCTATGCTACGTAGCTGATCTCAAATGCGGCTCATTCAACTTTTGCATTAAGGTGCAGTTTGAAGATGATGGAATAGAGTGGATGCTGCGCTTCCCTATTCCCGGAAAGGTCATGTTTGCAGAGCAAAAGGTGCGAGCTGAGGTAGCAACTATGAGGTTCATTGCGGAAAAGACCGATATTCCAGTCCCGACCGTGATTGCCTATGGTATGGCGGATGATAACCCAAGCGGCCTTGGTCCTTTAATCATCACAACATTTATTAAGGGTACACTGCTCGGCGAAATGCTCAAGGCAGATTCCGTCGACGAGCAAGGAGATAAGGTTCTACGCAGCGATATCCCCGACTCGACACTAGAAGTTGTATATCGGCAAATTGCAGACATCATTCTAGAACTTTCAGAGCATGATTTTGACCAGATCGGCTCATTATCTGTCCATGATGATGACACTTGGTCGATAGGCTCAGGGCCGTTAACACTCAATTTAAACGAATTAGCAAGGTGTGGGAATGTGCATGTTGAGTCGAGGGTTTATTCGACTGCATCGGACTATCTGCTTGACATTGCAGAGCAAAACATCCTGCATCTCGAACAGCAGAGGAATAGTATCAGCAGTTCATCTGACGCACGGCGGAAATATACTGCTCGGCATCTGTTTCGGGCCGCCGTCCCTAGTTTCGTGTCACGAAAATACAACCAGGGCCCCTTTAAGCTTTTCTGCGACGATTTCCGGCCGGGAAACATCCTCGTCGATGATTCCTTCAGGATTACCGGAATTATCGACTGGGAATGGTGCTATGCGGCACCCTTTCAATTTACGTACTCTGCGCCCCGCTGGTTATTGTTAAAGGAGCCGGCCTATTGGAACTCAAATGCGGACTATGACCTTCTTGGCACTTACCTCTCAAAGCTTGAGATATTTCTACGCGTCTTGGAAGAGTAGCAGCACCACAGGCAAGGCGTTACTAGCCATGACGCGGATCCGAGTCTGTCAAGTCTGATGCGCATGTCTATAGCCGACAATACGTTTTGGTTTCACGAGGCCGCTAGAGACAGCTTTTCATTTGATCGACTATACTGGTCGCGGCTTGATTCGTTCTGCTATGGTTCTATACACGATCAGGATGAGAGATCCGACAGTATCTGCCAGGCAGATATTCACAAAGGCCTAATTGCATTCGTTAATCGAAAGATGGAGCATCTCCGTCAATATAAGCTGGAGTTGGGCGTTGGAGAGGAATATGAGGCTGGGGGTTGATACAGGAGATCACAGCAATAGGCCGGGTCAATCTGGCTCTTAGACAGATGGTCCTACGCATCACTGGACTCATATCTCGGTATTTTTACGAGTTGCACTCCCTGTCACATTTGTACTTGCTTCTACGTATATTATTATACGGCGGCAGCGACAGTGAAGCGGCTAGAAAATAATGGACAAAATGTGCCTTTATTTGAAGCGGCAGGCTGATCATCTATTGATATTACTCAGGTATGCACGCACTAGCAATCGCAGTATTTACGCTATGACATTGTTTTAGTTAGTTCTGCTTATGAGAGAACCTACAAGGCTTTTGATGTAATAGATCAAAATAGGGCTGATATTCTCTGCTCTGTCTAAAAAAGATTGCAAGAACTTTCATCACATATCTAGGCAATTTACAAAGAGAATAGTTAAGAGAATTATTACAGTATCGCTCATTGGTTGCGGCTGTGACAGTCATTCTAAGTGTGAAGCACGTCCAAGTTGTCTGAAATTTGTAGGCTTAGTGAATGCTTCAAGTGAGACCAACTGATAACCTATCGAGTCGTCAATTTCCGCGTGAATTTTGAGGTAGTTGTCATAATAGACGTTTGAGGCGTATGAATCAGTTATTTTTATAAGTGCTCCAAAACATAACTTTCCATCAGTCAAGGAGCAGCGTGAATTTCGGAGTAGATACTGTGAAACCTGCTTGAGATGTATAATATAATCGTTCTTTGAGTGCTTTCAGGCTTACAGACTAAAATCTGTTCCCGAACCAAAACAAAGAAACAAAGAAAGCTACGTTCTACCAAGTACTACTAAGTTCACCTTCATCCATCACAACTTTCTTCCAACTTTCTTCCAATACATCCTTCTACAGAAGGCGGACCAACCCAGTCAGAAACAAGAGTTGGCCATACTGAATTTATTTACGGCACTTGACTAAAATCACATCGAAGAATGGCTCTACAGCGTTCCACCAAGGATGACAACCTCACATCCATGTACAAGTAAGTTGAATCACTGCATTTTCCTCGTGATACATTTCAATCTATATGCACATCATATTACTCTACTGACGAGATGAAGTTGCTTGAAGAGTGGGGCTTTCTCTGATTTGACTATCACTTGCGGTGACAAGACTTGGAATGCCCACCGAGTGGTAGTATGTCCCAAATCGTTGTTTTTTAGAGCTGCCTGTGCTGGAAACTTCAAGGTATTGATCAGTCGAGTCTCTTGGCGGATGATGGCAACTAACCATCTATAGGAAGCTACCACTGGGGTTATAAATCTTGAAGACGATGATCCATTGGCGGTGAAGTTCATGATGGACTACCTTTACAAGGACTACTACAGCATCAGCAAAGAGTTTGCCAGCGGGGGGAGCCCTATCACACTCAACATACATGTGCGGGTCTACTGCCTTGGCGACAAATACGATATTGTCGGTCTACGCAAAATGGCGACCAGTTTCTATGAAGACTATGTGCGAGGATGTGCCACTTTTAAAGAATACTTGGCTTCCATTCCTGATGCTTATCTCTCCCAAGTGTCAAACGATTTCCGGAAATCAGTAATCAATTATGGAAAGCTAAAGTTGAGCACGGATGTTTGGTCGGACGAATCAAGATCTCGTCTCAAGCAGGTCATGAAAGATATTCCAGAGTTTGGCTCTGACCTGATAGAGGCCGTTATCACTCGTCCGGTCAGTGGCATATGCCAAGATTGTATGGATCATAACGTATCCCCGCGATTGATAGACTCCTGCCACTTTTGCGGTGTCATCCTAGACTAAACATCACAAGTCTATTCAAATACGCAATGGAAATTGTTGTAATTATGCTGTGGCTTTGTCCTTATCAACTATAATTCCTCCTTTAATGAGAGACCCCACCAGACTCTTGATGCTCCAGATCGTGATGAGTCCGAGATTCTCTGCTCCCTCACCAGAAGGATCAAAAGACGCCACAGTAAGTGACACAGGACGTGTCCGCTGCACGATGACATCGTAGCATCCAAGAATATCCTCTTCAAACAAGCCGCCTGGAGCAGAAAACTGGTTCGCCTCTCCAAGTGAGATGTCAAAAGAATCAACATCAAGGTGCAGCATCGTCGGCCCAAGATCCTTCTTCTCCAGAAACCCATGTAATCTCCCCGCAAACTCGGTCCTGCCACCATTCTCATCTCCCCACACAACATCGAATCCAGCGCTCAGAACTCGCTGACGTTCAACCTCGTTCACATCCCGCAAGCCAACGTGCACAAGTTTCTCCCGAATATCCATCACCTCATGCCCCTGGACAGTCCCTAGTATCCCCTTCCAGCACTCCCCAGCCAGCATAGCGATAGGCTGCGAGTCAAAGTACCCGCTCATGACAGTATCGGGGGTGTTGTAGTCGTCATGTGCATCAAACCATACACAACCCAGCTTCTCTCCCGATTCGCGAGCTCTCAGGGACCGATTATACCCAGCTGCCACACCAACGGCAGCACTGCAGTTCCCGGATAGGACAATGGGAAAGGAATTGCTGTCGTGCGCCTCGGAAACAAGAGCTGATGTTCGACGGAACAACTCGAAGCTGCGGCCGATTTCTCCCTCAAACTCGTCAACTGGCTTAATCTCTATCTCTTTGACGGGTATGCCGAGGTCCTTCAACGCTTGTACGACACCTAGCGACCGGATGAAATCAGGGCCAGCTCCGACTCCACGGTTGTAGAACCCGACGTGGTACGGCGAAGATATGATGGTGATTGATTTAAGCATGGTTTGCGCCATTATTGGACGAGGGAAATGTCTCAGCCGTATTCAAATAACTCTCATATTTGAAGTTCCCTTGGGATGGTGATGGTAAGTGACTCATTTCTTTATCCATCGCGGAGGAATCATTTTGATGCTTATCCAGCCAAGCGGCGCGGGCCTGCCGGCGCCAAGCACGCGTAGTGGCACATGCGGGGTAGAGGTTACAGCAGTTATCCTCATGAGGGGTGAAGATAGCTTAATCGTCGGCAAATCAATAACCATGCTATTGGCGATGGGAGAAAGGTTACGGCTTTTGGTGTCGTCGGAAACAAAGCCAACCCGGTTCGGCCGTAGCAGTCAATTCGCTGTTTATTTGTAGCCCTGTCGTCGAGCCAACTGTTGACCAACGCTGAAAATCCACACCACTGGTGCTTCCGTACTGAGACATTCGCGGTGCCGAGGGGCTCGCTTCTCCAGAGTGGAGACCCGACGTAGGTGCTGGGCAACAAACAAGGACGTGAGACGGATGGCCGGTTTGGGAAAAGACACGCACGAAGGGTAGCTGGACTAACACAGGTCACTCCGAACGAAAGGCTGGGCTGTGGGCTCGCGGCTGCGTCTGTTTGTGTTGTGTACCATGGTGGTTGGCGCAGCATTTCTGTATGTGTTGTTCAGCAGACGTTGTTCCAGACACTGGTCTCAGAATTCCCGAGGCTAGAATGGGAATTGTGTGCATCGAGTCTACCAGTCAGTAATATACCACTACCATCATCGACTTATTGGCGGGCAACTTAACTAGCTCATCATTGCACGGGTTCCTGGCGGCTTGCATTCACTGCCGCTGCTGTACCGCATACTAGAGATGCATTACGAGTCATTTCTAGCGATGATTATTGCCCGGAACTCCCGATCTCTCTTCCATCTTCGTGCTTTTTACTTCTACTTCCATTCAGCATTCTATAACAACTGCGTCTGTTCTCGGTTTTGACGTTGGAAGCGATATGTGCCAAAGATAATATAAGAAACAGTTGCATCAGTGAAACGTTTCAGCTTATAAAGCCCCGGAATAGGATGCTTTTCGTGGGGATATGCAGTACTTCCTCTTGTGAGACATCAAACACAGGACCCATCTTGATCGTCATCTATCACCCATACAAACGCATATCTATATCTCGGTGGTGACTTTTGCTGGTCGTTCTGCTAAAACAAACAGAAAACGCCATCCCCATAGGCAACATCCAAATATAATGCTACTGTGCCACTGCTTCTGTACGAGCCCATCATCTTGCAGCTCCCGTGGGTCTAGTACCTGTGGGTAAGATATTGTCCTGTAGTTGCCATGGGTTCATTCTCTGCTGATCAAACATTTCTTAGCCATCTATAAGTAAGATAAGTTCCCTTCTAGAAACTTTCCTCTCCTCCATACCGGCCTGTAGCCACCCCACTTCCTTACTTCCTCGCACCATGCTCTTCTCCAAGAGCCTCGTTGCCCTCGCGGTATGCTTCTTGCCGCTCATCGTCAGTGCTGAACTGAAGCTCCGCAATGCCGCTGCTACAAACGTTGCTGCGGACAGCTATATTGTTGTCTACAACGACATTGATGACTCGACCTTCGAGGCTGAGATGTTCAACGTTAATTCGTTCCTGAGCAAGCGTGACTCGACCTTTAGGGGGTTGGGTCACAAATATAAGATGTCGAACTTTAAGGGCTACCAGATCGAGGCTGATATGGATACCGTTGACAGGATTTCCCAATCGCCCCATGTTAGTTTGCCTTCAAACTTGAAGAGAAGCTTATATTTCTAACTTGGAATAGGTAGCATATGTTGAAAGGGATGTAAAAGTCTCCGCCTACGATCTATCCGTTCGCATCGGCGCGCGCTGGGGACTTGATCGTATTTCTCACCGCAACGGGACTTCCCCAGGGCTCGAGGAATATACCTATGATTCGAGCGCTGGCAAGGGTACCACGATCTACATTATTGACACTGGCATCCACGTCAACCACGTTGTATGTTCTGGCCCTCAGCGGCCCTACACCATACTCCCCATTCGCCCACTAACCGTTCTCTAGGAATTTGAGGGCCGCGCCAAATGGGGCACTAACTTCATCGCCGGCTCGGTCAATGATGATGAGGATGGGCATGGCACCCACGTCGCCGCCGTCGCCGCTGGAAAGACCTTCGGTGTTGCCAGCAAAGCCAATCTTGTCGCCGTCAGAGTCCTCGATGCCAAGGGAGACGGCAAGAGTTCCGATGTCCTCGCAGGCATGCAATGGGCCGCAGATGCCGCCGAATACAAGAACCAGACCGGGAAGTCGGTCATCAACATGTCTCTAGGTGCGGCTTACTCGGAAGCCTTCAACAAAGCCACCGCCGCCATCGTAGCTAGGGGAGTTGTTGTCGTCGCCGCCGCCGGAAACGAAGACATCAACGTATCTACCGTCTCCCCTGCCTCGGCCCCAGAAGTCATCACCGTCGGCGCAACCTACAGGAATGACAGTCGAGCCTACTTCTCGAACTGGGGCACAGCTCTTGACGTCTTCGCTCCGGGTGTCGACATCCTTTCCGCCTGGATCGGCAATAACACTGCCACCAAAACTATTTCGGGAACTAGCATGGCCTGCCCGCACGTCGCAGGCATCGCCGCCTATTTCATTGGTCTGGAGAACAACGGAAGCAGCACTCCGGCTAAGATCGCTGCAAAGATCAAGAAGGTCGCTACGAAGGGTGTTGTTGGTGATCTGAAGAACAGTGTCAACAACCTTGCTTATAACGACAATGGGTACTGAGCTGGACTTTGTTGGGGAGAGGCATGTATAGTCCATCAAACTTTTTGAATTTTGCCCTCTTTAATAATAAGGCTTTGCTTCCCGAGCTCTAAAAACCGAGTCATACTTGAATTCACACAATGTAGAGTGAGACTTATATTTAGAATTTGATATAACCGATGAACGTGCTTGTTTCCTTAAGTTCGCGAACCATCATCATAGGTGGGCGACCCTGACATAAAATCCTGTCATAGCGCCCTAGATTATCACCTTAGCCTCTGCAGGATGGGATACACTAAATGGGACGAAGACATCCCTTCTGGGTGTGATGAGATGGCAGAAGTCGCTAGTTCAGAGGAAGGGAAGCTCCGTCTCGAGACCATTTTGGCAAGTAAACTAATAGCTCTCTCAGCTAATTTCCTGCGCTCTTCTCACATTAAAAGTAAACAAGGAAATCCACTTACCATTTTTTATTTTCATTCTACAACAAAGGAAATATAAGAAATCCACTTACCTCTCTCCGCAATCTCCATTGTCAGTCACCACTCCTTTCCCCACAGCTGCGCCGCCAATATCACCTCCTCATCCTCCCAAGACCCCTCAAGCCACTCCCCAAACTCACCCCCATCCGCTAAACTCGCAGTCCTACTTCTCCTACCAAGCCTTCCCTCACCATACTCGTCTCTCGAGTAATAGTTCGTAAGATTTCCATCCTCAAACTCCAACCCCTCTCCCTCGTCCTCATATTCACCGTCTCCACTCCCAGTTCCAATGAATGGGTCTCCAGCCTCCTCTCTCCACGGGGTCGTCATCGTCTGCACTTCAGCAGGAATTGTCGTCTCAAATTCAATCCCATCCATCTCATCCCACAGCCCTTGTGGCGGCGGCGGCGGTGGCGGTGGCGGTGGCGGTGGCGGTGGCGGTGGCGGTGGCGGTGGCGGTGGCGGTGGTGGTGGTGGTGACATCCCCGCCGAGCCATTGACAAAATCTGTGACGGGCGGCATGAGGGCTGCTAGATCCCAATTGGAGTCCTCCATGAAAAAGTGATGGACGTCGTACTCAGCTGTGCTAGGATCGAAGGTAGAGTCAGTTTCACCTGTGAAGACAAGGGAGGGGATGCTGGGTTTGTCAGCCATCGAGGTGTCGTCGAGACTGCTCTCAATGTATATGAGACTCTGAAAACCAGTATTTAACCCGCTCTCTGTTGGGATCTCCGAGAGGTACTCTGTTAGGCCCTCTGGCCAGTACTCTAGCTCGGTCTCCAGTGGTTCCCCTAACAGGCTCTCCAACCACTCTGGCCCAATCTTTGTTGGGTTCCCTGGTGCGCTCTCTGAAAAGAGCTCTGATGAGCCCTCCGACCAGTACTCTAGCTCGCTCTCCAGTGGTCCCCGTAGCAAGCTCTCGGACCACTCAGGCCCGCTCTCTGTTGGATTTCCCCACAAGCCTTGAGACTCGTACTCCGGCTCGCTCTCTATCGGTTCACCCAACAGGTTCTCTATCCATTGCGGCGCATTATCCGACTCTGCAGCCAGCATCGACGCAATCTCAGACAACATCTGATCCTCATCACTACTTATCTCAGAGATAACCATATCCGCAGAGACACCCGTGCTGTCAAGCCACTCACTCATATCGTCTGCTATTTCTAAAGTCGACACTGTCCGTGACAGAGGCAGGTTCGAGGGCTGGTTGAACCAACACAGTTGACACGTCCGTGGGCGCGGATGGGCTGGAGAATGGAGTAGGCAGCGGATGATAGGGTTGAGATTGAGGGACTCGAGAGGTGAGAAGGTGAACTGGTTGGTGTTAGGAGGCATTTTTGGGTGCTTTGGTGGTGCTGTCGTTGTTACTCGTGGTGTAGGTGCTGTTGGCTCTGCTGGCTCTGTTGTTAGTATGCTATTGTTAGTGTATGATGATGTGAACTGTGTGTTGTAGGCGAATGTGTTTGTCAATCTGAGTTATGAAGGAGGCAGATGTTGGGGGTTTATATAATATGGAAAGGGAGAAAAATTGAGAGGATAGGGTAAACAGAGGGGTAGGTGTGGGCCTGATGGGCTTGGGTGGCTTTGAAGGTAGCCGGCTTTCTTTGATCGAAGGATGAGATGGATGAATAGTAATAAGTACTGTCTGCTTCAGCAGCGAAGTTGCATTGTCGAGTCCATTTTTTCTCTTTATTGCCGGCGAAACATAATAGCATTGTTCGTCTGGTTAATGAAGCAATCGAAACACCTTTGGGGAAGCCGCCCAAACTCTTTGTTGCGGCGGAGACATTGTTTGGTTTGAAGCAACAATCAAAACCCAGGCTCTAAGAGGCTAGGTGAGACGAAACAAGTATCATTGTATGTTGTACAATAAAAAATAAACATAAAGAAATGGACGAAACATCAGTTGGAAAGTGACGAATCCATCCGCACAGAGACAAACCCAAGTGCAAGACTCGGGACAACACTCAAAGGTGGAGACTCAAAGCTCGAGAATCAAAGTCCAAACCCCCTCAGCTGCTCATCAAGCCATTCCCCATCATCCTTCGAATCCCCCGGGCCGCCCGCCCAATGTCCCCAGATTGAAGGGAAGACCGCCAGCGTCGCGATACCCTCGCGCATGAGCGAGACTTCAATTTCCGAGTCCTCAGGCCTGCCATTTTATTAGTCCAGCTCCTCATTCAAAAGGGAGGGGATCTGTCAACATACGGGAAGTACAAGTCCGTCTTGCACGGAAGTACAAGGGCCTTGGCCTTTATAGCCTGCATAGCGGCCTTGAAGTCTCCATTATATGGCTCCTGCTGTGAGACGTCCGCAGTCTGCCAGGTGCGCAACATCGTGAGCATATTCTCCGGATCTGCCAACCATTAGCCGCCAATCCCAATACACTTCGAGCAGAAAAGCAAGCTCAACCTACCCTTCGAAACCGCCCACCCCTCCCAAAATCCAACCAAAAAGTCCTCCAAATCCTTATACCCCAACTTGCTCTCAAACAATTTCTCGCGATAAAACGCCTGCGAAAATCCCCAGCCTGCGTACCCCCTCCCAAACGCTCTCATCCCCGTCTCCCACTCTTCCTTGCTCCACTCCCCTCTCTCCCCACCATCACTCCCGGCACCAGCGGATCTCACTCCCTTCACAGCAAGCAGCGCGCTCTTCTGTCCTTCCAAGAACACCTTATTATGCGTTGCGCACCTCGCCGCGCCGCAGAAAGGGACAATCAGGTCCATAAATTCGGGGTACTGCGTAGCCCACTGGAACGTCTGCGCAGCGCCCATACTCCACCCCAGCACCGCGCGAAGATGCGTGATCCCCAACCCCTTGGTGAGGAGTTCATGCTGGGCGCGGACATTGTCGTACATAGTGATTGCCGGGAACGGGCGCAGGTCAGAGTTAGAGGGGGAAGTGGACTGGCTGTTTCCGAAGAGGGCGGGGATGATGATGCAATATTTTTCCGGGGAGAGGGGGCGAGTGGCGCCGAGGAGCCAGGTGTTGGAGCTGGTGAGGCCGGAGTACCAGGTTGGGTAGAGGATGGGGGGGAGGGAGGGGGAGCCGTGGATGGTGTAGGAGATTTGGGCGGAGGGGAGGATGGCGCCGGATTGGAGGGTGAAGTCGCCGAGGGGAAAGGTTTGGAGGGGGGGTTCGGCGATGGGGGAGGAGGTGAGGGTGAGGTCGGAGATGTTGAGGTCTGGGGTGGTGAGTTTGGATTCGGGCATGGTGGTGGTGGTGGTGGTGCTGCTGCTGGTGGTGCTGCTGGTGGTGATGGGCTGATGAGGAGTTGGATGTGATATGTGATATTGATAAGGACAATGAGAAAGTCGAGGAAGGTGCTTGTTTGACTTGACCAAAAACAACAGGAACGGGGGAGAAGCCTTCTTTATATATAAAAACCCCGACAAGAAGCACCTACCTCATATCCTCACACCTGACAAACCGCCTTCCCATTGAGGAAGCCCAGGGCCATTCCCAGCAAATCCCAGGACGCGCATCGCATCCATTATGAATAATGTATTTCCCGCTACCCCTCACCCCGCCATCCAGTCACCATCCAGCACGACGCCATAAACACCTCCGCTCTCTCCTTTTCTCCAAAAACCACTGCGTGTTTTCGGCCTCACTCCGCCGATACGCCTATCATTGTTGCATATCTCATACCCCTCAAGGCGAATAGGTGGGGTTTCTCCAATTCCCATGTCTCTTTAAGGTTCGCTGACATGATCAGAACGGACACCTTAGAGGCCCTTCCCGCCGCTTACTCCATCCTCGGCTCCACTCTGCCACAGCCGAACGGGCACCTTAGACACCTCGCGCGCTGATTCCGAGAGTTCGCTCCACTATCCGCGGGATCAGATATCAGAATCCAAGTACACAGGCGTATACAGTGGGACGGACCCTCAACCATTTTATGGCTTCGCTGACTCAACCAATTCCCCCCCCCCAACAGCTACCTTCACGTCTTGTCGCTAGAGGTTGATTCCACAGTTTCCACCCAAATATGTAGTACAAAATAAGACACAACAAAAGACTGTAGTCGGCGGGAAAAGTTTCTATATTTCCTCTACCTAAAGAATATTACTATATCCCCCCCTCGAAAGTATATTCTCCTCTCCCTCTCCCCTTCCCTTCCATTTTCACCATCTAGTAGATATACAAGCTCCAGTCAATCGCCGCAGCATCCGCATAGCACTGCACAATGTTCTCGGTCTCATGCACCGATCCATCGCCTGCCGAGCACTCTGGCAGCAGCTTCACCTCCGCGCACCCAGCCGGCACCGCCTCGCCAGTGCGCAGCACATTCAGTGCAATGGCATCGCCGAACGTAAGCCGCTCATTGCACGCGACGTAGGTGGCCGCCTCGGGGGCAGTGAGGAAGGTGACTGGGGAAGGGAAGCGCTCGAGGCCAACGCTGGGCGTGCCGAGGCCAGCGTTGATGGTGACGCCGGTGGCGGGGGCGGGGGCAATTTGGATGCCGTAGGGGTAGACATTCTGCGGGGTATTAGTATGAGTGTTCATGTGCTTGTCCCTGTTGGATATTTGGGGGAAGGGAGGGGAACATACAGGAGCTGCTCCACCGCTGGACTGGACCGTAGCGCGGTTGTAGCGGACCTCCTCAGCCGTACCGTTGACGTAGAACTGGCGGCCGGGGTTTGTGGCGTCGTTGGGGACGAGAACGGCGGCGCCCTGGCCGGCGCCGATGTGGGCGGAGGTCACGACGTAGTTCTGGACGGAGGGGATGAGGTCGGCGCCGGTGACGTTGGCGACGAGGCGGAAGCTGGTGCTTTGGGTCCACGGGGGGGCGAGGGGCTTGTCGAGTTGCGGAGCGGCGACGGCGGCGGAGGCGAAGGCCAGGATGGCGGTTGCGGCGGTGTAGTGCATGATTGCGGTGGTGGAGGTGGGTGGGTGTGGGTTTAGGTGGTGGAGATGGTGGTGGAGATGATGATGATGATGGTAATGATGATGAGAGAGGAGAAATCAGAACAGAAGGAAGGAACGACTGTACTTATACGCTTTCCACTGTAGTCCCCGAGAGGCTTCTCTCACGATACGATACCACCTACCTTTCCTGCCTTTCGGACGTACCTTGGCACCATTTCGTGTATATCCGGCTCGCTTCCCAGCTTAAATGGATACGAGGTCGCTGGCGGCAACTAGCCTCGTGATTATTTGTCGATCTTCGAGCGGCCGCCGGGATTTCGGCTAGTGCTGAAGAGTCCTGCTCATTCTACTTGAGGAGAGCACTCTATATCGGCTCATTAATGGCGTTACAGCGCAGCGGTTGTGTCTCGCAGTACGAGCAAATCTTACTGTATTCTCCCGCCACAGTCAACATCGACCACAATCTCTACCCGCCAATGCACGCTGAGTAACCCGGGCCCTCGCGTCTATACGAGATTTCCTGTCCATATCAAGGCGGTGCCCGACCAGTTTTGTGGGGAAATGGCAGCGACGGATGGTGGTTGCCAGGCGTGGCTAGGCCTTTGTGTCGTCATGATTTTGTTTGTTTACTGCTCTTTTCTCCTGGTCGGCACTTTCGGGGGTTTGTTATATTTTTATTTTTAGGCATTAGGCACGGGCGGCACGGGTCGGATTAAGCTTCGCCTCAGCCGAAAGATGGGGATGAGCTGAGACAGGGTTGGTAACTATGGGGATTGAGGAGTGCCACCGCCACGGGAGTTATCGAATGTGGGCTTTTACGGCGGTGATCTGGTATTGTAAGCCCGTCACTTGCCTTACAGCTATCAAAAAATCACCACGACGCCTCCAGATGTAGTGCTATGTAATCACCCGTGGAAGTTCTTAAGGTTGAGTGAGTATCGCCTTACCCGAAGCCATCGTATTCTTTATTTCCGCCGCCCTGTCAGCCCGCAGCATCGCAAATTACAGCATCTCGTATCATCCATTGATCGTCCCGATCATCTGCAAACACCAACACTCCATCTCTACAGGAACTCCGGTGCTGCTAGGCATAGTAACTCTCCTAATGAGGACGAGATCCTCCCCCGCATTAGGATTACTTCTGGTCCTATTTTAACATACGAAAGTCAACGCCCCAGAGGCGGTGGAATCAGGGGGACCTTGTCTCTTATACCGTAACTAGCCCTGTCTCTCCATAAACCCTACCCCGTACTTTCTCGTTCCTGACAGCGACTCGAATTGAGACCCAATCAAGCCCCAAAAGCTTCTATTTAGTCCGTACATCTCACTTGACCCCCTCCTAGCTCCTCAGCCGCGAACTAGACACAGGTATTACATTCACGGCCAAACACACAGTACCAGAGATTGAAGGCCGCCATGAGCAGAGATTCTACAGCTACTGTACGTCTATGTCCCCGACAAAAACCGGGTAAAGATACAGACAGAAACCCCAAGACCCCAAACCCAGCTGCTGTAACTCTACCGTTACTATGTTTCCATTAATAAAAAATACCACAACACATAATGCGCCAGTTTTCGCGTTTATACAACACGTCGAATCTCTCCCCCGCCCCTATCCCACCGCGCCTCATAGTGTACACCACAGCTTTACTCGCCGTCGGTATCGGTGTCGGTGTCTGTGTCGCTCGGGATATCGCCGTCGTCCTCCTCGCTATCGCTCTCTTCGTCCGAGGACTCCTCGACCTTCTTCTTGGACTTCTTCTTTGGGGGTGCGCCGGTGATGCCGCCGGTCTTCATGGCTTGCATTTGGCCTGCGAGGGAATCTGGTTGTAGTTAGTTAATTGAACTGTCAGGGGTGTGGGGATAATACATACCCTCATCCGGCTCGCTAATATCATCATCATCGTTCAGAACCACTGCCTTGCTCGCATCCTCCACCACGAGCGTAACCTCCATCTTGGTATCGAAGCCTACGTAGCTGTCGCACACCAAGTGCATAACAAACGTGTACTGCCCCGCCTGTGGTGGTGCCTGGAACTGCGCCTTTAGGGTCTGCATATTGAATGTCGGCTTCGCGGCGTCAGTGAAGATGGGCTTATCAAAGGTCGTGAAGGTGAACGGTGGGACGGCCATCTTGCCCTGCTTGCTGTCGGTCAGGAACACGTGCCAGCGCGGGGAGTAGTCGCGGGCGTAGTACGGCGCGTACGCAAGAGGTGGCTGGACGGGCTTGTCTGCATCGGATTTCGAGGTCTTCTTGTTGCGGCCGAGGATGAAATCGAGGTCGCCCTCATCGGGGTCGATGTCCTCTAGGTCGGTCTCGGTGACAGCGGGGACGTTGGCGCTGCCGGGGGGGACAAAGCGGCCCTTGACGACGAGGGAGACGAGCGAGCCGGGTGTGATGTGCTTCTCGCCAACGACCTTGAAGAAGGCCTTGGAGACTTGGAGGTGTGGGAGTTGCAGGGCGACGTCCATGGAGGTCTTGAACTGGGCGTCGGTGAGGCCGGCGTCTCTTAGGATCTTCGAGCGCTTGTTTACGGGCAGGGCCATGAATTGCTGGAGGGTAGTGTGAACCTTGGAGTCGCCGTCGATGGCCTTGACGATCTCCGGGGTGAAATGTGGGAGTTGCAGGAGAGGCGATGCCTTTGGTGGCAGCGCCTGGATGAGGCTTTGCGTCACAGCATATGATTGGAGGATGGGCTTCGTTGCGCCGAAAGCGAGAGAGATTGCCGTGAAGCTCTGGTTAAGGGCGTGTGCGATCGGTGCGACTTCGAATTTCAGTTCGTCCAGGGCGTTGTCATTCAGTTCGATGCGACCAAGGTAAGCCCAGATAAGTGCAAGTGTCTTTCTCCTAACTCCACCTTCGAGATCCTCCAGCTTCGTGCGGTCCTTAACAGTCAAGCCAGCGGCAAAAGGGCCAAACTCTCCTTCGGCCAGGATTCTCGATTCGAGTCTGCCGAGGCTAACTTCGGCCTTGTTACCCTTCAGCACTTTATTGAACTCGACCCCAGAGCTAAGGGCGTAGACGACGTCGCCCTCAGCCATGTCCTCTTCGTATTCCTTGAAAAGATTGTTTGCGCTCTCGATTAATACCTTCTCCTTTGACAGAGCCTGGGTTCCATACCACCATTTTCCAACGAGATATGGCAATAAGACGCCCAAAAGGCCAGCGTAGATTATTAGGACGTATTTTCCATTGCCATCAGTAATAATAAATTGGGGCAGCGCAATGCCGATGCTGAAGCTTTGCTTTCCATCGGGGTGGCCGAATTGTTGGTAGTTGTTGCGGATATCCTCGTCAGTGAGCGCCTTGTAAGCCTTTGTGAGGTCCACGAAGTAGTCATTGAGCATCTCGATAGTCTCATTCTTTGCTGGGTCTGGCTTAATCTTGTCGGGATGGAATTTAAGAGACATGCGCTTGTAATGTGACCTGATCTCCTTCTCGGTGGCGGATTCCGAGACGCCTAAAATATCATACGGATTCCAGATCTTGGTAATCGACCGGGCAGTGACATGGATGAGGTATGCCATGAACCCAATTAATGCCCATCCTAGAATAACGGTAACCATACGCTTCAACTTTCTCTCTCGCCGTCTCTGCTTTTTGCGCTGTGCTTGTATGAGGTCGGCATGTTCGGGCTTGAAGTCGGACAGGATTCGAGGGGCAGTGGCGCCAGGGTCCGAGCTGGGCTTGAGGACGGAATAAGTCAAGGGGATAGTGACTATTGCCGTGATGGTGAGGACGAAGAAAGGGAAGAATTGCCCCTATAAATGTTAGCAAAATCCGGGCGACGTCGCGCGAGAGAACTGGCATACCTGTTCATCGTAACTATAATCTGTCCCCGACATTTTGTCTGGGCGTCTGGCAGAGCGCCGTCAAGTGCTTGGTCTTGCGCGCAACCGTATGCAGCTTATAGGCAGACAGATTAGACACTTATAAGCTATTATGAGAGCTTTGTGTCTAAGATTTATTCTTTCTTTGCAAAAGGAGTGTTGGGGAATATGGAAGGCGAAAGTAGAAGATTCCCCCAGTTAACTGTTTTCTACCTTAATCGTCACACTTCAACCGTGTTCTGATCGATTTGACAAGGGGCTAAACATAAGACGACTAGTACATATATGGCCTAGTGCGTGGCTTGTCGTCAACCAACCCGAAGTTTAAAAGCTTCAGCCTCGTCCGCAAGGTTGAATCGAGTCAGACGCGCGCCAACACGTCTTAATTTTCTTCCGAGTTGCGATGAACTGAGATATACGCGTCTCTAACAATTCCAGTCTCATTTCAAAGAATACATGCCAAGAAAATATGAATTCTGCCTGAAGTTTCACGCCTCATACTCGAGAACTTGAGGAAATAGAACAAGGCTGACAGGTCCAACCCACCCGAATTGAGCCTGTCCATGCATGACTAATCAAGATCTCCTCCCCGACCAAACTTACTCGTACCTTTGCCCATCACCAAGCGCTTAACAAACAAGAGGTAAGTCCATAGTGAGGACGACAACACCACCACAGCACTCACGGAACACTTGATCGACGTGTTCGCAATATGGCAAGCACCGGAGAGAAGCCCTTGGGCATTACAGCCCCATTATCGACCGCGCTTCCTACCGATGCTGAGAACCAAGCCAGCAGCGCTCTCATCGAGGAGTTGAAGAAACAGAACAACTATGAGAGCGTCGTCGACACCCAGAAAAGGTATGCAGACATCGCCGACCTCATTGTCAGGCTGAAAATCCTGTTGTCACTACAGGCAGGCTAATGGGGTCCATGAAGGACCGAAGCTCTGAAGGCGTTACAGGCTATCACCGAAGAGTTCATTAAACAAGTCAGCAAAGCACAAGGTCTGCCGGATAGCGTTGCGAATTCTGCCGGTGGTAAGATCTTTACATATGGTAGTTTTCGATTAGGTGTGTTTGGACCAGGCTCCGATATTGATACCCTGGTTGTTGGCCCCAAACATGTTACTCGAGACGACTTCTTCAAGTACTTCCCAGACCTCCTGGTGAAGATGTCACCTCCTGGAGCGATTACAGATCTCACACCCGTCGTGGACTCTTTCGTCCCTATCATCAAATTCGAATACGCTGGCATCAGCATCGATTTGATATTCTCCCGCATCGCCGTTCTCAACCAGATACCCCAATCCCTCACCCTCCAAGACTCGAACCTCTTGCGAGGACTTGACGAGGCCGATCTACGCTCTCTCAACGGCACGCGTGTTACAGATGCAATTCTCGATCTAGTCCCCCAAAAGACAATCTTTAGGACCGCGTTGCGTGGTATTAAGCTATGGGCACAGAGGCGTGCGATCTATGCAAACATCATCGGATTCCCTGGTGGTGTGGCCTGGGCTATGTTGGTTGCACGAGTTTGCCAACTCTATCCGAAGGCTACCTCTTCCACGGTTGTATTGAAATTCTTCCGCATCATGGAAAAATGGCAGTGGCCTACACCAGTCTTGCTGACACACATTGCGAGTGGCCCGCTGCAGGTCAAAGTGTGGAATCCACGTGTGAGTACTCATGATTTGCCTTGGTATTGTGTATACTAAACAATTTACAGATTTACAAGCATGACAGTTTCCATCTAATGCCGATTATCACACCCGCATACCCCTCCATGTGTGCGACTCATAATATCACGAGATCCACAAAGGAAATCATTCAACGGGAACTAAAGCGCGGAGGGAATATCACAGACCAAATCATGACAGGCAAGTTGCAATGGAAGGACCTATTTGCGAAGCATACGTTTTTCACCGAAGGCTACAAGTACTATCTTTCCGTTATCTCTGCCAGCACAACTAGGGAAGCCCAAAATATCTGGGGAGGATTGGTCGAGTCTAAAATCCGCCTTCTTGTCCTTTCACTCGAGGGTCACGACTCGATCTCACTCGCCCACCCTTTCAATAAGGGTTCAGAACGTGTTCACGAGTGCCACAATGACGAAGAGGTGGAAAAGGCAAAGAGTGGCAGTTTACAGTTTCTTGTTAAAGGCGAGCCCACTGCTTCTGAGAGACCAGATGACAAGCCAAAAGAAGAGAATGCTGAGGACGTTAAGAAGGAGAACGGTGAGGATGTCAAGAAGGAGAACGTTGAAGGGATCAAGAAGGAGAGCGACGAAGACGAAAAGAAGGAAGACGAGCCAAAGACAACCATGGTGTACACCACAACCTATTACATTGGTCTAGAGCTCAAGGAAGGCGCCCGCTCACTCGACTTGTCATACCAAGTCGATGATTTCAAATATAGGTGTACGAGCTGGGATAAATACGACGACAGCCTAAACGCCCTGAACATAGTCCATACGCGAAAGTAAGCAATGCTGCACCTCATCGCTACGACCTTGCCTTGCTAACTCACTGATCTCAAAGTTGCGATCTACCCGACGACGTCTTCTCACCAGGCGAAGTCAAGCCCGCGCGCCCCGTCAAGAAGAAGACGGTCGTCAAGAAGCGCACAGTTGCCGAAGTATGTCCAAACGCACCCTTCGTCCGGACTAACCCGCGGCCAAAAATACTTTCCTCCTGGAACCAAGACCATTCGTCTACCGTCTGGGAATTTGGGTACTGTGCCCCCTATATCCGATGCTGACTTCTTACCTAGGAACCCAATGGCGCAGCGCCGCCCCCGAAACGCCAGCAGACCTCCGTAGCAGCACAGGGCTGATCGCGAATGCCTCTCGATCACACAACCTATACGTTCAGGCGATACAGTCTACATCCATCGCCGACTACTTCCTTTACGGCAAACCACCGATCGATAACCCCAGTCCCAGCAAGAACGCCCTCCGGCCACCACCACGTCGAGCAGTATCCCATCCAAATACAGCGGTGAATCTGTAGCACAGATTCACAGATTCACAAAGGGCCAGATTCATTCGGCCACACCCAAATAATTATACTAACAACAGGAACTGACCTACCTACCCAGCGTTCCGCACAACTACCCTCCTTGCTCCTCCCCCCGTTCATCTCGTAAAGCGAAGTTCTCTCTCTTCGGGCGATGGTCGTTTGTGGGGCGGGGTGTACTGTAATTGCGCAAGCTGCGTGCGAGATGTACGAGCAGTGCGGGACGAATAGATGGAGCTGAATAATGGGCGCAGATGAGCGGTGATGGTGCCATCGCTGCCTCCGCGTGGGGATGTCAAGGCGCGGAGCGGAGAGATAGCCTGTATGTAGCTATAATACAATCTAATTTAGAGACCATGGGTCTCGCTCCATCCATATTCACTTTATACATACATGTGTCTTCTCCCCCTTCGTGTATAGCCAGACCCCAGACTGCTTCAAAAGTCGCTTCAATACTGGGAGTATCATTAGTAATACTACAACTCTTTTAACACCCTGCTTTGAAAGGCTACGAACTTACTCCGAACTAACTAGCAAACACGAGCCTTGAGGAAAATTAAAATAACTATATTTACGTCCCCCTACGTAGCTAGAATCAGAAGGATAGGCGTATATGCAAAGAAGCTGTCGTTCATTTTTAGCTTTCAAATGGTTGGTGGAAGGATTCAGGTGGCTTTCCATTACCTGCAGAACACGTGGCTAGCTTACGCCGCCCAACAACTCTGTCTTTTGCGCTGCTTAAGTTCGGCTCCTATGGCTAGTATGAGGACGACGTCCTCAGTGGGTTTCTCCTCTATCACGTCTCTTGCGTATCTCTCTAATGGCAGAAGCACTTGCCATTGTTGGCGTTGTCGCCAGTGTAGCCCAACTCGTCGACTTTAGTACAACAGTCTTGTATCGTCTCAAAGAGTTCCAGTCCAGCCTAGGAGAGGTCCCAAAGTCATTTCGTCAAATTAGCAAAGAGCTACCACTGTTACTCCATACTATCCAACAAATCCAAGATGCGATAGATGCTGATTCTGTTGGGATCGAGACCGAGAAAGCTCTCCTACACGTTGTCAAGGGTTGCCAGGAACAACTTGAACTACTCCAAAGTATCCTTGTTAAAACGCTACCAACAGCGGATGACTCGCCCCTTGAAAAGGGCAAGAAGGCGATATCGAGCTTGGGACAAGACGGAAAAGTCGAGCGCATATTGAAGAATATCCGGGGATTTATCAGCTCGTTAACGTTTTACTACACCGCCGCGTCGTCGACCTTACAGCCCCTAAATGGTACCATAGCTTTTAAATTATGTTAATACCTTAAAATTACTAACTTCTAGATTTAGATCAGAAGCTCATGGAAATTCGTAAATGGCTGTCTTCGCCAGATCCTTCCGTTAACCACCAGAAGTGGTGTAAACTCCGACAAGAGGACACCGGGCAATGGTTTCTTAATAGCGAAAAATATATTAAATGGAAGAATAATTCCGCATCTATCATCTGGCTGTATGGTATTCCAGGCTGCGGCAAAACCATTATAAGCTCTACAATCATCGAGGATATATTTCAGCACTGTATTAGTGACCCTGGCAAGGTGGTTGCTTATTTCTATTTCGACTTCAAGGACCTACAAAAACAGGCCCCAGAGCTGATGGTCCGATCACTCATTTGCCAACTTTCTCGGAAGTGTGTGAAGATACCTGCAAGCCTCGAGCTACTATTCTCTTCGTGCGACAATGGGCAACAATACCCGCCATTAGATTCTCAATTAGATGTCCTACAGCAGATGATCCAGGAGTATCCACAGTGCTACATTATCCTTGATGCCCTTGACGAGTGTAAAGATCGGGCCGAGTTGATGGATATTTTCAGTCAAATAACCAGTTGGCAGCTCGACAAATTGCACATTTTGGTTACGAGTCGGAAGGAACGAGATATTCAGGTCTCACTAGAGACTATTGTACAGGACCAAAACATTATTTGTCTTGAAAGCAGCCTGGTTGATGGCGATATACAGAAATATGTTCGTAAGAGGTTACGTGATGATGCGAGTTTAAGAAAATGGCAAAAATATTCAGATGTTCAGCATGAGATTGAGGCTGCATTGATGAGTGGGCCCCGTGGGATGTAAGCATAATACATCCATATCCCTAATATATGATATTGATATTAACAGGTTTCGATGGGCTGTTTGTCAGTTAGATGCGCTAGGGAAGTGCCGCAACCTCTCCCAGTTACGGGGTTCTCTCAAGACCCTTCCACCAACGCTAGATGCTACATACGATCGGATCCTCTGTGCTATTAAGGATGAGGACTCTGAATATGCTGTTCGTATTCTTCGCTGGTTGGTATTCTCTTCAAGGCCGCTTTTGGTAGAAGAGGTCTCTGAAGTCGTCGCTATTGATACTGACCGCGATCCAATGTTCGACCAGGACGACGTGCTTGAGGATCCATCAGACGTATTGGATATATGTTCCAGCCTCATTACTATAACCACAACCGACAACACCAGCAAAGATTCTCGCAAAGCCTCGTTGTTCAGTAGGAGGGTGGTTGGATTAGCCCATTACTCCGTAAAGGAATATCTGGTCTCTCAACGGTGCCGTCAAAACCGACCAGAAAAGTATAGCATACAAGAAGTTAGTTGTAACGGATTTCTTGCGATGGGCTGCCTTGGGTATCTTCTCCAATTTGATAAGTGTGATTTGTTTTCTTACGAGGATGTCAAAGGATCGAAGTTAGCTCAGTACGCTGCGAAGTTCTGGGTCGCCCATACGCAAGCAGCAGGAGAAATAGGGCGAGATTTAAGTTATCAGATTATGAGTTTCTTTTCAAAGAAAGACGGTGCCTATCTCAACTGGTATAAAATTAACGATCCTGAACACCCATTGGATGGGTCAAAATTCTCAAAAACGTTAGAGGACGTCCCAACTCCGCTGTACTTCGCGTCGCTATTTGGCTGGAGTGATATTGCAGAGCAGTTACTCGCTGCAGGCGCGAATATCAGCGCGGAGGGTGGAAAGTACGGTAACGCGCTCCAGGTAGCATCGAACAGAGGTCACGACAAAACCATTGAGGTGCTACTCACTGCAGGCGCCAACGTTAACGCTCAAGGCGGATACTATGGTAGCGCACTCCAGGCTGCATCAGCAGGAGGCCATGACAAAATTATTGAGATACTTCTAAGCAAGGGAGCTGACATTAACGCTCAAGGTGGACACTATAGTAGCGCGCTCCAGGCAGCATTAGCGGGGGGTTATTATAAGACTGTTGGGGTGCTGCTAAGTAAGGGCGCTGACGTTAACTCCCAAGGAGGAGACTATGGTAGCGCGCTCCAGGCGACATCTTACAGAGGCTGTTACAAGACCATTGAGTTGCTGCTAAACAATGGTGCTGACGTTAGTGCTAGATGCGGATACTACGGCAACGCATTACAGGCAGCATCGGCAGGAGGCTATGACAAGATTGTTACAGTGCTATTAAGCAATGGTGCCGACGTTAACGCTCAAGGTGGACACCACGGCAACGCACTCCAGGCAGCATCAGCTAGAGGTCACAATGAGATCGTTGAGGTGCTACTAAGTAAGGGTGCTGATGTTAACGCTCAAGGCGGAAATAACGGCAACGCACTCCAGGCAGCATCAGCTGGAGGCAATGATATGGCTGTGGAGGTGCTACTAAGCAAGGGTGCCAATGTTAACGCTCAAGGCGGAATCTACAGCAACGCACTCCAGGCAGCGTCAGTTAAAGGCCATATTAAGGTTGCTGAGGTACTACTAAATAACGGCGCTGACGTTAACGCTCACAGTAGTCGTTATAATAACGCCCTCCAGGCAGCATCAGCATTTGGCTATAACAAGACTGTTGAGGTACTTCTAAGTAGGGGCGCTGACGTTAACGCCCAGGGAGGATTATACGGCAACGCACTCCAGGCAGCATTAGCTAGAGAGAGTACCAAAACCGTTGAGTTGCTGCTAAGCAAGGGTGCCAAACGGGTAGAGAAGAGCATCTGGAAGAACGGCGTCAACGAGGTGTAGCATAAGATATCGGCGGCACCGACGGAGTGTTCCCTCGCCGGCTATCAAGGCTACGAATATACAAATATATTTTCGCCACTCAACGGGTTTCTCTCTACGATCGGGTGGACGGGATGGGGTGGTTCTTCCTATTCCCCAACTGTCTAATTATATTTAACCCTTCAAAATATAACCACACATAACAGATTTATTTTTTATTTTTTTGAAATATATATTATATATCTTCACTACACGTATATATATATTCAACACCACACTCCCATTCCATATGAACAACTTATACATACATACATACAAAATTCCCCTCCCCCTCATCATGTCAAATAACATTACCCCCCTCACATCAAAATCCCAAACCCCAAAAAATGTTACAAAACTCCCCAGCCCAAACACCATCCATCCCATCAATCATCCCACGCCCCCAAGAAATGCATCCATCAATCTATCATCCATCCGTCCATCCAATCCAAAACAATAATATTCTCCAAAACCCCTCAATCGCTCACTCACCCCCCCCCATCAAACCCCCCCATCATCTCCATCCCCATCTCCCCACCAAACCCCCCTCCGACCCCCTCCCCTCCACCTGCACTCCCCCCATTCCCTCCCAACCCAAGCCCCAGTCCCAAAAAAGCTTCCTCCCCCGCTCCAACATCAGGCGGCGCCATATTAAACGGCATAAACCACGCGCTCGTCTGCTGATGATGCATCCATCCCTGTCCCCCTCCAATCCCCTGCTGCTGCCCCTGACCATTCTGTCCCTGCACTCCCTGCCCCTGCTGGGTATGCGAAGTACCCATCCCAGGATCCAACCCCTCCATTCCGCCGATGGGACTCCACATTCCCGCCGCCCCCGGCGACGGCGATGGCCCGCCTCGTGTGGGCGCGCCCGCGGGGGCGCCGTAGGCGTTGAAGACGAGGTGGGCGTCGAGGTTTGGCATTATGTCTGGGGGGAAGGGGGAGGGGTAGAAGGGTGTTGGGTTGTGTGGGAAGGCGGGGGAGGGGGTGTGTGGGTAGGCTTGTTGTTGTTGCTGCTGCTGTTGGTGCTGCGGTTGAGGGTGGTGTTGTTGTGGATGTTGAGCCTGGAGTGGTTGTTGGTGGTGTGGGAGGAGGTGTGGTGAATGGGATAGGGTGTGCGGCGACATCTGCTGTTGTTGCGCCTGTGCGTGTTGTTGTGGGATGTTGAGGGGGTGCGGCTGTGGGTGGTGGGCGGTGCGTGGGCCTTGGTGGTGGGGGTGTGATGAGATTTGTGGTTGTGGCTGTGGTTGAGGTTGAGATACCGGCGGTGGAGCTTGTTGTTGTTGCTGCTGCTGCTGCTGCGGTTTCTTCTTGCGTTTACTCTGCTTCGTGCCCTCTTGCGCCGGTGCGGCAGTAGCAGCAGGCGGAATGCTGTGAACGAACTCCTCGACTGTCCTCAACGTCCCCTTCGGCTCTAGAACCGCATCCTCCCCACTCTCCCCACTCGGCCTTGCAGCCTCCTCGAAATCTCCCTGCGACACCCCATGAGGGTACCGATCGAACCAATCGCCATACTGAGTAACGACGTTTGCCCCGCCCGCACTTTCGCCGCGCTTAGCCGCGAACGCACACGCCTTGAAGTGCTTCTTGAGCTGCTCCGAGGTCCAGTGGAAGACGCCCCACCCGCGCTTCATCTTGGTGAGGTAGCGCACGTTGGTTGCGAGGTTGCGTTTCGCGAGCGTGGCGACAGCCTCGTCTTTGGAGAAGGCGAGAGGCATCTGCGCCGTGCTGGAGAGGAAGGCGCAGTACCCCGCGAAGGGCGCGGTGAGGGGGTAGGCCTCTGCGACACGGAGGAGGGCGGATATGCGCTGCGCGGCAGCGGTGGCTGAGACGGTGGCGGATTTGATGAATTCGGCAGGTGGAGCAGGGCGTGGTGGCCCGGGTATCGAGCAGTGGACTGCGTTGTGGCTTAGGAGGAGGATGGTTTGCTGGATGGTGATGTGGAGGAAGAGAAATTGGTTGCCGAGGCCCTGAGTCTCGTGCGCGCTGAGGTTGTCGGGGGTATACTGTAGAGGCCCAGGGAGAGAGCGCTCGAACGCCTCGGACTGGACGTGTAGGTCTGCGAACTCGGAGTCCTCAGCCCAGATAGGAGCGGGATCGCGGTCGCGCCCGCCTTGGAAGTAGTATATTATTATGCGGCCCCAGAGCGCGATGGAGCGGATCGTGAAGGCGGCGACGCCCATGTTATCACGGGCGTTGGAGAGCTCGCCGTCGCCACCCGTTGATGGGAAGGGCACGTCACCCTTCATATCCTCTGTTGGCCCTTCGATGTCTAGCTGGAACAGATCCTCCTTAATCGGCAACTGCACCAGGATAGTCTCCTCTTTGATAAACATCGGTCTGTCTGTGCCGGATGAGTTAAACCGATCCATCAGGAAGCAGGCCCACATCGTACGACGCCTGATCTCGCGATCCACAAAGCTCAGTCGAACGCGCGAGTGCGGCTTGCACGGGTCGTGCTCTAGGTCGCGGTGCAGCTGTAGCGCGTATGCCATGCGTATCGCCATGCCGCCCAGCGCCCAGCTGCGGCCTCCGTAGCACGTCCCGAACTCGTGGAGCCCGAGTAGGAGAAGGCATGTTAGAATTGTGATATTGGGCCACTCGTAGCGTTTGAGAACAATGTTGCGCGCTTCGGCGGCCCAGGATTCGCCTCGCAGGAAGGCAGGCTGGGAGTTGATTTTCGGATGTGTCGAGAATCGGGCGGAGACGGCGCAGACGGCCAGAATCAGGACTGGTGGAAGAGTATCGGATCTGTTTTTGTTAGAACCTGCGCGCTGGAAATCGGGAGTTAGGATAAACCAGCACTTACTTGAGTTTGCGCATATAGCTCGGTTTGTGGAGAACATGATACGCTTGTCCATACAGATTATCAAAGAAGACCTCGGCCAAATGCTCCTGTATCTCCTTTGACGGCAGCGCGTCCGCGCCCTCAACCAGTAGCTTCGTCTCCTCCGCCTCATGCGCCGCCAGCGACGCCGGTACAACCTCGTTACCCGTGCCCTTCGCCGAAGTAGCCCATGCCTGAAGCTCCGGCCCAAACGCCTCCTCCGCAGGCCTCTTCTTTGGATTCGCCGGCTTCGCTTGCGTCGTCCCTGGTATCGCGGGCTTGACCTGCGCCCTCACGACTGTCGCCGAGTCGTTCTCCTCCTTGGGTATAATCCGGATAATCCGCTCTTCCATGCGCTTTAGCCGCTTGTCTAGCATGGCCATGTAATCCGTCCGTGGCGCCGCCTTGCGCGTCGTCACTTTGTACACGCACGGTATTCGGCTGCGCAGACAGTGCTTGCACGCCGGTTTCTCGCCTGAGCACCGAATCTTCTTTCGTCGACAGGCTATACACGCCAGCGGTAGCCGTTTGCGCTCCTTCCCTGCCTTTGTCTTCAGCTCCGTCCAGGCGGGCGTCTCGTTCTTGTCCTCCTTGGGCTTTCCTAGGTCGGTGCCATCCCCGGCTCCTGTGTCGGTGAGCCCGAACTCGTCGTAGGCGTCTGGCGCTGAGGTTCCGCGAGCACGGCTGCCTTCAGGGCTTTCACCATCTGACATCGCCTGGCTATCATTGTGATCCGCCGATTCCTCCATCTTGGGCGTGGTATCTTCGTTATCGCGCGTCTCCTGCACTATTTCTTCTGCGCCACCTCGTAGCGACGCACTTGTGTCTCTGTCGTCTTCAGACTTCGCCCCCGATGGTCCATTGGTATCGAAGCCCGGTAGGTCGTGGTAAGGAAATTCCACATCCATAAACGCCCCACTCCCCATCCCATTTATCTCTGACTGTTTGTTCTCCATGGCTGCGGCGCTGCCAGCATTGGCCGTGGGCCGTCGAGATTTCTCGAGTCGAGGCGGTAACCCTGTTGGGGCGCACATATACCGCGCGGCTATGATGCTCGAGATATGGCTCGGTGCGTTGAAAAGTTGTTGATTCGTCGGGTGGCCGGAGCCAGATCGATTCGTGGTGGGGCAGCACTCGGTGCGGAACTATTCCAGCTTGATGACGCTCTGATGCCGTCGCGCTGTGTCTGGATCATGATAATTTTCGCAAAATCATCGCCCAGGTACTGGCGCAGTCTGGGTCTTGTCGAGGCGTCTCCTGCCGCAATGGCATGCGTTTGCCACTGGGAATGGTTGAGATTGGAAAGCGGGATCAAGCAAACGGTAGTGGAGCACAAACGACGTCGTTATATGCAGGGCGCAAAGCTTTCTCTCTGTCTCGGTCGTTGGCTATCCGGTTTCCTCTCCTCGCGACTTCTCTATCTCCCTATGTGGACACAAGTCAGTCCTGGGCAAGAATCTACGCCGAAAAGCGATGGAGATCGGTCATCAATTGTTTAGCTTTGCATGGGCCGAGATCTTATAAATTGGGCGGCGGTGGGTAATTCGGGCTGGCGGGATGAATTGGAGTTGCAAGGGTATCCCCTCTCTCCTCTCTCTGGCCCCGTTCGATAGGTGCGGGTCATACGTACCGGCGGTAGCAGCGTTGAAATAGGGCCGTTGGGGGGGACTGGGCTGTACGCATCTGGCAACAGAGCCGTGGCGGTGCGGAGGTTTTAGTGGGCTAGAGTAACCAAGTATAGAGTATAGTAGGGTATAGCGTAGTATACGACACGTATATCAGCGTATATCTATATGTGCTAGGCCGAATGGGAATGAGAGGGAATGAGTGGGAATGAAAGAGGAAATGAAGAAGCAAATGAAGCATATACAGTTCAGTATATGCTGCGAACAATAGTAGTATGCTATTATAAAAGAGAGGTTAATGGGGATAAAATGTGATGGGGGCGGCGACGGGGAAGTGTGTTGCGTAGTGCCTCCCGGCCGCTGTTGAAGGCGGAAGTTGCCACCACATCCAGGCGTACACTACACCCACTTCTGCGCCCTTCTGTGCCGTTACGTACGCTACTATTATACTATCACTACCATCATAGTAGGGATTTGCTTGGAGGCGTTTTGGGGCGTTACCAGCCTACCATCTAGTACCATTTAACCTGTCTTGTCCATGTCTTGACCTTGTCCTGCCCCTGCCAGTGCCCATCATCATCCCGTCTTTACTTACTTTGAGGTTATATCCATGGGGATCCTCCGCACATGTTGAGGTCTAGAGCAACGGCGGCCTCGAGGGGAGTGCCCGCGGGGGTTGTAGTATACAGAACCGCCGTCGATACCCCTTCTCTTACAGTGTACTGCACGTAAAGCTGTTGAATGAAGCAGGCAGCTTCCCAAGGTTCCCCTCTCTGGCATGACTCTTTTTCTGACACAACTGACACACCAGATAGACCTCCCATTCACCAGAAACGGGGTGCAGCATCTTGTGAATACGACCGTATAGCAAGCACTACGCAGCTGCCAGCGTCATCATTCACACCCATCCCACGTTTCTATTTCACTTCTACCCCTGCTGGGTTGGAGGTTAATATACACCACGGAAGGGGGGAAAAGCTTGGAGGGTGTAGAGCATTTCAAGCCCTTACAAATCACTGGATGTACAGTGGTCAGTGGATCACCTCGGCGTTTCAATGCTGAATTTTAATCCAGCGTTCAACGTTGACATGGCATCTCAGTGGCATCTCGTTATCATCACCCCACGATGTGTACAGCTGTACATTCAGAGACATTCATCGCATCGCCCGTCGTGTGGCTTCCACGCACATTACATGATTTGATATTCGGTTGATATGCCTTTTAGCAGGAGCGATCTTCAGAGGCTGTAATATTCGCGCCTTCCTTGTTCTCCACACCGGAGCACACTGCTCCAGTTTGCATCCACCCGGTGGGTTACGCTGTAACGAAATCCACATGGAGACAATTTCCAGAGCTCCGTAAGCACAGACTGTGCTTCTCAACGTTACTCTTTAGGATTGTTCTCTGCATGTACAGTCCTGTTCTGTACGTAAAGAAGTTTGGAAGGGAAATTGTTTTCTATTTGGTGTCACTTCCCACCTCCCCCACTATAACGGGTTGCTCCTAATACATCCCAGCCATCGCAACCGCCTTCAGTGCCACCCCGACCGTCACAAGCAAAGCCCGACGGCGGCGAATCATACACTGTGCTCGGAAGGCTGTCCCCTTTTGTCGTTGACATGCCACGGGAGCCAGGCAAGACCAGGAAGGTGCAAGAGGCACCAAGCGGGCTGGGACCACCGTGGTGTCTGAGCTTCTTAGTAATTGCTGATGGATAGCAGATTACTATTCAGCTGCAATTACGAGCAATTACAAGCAATTAGAAGGCCAAATCACCGAGGGAGATACCTGTAATTCAACAGGACCTTACTCGCGGATACCCCGTAACTACTGCACGATACTATACTGCATTGCACTCCACTTGAGCATGGTACCCCATCTGCACTGCCTCAGCTCACCGCACATCCGGCCTCCGATCATCATTTAGAGGTCTTCTAGTAGCATGTCTAGTACTGTTTCTAGTGCTGGGAACTCCTTGTTTCCGCGCTTACGCTGTTCCAGGAACCCCACACGTCCATGCTTCGATTTCTAGAAGCACGTGAGACCATCACGTGATGCCATACGTGTGAAGCCACACCCTAATGCACTAGCCTGTAGCAGCCGCACATATCAGGCACATATACTAGCCACATCTCTACATTCTAGAAGTACCCCGAGTTTCAGCCACCTGGACCTGACTGAGGCTCGGGAGCTTTGACCATGTTCCATGACGACCTTGGCTTCACAGGAGGCTGACAGTTATACGAGACTATAAAATATTCAGATACAAATCCTACACAGAACTCACACTGGGTGCGTCCATATAAGTGCCCTACCACTTTGCAAACACGACTTGCACAGGAACCATGAGGGTAGAGAGCTCCTAAGCCGACAACGCCGCTTGTTTAAACCACCAAACCATCCGCCATGTCCGAAGTCGCGGCGGCGGCCCAGCCAGCCCTCGAGCAGTCTGGCCCCCCACTGACTCTCCTTCCTGTCGGCCTCAAAGAAGCCGCGCTCGACTCACCCACCTTCCGCGCCACCGCCGTTCACTTCTCCGACCAAGTCGAGCTGGTGGAGCGCTGGCTCGACGCCTACGTGAAGTCGACCACGAAGCTGATCCACGACGTTGGTGCCCTCGAGGAGACTATCAACACCTTCCTCAGCCGCTCTCTGCCGCCCACCAACGTCTCCGAGGCCGTCTTCGATCATGACTATACACTTCTTGCCATGCAGCGCTTCGGCGAGGGCTCGCGGGACTGGTGGTCCCAATTCGTTGGCGGGGCGAAGCGGATGGAGACCCTGATCGTGGAGCCCCTCAAGGCGTTCATGACTGGGGAACTGCGCAACTTCAAGGACGCCCGGAGATACCTCGAGCAGTCACAGCGTGTATTTGATACTACACTCGCGCGCTACCTAGGCCAGTCAAAGACAAAAGAGCCGTCGTCGCTCCGCGAAGACGCCTTCCAAGTCCACGAGACGCGCAAAGCATACCTGAAAGCCTCGCTGGACTTCTGCCTCCTCGCGCCACAGGTGCGCTTCACGCTCGACAAGCTGCTCGTCAAGGTGTCGACGGAGCAGTGGAAGGACATGAAGAAGTCGCGCGAGCTGGCTGGCGTGAATGCCACCCGCTGGAACGCCGAGATGGAGCGGATAAAGGGGTGGAGTCGCGAGATGGACACTGGAGAGGGGGTGTTCCGCCGGGAGCTGCAGGCGGCGAGGAAGGAGATTGCGCAGGCTGCTAGTGTGGCTGCGCAGCCCTCGAGGGAGCTGGAGGACTATAACCTGTCTACTGTGCCGTATATTGGGGCTAAGGGACCGTCGCTGCTGAATCTGCAGGCGAGCTCGATGTCGGAGAAGCAGGGCTGGTTATGTCTGAGGGTGATCTCGGGGAAGCCGGCGAGGACTACGTGGGTGAGGAGGTGGTTTTATGTGAAGAATGGGATTTTTGGGTGGCTTGTTCAGGGGTCACAGAGTGGTGGTGTTGAGGAGAGCGAGAAGATTGGAGTTCTACTTTGCAATGTGAAGCCTGCTGTTAGTGGTAAGTCAAACTTTATTCCCTTGATTTCGTATCTTTGCTGACAGGTGTTTAGAGGACAGAAGATTCTGTTTCGAGGTCAAGACGAAGAATGCAACAATTCTACTACAGGCCGAAACACAAGGCGAGCTAATGGAGTGGCTCGAAGGCTTTGAAATTGCCAAGAACAATGCCATCAAGGCCAGTGCCGATGTATACTACTCATCCACCGGACTGGACCCAGCCTTCTCCATCACCCCTCCATCAGTCCCCGAATTCGCAGCCAAGACCGAAGGCCACATGTCCACCACCGAAGAGTTCTCAGCCGCCCCCCTAGACCGCGGCAACACTCTACCCATCCCCAGCTTCGAGCTCAGCGGCGCTCCCCGCCCCAGCGTAGACGCATCGGGAGCACGCCGCTCGGGCCGTGAGGAAGGAGAGAGCGGCAGCGGCCGCGATCACGCCGCGCGTATTATCCAGAAGCTCGACCTGCACCGGCGCGCGACTGGTAACGGGCAGGACGCAAATCCGCCACCTCCAACACCGAATCCGTCTTTTGGCGCGATTGGCGGCATTGGGAGTCTTATCTCGGCTAGCCATAATATATTACCTGTGTATGCAACGCCGGCGGTTTCACAGTCGGGGACGTTGAAGTCATTACCACCGCCTAGCGAGTTCCACACAAACACGCTTGCGCCATCGACACTGGCGAACCCACCTGCACCGACGAATCTGAGTAAGACAGCTGTGGTGGTAAGTGGGGAACGAGGCATTGGGCTCGGCAAGAGTGATGCGAGTGGGAGCATGCCGAATGGGATTCTGGCCAATTTGTGGGGAAGCAGTAATTGGGGTTATAACAACCGACTCGGTGCTGAGCTTTCGGATCCAAGGAGCGTGACGAGGACGCCGTCACCGAAGCCAGCAGGCGAGGAAGAGGCTGGGTCGGACGGGAAACTGCTTGCGCCGGGGACGGGGACGGCTGTTAGCACTAATATCGAGACGGGGGTGAAGGCGCAGCCGCCGTCACCGCAGCATCGGAAGGCGTTTAGTGTGGATACTATAGGGTCGGCGTCTCAGATTTCGAAGTCGGCGCAGGCAGCTTCTCAGGCTCAGCTTGTGAAGGGAGAGGAATACCCTAGCAACTATCCATTAGAACTGAAGGCGCAAGAAGCCCAGTTCCGGACGCTGTTTGCTGATGTGCCGAAGGAGGATAAAGTGGTTCTCGTCTTTCGCGCGACTTGGAACCCGAATGGTCAACAAGAGTTCCCCGGACGCATTTACGTCACACAACATGACATATACTTCTACAGTAACCACCTTGGCCTTGTACTGATTACGAGCGCCTCGCTGGGCGCTATTGACGAAGTGACGGCCGCGCCCGGCAGGGATTGTGATTTCTTGTTCCTGCACCAAAAGGCGAACGCCACCACAGCGGACCCCACACGGATCACGATCAAGACCTTCCTCGAGCCACTCCGCCTTCTACAATCGCGTCTAAACTACCTCATCGAGACCCACCAACAGGAATCTTCCAAGTCCCTCGAGGACATAATGACCGACCTCATCAAGCTCGAGACGGACGCCCCTCCCCCCAGCTCCAGCAACTCCAGCTGGGAAAACCTCTCCCTCCCGACGCTCAACGAGCGCCGCGCCACCCGTCGCGACCGCGACTTCAACCGCGCCATCCACGTCTCCCGCGGCTCCACCCTCGAGGCCCCGCGGCCCGCGAAATTCCAACTCCCTGCCCATCCCGTCATCTACGAGCCGCCGGACATGCCCCACAAGTCCGTCGAGCGCATCTTCGAGACGAGTTCGAAATCCCTCTTCCACGTCCTCTTCGGCGACAAGTCGGCGGTCTTCCAGCTCCTCTACCATGAGCGGAGGGCGCAGCGTATTGCGCAGGGACCGTGGAGGCCGCTGGAGCGATCGGGAGATGCGCAGGGGCGCATGCAGAGGGATTTCTCCTTTCAGATCGATTATACGGATATCTTCCGTCGGCAAAGGCAGGCTAATGTGGTTGACTCCCAAATCATCGATGTGCTGAATGATCATGTCTGCTACGTCGTCTCGGACTACAAGACCCCTTGGCACTTACCGCATCACGCGGCGTTCAAGCTCGTCAAAAAGATCGTCATCACCCACGTCGCCAAGTCGCGCTGTAAACTCGCCATCTTCACCGCCGTGCAGTGGTCGCACGCGCCTGCTTTCTCGAAGGGGCTGGTGGAGCGCCAAGCTACCGATGATCTGGACCTCGATGCCCTTGACCTCGCGGACCTCGTCGCGGACCAAGTCCGTAAGCTGGGACCCTCGACACGAACACGCAAGGCTGTCCAGATCTTCGGGCATGTTGGGCAGCAGACTTCCGTGTCACTTTTCTCGTCTGCGGATGGCGCGCTGCCGTCCCGACATGCGATTAAACAGCGGACTTTGAGCACGATACTGTGGGAACGCACGTCTAGTTTCTGGGAGACGGCGGTGAGTGTGATTATGATGTGGACCTTTGCGCTGCTCAAGAAGACGTGGAGCGTCGCGAGCGCGAACTCGATTTTGCTCAGTCTCCTGGCGCTGAGTGTGTTGGCGAATGTGTTCATGTCGGGCAAGGACGCGAGTGAGTGGTGGACAGAACGGGCGGCGGCGAAGTACATGGCGAGGTTGGGGGTGGGACCAAATACGATGATGAGTAAAGCGGTATTTATTGCTGATTTGGATGATGCGGTGAGAGTTGGTGGGGAGAGGGGGGAGCCGAGTCCTTGGTATGTTTTCATATTTTCTTTTATCCCCATCCCAATCATCATTCCCGTACTGTGAGAAACACAACTCTAACATACCCAAGTTACTCGACCTTCCTGGCCTTAACAAACACAACCGACCTCGATGCCCCGTTCTCAGCATCCCACTCCCCTTCACACTCACATTCTTCCTACCCTCCGCACTCGTCCCTCACCACACGCTCCAAATCCTCCGCCGCCTCTGCGCGGCGCCTCTTAACAGCTCGTCAATCGCTGGCGACACAGCGTTTTGATCTGCTTGTTGCCTTACGCGTCGTGAATCGCGTCGAGCGTGCGGTTGTCCAGGCCGAGTGGGAGGAGTGGGTTAGAGGAGAGGGTGGACGTTGCGAGGCGCTTAGGCGGAGGGTGGGTAGTGGTGCTGGCGTTGGTGGTGGGGGGAAGAATGGAGAGGGCAAGGATGGGGAGGTGGGGAAGGAGGCATTGGATTGGATGTTTGGTGGGGAGGATGGGGGGTATTGTGGGAGTTGTTGGAGGGAGGAGGAGGGGCTAGGGGGGTATGTGTAGATTTGAAAGTGGGGTGCTTTGTAGCGTGCGTGGCATGGCGTTGGTTGAGCGGCTTGGATATTATGGGTGTGATAGATGGAAGGCGGTGTATCTTAGTGTAGGATGGAAGTATGTATGGAAGCATGTAGGGTTACCTGAGTGCAATACAGCTATTGAAATAACCAGTGCCACTGACTGCGGATACCACGGCACCTATCTTTCAAGCTCTTCGGGTCATCCTCTTGGCTGTCCAAATGTCTATTCAATAGACATTGAGTTCTGTCTCGCCCTAAGGAGGATATATGTTTTGGGTTGCACTCATCAACTTCACAAACCCTTTGCGGCACGGAGAGGGAATAACGACAGTTTCCGAACGACAGCAGCAGTTCCCACCGGTGACAGGAAAGCTGACGGTTTCTTGCTACCGGCAGCTTCTTACTTTTGTCATGGACAATAATGAGTCGACCGGTCACATCTTGAATTGTGTGACCTTTTCGAGCAATATTTCGTCTGGTAGGCGCTGGTTCGAGTTTTCCATGCTTGTCAAAGCCCAAGTATAGGAGAGTGGCCGAAGGGTGGTTCAACTCCACCGTCGAAGCTCCCGGTGGCAAAAGCACCTCTCCTACCTATCACAGGCAAATAAAACAACTACAGTGCTTCAAAGCCCAAGTATAGATTTAAATCGGCAACAGTAAGCCCAAAATCAGCCTTCTGTGCCAATGCACACCGTCTTTCCTGTTAGCTGTTTGAAGAAGCACTGTCAAATCATCCAATCCATCCGGTCCTCTTTAGATAGGCATTTCTTTCTAGATAAGAATACCTGGAATATTCAACTCAGGTCCGCCAGTACCGGATGTAATGACGAGAACTTGGGTAACTAACCACGTTAGCTATAAATCGAAGTCTTCAAAGAGAAACCTTGCCCAGATATCCATCCTGGAATATCTTAAGGACGGTTACTTTGTCTTGAGGCGGCAAGCGGCCGTCGTACTGGATACACTTCATGCCTTTATCCTTCGGAATAATGCTTACGATATCGAAGGTTCTTGTTTCATCCGATACCTTTTCCTAGTACGTAATTCCCTTTCGAAATTTCTCTATGGGCGGATTTAATTCCAGTGATACTGCGATGTGTGCGAGAATACATGGAATGCTTCCAGGCTAGTGCTTTTTACAAGCACAAGAGGAGACGCCTCTCTTTCTCTCAATGTTTCTTCTTAATTTCTTTTACCTCTCCTCCGTCTCGTGCCACTCCTTAAACCTCATTGTCTCTCGTTTTCTTTTCATTCTTACCTTTTTCTCTCGCACTTCTCCCTACCCTCTCCATTCGCGTATATTCAACTGAGGAGCTCACTAGTTGCGCATATATATCCGTTTAATTCCCTGTGGACCAAGGAAGAAGAACGCCATATATCAGGTGAACAACTCAGTCTAATTTGTCCGCAAAGCAACAAGGGGCGGGCAAAGAGCCATATGAAGACCTAGAAATCTATAGTCAACGTATGAGAAGTCAGTCGAGGGGGAGGAGGTGGTGGGGTTGAAGCGGTAGCAACATGGCTCTGACGACAGCTTCTTACCTACAATACTTCAAATCGGCAACAGCAAACCCGACATTTCTTCTTTCCAATTAACACCCCCCTCAGCTCCCGATACTTTTCCTCCACCCCTTTATCTGAGCATGAGTCTCTGATACCAGGATACTTTGCCTTCAATCTGTCGAGCTCCAAGCCAGGCCATCTTCTCTCGCCATCGCCTAGAATGTGTTCTCCGCCGACGTAGGTCTCTTTCCGAATTGCAAGTTAGATGAGAGCGAGAGAACAGTTGGAACCGCTCTAATGAGCGCTATAATGGGAATGCTTCCAAATAAGCGCTTCCTACTGGGTTAGGAGGAGGCACCTCTCTCAACTCTGTCTCTTTCTCTCGTTCCTCAGTGTCTCTTCCTCATTACTCTCACCTCTCCACTTATCTCCCTTTTGTCTGCCTCTCTCTTACTTCTCTTTCACCCCCATTTACTTCTACTTCCCTCTCTCAGACTTCTCTTTCTCTCGCATAGTCTCGATTAAAAGCTAACTAATATATGTAAACAAACCTACCCGGTAGCATAGCGCGAGCAGTGGGTTACACAGAGGGCAATCCCGAAGACCCTAAATTTGCTTCTGGCAAGTGCCGACTCGGCGGTATACCATTTATAATACGTTTGTTATTGTCTTTGGTTTGGATCATCGTAACCTGGAATACATACAGCTATTAATAGGAACCAAAGTTTTACAGATGCGCGCTGGGCCTCCGGGACGACGGAAAGGTGGATTGCTAGAAACTACCGACCAGATTCTGTCGCGTTGGTTTGCTGTCGCCGATTTGAATTGCTGTCGCTAAGAAGCTGTTGTCACCACCCACTCCTCCCCATTTGAAGACTCTGGGGTGACATTCTGGCTTCATTAGATCGTCAAGGCTATCCTTCTCGATGGTTGAACTTGTCTATGGAAAACTTGACTGTGTTCTAGTGGGCTCTTGGATGTTAAAATGATCTATCCTTTCGACACTGAGCCGTTGAGAATGTAACGTCTAAGGAGAAATATGAAGTCCTCCTGAAAAGCAGGAGTAAAGGAAGGGGGAAAGTGAGGATATAGAGAAAAAGAGAAGAACGAGCCATTGCGACAAAGTAAAGTTAGGAATTGAAGTACGTTCTGTAGATATGGTGGTGCGCTCCACAGATATAGAAATGCTTTAATTGAATGTGAGAACAAGCTGGTGTCCAAGCACCCCACACTTTCCACCTCGAATCAGTACTTGGCCTGGCAATATATCACCCATGAATTATCGCCAGATTTTCCGAATCTGCGCGAAAAAATCCCACTAATATGGATCAACGTAAGAACAACGATAACTTTAGGGCCGATAGCGCAGAATTGGCATACTAGGTTGTTGAAAGGGGATGGACGCCACGAAGCGTGCCCGTGTCCAAGAGGAGAACCGGTTGCTGTCGTCAGCTCTATATTGCTGTCGTTCGCCCATAGTGCTGTCACTACGACTTGTTGCTGTCGTCAACCTCGGTTTCCAGCGAACCGGTGGCGTCAAGTGATAAAACATCAACAATTACACGACTTTCCCCCTACAAATCCCTTCCCATGGATTCGATTTGTAATCATTCCGGTTTGTCACATATGAACCATTTGCGATTTGAGACCTCAGTAGATAACAAGACCTTTTCTATCAAATCTCTCTCGTCACACCACAACTCCCTTGACCTCTGTCCGAACATGTGTATATACATCTGGACGACGGTTCATCTCAACAGTTGCTCTTCCAAGTTATACTAGGCATCTAAGGTCTTAGACCCGGCATCCGCATCTTCCGTCTCGCTATCTATCTGTTGTTGGCGCTAGTCTCATGTTCTAGCCCCGATCTCTTTCTCTCAGCGTCTCCTCCTCATTTCTCTTACCTCTGTCTCTTACCTCTCCACATATACCCCCCCTCTCCTTCTCCCCTCTCTCTCCCTAGGTCGTACAGAGAATTTTTTAAAAAAAAGTACATGGGCGGGGTGGCTCATCAACGCACCGAGCCAAAGAACAGGAATCTTGATACGCAGGGTGGACGGTGAATGCTGGTTGAAAATCCTGTCAGTACCAAGCTATTCTCATTGCCATGTTGCTGTCATTCGTCCACGCTGCTGTCACCAATAATTTCACCGTCGCCAGTCCTCCACCACCGCCAGACCTCAGAGCCAAAGTCCTCTTATGAACTCATACGCAAAGCACACCAGCGAGGCGGTGTCGCCGGCAAGACTGGGCGACGGCGGATTCCGCGGCAGGGTGTTCAAAATCGCGGAGTTTTGTCACCCACGAGGAAGTAACCCGTTCGACGGCGGCCCACTTTATGAGACTGGAAATATTTCGGCTGGCGCCTGAGTTGGGCACTGGGTTTGTTGGCAAGACCCATGGTCAACGCGCCAAGGGAGTGGTATGTGTACTGGATGCCACTGGAGTCCATGGTATTCTCAGTCTCATATCACGTCCTACATTACATACACCACAAAACCCCCCCTTGAACCGGGTGCTAGCAGGCGCCTCTCTTAACTGATCGTTCCCCCTTCCCCCCAGTGCCTACTCGTCATTTATCTCCTCCATCTCTTACCTCTTCCATCCCATACATCCCCTCCATCTCTTTCCCACCTGTGTCTCCCACTTCTACTTTCTCTCCCTCCTCCTTTCCCACCTCTCTCCCCCGCTTCTCCACGTCAAATGCAATAAAGTCAAGCAAGCCATATAGGCGTGGGCACCTAGCAGGGTCGACCCACAGGCGCACACTAGTCCACATAATTCAGGTTGTTGAACAATCGGAAACTCGCCTTATAAAGGCCTTCGATGAGGTCGATACACGCATCAATGGCTGCGTCAACGCTGGTGGGAAGGCGGGTTGGATTGCTGTCTCTAACGAGCTGTTGTTGTTGTTGTTGTCAGTCCACGCTACTGTCACCAGCCAATCTTCCCGTCATCAACCCCCATTCCCGTCATTCGTCCACCTCCCTCATCCATATCACTCATATCCACGACGTCCCCAACGCGAAAGCTCCAAAAAAAAGAGGAAAAGGAAATAAGGAAACAGAAACAAACAGCTCTCCCCTCGGCGATCCACAGCGAAAAAATTCATAGTGTTGATATAAGAAATATCTTTCTCTCCGTGATCTGTCGAGTTATTAAATAGGAAACTGCCCTTTCGAAGTGTTATCAGCTTCGGGTTTACACCATACTACATCCTCCATCACCATCACATCACAGCAAAGACAGCAAAGATGAAGTCCAAAGATTGTGTTTGTTTGTTCCCAAAATATCATTATTGATTAAATCAGACTACTAAAAAGCAGGTAAGCAGCAGGACAGGGGGGGTATTATCCCAACCCCCCCGCCCTCCTCGTCGAACCCGCGACACTAATGCAAACATTAAATACACCATCAATACACCCTATCCACCATATACACATACACCCAACCCCCCCACCCCCTCTTCCAACCCAGCACAAAACCCAGCGGCAGCGAGCTCAGTAATCCACGAGCACACAAAACTGCCTCTAACACCATTTTTAAAAGATTTTTCCACACTCGTACTTCGAGCATGCCTCCTCCGCCCTCAAAAGTCGCGAATAGCTCGTACTTCAAGCTACCGCCCTCCGTTTTCTCTCTCTCTCTTCTGTACTGGGTATGTGCTGGATCAGGTCGGATAAAGCCTCCAGGGCTAACTATCCAGGATTGCCGGGGGGGGGGGAAGGGCATGGTTGGTTTCTCATCTCGGACAAGGCGAGGAAGGGATCTAGAGGCGTGAGGACCGGCCCTAGCGCGCCATCCGCGGATGGGGCGGGTCAGGGGGCTTGCTACGAGTCGTCGTCTAGGAGGTCCCAGTCGGGGTCTTGGGGGATGAGGGTCCATTGTGATGGGTCTGTGGGGGTGGTCTTGGTGGTGGTAGGTGCCGTGGTGGTGGTGTTGTCCTTGTGGTCGGCTGGTTTGGTCACGGGGACTTTGAGGGGGACCGGGAATTGCGTGGGGAACGGTAAGGACTGGCGTGGTGGCCGCTCCTGCTCCACTGGCTCCGGGGACTGGATGGTGGTGAGGCGCATGATCTCGGAGTCGTCCATGATGCAGGATTGCAGGAGGGGAGGCGTGGGGATTGTCAGGGGGTAACGCCGGGAGTTGTGCCGTTTTGTTTTGCGGGGTTTGGGGGTTGGTCTGGACAGTGCAAATTGCAGGCTGGAGGGGAGGGGTGGGAAGTTGTTGTCCCCGTCCTTGGTGTCCTCGTTGCTAATGCCGGTGAAAACTCCAGACGCCGGTGCAGGGGCCTTGCTCTCGCTGTCGCCGTCGTCACGGATGGAATCGTACAGGATGCCAAGAGCGCGCAACGCCTGTGCTTGTATAAGCTCGTCTCCTTTGTCTTGTGTGCCCATGGCGACTGACATGGTGGAGTGGAGATGTGTGGTGGAGTAGTAGAGAGGTGAGGTGAGGTGGTGTAGTGGAGTGAGTGGATGAGTGTGGTGAAAGACTGAGAGGAGATGAAGGGTGCAGAGATAGACGTGTGCATGTATCTGCGAGACTAGGGATCGGTATAATCGATGTCCCCCCACAGGGCATACACGACGCCGAGCATACTGGCACAGAGACTTACGTCATCGTCTGCGTCGCCCCCGAAGAGGCGGCACTGCTCGTCCTCCTCCTCTCGCCGCACCTCGTGCGCCATCCACGCCAGCCAGCTGCGCTCGAGTGTCTGCGGCTGCGCGCCCCGGAAGGTGGCCGATAGGGCGGGCAGGAAGGTGCCGTCGTGGGCCAGCGAGAAGCCCTCGCGGTACTCCTCGCGCGGATCGACTTTGCGGGAGAGGGCGTGGCGTTTGCGGGCCCCGCGACGCATGCGGCGACGGTTTTTCGGGAAGGAGGGGACGACGGGTGTGGTTCCCGGGATGACCATGTTTGCGGGAGCGGATCGAAGTTATAGGATAAGAAATAAGGATGTTGGTTCCTTTCGGACCGAGAGATTGGCGAAATTGACGGGGAATAACCCCGAGAGAAAGAGAAGAAAACTATCACTTTTGCCAGTGGCAAGAGTGGAAAGTGTAGAGAGGAAGTGAGAAGAGAGACGATGAAGCCAAGGAGATGTAGCAAACCTTTATAGATGTGACGATGACGATGACTCCCCGACCCGTCCTCCCGAGGCGTGCCTTGTAGGCGTCCAAGAGTACGGCATTGGTGCCCCGCAAGAGTCACGAGTTACTTAGTGGTGGAATGGCGTATGAGTTGTATGAAGGGGTGTGAGTCGGTGATGGTATCAGGCGGCGCGGTAAAGTGAGGGATGGTGAAGTATAGTGGGGGATGATGAGATGGGTGTGGGATGGGTGTAGGATGGGTGTGAAATGTGGCGTGATTGGATACTCTAGAATTCGAGGTTGGTTGGAGGTTGGCATGTTTGACTCACAAGGGGAAGAGGTTGGTAGTCATTTGGGCGAAAGGTGGTGTGACACAGCCACCCGACAAGGCAGAGAAACAGGCGTAATCCCGATGCGGCGCGGGAAATGCAGGGTCTAGATCGGAGGAGATGGGAATAGCTGGGAATAGCTGGGAATAGCTGGAATTTGAGGCTTTTTGCACATGATTATTTGAGATTTTACTGATTTATAGAGTGTATTGTAGTATTTGGAGTATTATTGGTGATTTTTATTCTTTTTATGAGACTTTCTATGAGACTTTTCTATAGGTGTGACTTCATGGTGAGGCTGGTCCTGCAGGTGTCAGAAAGTACGTACCTACGTAATTGTGCGGTAATCTTGTAATCTTGCAATCTTCAACGGAAAGTCTCACATCCACGTGACACCCCACCAAAAAAGATCGCGATCGATCAAAAATAATACTGCTGTGATGACTAAGCAGGACCTTAGATTCACGTGGGGTTCTCATCTCATGCACGTGACTGTCAAATCTGCTCTGTGGAGAAAGTCAGTGCTTTCACAGAATCAATTGCGCTAGTCCCCATTAGTTAAGGCGGTCACTGTCGGCAATTCAAGATAGCACCCCCAAAAAAGTTTTGGTGATACTGAGAAAGAACTACCGCGAAAGATACCAAGATCTATTCCTGCCCCAACGACGGTGTGATGCCCGCCATTCAACAATCTTAGACGGCCTCCCACGGGCGCATTCCACTACCACCATGGCGACCTCCCTTGCGGCCCAGCTGTCGCAGATAGCCGCCACCTCCACCAAGTCGCTCGACCTCAAAGCGCAAAAGGCCGCCCACTCCAAGTCTCTGATCTTCGAGCCGCGCATCGCCGCCTCCCAGAGCTTCGATTCGCTTTACACACTCTGCCATGAGGGCTTCCAGGAGCTGTGCCTGCTCGATGGCCGGTTTATGGATTTCCAGCGCAGCATCTTTGGCGAGCAGAGCCTGCAGCAGGACAGGACACAGATGACTGCCGCTGAGAATGCGGAGCTGGATAAGAGGCTCGAGGCGTTCCTCGGCCTGGTCGGAGCGAGGTTACGGTTAAATCCAGCTATAAAGGCCGTTGAGTGGCTTGTTCGAAGATTTAGGTATGAGAATCTCAGAAAGAAGTGTCGCAAAATGGACCAGAGGAACTGACCGCGTCGAATAGGATACACGAGTACAACACTGCATTTTTACTTACGACGTTCTTACCGTACCATACCCTACCAGCATTTACAACACTTCTATCCATCCTACCCAAGAATCTACCTGCGCAATACAGATTCCTACATCCTTATGTTCGATCGTTAACTCACCCACCGCGACACGCGATAGTATTCGCTGCGACTAATGACCCCACCCTCTCAACACTGCTAAACTCCTACGTCGTGAGGATATGCAATGCCCGCCAAAATTACCCTGCCCTCATCTCCTTCTGGGCTGGAGTAATGACCGAGGCTGTGAGCGGAATGCTGGACAAAGCACGCTCAGGTCGGGAGGCCGTGCAGGCCCAGAACCAGGAAGACATTATCCTTCGTCTAGGCCCCACGCTGAATGAGGGGCTGGCTATGAAGAAGGTTCCTGAATTCAGGATTGGTTGCTACATGCTTCTGTCCATAATGGCATCAAAGGGCGGCTTGAATGACAAGCTCCTTACCGCCATGATGGAGGCTGTTGTTCTCGGATGGACTTCCGACACCTTTATTCCCGGGCTCGTATGCCTGTCGATTCTGGCGCAGCAAAGAGGAGCGAAGCAGATGACCAAGCGTGTCACCAGAGAGCTTTTGAAGGTGGACGGCCTCCCCGAGCTGCTCCTCGAGATCTCCAAGACCCGCCGGATCGATAAACTCGCCAATGGCATCGTCCTCGCACTGGTCGACAGGCTGGGCAAGTCTGGAGATGCCACCGTTCTGCCATTGATTGGACATATTGTCCAGAATGAGCTATTGAGCGAGGCTCAGGGAACTGTGGTCGTCAAGTCGTTGCTCTTGGTTGCCTACAGAATAGATGAGGATACCGATCCTAAAGGGCTTGTTCGCCAGGAACTCGCGAGATCTCTGACTACATTAGCAGAGCACCCCGGTCAACCGGGAGTTATTGCGAGGAAGGCTATGGAAGACGCCAGCGTTGACATCGACGAGCTGGAACTGAAGCTCCAAGCGTCCATTCGCCCAAAGCTTATCCAGTCGGCGCCAGATGGAGATGTTGAGATGGGAGACGCGGACGAGGCCAGCGTGGAGAAACCCGAAGACTTCCATGCTCTCCTTAAGCAGCTCCCAGATGACGACAGCTCGTTCCTGTCGCGCTCGGAGCCGCCGCCATTGCCCAAGTTTACTAGTGTATTCTTGGCGGCATTGGCGACGAAAGAGAATCTCGACGAGTTCGACCAAGCGTTAAAAACAGACAAAAACCACGCCGTTAGGTACTTCAGCTTCTATAGCACCGTCTGGTGTGGTCCATATCCTGTTCTGGCGCGCACAGCTGCACTGGAGCGTGCCACCCAGGGCCTAAACGATGCTACGAACGAGTCGCTCGACCTCCAAGGCCTCATCCCATACATCATCATTGCACTTGGAGATTCGGCCCTCAAGGTCAGGAGAGCAGCTTCCGCTCTGGCTCTTGGACTGGCCAAGCGCTATCCAGCAGATGCGGATTTGAAAAAGGTGAAGGGTCTCAAGATTTGGGCCGAAAAAACTATTTACGGACGAGGCAAGAGCGCCGCAAGTGTTTCGTGGATGACAGTTGAGAATGCAGCGCGTCTGCTCCGGGATATTATTTGCCCTGGCCTCGAGGAATGCGTCATCGACAAGAAGCACATTGTGTCAATCATCGAGAAGAGCCTGAATGGTCCAAAGGAATCGGCAGATTCACCAAAGAAGCAGACCGCGAAACTCTCGCAGGCGCTGCGCTTGGCTGTCTTGACTAACTTGGCTAGCCACGTTGTCTACACACCGCTGTATGGCGCCAAGTATAGACTGCTTGTTGCGCTTAACGAGGTTCGCGGAGTGTCTACCACCACCAGGACCAAGCTTCTACTACCAGTGCTACAAAACTTGGCTGCGCTACCTTTCCAGGCCGCCAAGGAGAATTGCGAGGCAGAGCAGGTTGATGTAACGGCGTACAACGATGAGGCCGTTGCAGTAGTAATCCCCAACGATGAAGAGGGATTCCAGGTCTTGGCTTCTATCGCCCAGGGCGAGATCGCGCCAGGGGGGGAGGCACTGTGTGCCGCCGTCTTCAGGAGAATTCGCAACATGTGGCCATCGTTGATTGGAGACTCGAGACTCAACACTGCGCAGCTCCTCATGAACCTGTCGCAGCCTCCATCCGAAGATGCGAGACACAGCGAGTTCGCACAGGCTGAGGCGATGGAGCTCCTGAGAACCGTCAACCTTACGACGGATATCCTCCTCTCGTTCCTCAACCAGTTGCCAACGGCCGCACAGCTTGCAGACATGCCTCCAGCTACGAAGCGTCGCCGTGTTAGCCACGGAGAGATCGCAAAGACCCCTGTCCAGGATATGAAGTCGCTGACCGGGGCTGTTCACAAGGTGTCTTTCGTGCTCCAGATGGTCGATAACTCGAACCCCGAGAAGCATGTCGCGCTACTACCAGGACTGTTCAATGCCTTGGCTGAGCTCCAGCACTTCAAGTCTCAGGTTGGATCTGAGCTGGGATACCTCCAGGGCTTAGTCCTGAGCAGCTTACTGTCAATCATGAAAGCGCACAAGGCCGACCCGCGTCTCAAGTTGGACCGCTCTGCCGTCAGGGCTGACTTGCTCGTAGACTGCGTCCAGAAGACTGCCAGCCCACAAGTCCAAAACGCAGCCCTCCTTCTGATTGCCAATCTTGCGAGCACCGCGCCCGAACTTGTCCTGCACAGCGTCATGCCAATCTTCACGTTCATGGGCAGCTCGGTTCTTCGCCAGAACGACGAGTACTCCGCGCATGTTATCAAGCAGACCATTGCGGAGGTCATCCCACCACTTATCGCTTCGCTGCGCAAGGAGAAGGGAGGACCTGTTACTGGCGCTGCGGAGCTCTTGTTGAGCTTCGTTGCTGCATATGAGCATGTGCCTGCTCACAGGAGGAAGGGACTTTACACTTCGCTTGTGCAGACCTTGGGACCTGAGGACTTCTTGTTCGCTGTCTTGGGTATGCTTGCTGATAAGTACGGTACCACTGAGAGCATCAAGGATTTCAGCGTCGATCTTGCATCCTCTTTCAGCGTGGATGTGCAACTCCAGACTGCTGTCAAGTACCTTGACCTTGCTGCAGACCTTCTGAAGCCAAGGCCAACAATCTCGGCCGTACTCCTGGGCTCGTCGGAGTCGAATACTACTGATAGAAGCCGCTCGGCTCTCACGCAACTTACCCTGCTTCCCCACCTTCTCTCCGAGAAGAAGTTGATCGATCAGACCGCCAGACTTCTCCAGCGCGACGACATGGATGCATCCAGAGTCCGTGAGCTCTACTCGACTCTGTTGGAGAACCTTCTCTCCCTTGCCGACCAAGTCAAGGCCGACAAGAAGCTGCACAACGCCTGCGGCAACGTCCTCGAGCGCGTCCTCGGCCTCTTGTCGACCAGCGAATTCGTGAAGTCCGTCGAGACCCTCCTCGACAGGCCCAACGAGGAACTGCGCCGCAAGATCCTGCGCTCCCTCGAGGTCCGCGTCGACCAGGAGAAGCAATCCAACGTCGCAGCGAGACAAGCCATGCTTGCCTTCCTGCCGCAGCTCACAGCCATCATCCGCGAGTCGGGCGATATCTTGTACAAGCATATCGCTGTCACCTGCGTGGACAAGATCGCGGAGAAGTATGGTAAGAAGGACTTGGACGCTGTTGCTGTTGCCGCGGAGACTATTGCGGGCGAGAAGTGCCTTGGGCAGGACGACGAGCGTCTCCAGGTCATGTCGCTGCTGTGCTTGGCGTCGCTTGTGGATATCCTCCGAGAGGGCATCGTTTCGGTGCTTCCTATCGCCATCCCGGCTGCTCTGCAGTACATGGCGAAGACGGTGGAGAAGGGTGGTCAGAATGACAAGCTGCACAATGCCGGATATGCATTTATCAGCGCGCTTGTTGAGTATCTGCCTTATATGATCTCGGGATCGTATCTCGATACCTTCCTGGTCATCTCGAATAAATCTGCCGAGGCGGAACTCGAGGTTGAGGCTGATGAGAGCCGTATTGCTTGCCTTGACCTGGCTGCGAAGCAGATTGAGGCCAAGAACATGTTCACGGCGCTGCAGAAGAACTGGCCCATTGCTGCGGAATGCGGTACTATTGTAAGTTGTCTTGCTATTCGTATTCTGAATCCTACTAACATGAACAGGCACTCCGCGAGTTCCTCGACATTCTGAGCACCGCAATCGACAAGCACACCAAGGCCACCGTGACTAAGCACTCCCCCATCCTCTCCACCATCTTCCTCTCGGCGTTCGACCTGCGCCGCCAATGGACCGTGTCGAATGCAGATATCTCCGAGGACGAAATCACCGAGATCGAGAACCTCGTCAACTCGGTCGCCATCAAGATGATCTACAAATTCAACGACTCGACCTTCCGCCCCATCTTCGCCAACCTCCTCGAGTGGGCCTCCACCGGCCTCCCCAAGAAGGACACCGCAGGCCGCCTCCTCCGCCTCCGCTCCATCTACACCTTCACCACCCTCTTCTTCACGCACCTCAAGTCCATCGTCACCTCCTACACCACCTACATCCTCCCCTCCGCGCTCTCAGCCCTCGAGTCCGTCGACCCTTCTAACCCCGCCTCGCGCGCCCTCTGGTCCAACGCCCTGAACACCCTCGCCGCGGCCGCAGCCCACGACCAAGACGACTTCTTCCAAGCCCCCGCGCACTTCGACGTCCTCGCCCCAGCCCTAACATCGCAGCTCGCGCACGCCGCCACGCTGCCATTATCAGAGGACCTCGTGCCCGCGCTCGTGGAGCTCGCGGCTGTCGCGGACTCGGCGGACCACCACAAGGCGCTCAATGCGGCGATTATGAAGTCGCTCCGCGACACGGCGCCGGCTGTGCGGCTGGCGGCTGTGAAGGCGGAGGAGGCGCTGACGGAGAGGTTGGGCGAGGAGTGGTTGGCGCTTCTGCCGGAGATGTTGCCGTTTATTAGTGAGTTGCAGGAGGATGAGGATGAGGAGGTTGAGAGGGAGACGCATAGGTGGATTGTGAAGATTGAGGGGGTGCTGGGGGAGAGTTTGGATGCGATGTTGCAGTAGAGAATGTGGGATGTGATGGGGTGTGATGTTGGGGGGGGATGGAGCGCATGGAGGGCGTTGGGTGTGTATGTGAGGCGTTTTTTTGCTTGGGTGTGTGTGCATTGGGGTTGTTGGGGTGTATATATTTTGCAATGAGAAGATTTTGTGCGAAAGTTTACTGGCAGTGTTCTATTAAATTGATGATGTGATGTTGATTATACTTCTGCTGTTCTTACCTGCGGTCTGTTAAAGGCCAGCAACGTATGGAACAGCAGTAGGATTATAGAGGCTACATGCAAAATATCGAGTTGGGATTTCCCATGAATCCACCCAGCCCATCTAGTCCACTAATTAATAAACCTCCTTCTCCCCTCTAAATCATAGCACTAAACTTCCCATCCACCTCCTCCACCTTGGCAATCGACTTCTTATACCCCTCCTCCTCCTCCAACATATCCGTATACGCCCTCAACGCCGGGTACTTCTCCTTCGGCAACAACCCACCCCGTCCCTTCGCCGCGATCAGCGGGAAGCTAATCAAGATATCCGCTGCCGTCAAGTGCGGGCCGCACAGGTACTTGCCGCCCCCAGGCGACGTCTTGATCTGCTCCTCCAGGAAGGCGAAGGTCGTCTCGAAGTTGGGGTCGAGGTAGTCTGACCTGATGCCGCCGGCGACGCGGTTGGTGATGGGGCGGATGAAGAAGGGGACGGGTGCGGTTTTGATTTCTAGGGCTCATTAGCCTCGTGTTTTCGGGTCCTCTCGTACTCGTCGCGCATGCATGGATGCGACAAGACGGAAATGGGGAATGGGGAATGGGGAATGGGGAATGGGGAATGGGGAATGGGGAATGGGGAATGGGGGCAGTGCACATACTCATCGAAACCAACAGCACATTAAGCAACGGCATCAAGCTCCCCTCGCAGTAATGGAGGAGGTACTTATAACGCATCCAGGCCTCCGTCTCCCCGCCCACCGTCCCCTCCTTCCCCTCCTGCCAGCGCTGCGGCGCCAGCGTCGTGCCGGCGCCGAAGTGCTCGGTCAGGTACTCGGCGATGAGGCCGCTCTCGGCGAGGACGACGTCGGGGCCGCCGGAGGGGGGGGTGATGCCGAGGACGGGGGATTTGCCGAGGGGGTGGATGGCTTTGAGCTCGGGGGGGGCGAAGTGCGTTGTAGGGTCCCGGTGGAAGACGGTGAGGGTGTAGGGGAGGGAGAGCTCGGTGAGGAGCCAGAGGATGCGTTGGGAGCGGGATTGCTCGAGCCTGGGGGGGTTAGTGGGGGGGCGTGGATGGAGTTGGGGGGGGAGGGAGGGGTACCAGTAGAGGGTTATTTTGGGGGTGGAGGGGGTTTGCGCCGTGGTGGCGGGTGCGGTGGTTTCGTCGGCCATGGTGAGGAGGGGATTTGTATGGGTATTGGGTATTATAATGGAAGGCTAAAGTTAAGGTTTGGGTATCTCGGGTTTGATGCGCGGAGGAGATTAAGGTTGCTTGGGAGGGGTCTATATATGGGGAGATATCAAACGGTCTAGATTCGCCTTGAATTACTAAGGTTAGTAAGGGTTGCGGCAGTTACAATCACCTCGGCGCGCGACGCTTTTAGCTTGTGAGCGGCCAAAGTGCGTATGCTTTGGGTCGCTCATAAGCTAAAAGCGTCGGGAACGTATCATTCCGGCGGTGACGTATTGGCGCCTCCTATGAGATTTGGGGATCGCTGCTATATTCGCGTTGCGTCCCAAGGGGTGGGGGATGACAAAGCTTGTATATTATCAATTGATTCGTGTATTCTTGGTCCCCTCGGCTTCATAATCAAATACCAGGTCCATCACTTAAACAATCCCAAACTGTTCCCAAGTCTCACCGTCATTTAAATTCTCATGATAAGTTTATGGTTTTGCCTCGGTACCACTTTAGGACTAGTGTTTAACTGTCGGTCCGACAGTTATTCCGGTACAGCCCTTTTAATATCACGTGACTGTTAGCTCTCCAACGACGAGCCGCATCGCAACATCAACGGCTTCAAGCCCATCGTCAATCGAACATCCCACCATAAACAAGTCCCGGCCAGCGCCAACAACCTTCAAAATGGCAGGCCCTCATGGTGCGTCCCTCTGCCCACCTACCCTTCTGCTCGTCCTCCCCATTGCGGTGGCCAATTGCTAACACAGCCCCAGCGTCCATCGACCCAGCGTACCTCAAGTACAACAGTGCGTCCCCCACAACCCTCCCCCCCCGTCCGCAACGCCGAAGGTGCCGCGATAGTATACCCTCGACGAAAGGGTAGATGTGCACGGGATGATTGAGTGGTGCTAACCCCCGCAGACATGATTATAAACCGCCACAAGTACTTCCGCTGGACGAAGCGCACCGCATTCCTCACGTTCGCGTACGTGGTCGCCGTCCCCGCATTTGTTGGGTACATTGGTTTCGTGACAGATGTGAGTTCCCCCCTCCCCCGTTTGCCCTCTGCTCTGGCGCTGTTGCTCTTGCGGCAGATGCGGTGCGGATCGTCGGGGATGCGTGTGCAATGATCATAGTGATAGAGCTGACTGGTTCGTTAGGGCAAGTACGATTTCAGGGGGAAGAGGAAGGGGGATACGATTGTTGAGTTTTAGAGGGAGGGAGAGATTAGGGGTGGGAGTGTATATATCAGCGGAATTAAATGGAGATATTTTGAAGACCTGTTGGCTGTGATCGGGCTTGTTGGGTGAAAAATGACTACCTTCGCGTGTTTAGCATGGGAATCGGGGATACGATGACCGCGCGTGCTGACGCTGTTTGGGAAAGGGCTTGGTAGGGCTGAGCTTGCTGATTTCGAACAAGGAACCTCTGGCTCGAGACTATCTCAGAAGAGATATTTCGAGAACAAAGACCACACCTAATGCGCTACATTCCGGAAATGGGACTTAGTCGCACAAACTGGGTTACGTATGGCCTTATCAACGGCTTGACTCGAACCTTTTGGGATCTAAAATGTCTCTAATCAAATTTGCCATTCTAGACGAGCTCATCAAAGAATCATGGCAAGTACAAATTTCCCCAATACATCTAGGAATCGCATAGTTTCGACTGCTGCATTTATTTGCAACTGTCTTTCACTCGAGGAATTGAAATTCGAATCACTTCAACACAGATCTATTTCACCTCTCAAACAAGTTCCACTTCAACGTTATGGACGGCAAAGTACATAAGCCGCGGCCCTGCACCCCTCACCTTAAAAGCTGGAACACCTCGCAAGAAAACCCAGTGGCCGATATTGGAAGTAATAATACAGGTATGCATCCAAACAGTGTCTAAATTTTATCAGGCGCCGAGACATGCTAACCCGTTAGAATCAGGTCTTCCAATTGGCTATAGAGACAGCTCTTCCATCGAAGGCACTACACTATCGCAGGCAAGAAAGAGGCAACTCGAACCAGCATCTACAGAAGATATATTACCTGCGAAGAAAACACGTTTATCAGATCAAATATCACCAGCTATACTGCTCTGGCAACAACAAATCAATACCGACGGGAACAACAATGTGGAGGCTGACAGCAGCGGGAATGATAACATAAATAAAATCCAACAATATCAGTCGCAGTTGACACGGAGGAACTTAGCCCTGCTTAACAAGATGACGACGGAAGAGGGGACAGAAGATGAATTCGAATCAGCGCTATTAGAATCTACAGTCCAAACTCTAATAACGAAGATCAAGTCTACCTCTACAGCTATATCTAGTTTTGCCTATAGAGCCTACAAAAATGGCATTCTACCTCCCTTCAACTCTAAGCCACCAACGAATATTAATGAGATACACAAACGGGCTACAAGTTCCATCGGAACGGCTTCACCTACAGTCTCTGAGTATGATAGATACGTCAGAACTCTTCCACTAGCATTCAACGAGCCAGCCAGGGGCAATAAGTTTAGAAAGAAGCTCCAGAACGATTATGACGACGGCGAAAGCTACCAATCAGCCTTTAACCAGCCATTTACAGGGTTCCCAAAAGATGTCGGGTTTAACAATGGCCTTCCACCTCCCCAGCCTGACTTTATCGAGGGTCTTGGGATGGCGGAATTCGAACCGTTTCCTATAGATCATATCAGCGGAGCAGTCCTATATAAAGATAATCCTCTTTCGATGGCACTGCCTCATATAGCTGGCGAGTATAAGGGTTCCGAGGGAACCATGGAAAAGGCGAGAGTACAATGCGCTTACAATGGAGCAGCGCTTGTCTACGCCCGCAACGAAGCCCTTGTACTCATCGGGAAGCCCGACCCTCCAGGTCATGCCGAAATCACAACTTTCGCCACAGATGGCAAGAATATTGACTTCTTCGTAAACTATGCTGTCCCAGGAGGCGATGGCAAGCTCGTATATCACCAGTATCCAATTGGGTCGTGCGTTTTGACAAACTCTCCTCATGGATTTAAAGATGGTTGGAAGCAGCTTCATAATCATCAAGACTACGCAAGAATGCAGCCTTATGCCCTGAGAGATCAGCTTGTTAGCTACTGGGAGGCAAAGGAGGGCGTTGTGTCGTCAACTCCAAGATCATGCGGCATTTGGGATTGCAACGACACTCGACTGGAGCCTTTGGATAAGACTCGAACTGGGCCGGACGGGGTGCGAGAAGACCTTGAAGGGGTAAAGATGGGAAATATCAGTTGGACAGTAGGGAGTGTTGCTTGTTTTGGGGTTTGTGTATTTGTTGGAGCCACGGTGGCTTTGTCGGATATGTGGTATGGGAGTTGATAGGGCTGGTAGATAGAGCACGTCATTTATAAACTTCATAGCCCTGTAGCCATCACATGCACACGACTTTTGACTTTAAAGCTTTTCTAATCATATGTCACCGCGAATCTAGCTTTGCAAATTGGTCGGAAAAGTGACAGTGCTACTAAAAGCCCCTGGCTGTTCCAATGCATCTCAGACGACATGGCACAGAGTGATAACCAGTTCTCACACAAAATCCCAATAATAACCAACCATGCTTCATACACCCATCCGATAGGTAATCGATTAGACTCCGCCCTAGAACTTGGCGTCACCAGCAATATCGTTGGCTTCCTTGAAAAAGTTCCGTTTTTCCTTGGTGCCACTCTCGACAACATCCCCAGTGTCCTCGTCAGAGTCCCCAGTCTTGGGTTCGGACTTCTTTGGTGTTTCGGATTGCGTCATTGTAGATGAATCCGGCTCCGAGTCCTCCTCATAAACGCGGTGGTATAAGATAACCTTGGTGACAGCAATATTAATATCTTCTGCTAGCATGGACCTTGGGCCTAGGTCGAGGCCGCCTATTCCTATGTCAGCTCCACCCACGTCATGCCCATTGTCTGTGAGAGCTCTTACGTGAATACACCAGCAATTGGGAGAGAACTGGATGTGCGTGGATGGCTTGTCTATCAAGTTGATCCATCTTGGTGTTGACTCCTTTCTGAACTTCCCTCGATATAGCGCGCGTAACATCTTTCACGAGGGAAGCATCCGTGCATAGCTTGAATTCGGCTGCTTTTGTATTAGCAGAATCTCATACTGGCTCTTGATAAGTGTCCTACCTGCGATACGGAGCAATTCACTTATCTGGTAGAATTGGTCGTCGTCGAACATTTCCCATTTACGATCGAACTCTCTCTATGGCAGTATTAGCAGGCACCTTTAGCTCATTTAAATATATTACTTACATCTTTTCGTGTTGACATGGTTCTTGAGTTGTTTTTCAACTGGTGGTGTTGTAGTGCGATGTTGTGAGAAGTTAGGAAGGTATCAAGAGGGTCGAAGCAGTGAAGCTACAATAAATAATAAAAAGCATCAAGTATTCTCTTTGTCTTCATTACAGATTCCAGAACAAACGGCTTCGTTCCCCTTATTCTAAAACATCGCATATAGTGTGGTTAACAGGCGTCATGTATCCATGAAATGCATCTAGCCGCCCCGCAGAGCTCTTAATCCTTTACTAGATCCAAACAAATTCAACAGTGCATGCACCACCAAACTCCCACTCATATTATGTGCTGATAAGATAGTAATACGTATACAGTATGCTTTGCAAACCTTATGGCAGATATGCGCGTCTACCCGGCCTACTCTCATCCCACGCCTATTATTTCGTAGGACAACATGCAGGTAGCCATCAGATACGAGCATGGTTTGATGGAACTAAACATATTCTCAGTCAATCCTTTCTGTGGGTAGCCACCAATTTTCTCAAACCATATTTCGTTGACGAGGACATTGACTATGTCACTAGCACCTGACAGATTGATATGGGCCGAAATGGTAGAACGGGAGGAGAGATATTTTTAAAGCTTCTCGACGAGTACTATCCTTTCTATTATCCTGAACAGGAAGATCCATCTAATCCTTAGCTCAGCATGGCCGCAGATAGTATTTCAGGGAAACATGGGGTCAGTTGAACACGGGCTTCTACTCGTTTTTATACCCAGAAGGCGAGCAATTCGCCCTTCTCAGTAACGCTACCATTTCAGCACTGTCTATCGAAACTACGGCGCTACTACACTTGGTCGCACAGAGGATTGGACGAGCTTATTTTGTTGTATAATCTTACGTATTGATGAATAACGGATTTGGATGTGTCTGGAAGAGGGGAAAGCGTTTAACAATCGGAGGAACGCCGTCGTTCGCCGATATTTCCAGTTCATCCGAAAAATCGCCGACGCACCCTCCTTTCCTTGCAAAATGTCCGTACAGGTACGATATCTTGAATATAATAGTCATAATGCGGAGGCTCTTAAATCAATGCCTTTACACATCTAGTTATACTACCCCAATAGTTATCAACTGCTTGCCAAAGAGATTTATAATCTGCATTATTACACGGAATCTTTACGATACATATACACATAGTCCTATATCATGGGTGATGAGCAAAGTCCCACGGAGCGGTGTCTATCGCCGTCACATACGCCTGGTTCTTCTCCAGATGAAGAAGCAAGGCCCTCCACGCCTAGAAAACCCAAATCTCATGGCCGGAGAAGAGCAACAATGGCCTGCCGCGGCTGTAGGTTGAGGAAAGTGAGGTGCGACGTGGCGGAGCACGGCATTCCCTGCTGCAATTGTAAACTGGACAAGAAAGAGTGTTTAATTCCTGAGCGCCGGAAGAAGCGATACGACGCCAATCCTATTTATCGCCCCTATGATCCGATTGCGTCCAATTCTTGCGACTGGCCGCCCCAGTCGGAACGCCCTGGAGCAAACCAACTTTTACAGTTTATTCGGAATCAGCATCTAAACTCACAGTCTCAAATCGATGGACAGACCCAATTTTCGGCGACCAGGCATGGAGGCCATGACGGAAACTGCCACCTCGGATCATTCCCGGCGAAAAAGCCGAGCTTTCCAATGCCTGAAGATCCGGAACTTATTCGATGGGTAGAGATGATGCCGCCTCACATAGTTGAAAAGTTCCGACTCCACTTCCAGAATATGGGTGGAAGCGGAAGAGGAATAGAGCGAGGTGCCTTGAAACCGGATCCTACAACCTTAAGTAGAGTTCAACAGGCAATGGACACATTGCAGGATTTGATGACTATTTTCAAATCTACACAACCTGATGAGGAATTACTTTCTCCGCCACCTGACAGTATGTTTCAGACTGGAACGGGTGAGGCGGACAGCAACTTTCCACTTGGTTACCAAGGCTTCAAAATTGCTACTTCCTATCCTCTTCCGGGAACTCCAACTACGGAGAATGACAGCGATGACTGGGATGAAGAGCTGATGGCAGAACTGTTTTGTACGCACATGGTCCAGGAGCCTGTCTCAGCAGCTGCGGATTTAATTCCATATGTAGATAGTCAATAGAATATTAATCTTAATCTTGTGTTCTCAGGATAGAGCTCCTATTCATAAATCCTACCGAAGCATACCCTCGACGAGATGAGAAGAACGCCCAATTATCCTGCCCACATTTATGATTTCCTCACTCGATATCATACGGCAATTGGCAGCGCGCCGAAATCCGTAATTAAGTCGTCCCGTGGATTCCCCGAATGACGATGCGCTGCGTGTTGGATGTTTTAATGATGGAAATCATCTAGTAACCAAGAGCCAACTGGGTCTGCCGAGCCCCAGAAGCTTTCCAGTTGCTGGTATCCGTACGCTCCGTCCATAAACATAGGAAATGCCGAGGGTGACGCTTCAAATAAGTTGTGGGGGGTTCCCTCGAGCAGCCCTACCTCTGGCAGCTGCTCATGCTGTTGGGGGCCTGCCGCAACCGGACCTATATCAGCAGCTGCAAATGGGTCTCCTCCAACATTCTCTGCCCCATAATCTGGAATTTCTGCCCTCATGTCACACAGATGCCCCATGTTACAACGACTTGCATCGAAGTCGCTAAAGAACAAGAGAGAGTTTGTGGGGATGCATGCCGGAGGGTTACTATACAGTGACAACCGTAAGACAGCTTTTCTAGCCTCAGGGAGAGCTCGTAGGGCCCCGTTCGAAGATCCCCACCTCTCAGATAGCAGCTCAAGCGACATCCGGATGGTTTTGAAATTTTCTTCTGCTGCATTACCAAGTGATCTGTATCTGTATCCTGAAAGCTGTGAGAGCCCGGCGGCAAGAGCATAAAATGCAAATGCTGGTCCGAGATGGCGAATCTCATCCCTCGCAATAAACTCTTCGTAGATGCTCGCAATAAACGATGAGGCAACAAGAGACACTGTAGATGGAACACAACCGGCAACAGGCCCACGATTAAGAATAACTAAGATGGCGAAGTATGGCACAAGAAGTTGTCGTGCCTCAAAATTATATGAGCCAATGGAGTCTTTTGGACCTTTGTGGAGTACATGAAATTCCGCGGGAAGCTCTTTGACCCATCTGTATAACCCGTTTTCGAGATCCTGTCGCCGTGATGGCGTGAGGCATTTTCGACGATAGCACTGCGCAACATCTCCGAGTAGCTGACAAATTGAGACAAACGCAACAAATAAGCGGGCTTTGGAGTCCTGTATTGGAAAATCTTCAACAGAGGGAAGATGGACATTGCTGTCTTCTAAGTTAATTGTTCGAGGTCGCCCGAGACCAACAGATATGATACTGTCTCGGCACTATGGAAAAGTGTCAGTAACCCGAACCTGGCCTGTAAAATTGGGAAGTAGGTAAACTTACCACGAGGGTCCACCATAATCTTCGCCTAGCCATCTGATCCTTTCTGTTCGCCCCGGATGGCTCCCTGTGTAGCCCAACTTGATACGCCATGCCGACTGCAATTCGCACCCAGAACCCGCTCGTATCAGTCGATATTTCCTCTGGCCCGGTTGGGTTCCACCACTGAAGCAAGCAAAGAGATATGATAGAGAACATTATGTTCTTCTCATGGCCAGAAAAGAAAAGTGCTCGAGCCCTCCGATAGAACTCCTGGGACGATGCGTACACAAGGGTATTAGATGTTACCCGGCTACCTGCGAGTAATACCGCCTGTAGTAACAGGAGTGAAGGCTGAGAACCTTCCGTCTCCTCAAGCCAACAGCGCTCGATGATCGGCGTCCATGGCGAGCATAACTCCATGTACTTATCAATGAGGCTTTCTCGAGTGGCACGTGGCGGAAGATCAAATGCTTTATGGAGATGGAGTATTTGAAGGTCAACTTCCGATAGCCCAGTATTTTTAGCGGGAGTGGCCTCTATTGTCATGCTTTCATTAAATGGTATATTACCTCCAAGATATGCGCTGCGACCAGTGTAGCTCTCCCCGGTAGGAGTCGGACGTGCATTTTCTGTTTCTTGAGGCAGTTGGCCCGAAGCTATCGTATACACGTCTCTTTCAGATCTCGTTACCGGGGTGAGTACTCGAGCTGGCGTTTCTCGGGTGTTTGACTGTCTTGAGACAGATGGTGTTCTAGGCCCCCACGTATCAATTTGAGGCCCGGGATGGATATCCCCTTGTTCCTGTGTCCCCAGAATGGACTGAGGAAATGCCCGCGCCTGAGAAGTCGTTGGAGGCGGCGGCGGGGAAGGACTTATAGAGTAGTGTTTGCGTTTCCGCTGGTGTGGCCTACCTTTTTAACAACTGGCTACGCAATTTAGGGTTATTATCACACATACCTGCATCTGAAATCCCCTAACTCGCAGTTTGTACATGGCTGTCTTGACGAAAGATCACATTTAACCTGATAGGCATTAATAACTACTTTAATTCATTGTCACACCTCTTCCTTCATGTGCTCTGACGCAAGGTGCAGAGAGGGATACTGATAACGAGAGATACCTTTTTCTTATGGCATAGAATACAGGCCTGTGCTGATCTTCCTAACTGCGACATTTTTCTCGCGCTAAATGTCGGTGGCTGAATACCGTCTATGAAGTTGTGGTGTTGTGTTGATGCTGTTTCTCCCCGCACTCGGCTATAATCCGGATATGTGCGGCGCGTTTCGGCCACGTGCAGATCTTCTCACCCGGGCGTAAAATCCGGCGTATGGGGTCTAGGGAAAGTCCTAAGCCTGCCGTGGACGGCATCAAGTCGAATTATAATCTAAGTCTAGGCATAATCGATTCTACACACGGCCTCTAAAAACCTATCTGCACATTGCCGCACTACAAACAGGCCTCCTGCACCGAATCTGCAAAGATTTCCCTTCACATTTATAAACCTCCGAAAGTTTCGTGCGGGAAAGATTGAAGACCCCATAAGTCCAAGCTTATCAAGACGGAAGGCACCATTAGATCCAAGCTCACTAACGCGTCCCATCTCTAGTTGTTCAGCTAACACCACAAGTGTGGCCTGCTTTATGAGAATCTATGTTGTCGGGGGGTGCCGAGAAAATAGGACATCAGGAACCTATGGTGCAGCCGCCATGGTATTAAAATCAGCGACCGGTGAAGTACTCGTTTCTCACAGGGACTTTATGCCACAGAATCCGGATCCGACGAGTCAACGCGCGGAACTGACGGCTATAATTCGGGGCCTAGAGATGGCTGTCAACAGATATTTGGCTCTGCAGTATCGCCGCTACATAAATGTCAAAATACACTCCAATTCCATCTATGCAGTTCTTTGCATGAGTCTATGGATAGAACACTAGAGTAGGAACGGATGGACTAATTATGGAGGCTACCTAGTCCTAGATCAAGAGCTTCTGAAAGAAGCGCATGAGCTCCACAACTATCTTCGAATCTTTGGGAAAGTGGAGTACTATTAGATCCCGAGGGAACATAATCAAGAAGCAGGTGAGATTTGTCGCAGGGTTTTAGAAATCTACAGACGTCATCGGCGGTGAACTAGGGCGCATAAGTTTTTGGTAAAGCGTCAGATGAGCCATCGGTGGCGTTTATTTATGGGCTGTATTATTGCGGATCGGATAGGGGTATGCGATTTCTAACGAGAGCTGAGCTGGGCACTGTTTCTTCTGTTGCTCCTTACAGCGGGTATTTGTTGAGCTGAGCGAGGGATTGCCAAAGAACTCACGTCGGAAGCATAGGACTATCAGCGTGTTTCTTTTCAGACAGTATGAATATCAATTATGTTAAACAAGCGCAAAAAGTTATGATGAAACTTGTGTAAACAAATATGCTCTAGGTATTAAGAGCACGCCGAAGCACTATTAGGATCAGACGACACGTTTGCAAACGCCTGATCATCGAACCCCCCTTTAAGGTCAAAATTCACAAACATATATTCGTCTATGCTGGCTCCATGATCACATGTCAGATCGCGGTAGCCATCCTGCTGCGTTTGTTCTCCTGTACTGTGCAACTGACCCGCAGGGTGCGGGAGGAATAAGCCCGATGCCATTTCCGGAGCGCGTGGGGCCATCCTAGAAAATAGAGGAGGAGATTATTCATCAAAGAACCCTAGGTATGATCTCCCGGCCGCTCTTTGTTGCGTTGTAGTTTTCTGTTGTCGCGTAGATTCTGACAACCTGAGTGGTATAACTGCCGGGTAAGGTTCGAAGCCACCCAGCTGGCTGCGAGAACTCTGAAATAAATCTATAGGCGTGACCATAGGCGTGATTTCCCAAGGAGCCGCTTGACCAGCATTGCTCTCTCCGGCAATAGATGGATTCGCCGATGAATATTGTGGAGTTGGAAGTGCTTTAGGGCAATTCGAAGTTGCTGTAGCCGACCTATGTATTGCAAAGACTTCATTAATGGCAGCCCCTATCATTGTTTCTAAGTTAAGGCAACGTTCTAAGATATTGAAGAAATGCTGTGCAGCTTCAGGGATTTCCATGTTGTTTATTTTCTCCCTCATCAAATTTAGCACTATTCGTGGCACTTCTTGATGTAAAAGTGACAGTGCATTGATGTATGTGATGTTGATTGATTAAGGCAACAGAGCTGCTCTACGGAATCTCTACTTGGGGAGGTGCTCGCTAGTCGAGTTCACTCAACCACGTCGTGCGGGCTCAATACCCAGAACCTCCAGAGTTCCTCAATACTGTACGCTTACAGCCCATTCCGCCTGTGCCCAAAAGTGCATGGTCAATCCTCCAACACCTTTCGTCTGGTCAGCCGGCACAACAGTCTTGGAGGTTCGATACACCAGAACCCGCCGTAGCGAGTTGTATAAGAAGGGTGTAAACATGTTAAATGTTCTCTGCGGCTCTATTATCTTAATAGGAAAGATTACGCTCATTTATTGTTAGCTCGACGTCATCGCTATAACTTGTAGATGCAAACTAGGCACATTTCCTGCTAACATCCGCCGTATTCTAGGCACTCCATCACACTCACTAGTATCCAGTAGATTAACTTTCAACCTCATTCGTGTTAGAGACTTCGCTATCCTCATGCTCAGCTATTTCAGAACCCGAAATTGCTCCATCGTCAATGTGAGCATCACTATCATTGTCGCGTAGCAGATCAATGACCTCCTGGAGAAGTTCTTCAGCGCTAGGTTCATGCTGAGGTCTTGGCTCTAGAGTATGGGCATTGTTGTTGAAGAGTTGTTCTTCGCTAGGATCAACAGGTGATTGGCTTCTACGTCTGACAGAAAACTGTTCCCATGTCATAGATATGAGAAAAGTGATCGCTGTCAAGATTAGAGTAGCGATAAGATAGATCCATATTTTGCTCAAATTGCTAAACTGTCGACTGTCATCGAGATCAAGGAATGGCATACCGAAAACAGTCTGCCGTAAATAAATCAGTCAGCTTAATTATAAGAGTATAATCCATAATCCATAATGCTTACCGCAAGGAAACTTGCAGGTAGGTAAATCATCGTCAGAGAGGCGATCTTTGCCATGCTCTGAGAATTTTTGTATGCAAGCTCGGATTGTGTCTTCGCTTGTTGGGCATCAGCATGATTCTGCTCTGCTATCCTGCGTAGGACAATGGTATTCGCCCGTATGTACGACGCATTCTTGATCTCGATCGAGGTCTCAAGCTATATTTATCTTAGCTCCAGCTAGATTGAAACAAAACTAAACTCACTGTGTGGCGACTCAGAAGTAATTGCTCTTTTAGGAATATATAAGAATTCATTAAGAAATCGATATCGTTGTGAAAGTTGTTTATGTATTGAACGGCTGGGTGCATTGCCAACGCATCTAGAATGGGCAACTCTCTTTCAAAATATTGATAGAGGGCACCCATTAAAGCTTTTAGCTGTGATATTTGGTTAATGCTTAAATTTAGTCGCGATAGTGATTCGTTACAATCCACAATGGGACTAGCGTCTAAGGCGTTGTCCAGCGCTACAACTAATCCTCGAAGCTGAAAGCGTTTAATAAGTGTTCTACTAAACGCGCCTTGAAAGTACATACGTGCATAGATCCATAAGACATTATTGCCCACCTTGCTTGCTTACAAGTCGATATTGCGACCTGTATCAAGATCAGATGGATTTGAGCCCATTTGAGGCCATGATAATCGGAGGTGCCATTGAAAAAGGATGGCAAAACTGCTCTGATATCCGTAGTCAAAAAATGAGGGTATAAGACAAGCACCCGAATACGGGAATTGGTGACATGTAGCACCTGCCAAACATGGATCGTGGCATGTTCAAAGGTTGTGTGGAATCGTTCAACTGGAATATGGTACCAGCAGCAGCGAATGAACTCTGTAGAGATGGTGGAGAGGCCCTGTGGTTCCTGTGGCTCAAAGAGATGGTTGGTCGCAACCTTGAATATATTGCAGTCCTGGAAAAAGCCAGCTATAGTCTCCTTCCGTGTACCCACGGTACGTGTTTTTTGGTTGAATGGTATTAGAATAATATGATCGGCTTCGGGATCGAGATTGTGGGACAGAGAATCTAAGAATGAGGAGTTGTTGGACGAGCGAAAAATTGTTTCATCGATGGCTGAGTACACCAATTGATTGGTAGCATCAAACTCGTCGGCCATCACAGTTCTTGTTGAAAAAGAATCCATTCCGAGTTCGCGATAGTAAGAAAAGCTTAGATAAAGGTTAGATGGTTGGGATTGAAGTTATCAGCTAGATTTCGACTTCCTGTGGTGCGACGAGGTTTGGTTCTATCGTAAAGACTTCAAAGAGAAAATTTGCAAGTTCTAAGAAAAGTTGAAGCAGGATAAAGAGACTTTCGTGACGACAAAAGAGAAAAGCGGGCGAACAAACACTCAGCTCAGGCAGATCGTTCGGCTGAGCAGCGGGCTGCATAAACTACTAGAGTTTGTGGCTGATACAAGGCGTTCCAACAAAAGCAATGAACGATCGCGCCTGTTTTGAAGGTGCCCAATTCCGCCTTGAAAAGCCTCTCGATCAGCCTCGCTGGTTAGGGAGTGTCTGGAGAAAATGAAGTAGCTGGGAAAGTACAAGGTGGACGACACACTTCAATACGAACAGCCTTGTACTGAAGTACGATGACAAACGAGCCACGGATGTCAGCCAAAAGTGGCTTAAGGTAGTCTGTGCTCAAAACTTTTTGAGGCGAAAGGGGACGGAGCCCATTTTGCAAGTGACTGTACTAAGATGGATGGATTCTTGTATCATCTATGTCACTCTCTGCCTTACTGCTCCGAGCTAGCATAAAATGTGATTAGGATTATAGTACTGTATCGGACAGGTGGTAATCTATCCTTTCTATCCCTTCTCTCCTTCTCTCCCTCCCGTTATACCGATAAGACAATAACTAACTACTATACAATCGTTAGTCGACGGCGAGCCTACCTCAAGAAACTTATATCGAGTCCTATCATTCTAGCGATCCAATTCTTCGCGTCCTGCACTTAATACATACGCGCTGCTGGCGCTCTCCATGGCCCTGGCTCTTCGATTGTGCGTGCCACTTCTTGCTCTGGCTCTAGCCCATCCTCCTCTTACACAACACTTTTACGACTCCGCTTACGCTTTTTCTTGCCTGTTATGACATCTTTCGCAGCATTTCCCTGCTATAAATTAGGACGAGCTACAATGGTAACACTTCTTCACTTACTTTAGACGAAAAATCGCATCGAAAGGAGCTGTAGAGCATGTTTGGAAGTGGCGAATGCCATGGTTATATATCCACTGTTTGTACTTATAGAAATGGCGATGGTGACTATAAAGATGTCGGATTGCTCCGTTATTTTAGTCGTATATCCATCCGGTTCAGATCTTTGCTGCCAAAAGCGTACTTTTATTATGTTGGACTTCCGTACGAACGCTGATGCACTAGGCAAAAAGGCATAAGTAAAAATATGTACACATTTAATTGCTCTAGCTTCTCGAGAACATAAGTAAGCTATAATTTAGACAATTTCGCATCAGTACGATACCCAGCTGCTGCATCTTTTGGGAGATCAGTGCCCCAGACCAGCCTACAATCCCAGTTGCCTCGCTCTGAATCATCCTGAGCATCAACAGGCAGGTTGCGATATACGATATCCGAAAATATATACTCTGCTAGCCCTCCTTCGCCTTCGAGGATCCACCGCCTTGCAATTTCTGTAGCTGAAATATTTCTATCACGCTGTGCGTCGACGGCCAGTAAAGTGCCACAAACAATCCATGCCAGCGTAAACATAGTCTGCCGTCCTTCAGCCAATGCCAGGGACAACTTGTTTTTCTTAGCTAGAAGCCTCTGCCGAAGCGCCTTCCAGGTCGAATTGAGGACCTGCTTGAACCTGTCGTCCCGTACTGACCCGATGGCACGCTCGATCCAAGCGCCAAAAATATCTATGTGATTCTTGTTAAGTAAATGACGGACAACTTCACTACTCAAGACGTTTGTTGTCCCCTCCCAAGTCATGTTGGCAGCGGTATCTCTCAGTAGACGAGAAACGTTGAGTTCCGGCTCGTCGGGCTCGTCCATATATCCAACGCCTCCCATTGCTTCTTGACATTCCTGAAGGCACACAGTCGATACCTTGCAGATGACAGCCTTCGCGGTTGCAGTGAAAGTCCGTAGTACAACCTGCAGCTGCTCTCCTGAATCTGGAAGTGGCGCATATGATGCCGGAAGATCCTCTGGAGTTTTGTCGTCGGCGAAGCCTAGTAGAGCGGTGGTAAAGAAGGCAAATTGTAGAAGGCCTCTGTGTTTCACTTCCATTGAGGATAGTAATCTTAAATGCATTGGGAATGTCGCTAGAGGCTGGTTTATTGTTGTTCGGCTTTTCGCAAACGACTTCGCGATTGCCATTCCGCGGCGCCAGCAGGAGAGTGCGGTGATAAAGTTGTGAGTCCGAGTTACGTTCAAAAGTTGCGCAATTGTCGCGATTCCACGATCAGCAGGGCCCACACGCCATGCGCGGACATCTTTTAGTTCGAGTTCGGCGGTGGGAAGTTGTTTTGTTCCCATCTTAACTTTAAGTCTGTGGATTCTCACTCCGTTCGTAACCTCTCTCCCCTTGCCGTTGGAATCGAGAACGATTTTCCGGGTTGGTGCAACGAAGAGACTCAACTGTCCTGATTCGGTCTTGGCTAGCATCAATGCAATATTGCAGTCAGTGGCAGACGAGAAAAATTTAAATCCGGAGACAAGCCAATCTCCTTCATCGACTCGTCCGCATTTCCCGGTCTTTCGAGGCAGAGGCGAGTAAACGGCCACCGTCTCTGAGTTTTGCACATCACTGCCTCCAGTACGTTCGGTCATCCACTGGCTTGAAACCCAATGGTTCTCTCTTGCTGTAAGCCGGTTGAAAATTTCGTGAAATGGATGTTCTAATGGTAATCCGGGAAGTTGCTTAGCCATAAGACGTGCTGCGCCGCTGGTCATTGAAGTTGGACAAGAATAGACCGCAGAAGAAGCTGAGTATGTATAGTTGCTAAGTAGCAAGAGTTTAGCCTAGCTTCAGGGGAGTCAAATTAAATATGAGGGGTATATCTTACAAGGCGTGTTGCACGATTCTAGAATAATGCCCATAGGTTCCTTCATACGCCAATGACATGACTCTATGTTTAGCTAAATTAGAAAAATATACAGCAGCGTGGGGTCTGGAATTATACATACCCATTTTTTGCTCCCCATTTTCCAATCTCTTTCCAACCATGGCTCGTTATCAGCCGGTCGTATGGATACCGTTTTCCCCAGACGTCGTGCGTCTTCACATACGGCTGCTCTTTTTCGGCGTTGGCCACCCACTGGTGGATCTGCTCAGATATGGCTTCGTCGCCAAACTGGCTGAGCTTGGGCCGTACGATATTCAAAACAGAGGCTGGAAGATACCACTCGAGGACACGCTGATATGAATCGTCCGAGGTAAATGGGTTCTCTAATTGTGGTACAGAGAGCATGAATCCAGTATCGATGGAGGATGGGGCAGCGAGCCCAGACGGTGGAACCATGATGATAGAAGTAAAAAGTCAGTACGCTTTGTTCTAGTCCGCCAATCGTCCCTGGACTTTGACGTCCTCGAAAATGTGAGCCTCGCCATTTTGTATCTGTTGTTTTCCATCCACTCTTCGTCACCTGAATGCATTGTCGTTGTGTTGCAGATCGCCGAAAATTGCCGGCAGCTCCCCGCCAACCAACCCCGCAAATATACCCCGCAAATCTACCCCACAGGTTTACCCCACAAGTATCAATTGTTACCGAAATACGCCGCCAGTAAATCGCCGTGGCCTTGAACCTCTTAACATATTTAATCACTATATATTGCTGCTCAATGTGTATATCGTTTAAACTAAAGGCGGTAACCTCCCTACATACACTTCCATACCTTTGTCGTCGCATCTCCTCAATATGGCTTCAGTGCCAGCTTCCCGGCTCCCAGCAGGAACATCAGCTGTACCAGTGCCGGTTTGGCAACCTCGGCAGCAACCGTCAAAAATTCCAATAAACAGATATCGAGCTCATATCAACAATAAATTTAACATCCAGCTCTGCGATTCCCACGAGCTACAGAAATGGAGTGTTACCCAGCCGCATGATTTCTGGATTGACCTCTGGTCGTATGTCGGGCTAGTGCCTGATCTTCCTGCTGGAACATCGCTGGCGTACAATCCAGAGATTCCAATAACAGATGTTCCACCGTTTTTCGAGAATGCAACAATCAATTATGCCGAGAATGTCCTTACTCAGCCAGATGTCGAGCCAGAGTCTATTGCACTCATTGGGATTCGCGAAGGAGACAGCCTCGACGGAGAGAAATGGTCATGGGCTACACTGAGAGAGAATGTGCGAAAGGTTAGAAGTAGCTTGATACGGAGCGGAATCAAAGAGGGCGACCGAGTAGCTGCTTTGATATCCACGTCTACCTGGTCGGTTGCTGTGTTTCTAGCTGCCGCCAGTATGGGCGCTGTCTTCACATCAATAGCTCCGGACTTGGGAGAAGAGGTAAATCCCTCCCTAGAGTTGGCCTTAACGAAAAGCTCGTGCTAATTGGAGGCTACGTAGGGTTGCATATCCAGGCTGCGACAGGTGACTCCTTCTATCTTATTTGCCGATAGCCATGTCACGTATAAAGGCAAACAAAAATCCAACGGTGCCAAGATCTCAAATATTGTGGAAAAACTCGCAATAAAAACAGAAGTGGTTCTCATCCCTACCGCAAAGGTCGAACAGACCAATTTTCCAACGCTGTCCGATTTCCTCTCCCGGTCAGCCGTGTCAGACAAGCTTCAATTCTCCCGGGTCTCGTTTTCGGCGCCTCTCTACATCTTGTACTCCAGTGGAACTTCAGGGCCGCCCAAGTGCTTAGTCCACCAACATGGGGTTATTTTGCAGCACAAGAAGGTGGCAAAGTTGCATAACTCTCTCCAGCCAGGAGAGGTTGTGTTTCAATACTCTAGCACGTCGTGGGTCCTTTGGAATATCATGGTTGGACACCTGTCTGCAGGAACTACACTTGTATTATACGACGGATCTCCTACTTGGCCAAATCCACAACAAATGCTGAAAATCGTTGAGCAACATAAAGTTTCCTATTGGGGAGCATCACCTAAATATCTCCAGGCACTGGAATCAACCCGATGTGTACCAAAAGAGCAGTACGACCTTTCGTCATTGAGGATGGTACAATCAGCTGGAGCTCATCTAGCTGCGAAACAATATCTCTGGTTTTACCGTGCTTTCCCTACAGATATTCACCTAACTAGTGTTACCGGCGGAACAGATATCGTAACATCATGGATATGCACAGATCCTGCCGGTCCATTATTTGCAGGAGAAATTCAGCTCATAGCTCTTGGCATCGACATCGACATCGCAGATTCTGTAACTGGAGAGTCAATAAAAAGTACAGGCGAATCTGGCGAGATGATATGTCGAAAGCCTTTTCCATCTATGCCAGTTTTTTTGTGGGGAGACGAAGGCAATGTCAAGTACAAGGAATCATATTTTGACAGATACGACTTCCCATGTTGGACACAGCATGATTGGGCTAGCTTCAACCCGTTAACTGGCGGCGCCACAGTGCATGGTCGGAGGTTTGTCTTCCAATCCAAGTGTTTAACATATTGACCCCGTTGAGGCGCTGACTCCAAATAGTGACGGGGTCCTAAACCCGCAAGGTATTCGATTTGGTTCATCAGAGATCTACTCGATCACAGAAGCACCTCCTTTCATATATACCATCGCAGCAACTCTGTGTATTGGAAGGAAACGGAACGGCAAAGACTCTGACGAGTCTGTATTTCTCTTTGTGGTCATGCAACCTGGTGAAAATCTAACCGACAAGCTGTTGGAACAACTCAAGACTTCTATTCGAACGGGTTTAAGTGCCAGGCATGTCCCTAGATACATCGTACAGGTCGACGAAATCCCAATGACGATGAACGGAAAGAAGATCGAAACTCTTGTGAAACAGATTATCTGCAGCGGCGAAATGCCAAAGACAGTGAGTAGCACGGTTGCCAATCCCGAGTGTCTTGATAAATTCATAAAGTTCTACTCCGTGGAAGAGAGAATGTCGAAGCTGTAACATATGGTGGGATATAGAGGTATAGAACCGATTAGAGAATAGAACGTGTATCTACCTTATCATATGTTTCTCAGGCACGTCGCGCTACTAACTAGCTTTGCCTCAGCCTTTAAACTACTTCTCTTGTGCAGTTTATGGCCATGTCGGATATGTCTGCCGTGCCAACGCTGCGTTTAATAACTTAATAGGCCAACAGGTACATGGGCAAAAGGGCTTATGATTACGAATATATATGCTCCCCCAATACATCCACATGGCTTGAGAGCGGTGTCATCTCAAACCTTCTATTCCCCTCTGTTAAACCTGTCTACCTCACCTCGGTTATATACCTTGACTTGCCTTAGGGCGGGGTCGAGGAGACAAATTCACTCGCCGTTAAGATTGAGCGGGTTGCCCCAGAAGTCACACGGATTGAAGCGCAAGAGGCGCGCGTACCGCCACGAGAAGATTTAGTGCGCGAGGTAGGGCAGTATCCAGGGGAAGGCATGGGTGTGCTCTTTGCGCCCGTCTATATCATATGTCTTATCCTCACACCCTAACAGCAGCGGCATAATCCTATTAAGTCAATCACAGATATCATCAAACCTTACTAACCCTCCAAACAAGCCACACACCGCTGAGGCAAGGGAACTCACAACCACATATCCCCCTTCTTTAGTGCGATCTTCTCCTGCTCGCGATAAACCTCTAACAGCGCCCCCGAATCCAACTCCCGCAGTCGGTAGAACGTCTCCGGCTCGTCGCTTAGGTGCCTCTCTAGCGGCGGCGCGAACGCGCGCATCCTCGCTCGGAACTCCTCCCCGCTGAAGCCGTGCCCCGTCGTCGCCTCGCAGTATGCTTGGAAGGCTGCGAGGCCGTCTTCGAACTCGTGGTGCTGCACGATGTTCGAGGTGAGTATCCCGGGCTGCTCGGCGAAGGCTTCCAGTGCGGGGAAGTAGCTGTTCTCTTCCCAGTCGTGGTGGGCGGCGATAATAGAGCAGATGGCGAGGGAGTAGCGGAGCAGGTCGGCTGCGTCGCGGGAGGGTGGTGTGGTGAAGGAGTGGCGGTAGGCGGAGTTGAGGGCGCGGAGGACGCAGTTGTGGAACTCACCCATTATGGAGGCCATAAACGCGCATTGGTGGGTGGAGGAGGAGGGGTAGGAAGCGCGGCTGGTTGAGGTGAGAAGCGTGAAGGGGGGGTCATCATTGACTACTTTTGGTGATGGTTGAGACGGCGCCATATTGCTATGAGGATGGGTAGGTCTCGTTACCGGTGCATGGGTTGGGCTTATTTATATAGCAGTCTGTGAAAGGAGCGTCAGCTTTGGATTGGGCTTATGTGAGATAGACTAAGCGTAGATGGTTGCATTCGGAATGAGACACCGAAGCATGACGAAGGAACGTTACCAAACATTTCTACTACGGGAATACCAGGGAAACTGCTACTACTGGGTTCAAGAATTAGCAGGGGATGCACTCATAAGGCGAGTCTTGATCACGTCCACCGGGCTGCAGACTGCTGTTGCGACGACGAGCCTAGTCATAAATGAGGCCGTAATTAGCATATAGATGTTGTCAGCCATCGCGGCCTTTCTACTGCATATCGAATTGAACGTGTCGTATGTTACCAATTGCGACGTCGTCATGGGTACTGCACTGTGCAACTCGGCCATATCCCACGTCCATCACAGCGCCCCATAAGGGCAAATACATAACAATCTCGACGGAACTGGGTTCCGGGTGGAACATCTGCGGTCGATCTTGTATAATTTTCCCTTTCCCGGGCATTCTGGTGACTACATATCCCATCTCTCATAATCCCTCTCTATCCTACAGCCGCCTAAACACATAAACCTGTGCCTTCGCCGTCTCGAACTCAGCCGCATACCTCAACCCATCAGTAACCTTAACCACCCTCTCCTCATCCGCAAGCAGCATCTTCCACGCCGGCTTTGCGCCCTCTTCTTCATCCTCTCCTGACGGCTTCTTCCCCAAGAACGCCATATCCAACATATACCTCAGTGGATACGCCTTTTTCCCGTCTGCATCTCTCCCCTCTCCCTCCGCATGGTCAAACACAACCACCAAACTCCCCTTCGGCGCCGCAATCGTCAACTTCAAGAGCAGCGCAACAGTCTTCGCCACGCTCGTCGCAGCCAGATCAGCAACAGTGTAGAATAGCGTAATCAGCGCCGCCTCATCGCCCACCAAGTCTGAAACATCCTCCTGGCTCGCCTCCAAGGCGCTGAACCTGTGCATCTCCGGCTCCATGGCCGATTTCGAGAGGAACGGCGAGCTGTTGGCGATTGCGGATGCGGATGCGTATTTGGAGAGCGTGGGGGGGGAGAGGAGCGCGGAGTAGGAGGTGGAGACCTCGCGGGTCCAGTTTACGGTGTTGGCGAGGTTGAGATCGATGATTTGGCCAGCGTCAGAGTCCGAGTCCCCAGCTTCGAGCTCTGCTTTCGATTTTCCGTGTGCGTCGGGGCGGAAGTGTCGGATTACTGCTCCCAGCGCCAGGACCTCGGCGGGGCCGCCACCAAAACTGACGACTCGCAGCGGTTCCTCGTTATCTTCGTCGTCGTCGTTCTCTTTCTTCCCCTCCTCCTCTTCTTCCTCGTCATCCCCCCCCTTACTCCTTAGTGGCGCAAACAAAGCATCATCCTCAAGCGTCTCCACAACCTTGACCAACAAATTCGCAAACCATACCGCCCTCTCCGCGCCCCACCTCACCACCCACGCCTCCCTCATCTCCGCCTCCTCGAATGCAACCTTCCAATCTCCCTTCGCGATCGCCTCCTCCACACCCACCAACACCTCCTTCATCGCTTCCACCTCCTCGCACTTCGGGAACGCCTTCCTGACCGCATCGAGCAGGAGCTGTTGGTTCGGAGCTTCGAGCGCCTGGTGCTCGTCTCCGGGCGGGATCACGACGGGTTTTGGCGCCGGAGGCGGGCGAGGGATGTGTTTCCCGCCCTTCTTTGTATAACCGGGGCCGGACCAACCGGGGCGCTCGCGGGGTTTGACGGGGACGGGGACAGGGGCGAAGGGGGAGTCGGCGGAGGATGGGGTTTTGGGGTGTTTGGGGAGGGACTTTTGCTGGCGGACGTATTTACTCATCTTGACTGATTGGTGGATGAGTGAGTATGTTTAGTTGTTTGGCCTGTAGTATGCGACGGCGAGGATGGAGGAGGCAGATATCTAACTTATAATTTGGCGCTAGTGGTGGGGGTGGAGAAAATGTGTGTTTATTTTCTGTATTTACAGGGGTATTTTCGGTGACGTCGGATTTGGCATAATTACATAATACAATGCATAATTTAGAGTCACGTGGCATATGCATAAATATTTATATGCTAGTGTCTTGGTACAAAAGCTTGGCTGGTGCCTTGTGGAGTGAAGGGTTCATCCGTATTTATCCGAAAGGTTTTTCCGATTTTTTTTTATACTAACCACTTCTAAGCCGTTACTCCGTTTGGAGCCACAACATCCTAAATTGGTATACGAGATTACGTGGTACATCCCGATTATCCACGAATCCCTACGTATAATATTGTGGCTGAGCAGGCAACTATTGACTGACGGGCGATTTAGCATCTCCGTGAAGCAAATGTGAAACCAACGGCACAGGTTGGGGTTCTCTCATTTAACTCCGTTATTGTCTGAAATACGCGCAACAGCACGCCGTTGTGTGTTTCTGTTTTTGGGTGTTTGCCCTGCTATATATTGACGAATGTGCGTAGATGGCCAAGACAAGATATCAGACACGCTCCAACTAAGGGCTAAGCTTTCCTTCGGTGTGGATTTAGTTCACTTGGTGGCGGTACCCAGCGTCCCGCCTCAGGGACAAAACCCAGACAGCCAACGCCGTCGGGAGTTACACCAGTACCAGTACGTGCACAATGTACGTATGTGCGGAGCACATTCTGCAAATCCTGTGGGGTTCCAACGAATTGGCAACAAGCCGATCTCCCGAGATCCGGAGGCCCAGCCAAATCAATAACTCCTCCCCCATACTAACTGTAAACACGAATTGTGCTGACACCCTAGGACTTATACTTCCATGGCTAGGTTCCCAATCCCCTCCCCCAACCCAATTGCAGGCTGATATCCCATCCCATCCCCCTTGAAACGGAAGGGAAGCCGGCATCCCAGCGCTTGGTGCAATTTGCCTGTGCTTGCTTACCTTAACAAACGCGCACCCCCTCATAAGCGTTCATCTCCCATTCACCTACACCCTCCCTCCCGTTTCTCCCTTCACTGCACCAACACACTCGTTTTTTTTTTTTCCATTTTTCATTTAACTGCGAGCAGTTTCAATCTAGCAGCCATGAAGGGCTCCGTCATTCGCTCCGTGTCTGTGCTCTTTGCTGCGGCGAGTCTCTTCGGCGCTGTCAATGCTACCCTCGATCCGGTGATTATCAAGGTGAGATCGATCCGCGATACTTCTTCCAAAACATCCCAGCTAATCAATCCTTTTATCTATATAGGGCTCGAAATTCTTCTTCAAGACCAACGGCACCCAATTCTTCATCAAGGGCGTCGCCTACCAGCAAGGTGTCGGCGCCGCTGGAGAATCCAGTGGTAGCAGTAGTGATGGTACTATACCTTCCCCGTCCATTGAACGATGGAACAACGTTCAAACAAGACATACTAATTCATCGACAGTCAAATATACCGATCCACTTGCAAGCACAGCTGCCTGCGAGCGTGATGTCCCACTGCTCCAAAAGCTGGGCGCCAATGTGATCCGAACCTACGCTATCGACCCCACCGCCGATCACACAGCCTGCATGAAGCTGCTCGACGACGCCGGCATCTACGTGATCAGCGATCTGGGTCAGCCCAACCTATCCATCAACAGAGAAACCCCAGAATGGAATCTGGATCTCTACGACCGCTACACATCCGTTGTCGACTCACTCTCCAAGTACTCCAATGTAATTGGCTACTTCGCCGGTAACGAGGTGACGAGCAACTCCTCCTATACTCCCGCCTCCGCCTTCGTCAAGGCCGCCATCCGCGACACAAAGGCCTACATCAAGAAGGCAGGCTACAGCACCCCCGTCGGTTACGCCGCTGATGACGATGCCGGAACGCGCGCCAGAGTAGCCGCCTACTTCAACTGCGGTGATGCTGCTGACACCATCGACTTCTGGGGCTACAACATCTACTCCTGGTGCGACCCATCCACCTACGTGACCTCGGGTTACAAGAACCACACCGAGACCTTCGCTTCCTACAACGTCCCCGTCTTCTTCGCCGAGTACGGCTGCAACGAGGGCTCGGCCAGTGGCGACTCCCCGCGCGTCTTCAACGAAGTCGCCGCCCTCTACGGCACCGACATGTCCAAGGTCTTCTCCGGAGGAATCGTTTACGAGTTCTTCCAAGAAACGAACGACTATGGCCTCGTCTCCCTGTCCGGCACCACCGTCACAAAACTAAAGGACTACGACAATTTCTCTACCAAGATCCACGCCGTCACCCCCTCCGCAATCAACTCCGCTAGCTACGCCCCAACCAACACCGCCGGCCAAGCCTGCCCAACCGTCAACGATGACTGGAAAGTCGCCCCCACCGGCCTCCCACCCACCCCCAACAAGTCGGTATGCACATGCATGACCTCCTCCCTAAAGTGCGTCGCGAAGCCCAACCTCCCCGCCGACGACCTCCCCGAGCTCTTCAGCTCCGTGTGCGGCCTCTCCTCCACCGCCTGCTCCGGATTCGCGTCCGACACCGCCAAGGGCGTGTATGGTGCCTATCTCGGGTGCAGTGACCTCGACAAGCTGTCGAATGCGTTCAACGCCTACTACCTTGAACAGGACAGCGCGGATACCGCGTGCGACTTTGGCGGGAGTGCGAGTCTTGTGGCGTCACCTTCGGCGGCGTCGTCCTGTGGGAGTATTATTGCGTCGGCTACGGGTGCCGTCGCGACGGGTACTGCGGATAGCGGATCTGGCAGCGATTCCGGGGATGGAAGTGATGATAAGAGTGCAGCGAGCTCGGTGATTGTTGGGGGATGGGGAATGAGGGCTTGGATAACGGCGATGGTGGTTTCGGTTGCTGGTTTAGTGGTGTTGTAGATTTTGTTAATATAGCGTAAGTTTGAGGGGAGCATTGTAGTTTCGCAGGGAGGTAGGTGAAATTGAGTGTTCCGACGAGGGGTAGTAATTAACTGTTTTCAATGTACTATATCTTAAATGTACGTATGGCCGTTGAGTCTAAATTTCTCCCCTCTGCGTCCATGCGTGTGCCAGTAGGTTGGTTCTCTGTAGCAAGGTTTCTCTTGAAGTCTATGCTTGAACAACAGCCTCCTTATACTCGGAAGTTGTAATAGTAGATATTAATACAACTGTAGAGGGTGGGTAATGTTCATGATTTAATTGGAATAGAAAACAGAAGGTAGGCAGCCTGGAATATTGCATTTCGCTTCCCCCGGCCGCATGGGTTCTGCGGAAACTGACGATTCCAGCTAAAACTTCCACAGCCCAAGAGCTCTATATGGTTTTTCCCTCCTCATCAACATTCCCCTATCACCCCGTATACTCGCACACCACAGATCGAATCCACGAAATCTGAGTATTGGTACATCCCCATGCCTCCCCTCTATAAACACCCATGTCCTGAGAGTCCCCCTGGCAATCGTAGTTGGGAAAAGCGGTGCATTTAATAGACTGAGATCCTTTCAGGCCAGAATCCGATATACCAATTGACCATGAATCCTTAAGATTAACGCAGTCGCCATATGCAGTTGAACCAAAGTTGTTACCCGTGCTACAGCCGCAGTCCCGACATGGGTACGCGTAGACGGCATCACCCAGCACAGGGGCAGGAGCAACATAGGCGGCGACGATAGCTTGAAATAGACGCATGTTGTCGGAATGAGACCTGTGAGAGATTAGTATTCTTTAGTGAAGCTTAATAACTGGCGTAGGGTTGTATACTTTTGTAACTCAGGAACTTTAACGGGTGTCTTTAGTGGATGTAGAGCTCTTTTCCGTAGATGTCTTTTGTAAATACACCGGGTCAAACTCTGAGAGGGAAGCACATATTTATAGCATTTTAAGTTCTGCTATGCCAAGCTGGCTTTCATAATAGAGCCATTCTAGGTAATAGGACGACCGGATAGATAGGCTAGCTGTTGGCAAACAGTCAATTAAAATTAGCATTCTTAGCCTCAGTAGGGAAAATAAGATAGTTTAGATTTATTTGTTAGAGCGTTATCAGCAGGTCATGCATCAATTCTCATCTAATTGATTCGTTCTGACAAAAATCTAATGCATATGCAGCCTGATTATGAAGACGAGGTCACAAGGGATAACACGAATGCTCGTGAACTTTTCAGTGCCTAAGAGCCGTTTCCTTCCGGAGAGATATATCTCCTATGGCAAAGATATTAGGGCTATAGATTTTCGTCGTTCAGTGGTGTTAGTTATCCGCTTATAACATTAAAGCGCTTCATTTTCAGATCATACACGAGATAGGAATGCCCACACTCATCTTAAGTCTCGTTAGATTTTAGAGCCCATTTGGAAGACGTGCATTGTATTAGGTTTTAACAAATGCAAGAGAGCATACTCAAATTTATGAAATGATCTGTCCTGACTCAGGCGAGGATTCAGAGCCTGAGTTATGAGCGACAGCAGATATGAAGTGAAGTCGCTTATACATCGTCTGCACTATCTAGAGCCAATATATTTGATTCACGTGCATGATCCTGCAAATTTGGCCTAGTTTTTGGAGGCATCTCCCTTTTTGCGGGTACATAGATGTGGGAAAATATTCCTTGTGAAATTTCTATATATCGACGGGCTGTAAGTCGTCTGCGTCACTACGACAAGATCACCTTGGCAGAGTATCCTCACAGTCAGAAAAGCTGAGCCTCAATCCCGTCCTCATCACGCTTGCGTAAAAGAAGAGACAAGGACAGAGCCACCGAGTGCCTTGGTCGCGAAGTTGAAAATCGCCCATCGGTAACCCATGAAGAAATGCCAGTCCGTAGTCAACGTGTAGCTGCCACCAAGGTCTTTGAACGTGGTTCCATCAACACTATATGAGAATGTCACACCCTTTGCACTGCTAGACGCAGCCTGCATCGTGCCCCGCAGCCAGATCTTCCCTTTCGCAACCACCGCATTTGCTACTGTAGTCCCATTTGACGTTGTCGCCCAGCCGTTATCCGGGTCCTGGAGTAGCCCTTGAACATGGGAGATTGTATATGTGCTTCCGGCCCGCGAGATGCCAATGAAAGCGGACTGGTCGCGCAAGGCCGCCAGGCCACACTTGTCGCCGTCGGCCATCTTGTTGGTGTTGATGACAATCGTGGCGACGGATAGGGGCCCGTGGACGCGATGAGTGAGAGTGTTGCGCGCTTTGTACAGATCGCTGGTGATGGTTGCGGTGGAGAGTGTGAGGCCATTTTTGACCCTGTATTTGCTTGTGTCTGGGTTATGGTTCCATTCCCAAGGGATGGAAAGGCTAGTACCTGGGAAGGTGTCGGTTCCAATCCATGAGGATGTCGGGCGGGAGGGTAATGGGGCAGGGTACGAGGCACCCCAGGCACCATTGACGGTGGTCAATAGTGGATAGCCATCGGAGCCCCAGGTGATGGGTGCGAGGACGGGCATGCGACCGGCAGGGTATGCCCAGGTGAAGGACATGTAGTACCACGTACCGGCGGCAGTTTCTACCAGACTTCCTTGGTGGGGAGTTCCGCCCCCAGCGACGGGGCCCGCGATGTCTCGGAACAGTTCCTTTACGGTCCACGGTCCCCATGGGCTTGTGGACTTCCAGATAAGCGTCGCTTGCTGGCCTGGGCCAGACTCGAGAACGTAGTATATACCATTTCTCTTGTACATGCGATTGCCTTCAATGAAATCGTAGCCAGGCGGCGTAGAAATTATTTGCTGTGTCTTCGAAAGGCTCAAACCGTTATCCGACAGCAGAGCCATAGAGACGTTACTGCTGCCATATACAACATACATCTTGTCATCGTCATCGATGAAAAGACCGCAGTCATAAAAACACGTGCCAGATATCACCGATGCTTGGGTCCAGGGGCCGTTCGCTTCAGGAGCGGTATAGACATAGGAATTGGCAAAGTCGATGCATCCAATCCAGTACCACAACCCAGTGCTTTTTCGATATCTCAAAGTCGAAGCCCAGGTACCCCCGATATAAGCCGTGCTTCCAATCATGTTATACTTGTCTCCGAAGGCTAAGGTGGGAACCGAGTGCCCGATGAATTCCCAGTTAACAAGGTCATATGACCGAAGGATTGGAGCCCCCGGTGAATAGTGCATGTTGGATGCTGAGAAGTAATAGGCGCCACCTGGACCAAGAAAGACATCGTTGTCGGCAAAGTCTTCATAAACGACAGGATTAGTGAAACTTCCGGACGGCTGCTGAGTTGCCTTTGTACTTGTCGATGTCGCTAGAGTTGAGGTTACAGATTTTGTGGTTAAGCTGGCCGAACTTGCTCCATCCGAGGTGCACGGAAGACATTGAGAATACCAATCATTCGAGAAAGTGCAGCAGGATCCAGAAACACATGTAGTTGCTCCTGTCCATCCAGCTCCGCCACCTAAAAGTGGCATTAGCTTTATTAACTAGAAGGGGAGGTATACTTACATTGGCCATAGGTTGCTGTTTGGGCAAAAACAGCTGGAAGTGCCGCGATGAGGATGGAGGCGATACGTGTCATGGCGGAAATACCCTGACAGGGAGCTTGAAAATGTCCTGATGCTGCTAAAGACCGTGATCTGTTTTGCGAGCCTGGTGTTTATAAGGTTCGTTCAGGGACCTTATATAAGGTTCGTTCAGGGATCTTTATAAGGTTCGATCAGGGGCCTAATCCATCAGGTAATATAACGGCCACCGCCACATAAACTCCGATAGGTATGCCAAAAGATGTTCCTTCCAGTAAGGCCGCCAGAAGAGCCAAGAAAGTAACTAAACATATAAATATACTTGTACTGAGCAGAAATACAGCGGTTAAATGCGGAAATAGCACTAGCAATGCTATAATTTATCGTAAATACTTAACTTAAATAAGTAATACATCAACCCTGTATCTCCTCCTACATACGTTGCCCCCAATCTTTAATTTGCGACCTAGTTAGTGTTGTGATGCGCTTCAATTAAAGCGGGCCACATCTGATAAGACCCCTCGTAAACTAGGTGCTAGGTCGAGGGGAATATGGGGAAAGACTTGCCTTCTACGTTGTAGGTCTCCTCGGTTTTCTCTACGTCAGCAATGGCTTTCTTTTTGCCGTTGTACCAGATTGCTACATTCGCGCCTAGGCTAGAGCGTGGGCAATTGTGCTTTTAACCTGCACCCATAGATCGAGCTTCAATTTCCTAAAATACTACATATTGTTTAGTAGCACTATAAGTGTTCAATTATTAATAGGACTCAAAAAGAATCCATGTTCGACATCGCGTTGACGAAGTATTTATTCAGGGCAAATGTTGGTCGAAATAAGAGTGCGCTATTACCCCTCTGTACAGATTGAGCGACCACGGCAATTGGCCCGGAAAAATTATCCTCCCACATACCTCTCTACACCATGAAACCCCGCATTCAAGGAAGTGATAGCGCAAGAATAGGCTCTTGGCTTATGTTTGTGGGATGGATTATAGATGATCACTTTCTAGGGATGCTTAGGCCTCTCCGTAAGTTGGAACTCCGGTTTCTGCACGGCGCTCCTATTCATGAGTTGTTCTAAGTTTGCTCAGAGCGGATCCGGCTTTCTAATTAGAGCGAGGAGCGAGTGGAGGTGGTTGGTTCAAACTTTGATTCTGCTTCTTTGGAACTTGAAGGGATAAGATTAACGCCAGAAGCTAAGAGCTGCCAAATGATCTCTTTCGGACAAGTTGTGGCGAAATCATACTAGAATGGATCACAATTTATGTATTGGCACTGAACCCCACATGAGTTCTCGGACCACTTTGTGGGGGAGAGGTTGTTGGTTGGGGGAAGGCGGATACGGACCCTGGGATTTAGTGGCCTTTTGGCCTTAAGACAGCCCAGTTTCCCAGGGTGGCCGTCCGGCACTCGTATTTGCCGGTGGTGCAGATCGATCTACTCCCCCCGCCGGAATCCTTCACAGCCTACTTACCGGCGCGCCACATATTCTTGGAGTGGTCTAAGGACGGTCTGGGGATAACCAGCCATTTTGGCCGGTCATGCTGCGGTTAGATAGCCCGTGCGCCAGTCCAAAGACTGTCCTGAATCTAGGACCATAGGTTCAACCTCTTTATACTGTTGAGTTCCTTGAAAAAGTTCCATCGTACGTATACAGTTAATCCTGCCCATGTCGTTTGCGGATCCACTCTGCGCCATCAGCTAGCTCAGCTCGCACAGGTGAATGAAGTTGTCAGCTGCCTGTAATTTAAAGCATGGATCCATAAAGCAATAATCACCAGCTTCTAAGCCAAAATCCTCTCGGCAGACCATATTGTATCTTATGTAGGTGGGTCACTAACTAACCTAAGTTATAGTTACTATATAAATTTTTGGCAGTGAGATCGCGCACTTACTCCGTGTGGCGGACTCGCTTCCTCCGACTGTGAGCGAAGCGAGCAGGCGAATCTGACGAATACAATGGGACGGCAAACATTTATCTTGAAGAGTGCTAAATCTACATTAGGCTCTTTCGTCCCAAGCCCTCTTTGTACTTAGTCAAGCACCGATCCCTACTTTCCCTGTGATCCACTATCCGCTTCGGGTATCCGCTCTTTTTTGCCTCAGCTTCCTTTCCCCTATCATATGGATCATGAATTGCCTTGCCCACGATACCCTTTAGCTCGGGGACCCATCTCTTGATATATTCTCCCTCGGGGTCAAATTTTTCGCTCTGCAAGAGGGGGTTGAAGATTCTAAAATATGGCTGAGGATCAACTCCAGTCGAGGCACTAAATCCCCAGCCACCGTTGTTCGACGCAAAATCTCCGTCGATTAAGTGCTCCATGAAATAACTCTCGCCCATGCGCCAGTCGATAAGTAGATGCTTCGCAAGGAAAGATGCCGCGATCATCCGGCAGCGATTGTGCATCCAGCCACAGCTGTTCAATTGGCGCATGGCGGCATCGACAATTGGGTACCCTGTCCGACCTTCGGACCAGGCTTTGAACTGATCTTGATTGTATTGCCATTCTATGTTAGTGTACTCAAGTTTAAATGGCTTATTCATACTAAGAACCGTTAGGCACATGTCTTAAAATGTGAGAACCACATACCAGATATATGGCCAGTGGGCTAAAACATGCTTGTAGAAGTCTCGCCATGCGATCTCGCTGATCCAGGTCAGAATACCTTCAATCCCACCATCTAGCCTCTTAGTACGGTTGTGATCTCGCGCCATTTTGACCGCAGTTCTTGCACTCAGGGTGCCGCTAGCCAAGTGCACACTTAGCGACGAAGTTGCTTGTTCTGCAGGATAGTTCCTGCGTGCTTGGTACTCTCCAATTCGTTCATCTATAAATTTTATAAGGCGCCCCTGTGCGTCATGCTCTCCTGCTGGCCACATAGAGCAAAACCTCTCTCTTTCTTCGTCACTTAACTTTTTATGCTTGAGTTCGTTGGGTATGGTGCTCTCGAATAGCTTGAGATATTTTTGCCTTGCGTCATTGTGATTCTTGTTCGGTGCTTCAGAAAGATCGAGCAACGGAGGATTCTCATGGATATATGCAACCCAAGCACGATACCATGGAGTGTACACAGAATACTGTGTTCCGGTCCTACTCACAAGGTCTCCAGGCTTCACAACACACGTATCCGACAGAACATCCATTGCAACCCCGATCTCTAGACATTCTCTGATTAGGCTTGCATCTCTTCTCAATTCATCGACTTCATATTCCGCATTGGTGAATAAATGAGCCGACCCCCATTCCCTTACGAGCTCCAATATCCTCCCAGGGATATTCTTTCTTTTCTCTAAAGTCTCCACATAAAGTGGAATGTCCAGCTTTGCTAAATCTTCCCTCAAGACCCTTAACGTCCGTAATATGAAATCGACTCTAGCAGGCGACGTCAGATGTGCCTCGAAATCCTGCGGACTAACGATGTACATGGTGATCAAGGGCACGCCGTTCTCCCTCGCCTTCTCACTTGCAGCATGGAGAGACCTGTTATCTCGCATCCGCAAATCACAGCGGAACCAATGGACCACCGCATCGCTAACTTCGATCTGCTCCCGCTTTGACTTGGTTTCTAACAGTGCGGAATTCAGAACTTCGATTGGGCGAGGAATTTGGCCATTCTTATACGCGAGAGCACGCGCATTAGACATCTCGGTCCCATAAAATGCTCGAAATTTGTCATTTAATCCTGCTTCTTGTGCTTTTGGAAGAGAAGCTGGGTGCGGGTTTATGGAGCCATTGTTGACTTTCGACTTTTTGTAAGATTCAGAAGTAGGAGCAGATTCTGTTGAACATGAGCCTTTCCGTTTGCCGTCAATACCAGGTGATTTTGGCTGCATTTCCAAGATGGTACTCGTGGAAAGAACCTTTGATGTGAGGCTGATAATCTTAGGCCTCGAATTTAGATTTAGTTTCGTTGCTAAACTCATAAGTATGAATTGTACCACAGTGATGAAGAAAGTATAATTGGCGGACATCAGTTTAACAGTTTGGCGGATTGTGGCCTTTGCCAAGTTTATTTTCTACGTCACTTCCTACGTCACTGTTTGAAGTCCATGCTCCAATCTGGACATTGATCGCCTCCTGAGGGTCGTCTACGGCAGAGCCCGCACCTCAAATGAGATTGCTATATTCTCGATGTATCAGGGCTACATAGAACTCGTGAGCTTTCAAGGCCGCATGTCTTATGGAGGTTTTTATGGACTAGGCCAGGATCATCAACGGTTTTCCTCTCTCTGTCGCTAGCCACAACAGGTACCCGCACCCGCAATTTAAGCTTCAGTTTAGATCGCAACTTAAAAAAGAGAAGTAGCTTATCTATCTTGTGACATCGTAGATCCCGCATATTCCTCCTCTACCTTCTCATCCTTATTCTTTGCCTTCCTACTTAAATAGCTTAAAACCTTGCCCTTAGTTGGGTAGGTAACTACCAGCAAGTACCCACCGTTATATGTATTTTTGCTATTTTTGTCGTCCTTTCTTTCTAGCAAGCCCACCCCCATTCCACGTCCAGCGTCGCAGCTAATACCACCTTCACTATGCTATCCAGCGAAAGTAAAGATAGTCAAGTCGCCAACAAGCGGGCCCTGTGCTCAAGTTAGTACCAGCCTCGAGCTCCTACGAACAGCTTGAACAAACCATATAAACCAAACTCCTATGCGTAATCCTCCACCCCCCATTCCCCTGCTTCTTCCAAACATCCTGATACTGCCCAAACGCCGTCGCCGTCTTCCCCTCAAACTCGCCCCTCCCGAAATGCGTCGCCGTATAGTACGTCACCGAAAACGCCTCATCGTGCGACAGCACATCAATCAACTGGGTCCCGAAGGAATGCTGTGTCGTCACGGGCTTCAGACTAGTTTCTAGGACCGATTGGATTGTTGAGAGCGGGGTTAGGACGTTTAGCGGGGCGCTGTAGTTTGCGACTGCGGAGGAGGCGAAGATGAGAGAGAGAGAGTCGAAGTTCTTGCCGTCGATGGCGAGGGGGTAGAGGGAAAGAGTGGCGCGGATGGCTTCTATGTTATGAGGGTCGGCTTTGAATTTTTGATTAGAAATCAGAGTGGGGAGGTCGAAGAAGGGAATGGCGTCGTTGCCGGTGAGAGAGGGTCTGGTGGGGGAGGCGGCGGTAGCATGGGTTAGAGCTGCGAGGGCGAGGGCGGCAAAGGTGGCAGAGAAGAAATGCATGGTGGCGGCGGGAATAAAAACGAATGAGGCGGGGAAAGTGGGTGGGATGGAGGAGGGATATGTAGATGGATGCAAGTGCCAATCCGGAGCTATCCATCGATTATGGGGTTCGCAGCTCTTTTAAAGTAAATCACGATGTCTGCCAACCTCGCTTGCGTTCAAAATTTGAAGTGCATCTTTGGCTGCAGATTGACTAGGATGCGATTGGAGCGCGTCCCTGAACGACCTGTCCGAGCATGGGATCCCCCCAGAATATCCCTCAATTTCTACATCCTCACTATCAATTGAGCGACATGGATATTAATTAATCCAACACCTTTAGTCATGTCCCCATACTTCTGAGCGTGGACAGACTTTGCACCTCTGGCTCGATTATATAACGATTGTAAACAAGATATTGACTCCTAATCACCGAGCTTTGTGGCCACCCATTGGCCTAATAAGTTCCGTGTGCTCCTCACAATCTCTAAGTAAATGACACAACAACCACGACTTTCCGTACTCAAGATCTCATATCTCTTTTATAGTCACCGTAATCACCACCAGATCTAATGGACTCTATGCGCTACCCTTAAACGCCGAGGAACGGTCGTGCGCAACCCCTTCCTCAAACCTCAAAGCGAGAATACAACGTCAGTGACCCACGGAAGAGTCAAGTGCGCCGGACACCATACATGAAATAATCAGTGGTAGCATCTAATCGTAACCGTACACCAGCTACCATAAAATCCAACACCATCTAGGTATGTTCTACCACACACACACATCCACAACTCCCACCCATCTAAACCTCTCTACTCCTTCCCCCCTCCCCCACAACCGTCTCCACCATCTCAATCCCACTCAAACTCGGATACCTCCGACTGAAATCTCTAATATACTCGTCCTTCTCCCTCTGACTCATATCAACCTTCATCTCCACCTTCCCCAGGGGCGGCTGCCCCTTCTCTGGCGACGCCGGCGCGGCATAGCCCCCCCTCCCACTCCCACCAGTGTGCAAATGCACCGGTTTCGGAGGGGCGTTAGGCTTCCCCCCCCTCGCAGCCAAAGGCGCACTACCTACGGGCCTCCGCGCAATCGGCTGAGGAGCTGCAGCAGGTCCGCGCTCGCGCTCACGCTCGCGCTGCGAAGATGACGACGCCTCGACCTGCCCCGCGTCTTCATCAGTAAAGTGGCCATACCCATGTGCCGTGCGCGCCGGTTCGGGGCGCGCATTCTCATCGAGCAGGGTCTTCACCTTATTCTGGATGGTAGCCGCGCGAGTCACCCCGCCGATGCTACGGGGCGGGGGTCCAGTGGCGGAAGGATCGCGGTGAGCGACGCGCTGGCGGTACTCAGCCGCTGCCTGTTCGACGCGGCGCTCTTCGGCAGCGAGGCGGAGGCGCTCTGCTTCGCGGCGCTGTTCACCGGTTAGGGCGGCGTCATCGGGGCGGCCATCGTCGCTGCGGTCGTCTGTTGCTTCGGAGCCGGCGATGGGGGTGAGGTAACGGGCATCGAGGTCGTGGTCGGGGGATGGGGAGCGGGATTTTGGCGGGGCGGAGGCGTTGCTCTCGAAGCGCTTGAATGCGTCGCCGAACTTGCCGGCGAAGAGGTTCTTGGTGCCGGCGAGGGTCATGGAGGGGAGGGAGGCGCGCTTGGGCTTGTTGCTGGAGATGCTGCTGCGGGATTTGTGGCCGCGCGAGGACGAGTCTTGGTCTTCCATTTGGCGGAGGAATTCGACGTTGGACTCAATGTTGGGGTCGTCGTCGGGGAAGGTGGGTTCGTTTTTGGGCGAGGTGCGTGGTGCGGGCGCGTCCATGGTTTTGCCGTGGGGAAGCGCTTTGCCGAGGAAGTTGGACTTGGGTTGCGATTGTTCGCGGTCACGGAGGAATTCCATGTGCGATTCTAGGTATGCGCTGGATGGTCGAGGACGGGTATCTTTGGGGAGATTTCGCGGGATTGGGTCGAGGCCATCGTTGCTGGGGCGAACTGTTTCGAGGGAGGGCCTAGAAGAAACGGGCCGCTTGTCTTCGGCATCCTTTAGTTCAGAAGACCGGCTTCTCGATGCTGCTGTTGGTTGAGGAGACTCTGATAGGAGTCCCCGATTGGGTGTCTCCAATTCCATAGACGCACGGTTGCGTGGGAGGCTCACTGATCTATGCTGATCGGATGGCGGGAAGCGGTGTATAGGCGCTGGTTTATATTGTGATTTCTGTTGGGAATCTGTCGCGGCTATGTTGGGGGATGTCATGGTGCCTTCCGACACATATGACGACTTGGGTTTGTACGTGGTCGGCACTTTTTCCGCTGACGGCGGGGATATCGTTGCCTGTAATTCAGGCGTGTTAAATATAATCTGCTGCGCTTTGCTCATCTGGCTGGTCGATGGCCTAGCTTGAGAGGATGGCCCCGCTCCAGTACGTGGCGCCGAAGTAGCAAATGCATTATCGGCTAGCTTCTCCGTCACTCTCTGGTTCAGGTCCTTTGGCTTTGAGGCTATTGTTGGCGAAGTGCTGTCAAATTCGAACTTGGATCCCTTCTCATGTAGAAGAGAGAATTGGTCTAAGCTCGGGAACTTTGAGGAGAGCTCGTCGGTTGGGGGAGCGGACTTTGCATCCAGAGCAGCAAATGGGTCGCCGCCCGTCACGCGCATAGGAGACGGAGATGGCTTTGAGGCCTGAGGAGTCGTAGTTGGCCGCCCTCGGCGCATTGGTACCACTTCCGGAACGACAGGCTTTTGCTGGCTTGGTGGTGAGAAGGCAGCGCCTACGGCAGGAGACGCATGTGTGCGCGGGTTGGGTAATGACTGGTTTCGTTTTGTTTGTAACTCGGTTCTCCCAGCGTATATCTGCATGGGTTAATATTCGCCTCGAGAATGGGAAGTATGTGTATCTTACATTGTCTATGGGTACTTCAATGCCCTGCAAATGGCATGCCTCGCGGAGTACTATATATACATTTGGCCGCTCATCTGGGTCCTCACGAAGCATTGTCGCTGGATTTCATTAGCATCTCCATTTTCAATTCTTGTGATAAGGCATACCGATCAGTAACTTTAACCTGTCTGAAAAGACAGGGAAGGCAGGAAACTTGAAACTAGCATTAAGGATTGCAAGTTGCCCTTTCTCTTCGAAAGGAGTAGTATAGAAGCACAGCTTATATAATAACACGCCAAGAGCCCAAATATCGGACTTCTCATCAATAGGCAGTTTGCGATATACATCAACCATCTCCGGACTCCTGTACTGTAAAGTGGTATGTTTCTGTACATCTTCTTCGATAAGTCGGCATTCCGCGGTCGTGGTCGCGGCCGCCCTCGGCGGCGCCGTTGAGCCAAAGTCGCACAGCTTGTACCGTCTCCCGCTAGATGTTTTCGATATGAGCACATTCTCAACCTTGAGATCGCGATGCAATAGCGGCGGCTTGAGGTAGTGCATGCAGGCCACACCCTCCGTGACGTCCGAGAATATCTGCAATATCTCCGGCTCCGTGAGCCGATTCTGTAGTCGTGTATTCATAAAATCGATCAGTCCGCCGCCATTGCAAAACTCCATGAGCAGAAAGACCTCGTATCCGCCGCCCTTGAGTTGCGAAGCGTGAGAGTCGTAGTATTTGACGATGGGGCGGTGGCCCTTGAGCTTCTTCATTGTCTCGACCTCCGTCCGCATGTTCGCCAAAGAGTCCTTGTCTGGCACCGCAACGCGCTTGAGAATAGCAATGTCGGTGCCATCCTTGGGCTCCGGCATCTTGACCAGGTAGACATGGGCGAAACCGCCCTCGGAGAAGTATTTCTGGATGACGACTTTGTGGCCCCCCACAGTGATCTTTGTGCCCGGAGAGAATGTCCCTTGGGGAATGGCTGGCGCATGTGGTGGGTGAGCCCCATATGGGGCAGGCCTTGCCCCAGCTGCCATCGGTATGGAAGGGCTATATGACATGTTGTCGGAGTCGAGATAAGTCGGATGGTGGGTTCAGCACTGGGTAAGGACAGCTGTAGGCTCAGGTCACCGCATTGAGTGTCGCTGGGTTCGTGGGGGGGTCGTATGATCCAACAACCATGCGTGGCTACACCTTATATACACAACGGGGGGGAGAAATGACTATTTATGAACGAATTGAATGCGCTGGGAGAATTGGAGGTGGTAGCTGACTTTCGAACAGTAGAAGCTTGGTGTTGTTCTCACCCATGTTCGTCGACTGCCTTGGATGGCCGTGCGAGAGATGCTGCGGCCTACCACCAGTAAGGCTAGGCGGTGAACGGTTCTGCCACCCCGGCTCCTTCCCGTGGTCCCATCGTCAGAGGCGGCCAATGAGAATAATGGGAATATCGGAATTTCGTTATTTTTGAATTACTGCCTTGTCGGCCAAAAACTTGACCTGCAAGGGCGTACGTGGTCTGTAAATAGAATATTGTATATCTGTCTTTGGGCGGGGAATACATCTCAGACAAACAATATGCGACGCGATTTTTATTGAGAAATTTCGTCGTTGGCAGCTCCTGGTTTTGTGCCTCCTGACTTTGTCCCTCCTGACTCAGAAGGTTAAACGTTGTGGGTGAGTACAGTGAGTGAGTTACTGCATGCATGAAGAGTCTCGGGCAATAGCAAAGTGACAGATACTATCGTGTGTATTTACATGCATATAGACAGTCAGGCAGACAGACAGACAGACAGATGGCGGGTAGAGGGACAGGACAGTTGATGGACCAGAGCATACAGCGCCGGCTTATTGAAACGGTTATTAATGACCCGTATCTGTATCTGTACCGTATCCCGTACTCAATTCAAAATTAGTGTACTGTAGATCCTCAAAGAGATAATAAACAAAGCGAAGTTATCTTTCCGCAAAATCTTCATAGATGCCGCCTCGTACGATCGCGGTTGATCGCGTATGTTACGCCTAGAACGCGTATGATCGCGTGTAAGAAGTCACTAAACTGAATGTCTGTACCAAAAAAATACCAAAAAATACCAAAAAAAAGTTGAGGCGGCTGTGACGACAGGGATGTGGCTGCACGCTAGGTAAGCGAGGCCGCAGATGAAATTTGCGAAATCTGCGGGTGATCAGGTATATAATCATGGTAGGAGATCCCTTTAATCCCGCCGACCGCCCGCCAATTTTCAACGAAGCGAACGGCAATCGCGACACACAGACCATCACGTGTATATGTAGCACGTGATACACACTGCCTACTCTCACATACTCTCCTTACAACCAACCACACCATACATACCTTACAACCCCTTCGCCGAAAAATAACAGAAGGGTATTTGCCGCCCATCCGCCTCTCCGACACCGACTCCGACACCGACACCGACTCAGGCTCGATCAACGAACCCTGCTAATCACGTGTGCTCTTGTAACCCAGTCTCACTTTAAGCTCATTCTTCATCAACATCACCATCACCATCACCACTACAAGAACATAAATGGCGCAATTATTGTAAAGAGGCTTCTCTTTTCCAAAGAACACAGCAGGCCCTCTCTGACCGCAAGGCCAGAGTCGATCTGAGGCGTTAACCTGAAAATGGCTTCAAGGTGAGTTTCATCGTCCCGTCGCCACTCAGATCTCTCATACTGACAATATCTACAGATTGGATCGATTAGTAACGTAAGCTTACCCAGTAACCCACTCTCATGAAGGGGACCTCACTTCCCTCCGTATATACTAATACCATATAGGCTACTGGAAACAGGAAGCACCCCCTTGATCAGAAACACCGCAGCCCAGCAACTCGCAGATGTCCAGAAGGCTCACCCCGATGACCTCTTCAGCTTACTGTCGAGAGTCGTCCCGTACCTGCACCACAGGACATGGGAGACCCGAGTCGCGGCTGCCAAAGCTCTAGGCGGCATCGTCGAGAATGCCGAGAAGTATGATCCCAACGAGGATGAGGCCAAGGAGGACCCCATGGCTATCGAGGACGAATCCTCATCCCTCATCAAAACCGAGGATAAGAGCGAGAACAGTCTCGCCAATATCGACGGATTCCGCTTGGCCCTCGAGAACCTTGACATTTCTCAAGTGCTGAAATATGGCAAGGAGCTCGCTCGGGGGACGGGCAGGGAGTACGAGTTTGCCCTGGCACGTCTGGATCCCTCTGAACGCCTAGTTCACAAGAAGAAGACTCTGCCAACTCGGCTTGGTCTGAGGGGTAAATTCCACGAGGAAGACCTCTGTGTGGACATCGACATCATTCCCGTCCCGACTACCACCTCGCCCCCGCCCAATGACCACGCAAATGGCAACTCTGGATCACATGATGATTCCAAGTGCTCCGAGACCAGTTCCAACGCCAATGGCGATAGTGGCCTCAGCGCACGCCAGCTCAATGTGCTGAAACGTAAACGTAAGCGTGAAGCCCTCCAAGCGGGAAGCAAGAACCGTCTTGTGGATCTGTCAGGAAAGAAGCCGAGCATTTCCACTGAGGATACCCCCCTGCCCGACGAGTCCAATGGAGAGGAAGAGTCGAACGGCAAAGTCAAGGACTACTTCTCGCTCGACAGACCTGCCGAGGTGGAGGAAGACACCAAGGTCGTCTCAGAGTTCAAGGGCCCAATTGTCCCCGTCAAGTCCGAGATCCAACAGGACGAAGAGTCTGCCGGCGCGGAATGGCCTTTTGAAAGACTGTGCGAGCTTCTCATGGTCAACCTATTCGACTCCTGCTGGGAGGTCCGACACGGAGCATCTCTTGGTCTCCGTGAAATCATCCGCGTCCACGGACACGGCGCCGGCCGAGCCCGTGGCAAGTCGCGCACTGAAAACGACCGCCTTAACAGACAATGGCTCGACGATTTGGCGTGCAGGCTTTGCTGCGTGCTCACGCTTGACAGATTCGGAGACTACGTGTCGGACAATGTTGTGGCGCCCATTCGGGAGTCGATCGGCCAGACTCTTGGTGCGCTCCTCTCGCATCTCCCGTCGCTGAGCGTCTACGCTGTATTCCGCATTCTCCTACAGATGGTGATGCAGGATGAACTTGGACTGGACCGCCCTGCTTGGGCTGTCTGCCACGGCGGTATGATTGGACTCCGCTACCTCGTCGCGGTCCGCAACGATCTTCTCCTTAAGGACGGCGGGCTCATCGACGGAGTCATCCGGGCCGTTATGAAAGGCCTCGGCGATGCCGACGATGATGTGCGATCTGTTAGCGCGGCAACCCTTATCCCAATCGCGCAGGATTTCGTCAACCTCCGTCCCGAGAAGCTGAAGGATCTGATCGAGATCGTCTGGATGTGTTTGATGGACTTGGGAGATGATCTGAGCGCCAGCACCGGCCAGATCATGGACCTTTTGGCCAAGCTCTGCAGTTACCCAGAGGTCCTTGAGGCAATGAAGGTCAATGCCTTGGAAGACCCGGACCAGTCTTTCGCCGAGCTTGTGCCTAGGTTGTACCCGTTCCTGCGACACACCATTACATCAGTTCGCTCGGCTGTTCTTCGAGCCTTACTCACCTTTGTCCACATCGAAGGCGAAGGCACACGTGGGTGGCTCAACGGCCGTACCCTTCGTCTTGTCTATCAAAATATCCTAGTCGAGCGCAACGAAGATACGCTCCGACTCTCTCTGCAGGTATGGACGGCACTAGTCACCTACATGGCGAAACAAGATGTAGCCACTCTCGCTGCCGAGTTCGCTCCACATGTCGAGCCCTTGTTGCAGCTCTCGCTCCACCCCATCGGGGTCTCGAGACATCCTCTGCCCATGAACCCGACGCTGTTTATGCGTCCATCAGGATCGAGCTACAGCATGCCTGCTCATCTCGCACGTCAACTGTCGCCTACCTCGAGCACTCAAGAACCCTCCGCCAAGCGCCGCAGGAGATCTGCCAAGCAAGTTGAGGCAGCTCCTTCGTCATCTCACGACGTGGATGGCCACATGATGCAAGGCGATGTCGATCTCGTGGGTATGGACATTTTGATCCGCTCAAGAATCTCAGCAGCCAAGGCAATGGGACTCCTGCTGTCTCTCCTCCCTGTCAGCGACTTAGGCGCCTACGACTCTGCAATCCTCCAAGGTCTCTCATCCGCGTTCGCCTCGACGCAACTCGCATCCGCAGCAATCATCGACGAGTACGCGAAGAACTCCGAGACCAAAGATACCGTGTCCCGCTTCAAGGAGCCCCTCCAAGCGATCATTGAAAACGAGAGACCCGCCCACTACCGCGACCTGGTCAGCTTCATCCAGCTCGTCCGCGCGCAGTGCGCTGCACTGCTCAACACATTCCGCGACATTGGCAAAGCATCTCAAAGCAGGCTCCCCACGCTCGCTGTGGTGTGCCAGGGCGAGGCTGAGGCCGGGCCAGATGCCTTTTCCATCGCCAATGCGGATAAGTGCGTCAATGAGGATTTCGAGAGGCTGAGGAAGTCGCTTTCGGGAGCACAGAAGTTGATTGCCAAGGATGCTCTCAACGAGGCGAGGGAGAATGCTGTGACGGCCATTGAGAACTCAAAGGCGATGAAGCTGCATCGCGATATTCGCGTCAAGTCTGCGGCGGCTGGTGCGCTAGTGTCGATGGGCGCGGCGCCGAAGAAGCCGTCTAACACGATTAAGGCTCTCATGGACAGCATCAAGAAGGAGGATAACCTCCAGCTGCAGCGCCGCTCTGCTCTATCCGTCGCGCAACTCGTCCAGCTATTCGCGCTATCCGGCCGCCGCGGACCCGCGGACAAGATCGTCTCCAACCTTGCCAAGTACTGCTGCATCGACACAGCCGAGACACCCGAGTTCACGCCCAACGCCGAGTTGCGCACCGCCATCTTGTCACTCCGAAAGGAAGAGGATAGGAAAGATCACGTCGACGCCGCTAAGTTTGCGCGCGAGGCGAAGGAGGCGCGTATTATGCGTCGCGGCGCCAAGGAGGCTTTGGAGCAACTGTCTGATATCTTTGGCGCCGAGCTGCTGGAGCAGGTGCCGACCCTCAAGGGCGTTATGAATGATGCCCTGACGCAGGTCTTTGTGGGTGATTTGCCCGAGGAGGCGAAGGATCCCGAGAAGCCGCTTGGCCAGGATGTTATTGATGGGATGTCCGTGCTTCGCGCGCTTACGCCGACGTTGCACAAGGACCTGCATCCGTTCGTCATGGGTCTGCTTCCTATGGTTGTTAAGGCGCTCCATTCTGAGCTGTCTGTCTTCCGGTATATGGCTGCCAAGTGCCTTGCCACGGTTTGCAGTGTTATCACTATTGAGGCCATGACAATGTTGGTTGAGAAGGTACTGCCCTCGATCAGCAATCCTCTGGATCTGAACTTCAGACAGGGTGCCACGGAGTGCATCTACCATCTTATCCACGTCATGGGCGACAATATCCTACCTTACGTTATTTTCCTTATCGTGCCTGTTCTTGGTCGCATGAGCGATTCTGATAACGACGTCCGTCTGATCGCAACCACCACGTTTGCCACCCTCGTCAAGCTTGTGCCTCTCGAGGCTGGTATCCCCGATCCCCCAGGACTATCAGAGGAACTTCTCAAGGGCCGCGACCGCGAGCGTACATTCATTGCACAGCTTCTCGACCCCCACAAGGTGGAGCCTTTCGTTATTCCGGTCGCCATCAAAGCCGAGCTCCGCTCGTACCAGCAAGAGGGTGTCAACTGGCTCAACTTCCTCAACAAGTACCATCTGCACGGCATTCTTTGCGACGACATGGGTCTCGGAAAGACGCTGCAGACACTCTGTATTGTGGCTAGTGACCATCATTTGCGCGCGGAAGAATTTAAGAAGACGGGTGCCTTGGAGCTTCGCAAGATGCCCACGCTTATTGTCTGCCCACCGACACTCTCCGGCCATTGGCAGCAGGAAATTAGGACGTACGCACCATTCCTGACATGCACGGCATACGTTGGCCCACCCAATGAGCGCAGCAAGGTGCGCGATCAGCTCGACAAGACGGACGTCGTGATTACCTCTTACGATATCTGCCGTAACGACGCAGATGTGCTCGCGCCTATCAACTGGAACTACCTCGTGCTAGACGAGGGTCACTTGATTAAGAACCCACGCGCCAAGGTTACCATGGCCGTCAAGCGCCTGCTATCCAACCACAGGCTCATCCTCTCCGGTACGCCGATCCAGAATAACGTGCTGGAGTTGTGGTCGCTCTTCGACTTCCTGATGCCCGGCTTCCTCGGTGCCGAGAAGGTCTTCCTCGACCGCTTCGCCAAACCCATCGCCGCATCGCGCTTCGGCAAGCCCTCCTCCAAGGAGCAAGAAGCCGGTGCCCTCGCCATCGAAGCGCTACACAAGCAAGTCCTTCCCTTCCTTCTGCGCCGCCTCAAGGAAGAGGTCCTCGACGACCTTCCCCCCAAGATCCTGCAGAACTACTACTGCGACCTGTCCCCCCTCCAAAAGAAGCTCTTCGAGGATTACACCAAGAAGAACGGCAAGACCATTGCCGAGAAGGTATCGGCTGGCGACAAGGAGTCCAAGCAGCATATCTTCCAGGCCCTGCAGTACATGCGCAAGCTGTGCAACTCTCCCGCCTTAGTCATGAAGGAGGGTCACAAGCAGTACGCTGACACGCAAGCTTACCTCGCTAAGAACAACACATCGCTGTCTGATCCCGTGCACGCACCCAAGCTCACCGCCCTCCGCGACCTTCTCGTCGACTGCGGCATCGGTCGCGAACCCGCCGCCGGAGAACTTGCCGGTGCCGCGGCAGTGTCGCCTCATCGCGCGCTGATCTTCTGTCAGATGAAGGAGATGCTCGAGATGGTGCAGAGCGAGGTATTGCGCAAGATGCTTCCTGGCGTGACATCCCTCCGTCTAGACGGTGGGGTGGAGGCCAACAAGCGCCAGGATATTGTGAACCAGTTCAACAGCGATCCGTCGATCGATGTGCTACTCTTGACCACGTCGGTGGGTGGCCTGGGCCTGAATTTGACAGGTGCCGATACGGTTATCTTCGTGGAGCATGATTGGAATCCGCAGAAGGATTTGCAGGCCATGGATCGTGCGCATCGCATTGGCCAGAAGAAGGTGGTTAATGTGTATCGGTTGATTACGCGTGGGACGCTTGAGGAAAAGATCATGTCGTATGTATCCCTTAATACCCTCTGTGAAATAAGAATACTAACGTTTCGTCTGCAGTCTCCAACGCTTCAAGATCGACGTTGCCTCTACGGTCGTCAATCAGCAGAACGCCGGACTGGCTACCATGGAAACAGATCAGATCCTCGACCTCTTCCAGCTCTCCGACGAGGTACCTGGGCTCGCTCCTCCTGCAGGCGCTGATGGGAAGGAAGGCGAAGAGGACGCTGTGGATGCGACGGGCGAGGTTAGAGAGAAGGGGAAGAAGGGGTATCTGGATGATATTGGCGAGTTGTGGGATGAGGGACAGTATGAGGAGGCGTTTAATCTGGATGGGTTCTTGGGGACGATGAATGCGGGTTAGTATGGCGGGGTGGTATGGGCGTTTGGGATGTGCTTTGGCGTGGCGTATGGTGGGTGGTTAGAGGGGGGAGGGGATAGATGTATTATAGTTTGACCTGTATTTGTACTTTAGTCACGAAAACGGAAGTCCCGATAATAAAGAGGGAAGACGGCCTGCGAAAGCGTCCTCAATTATGAAGCCTCAGCTACTCTATATACAGTCCCTCATCAGAGGTTTGGGTGGCACAAGAACCCACAGCACACACCTACCTCTTCTTCCCCTTCTTCGCATTCCTCCTCCTATCCAACTCCAACCTCACAAACAGCTGCATTACAATCCCCAACTCACACTCGATCCCCCCGCCCCTAACAACCTGAAGCACCATATCGGCACCAAACGTCCCCAACATCCCATACCTCGCTAGAGTCATATCCTCCTCCGGGATTCCAAACAGCGATCCAATAATCGAGCAAGTCAAATTCTTCGTCTGCTTCGGCCACCATCTGACACCGCGCTGCACAGCTGGTAAGCCCGGGACGGATTCCACGTACAGGACCGCGTAGTTGTCGCTAAAGGGGTGCCATATTGCGTTCGGGCCGGCGGGCTCGCGCGTGCATACCGCGGCTTCCGGGATGACGTGGGGGTGCATCCGGGCTACGGCGACGGGGAAGGGGTCGTCGAGGTCGAAGAGCTGGATTGCGGGGTCGGCGGTGGGGCGGGGGTCAACTTCGATGCGGTAGAGGGGGGTGGGGTCGGCGGTGAGGTGGATGGAGTAGCTGGTGGGTGCGGTGAGGGTAAAGGGGGAGGTGCGTGTGGCTTGGAAGTAATCGTGTTGTTTGTCGGCGAGGGATATGGTCTGGACGGGGCCAGCCATGTTGCGCTTGGGGAGGCGGATGATGGGCTGGGGGACGTAGGAGGGGGAGGGCTCGGCGGGGGGGGCGGTCGAGGTGGAGGGGGCGAGGGAGGTGGAGGAGGAGGCGGATGGGGGTGGCGGGACGCCGTAGGGCGAGTAGCCTGGTAATTCGGACATTGGAAGGTTTGATGCTAGGGATTCGAGGTATGCGGCGATTACAATGTTCGAAAACGGCAAATGCGAGTATTTATGTGGTCTCGCGGATCCAGCGACTACACTGCCTGTCCAGCTCGGTTGGACGTACAGTACTGTACAGCCTTGTCTATGCCCTACGGCTTATCCTCGTCTGTGCCCTATACTTTACTGGCCCTAATCCTAGGATGCCTTGTCCAACAAACTGACAGCTAGGGGATGCGGGGAGGTGGAGAGGTGGGGTCAATGTCTATTTATAAGGCTTATGTAATCACCATATACTCTCGGAGGAGGATATTGTAACATCGCTCACACCTTCTCTGAGGCAGACACAGCATATTCTTAAATCAAGTCGCTCATATCACAAACACAGCATCCCAAAGTGTCATATTTTAAGGGTTTCTCAATTGAATTACCAATACCAATACCACTACCTACATCGACCTGCGCATCCACCTGCTCCCGCGAACTACCCTACCTCCCCTAGTAGCCGCAGGCAATCCACCACCCAGGCATCATTTCGCCTTCCTAAAACCACCCAGTGATCCCCCCCGCTGCACAGCAGCGAGCCATATCCATAAACTTAAAACATCCCCGCGCATCCACGGAAAACCCGCGGCGCAAGCGCCGCGTCCCAGGGGCCTCCCGGCGACGACCAGCGTCCGATGCTCTTCTGTTCCATTGAAAATTCCCTTCCAATTCGTTCCGTTTCGCTCCTTCTCGCACTCCCAGCCATCCCTCTCCACATCGCGCGGAAGAGCACCGAGAGAACGATGCCATGCAAAGCAGACGTGAGCTCCCCGCGTGAGGAAGTGGGGGGAAGATTGGTACAGTACCACAAAAGCCAGGGGGGATAAGGTAGGTCCGATGGTCCAAGCAGCACCAGGCTACCAGCAACCACGCGTCCTCTTTTCCTCCCTCTGTCCCGCACCCATTACGGCCGTCTATCTGCACGCAGAATAGAGAGGGCGGCGCCGGTTGCGGTGAGGAGGGGGGGAGAGCGCGCGGATACCATCGCAGGAATCGATCCGCGCCGCTACCGACAACGCGCCACGGGGCTGTATGCCCCCGTCTGCTAGAGAACGGGGACAAGGACAGGGGCCGTGGGCTGGTGCGTTGCGGAGCGGCGCGGTGGTCGATCTCTACCTTTTTGTATTGTCGGTTGTTGGGGATCCCTCCCTTTGTGTGTGTATGTTTGTGCGAAGACAGGCCGGGTCGCAGGAAGTCTGTATTCCTTTGCGGTTCCGGAAAGCCTGGGGAGAGTCGTGTTCGCGAACGAGAAACCGGGGGGAAGCCAGAAGAAGAAGTGAAAGTCTGTTTCCCAGAAACGTGTACTGTTTGTTCCGGCCATTGTTGTAAAAAAAAAATGTTGTTCCTGCGCATTGCTGCGTTGTACCTCCTCTCTTATAATGCACGCTTCGACATGATATCCAAAAAAAACAAACCCAAAAAAAAAAAAAAAAGGCAAGTAACAATCGACGAGTATAACAATCCTCCCAGTGTCCTGCCGGTAGATGCATATGATAAATGGTCCAAGGGAAGTATAGTTGTGAGGCCGAGCTCGCGGTTAGTTTGTTGGAACTCCTCAAGACGGGGAAGGTCGCAGCTGTGGTCGCTACTCCAACGCCAAAATCCGAGAAATGTAAACCCGCTGCGCTAAATATGGCCGAGATTGTTAAAAAGAAAATGAAGAGCAAAAAAAACAAAGGTTATTAGGTATGTTTGTAAAAGATGACTGTCGTTTGCTGAGTGGTGTGCTGTAGTCCGCTTTCGCAACGTAGAAGAAGTTTAAAAATGCCGCCCGGTGTTCGTATATCAATAACAAAAATGCCGCTAAAGCTCGTTCGACTGTCGTGAATCTCGTGGGTGCCCGGTTTGCAACTGTTCTGCTAACTAATAGTAGTAGTGACCCGGCGAAGGGGTAGCATGTGTGTTCGCGTACATCTCGGGCTTTGGTTGTCACATCGACATGGCGTACTCCTGGTATCGATCCCATCCGTTGCCGAAGCTGTTGAAGCCGACACTGACGCCGCAGGGCTGCGGCGCAAGCATGCTCGGTAACGGCAGGTGCGGGATGGGCGAGCTGACGGGCGGTTGAGGAAAGTACATCCCTGACGTCGTCGTGTAGGGCTGGCTGAAGGAAGGCGCAGGCGACGGCAGCTGGAAGTTCTCGGCCATGCTCATGCTCGCCCACAGCGTGTTGCTGTCGACAGATGAGGTTGTGCTTGGGCTAGATGGGAGCATCCTCCAGACATCCGTTGGCGCGGGCACGGGGTTCTGCAACATCGGCTGCGACTGTGTCCACCAGCCTCCTCCGGACATCGAACTTGGAAGGAGCGTCTGAGGCCTGATGACATCCACGACCCTTGGTGGGGGAGGAAGGAGCGGAAGGAACAAGTTCATGATGTTGTTCTTGACCTCGTCGCTCTTTCCACACAGCAGCTCGCCGGCGCCCTCCTCTTCCAGACCTTCCAGCGCAATCGCATTCGTCCTATATACGAACTTGTTGATGGCCTGGATGAATTCCTCGTGCAGCTTCTTGACCTGGAGTTCCTTCTCTAGCCAGTTGTACGTGCTGGCCGCGACGTCGACGCAGTGGATTTCCTTGTGGTACTCGATCAGGGCCTCTATCGAGTCAGGTGTTAACTTGAAGGCGACCTCGTTCCGGAGCACCATGTCGACGTGCACGATGTAGGCCTCAATGTGGACGAGCTGGAAGTTGAAGAGGGCTTCTATCAACGGGTTGGAGTCCTTGCGCAACTCCGAGTCCGGCGCCTTGGGCAACATGATCGAGGTCAGAGTCCATATCGCATTCGTCGACGACAACGTTTCTGTTAAACATCTCTGGTGCTGAGGGACGCTGTTGAGCGGGCGCTTGATCCGGTTTATCCTCTTTAGGGTTTGTGTTAACCACGGCTCTACCTTCGATCCTAAAACTACATTGACTGATGAGGCTCGCGGCGCAAAGGCAGCCGCCGAAGCGGGTAGGAGCTGAGGAGGCATCTGAGACAGTGATGTGTATAACGATGAGGCGTGGTGGGGTTAAAGCTTTGAGTTTATGTTGAGGGGTAACCAGGATCTTGTCGATGGGGGTGCGGGACGGTATTAAGACAGCGAGGCCAAGATATACGAAGAGGGAGGGTGAGGCAGTGTGGCGGACTCTCCGGATCGTTGGGAATTAGTTAGGCCAAACCGCGCTGCGACGTTGGACGATGTTGGACGACGTTGGGAGCTGAGGAAAGAGGGCGAATATGACGAGCACACCAATAGGGAAAGGAAAAGAGGGAGGGAGAAGGCGGAGTATTTCAAAGAGAGGCGAAAGGAGGATGGGAAGGCGGTCGGGAGCGGAAGAGAGAGGTGACCAGAAGAAGGGATGAGGTAGGTAGAGGAAGGAGGGGGGTAGAGGAGGAAGAAGAGGAGAGGATGAAGAGAGAGGGTGAGTGAGAGAAGAGAAGGGCGAAGAGAGGAAGGGAGAAAGGTTTGGCTGGGACTACTGCACGTCCGGAAGTAGCGTGCAATAGGAGGAGGGTCAGCGCTCTCTCACACAGTCATACTCACTCTACGTCTCCGTTGCTCGGTATGGGTTTCTATAGATGGCATACGTTGCATATGGCATACATGAAAAGACAAGGAAGGTATGCAAGGTATACATGGCATATACAGGGACTGACTATAGAGCATCAGGTACTTTTCTATACCCGGAATACTTGCAATACAAGCTGCATTTTCTCTAGCTGAGAAGAGGGGCGTGGAGGCGGCCAAAGGGGAGCCAAAGGAGCCACAGGGAGCCAAAGAGAGAAGAGGCGGTTGAATTGGGTATTTGTGTGGTCAGAAAGAGGGAAGTGGGAGGGCAGAGACTCGGAAGTGGGAACATTAACATGCAGTTTGACAGGGAAGGGAGAGAAGGAGGGAAGGAGAAAAGGGTCCATGGGCCTTGGACCCATGTACAAAGTATGTTCGCAAGCATGTATCGGAAGTACCGAGGACGCACTAACAGTGGCGATTCTAGTACATTTAGTACATTCGGTACTTCCGAAGTATGTTCCAAGCCACACCCAACGCATATCAACCACATATCCCACACACACACACACAAAAACGACGGCGACAACTCCAAGAAAGACCCCAAGAGAGCCCTGTCAGTGCATGTCAGTGCATGTCAGTGCATCGCTGCAGTCGATTAGCGGAATCTGTACCTACAAATGTAGGGCTTCCAGGGCTTCCAGGGCTTCCATCATGGCGGGCATGGCCGTCAGGGTTGGTACCTACCAACATGCCAACTTACCAACGACGTGGTAAGTACCTGTGTTGGGAGGCTAAACATACATCATCGCCGTCGCCGACGCCGAGAACGGGAGTCTGCCTGCGTCTGAAAGCATCCATACTATACCACATCATATATGAGTGCCTAACCACTTGCTGCACTCACTGCGCACTTCACCGAGCTCTCACCGCATTCTTCCTTGGAAACAGCTTCCGGCTAACATGACGGCGGACTCTCTAACCCACAGAACCACAACCCACAGATCACATCCGAGCCCGCACTCGCGCCCGCCCTCACACCCGCAACTCATGCCCGCATCCTTCAACGGCCATCACCGCTCCACTAAACACTAAACAATCACCCGGAACCGGCGACTCCATCTCCATCTCCATCCCCATCTCCAGGGCTGTGCATGCATGCAGCAGCCACCCACCCACGCAGCCCACCACGCCCACTGCCGCACCCAAAACCCTCGTAAAGGTCGCACACGCACGCACTCACGTACGCACGCATGATGCATATCTGCCACCGACACATGCCAGCGACCCAGAGGAAGGCCGCCATCGCAACCCCAAACTAACAAGGCAAGAATTCAGACCAGGCCGCCTCGTCATCGCCGCCACTCACCACGACAGACGACAAACGCCCGGCTCGACCCCGATCAGAGAGTTACGAGAGATGCAGTTAATGCGCCCCACTGCCGTCCCTCGTTGAACGGATCGGCTATCCCAGGCTTAAGAAGGCACCCGTCATTTCCTCACTGCAGCTGAAATCTCCAGTGCAGACCACTCACTCCCTCCCGATGCCTCTTACCTCCTGACTCCTGACATCCGCGCAAGACAGTCAGCCCCTCCATACCGTATCGTCGTGAAGTAACCCCCCCAAGTACAGTACTGTACTGTACGGACGAAACCCCAGGGTCTGATAGGCGCGCTACAAACAAATGGCAGATATCTCTCATCCCAACACCCGCGAACCATCCTTCATGTCTCTCCGTCCCCGTCTATCCCACTACGAGAACGACCAGTGTGGCCAGAACGAGCGAAATCCTCGGGATGCACCGTCCTATATGAACTGCACGAATATCACCTTTCCCACCCTCCACCCAAGTCCCGTCCTTCCCATATTCCCCCCACCACCCTCTCCACCTTCCATCCGCCCCTTGCAGCGAATCACAGCCCTAAAGCCCCAAATCGCAAAATTCCACGGTCCCAACTGGCCCGAGCGTCCAGCGAATCACCGCCCGTAGACGCCTCCCGCTCAACCACACCACTCAGCTGACGCCGGGCCTACTCAGTCCACCTTCCCTCTCCAACGTCTCTCGTCCTCTCGTTGCACGATCACCGCTGAACCACCAGCCGGGATTTACTCTCCACCCCGAATGTTTCGAAAGGCTCGAGACGGTCCGCTCATGGTGTGAGGAAAGGCGCGACAGGCGCGGGAAAATGAATACTGGAGGGGATATGCAGGGGCTTCTGGATCCGGACCTCAATACGGACAAGGAGGAAGCTGGGCTGAGCTGAGCTGAGCTTAGGGGATGGGAGATAGGGATTGAGGGGGGGACAGACGCGCATGCGGCGCGCGGATACGAGGACACCATAACGACGACGAGCAGCATCTGGATCGCGCCGACAGTGCGACCAAGCTCGCTGCGCGTCATGTCGGCGCTCCCATCTCTGGTTCGTCCTGCAGCGACTACCAAGAGGGGACGTCCCAGGAATTACCCACCTTCCAGGGCATTACGCATCCAATCTGGACATATCGTGCATGCAGACCTGCAGAAGCACGACTCGATCCCCGGCGCCTGCAGACGAAACGCCAAAATGCAATGCGAGTGCTTTGCGCGGAGGGGAGCCGTGATGCCGGTGATGCGGGGGGTAGGTTCTATAGCTCGTTTGAAGGGTCGAGATCGGGGGAGCGCGCATATGTGAGGGTTGGGATGGGGATGGGAGGGGGTTTGCCGCCGCGACTGGAAATGGGAAGGGGGGTGTGCTGTGGGAGAGCTGTCGTTGACAGGAAAGGGGGGGGGATGGGGAGGGGGAGGGGGAGCTCAGGGGGGCTGCCAGTTGGACCGATTTGTGATATCAGTGGCTGGTCAATGGGCAAGAAGGGGTGAGAAGCGACGACGAGGTTGATGTCTCGGTTTCTGATCCAGACGGTAGGTACTCCAGACTGCTGTACTGTGCCCATTGCCCCCGAACGATATTCCCGATATATACACCACAGTACATCCACCAGCACCACCCTGTACCTACCTCCCTATCCCATCCCCTCCCTCCCGAGACCCCAAAACCCTCCCCTCACTCACATCCGCTACCCTCGAGCTCACCACATCCAATCCATCCCAACCCGTCAAACAGAAACCCAGACACAAACCCACCAAACTACTCTACCCGTCACCAACGCCCCGTCCCGTACCTCGTTGTTGCCACACACAGTATAAAACAACACATATACCACATGCCAGCAAGACACTCGCCACACTCGCCTCACGCCTCACTTCCAGTAACCCTGTGGCGCGTGCATATGAAAAGTACAGCACAGCACAGTGCAGACACGTCCACAACGTCGTCGTACCCATCGAGGCGCAGCACCTGCACAGCCACCCCACGTGACCTCCTTCCTCCATCAACATTCCACCACCACCGCCAGCAATCCAAACCCAATCTCACACTATACTACCCCAGCATTCCAACTTTCCCATCCCTCGGCCCCTGACCCCTACCCACGAAACCCAACCCCGGGACCTCGAAACCCAACGGGCAGAATTCTGACGCATCACGCGCCCGCCCGCCGGTACACATGATCGCGCGTGCGCGTGCGTTGGGTCGGTCATGCGCGCGCGCCGATGGCGGTGTCTGTTGCCGCGGCTCAGCTGGGGAGGGGGCTACGCGCGGCGGTGAGGTAGGGGGGATGGAATGTGCGAGGTCGGATGACGTCGGTGCGGGTACTGTCGGGGTGGGTGGTCGGGCCGGGGCGTCGGTAGGGGGCCATCGGTCGGTCCGAGGGGTTGGGTTGGAGGTGGTGGTTGTGAGGATGGGTGTTGGGTTGGGTTGGGGTTGGAGGGGAGGGAGGTTGGAGGAGGATGGGGGGTTGCGTGGGGAATGGGGGGTGGGATGTTGGTGGGGGTTTGTGGGTTGGAGTTAAGGGGTTTGGGGTTTTGGGTTTAGGGGTTTAGGGGTTCAGGGGTTTGGAATTTCATAGGCTTATTGAGGAGGGTTGAGAGAAGGTATGGTAAGATGTCCATCAAAGTAGAAATTCAGAGCAACTGATCGTAAGTATACTATGCATGTATCTATTCCCTCCCTTCCAAAACTCCCCTGCCCATCCTCCTCAAACCTTCACATTCTCCTTCCCTGGCGTCACCAACCCCAAACTCTCCGCCCTCCCCCCCCTAACCTCACTCAACACCTTCTCCCCACCCTCCATCCTCCCAATCCCCATAGCCAACGCCGTATTCTCCCTCTGCAGCTCCCCCACCTGTTGCCTCAGCAACTCCCTCTCCACCCTCAACACCTGCACCTCTCTCTCCGCATCCCCCTCCTTCCCCTCCTTCCCCTCCTTCCCCTCCTTCCCCTTCGCCGCCACAGCCTTCGCCTCCTCCCTCCCCCTCCGTTTCTCAACCCTCTCAATCTCCCTTTCAAGCCTCGCCTCCTCCCTCCCAAGATCACGCACATACCTCTCCTCTGCCTTCCTCAACTTCTCCCCTTCCCCATCCTTCCTCCTCACCTTCTCAACCTTCTCCGCCAACCTCCTCTTCCTCTCCCTAAACTTCCCCTCCTCCTTCTCTATCGCCGCCGCCGCCCTCCGCCGCGCCCTCAGAACCCCCTCATCCTCCACCGTCGACGACGACGAGCTCGTTCTCGGCGGCACCATCCGATTCGTCGCCTCAGCAAGCACAGCAGACTCCTCGCTGCTCGACGGGCCAAGCGGCGCAGGAACACCATACACCGGCGGCACAGACGCGGCATCCGCGCTCTCATCCGCATCATCGAAACTCCCCCGTTCTCTCGCACTCGTAAACGACAAAAATGACCCCCCACTCGGACTCCCCGGGTCCGTCTCCCCCTCCTCCCCTTCAGAGGAGGAACTAGAAGTGCTATACCGCCTCTCCCTCGGCTGCGCATGCGGCAGCGCAGCAGCATACCCGGGCGCGGAGGGGAGGAAATTCGTAATCGCCGACGCGGCATTGGTGACCATGCTCAGGACACCCCTGTTGTTGGACTCGGGCGGGGAGAGCGACGCGTCTGTGATGGGAGGGGAGTAGTGTTCGTTTGGCGGGGGGTCGCGTACGCCGTCTAGTCCGGCGAGGTGGCCGTTGGTCTGGAACTCGCGGAGGGAGATCTCAGTCGATGCGCGGGGTGGGAGATGTGCGCGCGGCACAGGAGGTGGGCGGGGGCGTTGTTCCTCGCCCGCTACGACTGGGTGGACGGGTTCGTCTTCGCCCTCGCTGGGGCTCTCACCCGCGGCGCCGCCGTCGACGCGGGGAGGGACTTCGTCGCCTGCGACGTCGAGGGCTGCGGAGCATGCCCAGTTCAGGAATTTGGCTGCGTCGGCGACGATGCTGCCCGGCGTGCCGCGCTCGACCATGAAGCGCGGGACCGAGCCGCCGGGGTCGGAGCGCGTGAGCATTATCCATTCGACGGGGTTGCGCTCGGGGTCGTCGGCTGGGATGTCGTGGTACTCGCCTTTGGCGTCTGTGCCGCGCGAGCCGGCGAAGGAGATGGTGTGCCCGCGGCGGCGGGAGTCTTCGCTGGAACTGCGGGCTGGGGGAGTCTGGACTGCAGCCGCGGGTGCGGGGGTGGGTGCGGAGATGCCGTTTTCAGGGGTGTGGGAGGCGTTTGCGTTACGGAGGACGGCGGAGCGGTTGAAGTTTGTGGCTTGGGATTCTGCTCTCTTGCTCTCCTTTGGGGGTGTCTTGGGTTGGCCTGCTGCGGCAAGGTCGGTCATCGAGGCGGATTTTGTGCGGGAGGGGAGCACGGGGACTTCTCGGATGAGCTCCACGCTCTGGTATTGTCCCCTGATAAAACCGTCTCTTTCCGGCGTCTCTGGATGCATACACGGCTTACTCACAATCATAAACTGTCTAGGCCCGCCCTCCTCTGCCGTCTTCTCGGTAGTCATCAACATAGTCACAAAGTCCCTCGGCGTCGTGGGGCCCGGAAACTGCGCGCTGAGATGATACACCTCCATCTTCCCGCACCCCGCCTTCCTGCACTCGACGCAGCGCTCCCCTCCAATCCCACGAATATTGCCCACCCCGGGCCCCCCGTCTATCTTCATCGTCTCCGGGAACTCCTGCTGCAGCGCGCGTTTCCAGCGCTCGAAGCCGAGCCCACAGTGCACGCTTCTGCGCGCGAACCAGGCGCCCTTGCCGTCTGTGCCGGCGAGCTTGTAGACGGACATGCCGAGGGGATTATCCTTTGCGGCGAGGCGGATTGGTTTTCCCCATGCTTTCTGGAGCTTGGAGACGTCGGGGGGAGGGGAGTCGGGGCGTGCGGAGGAGAGGGTGATTTCGGATGCGGAGCTGGCGATGGAGGTTGTTGTTGAGGAGCGGGGACGGGTGGGGAGGGCGGCGGGCGGTGGGAGGGGGACGGAGTCGATGAGGAGCTGGGAGGTGTTGAAGGTGGTGGTTAGGAAGGTGTCGAGCTCAGGTGGGGATTCGGGGACGGTGACGGCGTCGATGGGGGAGAGGGCTTGGAGGGCGTCTTGGAGAGCAGCCATGCCGGCTATTGGCACGAGCTGGTGAGTGCCTGGATGCGCGGTTGTATCTTCAATTTGGACGACTGTGTCTTATATCGCGGAGACGAATTGCTGGCCTTGGTTGAAACACCGTAGCCTCCGTTCGTATAGATGACGTCGATATCTGCTCCAATTGCCCCTCGTTGGTGGAGCGCGCGTTTACTCAATTCATTCATTCACTCCTTACAATTCCAGCGCGCTCAACTTTTGTGACAATCTGGAATATATAACATTTTAGCCGCCGAAGCGTACGAGGGAACAGGGATGTAGGTTTCTATATCGTCATCTTTGGATGTTGGTCGTGATGGAACAGGTTGAACCCCACGCGAGCAAGGGTACGTATCTAAGGAAGGGCGGGGTGGTAAATGCTGATCGGGGACCAGCCACAATCCGATAAGCAGCCGCGCCCCCTTGAACTTCATATTAATATCTGTTTTTTGGTTTCCTGTCTGTCAGCACAGTCCGACGACCTTGAAAACTAGCATAATTACCTGTAAAGCAGAATGTCGGTCTTCACAAACTAGACCGGTATTAAAAACCCAATTGGTATATGGTCTCGATCTACCCTGCAAAGACTAGAAACTGCCGCGGCTTCGCTTTAACAAAACACCAACTTCAAACCAAGCTCATAAAAACCATCACTCCACATACATCAAAGAAATAATCTAATAAACCCCCTCATTCCCATCACACTCCCCCTCCCCCCTCTCCCTACCCCTCCTAATAATCGCACACATCTCCTCCCCCTTCGGCGCCGTCGTCAAATTCTCACACCCCCCCTCCGTAACCAGCAAATCATCCTCAATCCTCACCCCACCAACCCTATAATACCGTTCAATGACCCCAAAATCCAGGAACCGCGCGTGCTTCGGGTCTGCGCCAAACACCGACACTGCGTAGCGCGAGATATAAATCCCGGGCTCGACGGTAAGCACCATCCCTGCTTCGAGCTTGCGGCGGTGCCCGTATTTCGGCGGCGGTGGCGGCGGGGGGACGGCGATGCGGCGGTGCCCGTATGGCGGCGGCGGTGGCGGCGGGGGGGCGACGAGCTTTAAGGCACGGTCGGCGTTGGCTGCGAGGAGTTGGCTGGCGCCGTCGACGTCGTGGGTTTCGAGGCCGAGGTGGTGGCCGAGCTGTTGGAGTTAGTATCCTATCACATAACGCAAACAGACGACTTACTCCGTGTGGGAAAAACAGACGTCCTGTTCCTGCATCACGGATCTCCTCGTACGTTCCATTCTTTAAGATTCCTAGACGCAACAAACCGCGAATACCGCTCTCCATCGCCATATCATGGAGGTCGCGGAAGATGGCGCCTGGGCGCAGCGCCTCAATGCAACGCGACTGCATCTCGGTGACTATATCGTAGATATCGGCCGCCTCGGGGCTGAAGGTCCCGCTAATAGGGAAGGTGCGCGTGATATCCGCGGCGTAGCATTCCCACTCACAACTAGCATCAAGGCAAACGAGTTCTCGGCCGGCGAGGTCCTCGTTGTTAGCCTCGTAGTGGAGGGTACTTGCGTTCTCACCCGATCCGACGATGGGGGCGTAGGCCTGCTTCTTGGCGTGCTTCGCGATGCAGGTTTCGAGGAAGGCTGCCTCGAGGTGGGTCTCGTTGGTTGCGGAGTGCAGGTTGGCGAGGACGTGGCGATGGGCGGAGGAGGAGATGTCGTTGGCGCGGCGAATGAGGGAGATCTCGTGCTCTGATTTGAGGACGCGGGCTTCGTCCATGGCGGGCTGGAGGGCGGTCGCGTCGACGTCAGTGGTTGGGGGCGTGAGGCAGGGGAGCCCGTGGGTGGGATGCAGGATGAAGATCTTCTGGTGGGAGTTTCTGCAAACCCATTTGGAGATGTGGTCGCCGGTTTCGCTCGTGTAGCTCACTTGGTCTACCTCGTACTTGTCCAGGCATTCTTGGATGCTGGGCGTCGGGCCCATCCAAATGACCCTGGACGGTTCAGGTTCGGGGATATAGAGGGTTAGCTTGGTGGTCTCGATGTCGTAGGTCAGTTGGCAGTCGGGGAAGTCGACGCCGCTGAGGTAGTAGAAGTAGCGGCGTTGCCGGAAGGGCCGATCACGGTCAGAGTCTTCGACGAATCCAGACTGGGTCCCCAAGAGGAAGATCAGGCCCTTCTGCACGCCGAGGTGCTTTGCTACCTTGAGAGCATGTTCTCTGGCTGTGTCCAGTCAGTGTCTGATGGAATAATTTGGCGGTTTGATAGGCCACGTGAGGAGGGGTTTGATGTTGGTGCGTGAGAGGCGCATGGAATGGCTACGCACCAGTGTATTTCACGAACGGCGCAGGGGATTCTAGGCAAATATGACTGATACTTCATTAGTACAAGTCCTATTTCTGATGATCACAACAGTGTCGTGATCTTGATGAGTCTTACATGGAGTCGAGCACGTCCACATTGAAGCTGTTAGCACACAGCTGAAAAGGCGGCGACTCAGCCATCATGGACTCTTTGCCAGTGCCTATGAAGTTGCTAATAAAGTGTCGGCTATGGTACTATTAATGCTGTTGAGAGAAGGACTGTTCGCTGAGTCGTTGATGGACGTCGTCGACCTTCGGGATGCAGTGGTTGGAGTCGCATCGCTCGACGGATAGCGATGCCGGCCGTGCGACTAGGGCCACAGAGAGTGACCAGACTCAGCCACGTCCAACACAATAGATAATCTCAGTAATGTAGGCCAGAAACATAAGTTTTAATTCATAATTTGTCTCACTAATAAGAATCTTCTCTTCCCTTCTCTCTCCGTCCCCTTCCGCTTATGTCTCGGCCGTTTCTCGCCCATCATTGCCGCCGTCCTTATCAAAATCCCCCATTAATTGGCGTTAATTGGCGTATTAACGGATGTTCTGCCGTCGGGACCCTGAAGTGGATGCTGCAGCTCGGGTGCACCCGCCGTTGCTAGGTAACGCGTCAGCGCCCCTCCGTTATATTATGACGCGTTGTGCCTGCCGGACCGAATCAAAGCCTGTCCCTTCTCTATTTCGAGGTTCGACATCCCAGTCCTTCGGTACATACTCTATTCTGTGCTATCGAAGAGGGAAACTATACACGTTACAGTGTTTCCGCTTCATGAACACTCAATTGTGGCGACAATAACTCCTGCTGTGTCAGTGACAGCTCGGCTGTGTTATTTCCAGATGTTAATGTTGATGTTGTTGTTGTCTCACACGGGATGTAAACAAAGCGACCGCGCAATCCCATCTGCACAATCCGCGCGGATCCTCCCATCATCCCACTCGCATTTCCCCTCACCTTGTGACTCGTGACGATGCATTGCATATAGGCGACCATTCCGGGTGGCGATGGCCACTACTCGACATATGGAAGACTCCAATGGAACGTGGCAAAATCCAATGCGACTCCGCCGAAATGATGCATTTCTGCAGTCGACGTGCAGTGTGGTCGCACTGCGAGACATCCATTCGCTGGCACAGTGGAGCCGCCACTTCACAGTGCCGCCTATGAGATGGGCTGGCGATGTGCTAATGCTTCGTATTGGGCGGTGAAGGAGTCGGAGGTCTGTCTTTGTTTTGAATGCGACGAGAGCGCAAGCAAGGAGGAGGAGTAGGAGGAGAAATGGGGATTACTCGAGCGAGTATAACGCGCGCGCCGTGCGAAGACGACCAATTCATAAACAATAAAAGAAAGAACAATGAACCCCCAATGTGAATCTGTTTCGAGGACTCTGAAATTAAGCGCCGAACTATAGTAGAAGAGACCCTTCTAATTCTACTTTCCACGGTCCTCAGATCCTTATCCAATTGCATAATCACCCTGCAGCTCAAACATCATCCCTCCCTTGTCCCTCCCTCACCCGGACACCCCCCCACGCTCAACCGACGAGACGGGCCGCTCCCATACTCGACTGGGTCACACCACACCCATAAATCCTCGCCTAAACCTCCAATTTCGGCTTGTAAACAGATTAGAGCAAGACTTTTTCGAACAACCTCCACCTCAATCCTCGAATATCTCTCCTCTATGCCTTCGATAAATCAATTGCTCGAGGCTTAGAACTGCGAGCTGTACAGGGGTATATTTTATTTACATAGATTCTCTTGCCTTGTGCTCCTTTTGCAGCGTTTGTTTGATTCGAGCGGTTAGCCTTTTGACATGGTTTGTTGACAAATGAAATATGGGCTACCTGGCAACTGGACGCTGACGAATCCGAGGCAGCAGTTATAACGATTTGACGACGTATATAACGACCCTGAGATACCCCGCGCAGCGAAAAAGAAGTTTGGCTCTTGACAAAGGTTCTCCCCGCAGTCTGGTCCTACCCCAAGTCCTTGCTGGACACAGTCCTCAGTTCCTTCTGGAACACACCACGTACGACGGGCGATGAACCCACCGCCGCCTCCTCCCCATGGGGAGGCCCCCAAATCGTCGGGGCTACCTCCTGGGAAATACGACATCTTCATCATTCCACCGCACTCCTCGGGCTCGGGCTTCCTGTATCTGCCGTCGCTAAAACCCAACGTCAACAGCTTCGCCGCGGGCTTCGCATCAGCTCTCATACTCGTCGCAGTAACATCGGCATTGATGCCCACAGTGCAATTATGGTGGAACAGCGTCAAAAACACAGGAGGGAACGGGATGTTCATGGTGTCGATTGGACTGGCTATAGGAGCATGGGCCTTGGGTCGCATGCAATCTGATGGACGGCCTGGATCAAATGGAAATGGTGGAAACAACAATGGCGGCGGCGGCGGCGGTGGTGGAGGACCATCTGGAGGTCCCCCACCTCATCAAAGTCACCAGAATGGCTACGCCCAAGGAGGGCCTCCTCCGCAGCCCAACACCCATGCGCCACCACCAAATCCTGGGCCGCAACCGGGCTACAACCAAGGACCACCACCGAACCAACCACCGCCGAAGTCAGGCTGGCAACGATCGGATATGCCTCCTGGGGGTACGAATGCGAACACAGGCCCAAATACGGGGGGTTATACGAACACAGGACCGAACACGGGGGGCTATACGAACACAGGACCGAACACAGGGGGCTATACAAACACAGGACCGAATACAGGGGGCTATCCAAAAACTGGACCGAGTACAGGAGGATATCAAAATCCAAACTCAGGGGCGAACAACACAAATTCTAATACGAATTCAAATGCAAATGCAAACGCAAACGCAAAATCCGGGTGGGAAAGGGCGCGCGAAGAAACACGCAAACGAGAAGAGGAGCGTAAGGTCGCTGAGGCCCTGCGCAAGAAGAAAGAGGAGGATGAGAAGCGGTTGAAGGAGGCTCGGGAGAAGGAGGCCCGAGAGCGGGAAGCAAGGGAGCGTATCGCGAGGGAGGCTCGCGCGCAGCGGGAAGCTAGGGAGAAGAGGGAGAAGGACGAGAAAGCGAAGAAGGTAGAGGCTGATAAGGCATCTGAAAGGGCTACTGAAAGGGCGGCTGAGAGAGCTGCTGCTGAGAGGGCGGCTGCTCAGAAGGCGGCTGCTGAGAAGGTGGCTGCTGAGAAGGCGGCTGCTGAGAAGGCAAAGCCGAGGGGGAGCACATATGCATATTCTGCAGTAGGTGAGAAAACCAACCCCTGGCCAAGAGGACAACCTCCATCTCCAGCGTCGGCATCTCCACGACCAACCCCACCACAAGCATCTCCCACCAAGCGGCCACCTGTCGCAACAGCGCGTACATATTTAGGTACCGAGGACGACTACTCCTACCGCCCCTACGACAAACCCGCCCACAAGAAAGCCGCATCCTCGGTCTACTCGGCCTCCTCCTACGCCGCCTCCCAGTCCACCGCGCGCACCACACCCCCACCCTCAATGCGCGGCGCATACTCCACCAAAGACCCCGATAAGATCGTCCTCAAAGCCGTATACGCCTTCAACAACGCCTTCATGAAGACGCCGACCTCGCAACTCGTCTCCGGCACCGGCTCCGTCACCGACGGCCTAATCCTGCGCATCACGACCGAGGGGCTCTTCATCGACGACGACGTGCGCGGCGTCCCGCAGCGCGAGTGGGACGTCAAAGCCTGGACTATGAAACTCGTAGAGGTATGGTGTCCCGCGTTCAGTGCCCCCGCATCGACGGCCACCCCGGCCTCTTCCAACCCAGCGCGCAAGCTCTGGGGAAACAACAGCAAGCCCAAGGACAACGCGGTGACGAACGAGGCGGCGGATGCGCTGCTCGTCGAACTGCTCGCATCGTGCAAGGCACAGTGCCGTCTGGGGCTGCTGGGGGAGATGGGGGGTGGTTCGTCGCCCAAGAAGTCGTCGCCGCTTGCGGAGAGAGAGTCTAATGCGTCGTCGCAGACTGGGCAGTTTAGAGGAGGGAAATTGCATGTGTTGAGGGCGAGTATTAGGGATCAGGAGGGGAGGAAGTATGTGTTTGTTATTGGGGAGGAGGAGAGCTGGAAGGTGGCGGTGGGGCTGCAGAGGCTGAGGAAGGGGACGCAGGTTAGGCAGCTCGGGGTGAGTGGGATGAGTGCGAATGATTCCAAGTTGACGCTGGATAATTTGGGGTGGGGCTGAGGAGGGGATGAGGGGAGGCAGCCGGGGTGGAGTTTTGTAGATAGGTGGACTTGTGGAAGTACAGTACGCATGAGGGGTTACGCTATCTTGGCATATTGATACATCAGCGTGGGGGACGGGGTTCATAGCGAGGGAGTTTTGGGGGTCAAAGTTTGACTTACAGTACTGATAGAGATTGTCGTCGGTTGGTGTATACGAAGGGTGGCCAACGTAAATATGATAAAAATACAGATTGGACAAAGATCGCAATAGTAGAACCTTCATATGAGAGTATTATTGAGATCTGTAAACCAATAAGAACAATGGGTGTTCTTGTGTCAAAGTACCACATCGGCTCACCTGAGTTTGGAGCTCAACAACTTACTATAAGTGCGGTATTCAAATTCAAATGCAGAGTAATATTATATACATGTAGCCCTATGGAGGTACTATTGTAATAGAAGACAGAATAAAGATACACCCCGTGACTCTCAGGGTCATCAATGGAGGTGGCTGGGCCAAACAATGGAAACAAAGGTTGCTCCTCTCTCAAAAGATAAATTCACATTTATATTATAAAAGTGAAAACAATCGAAATGAAGCTACGATATTCTTCCAGCAACAACATCAAAAAAGAAGGAACCCCAGAAACTTCTTCTTTCGTATCCAAAGCCATCGCTCCTTCCAGATCCAGAACTTAGACTTTTTGTTTCAACACTTTCATTCAGCCACCTCACTTCCATACCAAGCTCCATCCAGCACCATCTCGAACCCCTGTCATTGTCAAAATCAAGTCACGTGCTACCGCGTCTCCTGCGTCGCGTAAACTCGAACGCCCTTTACGATGGACATCTACCAGTGGCGGCGCCAGATCCCACGCAAGAATTTCTACGACATGTGGAACAAGCCGTTCAAGCCACCATCGATGCGGGCGCGGCCCATGGAGGCGAAGCCGCGGTCCCGAGACGACGAGGTGGAGCGTGTGGAGGCTACGCCGTCGCCGCCTGGGAGCCCGGTGGGGAAGAAGATCATGGTGAAGGAGAACCCCGGGCCGAGACCGTTTTCGCACGCGTCGGCGGCGGTGAATGCGCCGAGGAAGCCATTGGTGGTTAAGCAGGGACATGGGGGGGTGAAGAAGGGGGGGTTTGACGAGGATGCGCCGAAGGGGTATTATAATGTTATGTGGTGAGTGGCTATCCTGCTTGAGTCCATGCGACGGTGCTGACGAGTCAATTAGGCGCAAATATAGTACGAAGAAACATAAGACGTGGGATGGGGATGGGGTACTGCTGGTCTGGAACGGGAAGGCGAGGTTGGTGGACCTCGAGGCGAGGCAAATGGCTGAGACGAGGTGTTACGAGACGTTCCTGCCGGAGAGCACGCTGAATGTTGGAGGGAGGGAGGTGCAGATTGTGTCACTCATTCCGCGAGAAGATTACTACGCCGGAAAGCCGTTTACCAACACAGCGCAGGTGTCGATGCGACCGACTGCAGTGGAGCCGGCGCCGGCACCGAAGCAGGTCCCGAGCTTCCAGCCGCTGAAACGCAAATCCAGCGATGTCGAAGGCTCGACTAGGAATAAGGCAATCAAGCTGGAGGATGGTGGATCCCCTGGTGCGGCGCCGGCGAAGAACTTTTATGGCCAGTCCTCGCTCAAGCAGGAGTTCAAGAGCCCAGTTGTTGCGTCGACGGTCGTGCCGAAGGGGAAGCAAGGAATGCCTACCGCCCGCCATGATCCGCACGCGCCGGGGGCGTTGGTCATGAAGCGGCCCAAGGATTGTCCGAGGGGGAAGCAGATAGTCGATGTTGTCGTTGACCCGCTGCTTGCTAAGAAGCTTCGACCACATCAGCGTGAGGGCGTGAAGTTCCTTTACGAATGTGTGATGGGGCTACGCGATTATGGCGGAGAGGGGGCATTGCTGGCCGATGAGATGGGCCTCGGCAAGACGCTGCAGAGCATTGCGCTTATCTGGACGCTGCTGAAGCAGAACCCAATTTCTGGGGCTGGGGGTGTCATAAAAAAAGTGCTGGTGGTGTGTCCAGTGACGTTGATTGACAACTGGAAGAAGGAGTTTAGGAGTTGGTTGGGCAATATTAATATTGGCGTTATGGTTGCGGATGGCAAGATGAAGCTTACGGACTTTACGCATGGTGCGAGTTATAGCGTTTTGATTGCGGGTTATGAGCGGATGAGGGGTATTGCTGAAGAGTTGGGCCAGGGAGCGGGGGTTGATCTTGTTATTGTGGATGAGGGCCATCGGCTCAAGAAGGAAAACAACAAGGCCGCGCAAGCAATCAAAGGTCTCTCAACGCTCAAAAAAATCATCCTGTCTGGGACACCACTTCAGAATGATCTCACAGAGTTCTTCGTTATGGTTGATTTTCTCAACCCAGCTCTTCTTGGATCGGCCAACTCCTTCAAGAAGAATTTCGAAACTCCAATTCTAAGGAGTAGGCAACCTAATGCGAGTGAAAGGGAAAGGGAGCTGGGTGACGCGAGGCAGGCTGAACTCTCCGAAATGACGCAGCAATTCATTCTTCGAAGGACGGCAGAGGTCCAGGCGCATTTCCTCCCGCAGAAAACCGAGTTCGTGGTCTTTTGCAAGCCAACCACAGCGCAGACGCAGATATATGAAGAGATACTAGAATCGCCTGCGTTCATGGGCGCCCTCAATGGGTATAAAGCGGCCCAGACACAGGCCCTGGGACTAATCAATATTTTGAGGAAAGTATGCAACTCTCCTAGATTGCTGCTACCATCGAACAAGAAGTCGGCAGCGAAGCGTGTGGCCGAAGATGAAGATGATGCTGTGGAGGGTATCTCGGAAGAGAGACTTCGCGCCCCTCTCCTCGCCACAAGCACGAAGATGCGCGTCCTCGACGGCCTCCTCAAGACCATCGCTGAAGACCCTCACGATACCAAAGAAAAAGTCGTCATAGTCTCCAACTTCACTGCGACGCTTGATCTGCTCCAAAAACATCTCAGCCATCTAAACCTCCCCCTCCTCCGCCTCGACGGCGACACGCCCACCAACCGGCGCCAGGACATCGTCAACGAATTCAACAAGACCTCCGCCAAGAAGAACTTTGCGTTGCTCCTCTCCGCTAAAGCTGGTGGCGTGGGTCTTAACCTAGTTGGCGCATCGCGCCTCATTCTCTTCGACGTTGACTGGAACCCCGCCACGGATCTGCAGGCCATGGCGCGCGTCCACCGCCCTGGGCAGGAGAAGCCTACCTTCATCTACCGCCTTCTCATGGCGGGCGGCATGGATGAGAAAATCTACCAGCGCCAGCTTACAAAGAAGGGACTCGCGGACAGCATTGTGGATAACAAGAAGAACGGAGCTGTCTTCTCGGCCGATGAGCTCAGAGACCTCTTCACCCTCGACACCACTTCCGACTGCAAAACCCACGACCTCCTCGGCTGCCATTGCGACGGCCGCGCCGCGAACCCCGTCCTCGACGAGCCAACGGAGGATGCCGAACCCCTCGACCCCCCTGCCCCTGCTCCCGTTCCCGCTCCCGCTCCCGCCTCGGAAGCCTCCGCCTCCGACTCCGACGACGACCTCCCCCTCAACCCCTGTGACCTGCGCCGTCGCCAATCCCGGCCGACCCTCGTCCCGGCCTCGCAGTACGACTGGAAAGCCGAGGCCGCGCGCGAAGCCGCCGAGGCGGCGGAGCGGCGACGTCTGCATGCTGCGGGGAACATGGCGAGTCTGCTGGAGTATGAGCATGTTGATCCTGCGGCCTTGCGGGATCCGCTGGATGTGTTTGGGGTTAAGAGGGAGGGGGTTGAGGAGGTGGAGGGGAGGGTGGGGGATAGTGTACTTTGTGGGGTTTTGGCGGAGGGGGGGAGGGGGGTGAGTTATCTTTTTGTGAAGAGAAGTGGGGAGAAGGATGAGTAAAAGGGGGGTGATTTTGTTTTGTCTGGGCGTTGGGTGGAGATGCATGGCATGGAGTAGACTTTAGACTGAAGAATGGTTGGGGAGTTGAACCGGGAATTACACTGGGTTTGCATGAGGAGGCTTTGAGATTTGCTGGCACACGAGGTTGCTTTGCTGGGGGTCTGGACGCTGGGTGGGAATAGACAGTACTACGGTGCTCGGAGGGGGCCGATAGAGGAGAATATATAATAGAGCCGATACCAAACAGCCAAGAAACAAGGGACTCGTTCGAGAAATAGCTTCGGTATTCAGCATCGTATGCATCTAATCATAACTGCCCCGCGAGCAAGCATCCCGACCCCTTCCAAATCCCCCCTCCCAATCCCCGTTGAAAAACTCCGCCCGCCGTGGAGCGTGGCCCGTGTAATGTGTGTGTAGTAGGTCTGTTCAACTATCCATCCCAACGCTCGAAGCTCATACATGAAAACAATGCAACAGGTACAATAAATTAAAGCCCCCATTCCTGTCTCCCTCGGTGAGAAGTTCAGTTCGATAGATAGCACCGCCTCCGTCCACCCAACCCCCGCGTGGCCTCCCACCCCCGCCTCGTCTCGCATTGGCTGTTGGTAGCCGCTGCCGTTATAACGTGTTCGCTGATAGCTAGGCTATGCCAATAAAGGATAATGTCGTCGTAATCGGGTATCTCGATGGTCTTCCCAGAACGCCAGTGTGCGCTACAATCTCGTGTCGTTGTAGCCTTCATCACTAAAATCTAAAATGCCTCGCTCAACACTACCTTAACGTGTGCTCGCCATGCATGCTCCCCATGCGCGTGTCTCAATAGCAGAAAAATTGTGCCCATAAACTTCATAGCTCAGTTCGGCTGGAGCGAGCCCGCGGGCGTGGGCGTGTTCGTGGCTGTCATAACGCTGTCTTCTAGCTCGTCGTCCTCCTCTGGGGCTTCTTCTAGGCCTTCAAGAACGACCCGGCCTTGGCCCCCAAGCGTGGCAGCGCTCATCAGTCCCGTCATGTCCAGGTCGTCTTCGCCGTTGTTTGCCTGTGTCGACGCCTCACGCAACGAGCGGCTCTCAGTATCCTCGGGTTCCCCCATTCGAGCCAAATGCCTCGTTCTGTTCTCTGCGTTCAGGTATCGCCGGAGTCCCGTGACGCCGTTACCAGAGAAGACACAAAAGGCGTCTCGTTGGTGCTGGTTAAAGTCTGCAGGAACCGAGTTAGCACAAGGTACTTTCCATAATTGGTGATGAGCACAGTAGCATTGAAATGCTCCGTGAACCGAGTATTAAAGCGCCTCCCCAGGAAACTAAACAGTGCTTATGATAGAATGAATGTAACTGACCTGGTGGTGCATCGCGGCAAAACTGCTCGAGGTCGGGTCTTAGGAAAGCTTGGACGCCCGTCAAGCTCAAGTGGGTTAGTTTGGGACAGTTGTTCAATAGGATGATGACACTCTATGATCTCGTTAGTATTTTTTTTGGTGGTGATGCCGTGTAAAACTTACCCTAAGAGTGAGATTGATGCAATAGCTGAGATGCACCCTTTCCAAGCTGCTCACATGGTTATTTCCGCCATGGAAGTCCGGATATGTGATATCCACAGGTCCCGACGGATTCAATACTCTCCGTGAAGCGTGAGACAAAGCGTAGACACTCTCGTCAGTTATTGATTGGCATTTAACTAGGCCAATGCGCCTCAGCTTTGGAAGAGTAGCAAGCTTGGTAACGGACGCATCTGTCAGTCGGTTGCAGCAGCCGAGATCAATGTATCGAATTCTGGCACAACAGTGGACCAGGTTCTTCACGGCGTCATCTGTAATCTGGTTGCAGTGTCCCAGATGAACATAATGCAGGTTCTTGCCAAGTTTGCTGATGGCGTTGACAGCCACATCCGTGAGGTTACGGCACTTTGCAAACACAACATTCCTCAGGCGTGGCGCTACTTCAATGATCTTCTCAACCGCGCTATCCGTGAGCCGAACACAGCTTGTGAAGTCCAAGATCCGAAGGTGTTGAAACGTTTGGTTTGGTGGCAGGCTGAGGAATGCCGAATCTGTAATCAGGTCGCAGTTTGCGAGACGGAACTCGCGAAGGCTTCTGCCATACTGTAGGAGGGCAGTTACCGGCTCGCTGCCAACATTTTTGCAGTGGTGCAAGTCGATCTCGAGGATATTCGGGCAGTTCTTCGCGAACGCCATGATGGAAGAATCGTCGATTTGGTGGCAGTCGTTGAATTTGAGCTGTACGTAGTTAGTTGCCATATATAGAGATGGGAAGCCGTTAAACTTACTCTCTTGATCTTCTTGCAGCGTTCCGCTACGTTTATTAAGGATTCGTTGGAGATTTTTGTACAACCAGAGATGTTCAATCCTTGAAGTAGACGGCAGTTCTGGGCTAGCAGGTTGATAGAAGCCTCCGTAATATTTGAATCTCCTGATATGTCTAATGCCAGTAGCCGCCTGTTGTCAGTGATGAGGCTTATCAGACCTTGGTCCGTCAAACCATGGCAGTTTGTAAGCGTAAGCCTCTCAACCTGAGTGCAGACCTGGAGCGGCGTCACGCTTCCATCATTGACACTGTCTGCCAGAGTGGCCAGGTTCAGTCTCTTAACAAAGTCCCGGTACGCAAAGTATGGGTTCGGCAGGTTGAGCGTCCGGCATATGACGCTGTGTTTCGGCCATGTCGAGCAAGCTGGTCGTAGCCATAGCAGGTCCACCGCGTTTCTCGCCCAGGCCTTGCAGGTGAGCATGCAGTTCAGCAAATCTGTTGCTGTTCCGAGTTTTGAGAACGTATTAATGAGGATTTCAGCCGGTAGTCTTTGAATTGGTGGCTGGCATTGATACTCGTCTTGGGTGGCCGCCGCATCCGAGGTCGGTAAGCCGATGGAGGACTCTGAATCATTGACGTTCATGTAGAAATCAAATTCCTCGTAATCCGCTCTTGTTGGAGAGTTACTCGACGAAGAGTGGGAGTCTTCTTCCTGCTCGGTCGGTGGTTGTGTTGTTGCGAACAGTGATGTCCCTACCCCGACGGGCGGGACTCGCGAAGGTTCACCACCATGCATTGTAAATGAGTTTCAGGTTCGCTTCAAAGATGACATTAAACAAGATCGGTCGCCACGATAGACTCGAGGGTATTTTGTGTTTCCAGATAGATCTGTTCGTGTTCCGGAGAAGCAGATGTTGCTGATAAAGACTGGCCAAGGTTGGCGGCGACAGTGGAGTAATCAAGGCGCGATTACGTTGGGCTCAGCCTTGTGGTGCTTGGCTGTTGGTGATGTTGGCGAAGTTGGATTCTCGCCGGACAGAGCTACGCTTTAGGTGAATTCTTCGCGTGCATTTGCTGTCTAGTCTGTCGCTGTTATCGCTGTTGAATGTAAATAATCTCAGGGTTTAATGAGAGTCGTACGACCTGGTCGTCACTGTCAACCGCTGTGAACTTGAGGGAATCAGAGTTTCGGTTAGGTCAGCCCCCCCACGTCAGGTTCCACGTGACGATGCCATGGGTTTACCAAGCCAGCACTAAAAGCCAAAAATAGCGTCACCTGTTCAACGGGACTTGACGGCCGAGAACGGCTTTATAATCTCATTAATTCTCTTACATTTACAGGAATTTATAGGATGTCTTTATAATCTCTTTATTATATTTATTCTTTATAAGTCGGTACTCCTATCCGTACCCTTTGCCCAAATTCTAAGCACATTCTTCTTCACCTTCCCTGTGCTCGTCTTCGGTAGCTCTGCCACAATCTCCACCTCCCTGGGAACCATAAACTTGCTGATATCGCTCTTATGCTTTGCCCAATGGATAACATCGTCTCCTTTGAGTGTCTTCCCTTGCTTCACAGTGACAAAGGCCTTTGGCCGTTCACCCCAGTGCGAATCAGGTACCGCTACCACGCCAGCTTCAAGGACATCCGGATGTTGAACTAGCATACCCTCAAGAGATACGGACGAGATGTTCTCGCCACCTATGTGGTGTTAGTAACAGCAATGGTTTGATAGTGGAGGAGGGGTGCTTACCACTAATGATGATATCCTTTGCCCTGTCCAAGATCTGAATAGCCCCATCCTCATGCCAGACAGCCAAATCTCCCGAATGCAGCACACCACCATCGAACATCTTCTTCGTAGCCTCTGGGTCCTTGTAGTACTCCTTTGCGCAGATATTGCCAAGGAACACAATCTCACCAATCTCCTTGCCATCCTTCTTCACATCAACGATGACTCCCGGTGCCTGCTCAGTCTTTATAACACGGCATGGCAATGTGGTAATAGCGCCATGACCCTGTCTCGCCATCTTATCATACTTCTCATTGCCAGGCAAGTTCTCCCATGCCGGCATGTGGTACCCCTTTGTGATCGGACCGTAAGTCTCAGTCAGTCCATACACGTGAACCGGCATCAGGTTCAACGATTCCATCGTCTTGAATAGATGCGCGGTCGGCGGGCTCGCAGCCACTGTGACCCTCACCGGCTTCTCCAACCTCTCCGCCTCTGGAGACGCACAGAGAAGCGTATTTACCGTTGGGGCCGCATTGAAATGCGTCACGTTCTCCGTCTTCAGCAGGTGCCAAATCGCCGGATAATCGATCTTACGCATGCAATAGTGCGTCCCTCTTACAGCCGTCACGGCCCAGGGAAACGTCCACCCCATCGCATGGAACATGGGCAGCGTCCAGAGATACCCGCAGCGCCCAGTATGGTAGTTGAGCCCCGACTCGATGACATTGGCCAAGGCGGCTAGATATGCTCCGCGGTGGTTGTATACCACACCCTTTGGCTTCGCCGTCGTCCCGGACGTATAAGCTAATGCAATGGTGGCTTGCTCGTCGTCACACTGCGACTTCAGACCCGCCCAGCCATTGCCACCGGTTTCCCTGTCATAATTCAACCCCTCCAAGACCGCAGCATCGAACGGTCCACTCATCTCGCCCTCCACTGCATCCGTGTCTGTGTCGATAATAAATGGTATTTGTGGGTACAACTCCTTGAACTTATCCAGCAGGTGCAAGTACTCCGCATCCACGATGATAACCTCAACCTCGGCATGGTTGAAGATGTATGCGATATCCTCGCTCTTGAGCCTATAATTAACGCCGACGTTGATTGCGCCCGCGGCGCCAATTCCAAATATGCTCTCGAGGAAGGCGGGCGTATTGGGGCAGAGGATGCCAACCCGCTTGTACTGTTTCTTGAGGATGTAGTATGCGAAGCCGCGGGAGCGGTCGGCGAATTCTTGGTACGTCCGCCTTAGGACCTTGTTGTTGGCGGTGGTGTGGTGGATGGCTTCGGCATCTGGCTCGATCAGAGCAGCGCGCTCGAGGAATAATGTGGGTGAGAGCTCGTGGTGGTTGAGCCGGTGTGTGAAGGTTTCTGGGGTGCTCGAAGGGAGGAAATGGGCGGCCAACTTCTGGAGTCGGGATGGGGCGCCAGACATTGCGTTGGGTGGGATATGAGGACTGTTACTTATAACGCAGGTATCATAGCAAGAGGCGTTAGTTTCAAGGAACAAGTCAAGCTACGACAAACCCAAGAGAAATGGCAATGGCAAAGCTTCTTATAAGCTGTAGTCTGGGGTAAACGTGGGGTTGGTGGGACAGCCTTGCCTCGGGTATGGGTACCATCGGTGGCAAGATGGCCGATCCGATTCACGTTCTGGTGCCGTATGGTCGTGAAATCCACCGATGTCGGTTTCGGGGTAATGGAAAGGACCCTTAAATCGGATAAGAACATTTAGTTTCAGTTTTACGATTGCACAAGGAACATCATAATAGAACTTCGCAGCATCTTTGAGATTTTTCCATTTCTCTATGGAGCAGCATGCCAGTATTCATAGACTGTACACCCGTGAGTTCCCTCCTTCATCAGCGCTCTTTTCCGATGCGGCAATCTCCCAGCCCGTGCATTGTATGATATTGAATCAGCCTTGGGTCTACCCAGTAAAGGGCCGACAAGGTATTGCCAGTGAAAAAGAAACAAGAACAATCCAGACCCTAACCTCAATACCCATTATATCGCGAATCGATTTGAGTTTGACGTTTAGTATCCGAACGACGCAAGTTGCTCTTTGGTCTTGGTGTCGACCTTTGCGCTCTTCTGGGCCTCGGCGAGTTGTCTCCTCGCAGCCTTCTTGCGCTCGTAGTATGCCGATCCCTTAACCTTGCGTCTCTCCTCGAGCCTATGGATTTTGTTAGCATTCGTTCTGTCGTATTTCATGGACTTGAGTTTCTGCTCAAGACCAGAATTCCACATACCTGGCAACAACATCCTGGTACTTCCAGCCGACCTCGTGGGACAGACGGCCGACAGTGCAGTACTTGCGTCCGGGCTTGAGTCTGAGGACACGGAGGGCCTGGGGGACGACCATGCGCTTGACCTTGTCGTATGGGGCTGGGACACCCTCGAAGACCTTAAGTCTCTCCATGGCGGCGGCACCACGGGCAGTCTTGTGTGGGATCATACCACGGACGGTCTTGTAGAAGATGCGGGATGGGGCGCGGAAATGGAACGGACCACCACGGGTTGGGTTGTAACGGGTCATCTTGCGGAGGTAGGCGTGGTACTTTACTATAAACACAGATCTGTCAGCATTCCATTTTGTGATTCCATCAAGTCCGTCTGCCAGTTGTACACAGCCGATTTCCACTCCTCTCATTTCAGGGCTGGTCTGCATTCGTTGAGTCAAGGTAGTACGTACGCTTCGCACGGAAGAACTCTCCAGAGATGTTGAGGGCCTCGCAGCGCACAACAACGATCTTCTGTCCCTCGAGGAGCTGCTTAGCAACGGTCGAGGCCAGGCGACCGAGAAGGTGGCCCTTGCCATCAATGGTGATCTGTGATATTCCCGTCAGCTCCCGTTCCTGTTCATGTTTGTGTCCAGCCATGTTGTGAAGTCGCATCTCTCAATAGATCGCGAGGCTGGAACGGCGAAGTGTAGACTCACGACTTGCTCGAAAGTCGACATCTTGTCCTGCCTTTAGGTAAAGAAGACTACGTCGGAATTGTCGGAATCCTCTACCGTCGTGTTGGTGGAGGAAATGGCGATTTGTCGTGGTTGTCGGCTCGGTCCCAAAATCAATCGTGAGGCACTCAGAGTGTTCGAATAATGCTAGCGCACAAATTACGCGCAGAGCCGCATAGGGCTTCAACCCCGCTAAAATGGATGGGAGGGCAGATTTTGGCAGGCGGGCAACAACAAGTGGGATGACTAAGCAATTTAGGGAGAGCGAGGATGACTAAGCATCAGAATCCAGAATCCACCGAGTCCACCCCCTCTACCCTCTACAGTCCCCCTCGCTATCTTGGACACTACAGACAGACCTACAGACAGTCACTTGCCGAGGTTCCGTTCACAACCTTGTGCTCAACCGTAGCATGGAGTTCCAGTCCTTTGTATGCTACCGTAATCCGTAATCCGTACCTACTGGAAACTGTACAGTAATCTAATGCACCCAGAAAGGCCCAGCCAGTACTCCGTAATCCGTAATCCAGTAATCTAGAGCCCAGTGGATAAGCGGTCCAGCCTTGTCCGCTAATCAGTGATTTGTAACCTGGTTTGGCAGGCGCCACTGCCTTACTTCCAGTGTCCAGTGTCCCTATTTTCACCCTCCATGGCGTCACGGAGAGCCCTTGTACTATCACCACCAATACACCACCACCAATGTTACAAACCCCGAGTCGGCGACTTACGATAAATAGAGTCCTTCCCCGCATCACATCCTATTCCCATCATCACCATCGTCCTTACACCTTTAAACCACACACATTCACTTCACCACCAACTTCCATCAACTCGCCCAACCTGTCGTTCCTACGTAGACTATTTTCCTCGAGCCCAGCTCAATTAGAAATGGCTGCCGCAGCAAAGACCAAGGCGCAAGCCATCATCGACGAGAACCCTGTGGGTGAGTTTACACAGTCAGCACTAAACATGCCCTGCATCTTTCTAACACTCAACCAGCCGTCTTCAGCAAGTCGTACTGCCCATACTGCAAGGCTACCAAGGCTCTCTTGAACGAGAAGGGAGCCAAGTTCTACTGTATTGAGCTTGACCAAGTCGGTAAGTTGAAGCAACTACTATATAATAGATGAAGACACCCAGCTGACGCCGGTGTACAGAGGATGGCTCCGCTATCCAAGCTGCCCTCGGTGAGATGACCGGCCAGACCTCGGTTCCAAACATCTTCATCAACAAGAAGCACATCGGAGGAAACAGCGACCTGCAAGAGAAGAAGGCGCAGCTCCCGGCCCTTCTGAAGGAGGCTGGAGCTCTCTGATTGTATTTAGAAGGCTTGGATATTGGCGCATGACAGTCTGAGAGGATCCAGTACTCAAACAGTACAAATGCATGCACAAACTGTAAAGTTAGGGAACTTGGTTATAGAGAGTGGGAAATAGAATACACCTGCCAATCTATGAGAATGCACAGCATCTACATCTATATGTTACAGCCATATGTTTGTTATACATATTTAAACATGAACCTGGGCGGCAACGGTTCCAACCGGCCTCTCCACAAACTCCATAATCCCATCCACGATGCTCTTCCTTGCCGCCTCGCTGGCCACATGGCTGCCAGCAAGGTAATGTAACCAAAGCGCCCTAGAAATCCTCTCATCATCCACTTCTCCCAGTCGTTGCGGTCCAGCCTTCCCAGCGTCGAACCACGCCGCCAAAGCACCCTTCCCGTTCCTTGCGAGCACCAATTCCCTTCCCTTCGGCACATTGCCGTGTCCAAACATAGCCTTCAACTCAGCAACCGACTGCCCGAACTTATCATCTCCAAACTCCTCGGGGTGCTTTCTCGCCTGCGAGGTCACGGCTCGTACGTACGCATCTCTCATGTGTCCAAAATCGGTGTCTCTGACTGGCACAATCCGGAACAGCGTTCGCACGCTCGTGGAAGACAAGATGTGATTCCACACCTCCTCTCCCGCCTCCGGATCCATCAATCTCTCCTTCAGGGTATCCTTCTCCCCGGCAACGAGCGTCGTCGCGATGGGATCGATCTTCTTTATCAGGGTGCGCTGCAGCTGGGCAATATCATCCGTCGCAACATACATTCCCACCACATACACCTGAATGCTCAAGAACGACACCTTCCTTATCCCCAGCCCCAGAAGCTGGTATTCGGTCGGGGTCGCAGCTTCCCCCTCCGCTTTCTCACCGATCTTCTCATCATCAAACTGCATCAGTCTCGGAAACGTCGGCACCGTACTCGTCCCCGTCTCCACCGTATCCGTATTATCCTCCGCCTCCTCCCCCATCTTCTGCACCACCGCCTTGCGCTCCGTACCAACCACGACCAGCGGATCGTGCAGCCTCGCATCGTACCCGGGCTTCGAATCGAGCTTCGTCGGCTTCTGCGGAAGGTCGACCGACGTCGCGATCACCCAGATCGCAATCATGCCCGTCACGAAGCCAATGCCATTGTAGATGCTGCGCCGCTTGTAGTACTGTCTCCGCTCCTCAGCGGCCTCGCGGAGGCGCTTGTGCTCTTCGGTGGACGGCTCGTTGGAGCTGGGCGAGGGCGAGGACGTGATCGCGCGGCGCTGGAGATGACGTGACGGCGGGTGCGCGGCGGGGGTGCGGAGGAGGCATTGCAGGCGGGAGGGGGGAGTAGAGAGGTTTGGCAATGTGCGCGCGCAGCGCGCGGTGCGATTTAAGAAGCTCATTGTTGTGTGGTTTGGGTTGTGAAGCCAGAATGGCGCGGGAGGTAAGGAGACGAGAAGCTTGGTTTTTAGAGGTCAAAGCTCGCTTGCAGAACGCGGGGAGCATGGTCGTTCGTCATCGAGAACGCCACAGAGCTATGCAAGCACCTTGGTGGCATGTGTATTGAGATATGTCCAGGACGTATGTCCGGGACGCGATCTTTTGGCATTACGAAGAGTATTCATTAGCTGTAGACTTGATAAATTAGCTAGCTATGGGATTTTGAAGTGCCTTTCTGAGTTCATGTCATTACTGTGGCATTTATGCGGAAACCAATGGGGTCCAATCTAATGGGTGTAACATCAAGCTGCTTCAAGCAAATATTGCTTCCGTACAACAAACAATTCATAAAGCCATTTTATTCCTACCGGGCAATAAAGAGCTGAGCACGACGGATCTGTAAGTGTTATAAAATCGTGTAACTAATTAGTGACATGTCTCACGTCAGCTAGCCAACGTCTCAAACCCCCTCCCATCACGGCTATTCCGGAGAGTCCAAGCTTCAGAGCCTACCCACTAAATCCCCCCGGGTCAGTGTCAACAACGACTTGCGACGACGAAGAGCTGGTCTACTAGCCACCGCCCAACATACTCGAGAGGGCCTCTTATATATTTACACAACCCCGTTTCGTCTGTCCGGATACCCCGACTCTCTGTCTATGAATCGCCCCACCAAAGCCTAGAGCAGCGACAACTAGTCGCTCATAACCCGCGGCGACCATGGCGCACGTACTCAGGCAGCTGAGCTCCAGCCCGGTGTCTGTGATGCTCTTTACAATCATTGTCTACCTAGCGATCGCGATACCTCTCCTCGTAATCCACGAAGTTGTCCCCCCGGCGCCATCGGACGAGGCGCTGCCCAGCGGCTTGAACATCAGCGAGGCGTGGCTCGACCTGGCGGAGCTGACGAAGGCTTATCACCCTTTTGCGAGTCGACGCAATGATGAGGTGCACGATTGGCTGTTGAAGAGGGTGGAGGGGATACTAGAGGATAATGGAGTGCACTGGTCCAGCGAGAATGACCATATTCCAATCTCTCCGCAAGAAATTGCTCTAGCAGCAGCTGGAGGGGAACAAACGGCTGGCAATGTCGTGGCGGCGCCGTTCCCTGGATTTATAGGGGTTGAGACGACTGGGGAAGCCCCAGAAGAGGAGACAAAGGACGACGATGAGCTCCGGAAGCGAGATGCCTCGCCACTGGTTACAATCTTCAATGACCTCCAGTCCAATGTCACATGCTCTGCCCTTAATCGTGGCGGATTACCAGGGCAGAGCGTCTACTTTGAAGGCACAAATATCATTGTCTACATCCGCGGCACGGAAGACGAGGAAGGCGAATGGTGGAAATCAAGCCAGAACTTGAGGAACACCCACGGCCAGGGAGGAATCCTCGTGAGCGCCCATTACGACAGCGTGTCGACTGGCTTTGGCGCGACTGATAATGGAGTCGGAGTCGTCACTATTCTCCAGCTGATCCGCTACTTTTCCTCGACTGGGAGAAGGCCGAAGAAGGGGATCGTGGCGCTGTTCAACAATGGCGAAGAGGATTTCCTCAACGGCGCTAGAGCTTATACCCAGCACCCGATGTCTCTCTTCACCCATACATTCTTGAATCTCGAGGGCGCCGGTGCTGGCGGCCGAGCGATCCTTCTCCGTAGCACGGATACCGAGGTCACACGGGCATACGCAAAGAGCTCGCATCCATTTGGAAGTATCGTAGGCGGCGATGGCTTTAAGTCTGGGTTTATCCGCAGCCAAACAGACTACATTGTTTTTGAAGATATCCTTGGTCTCCGAGGTCTTGATGTGTCGTTCTGGACTCCCCGCGCTCGTTATCACACAAACCAGGATGACCGCAAACATACTAGCCGCGACAGCATCTGGCACATGCTATCGGCGTCTGTTAGCACTGTTGAGGCGTTAAGTTCTGATACTAGCGGCACTTTCAACAGTGACCGAGGCGACAATGCGAGAGGTAAAGTCAAGAATGGAAAGGGTAGTGACGGAGTCTGGTTCGACTTGTTCGGGAAAGGGTTTGCGATCTTTACACTGCGTACTCTGTTCGCTTGGTCGCTGACCTTCCTCATCGCCTGCCCATTGGCTATCATACTGATCATTTACCTTCTCGTTCGAGAGGATAAATTCTACTTGTTTTCGTCCTCTGTCCCATCCCAGGGTGGCACCGATGAGGAAGATGTTCATCTGAAAGGCTGGCGGGGCGCCTTCCGCTGGCCTCTGACTTTTGTGGCTGCTTCGGCGCTGACTGTTGGATCCGGGCTACTCGTTGCGAAGATCAACCCATTGATTATCTACAGCAGCCAATACTCAGTGTGAGTCCTGTTTGCCGTTTTTGGAACAAAGATGTAGATTACTGACTTTCCTAGGTGGACTATGGCTCTGACACTTAACTTCTGTGCCTTCTGGTTCATAATGAGAGGCGCTGATTTTGTTCGGCCATCTGCATTACACCGAACCTATGCCTACTTCTGGATGTTCATCGTGGCCTGGATCGTCCTCGTCGCCATGACAGTCTTGGAGGACCGTTTCAAAATCGCTTCAGGATACCTCTTCGTATTCTACGAGATTGCAATCTTCTTCGCCCTCGCGATCAGTCTTCTCGAGTTATTCGCTCTCCCTTCCAAGACACAGTTCGCAGCGAATGTGCAGGCCCAAGATGAGGCCGTAGAGAGCATCGGCGCGTTACCAGACTCTGATGCGCTTATTGCTCCCACCGCGGATGAGCACCCAGAACCGGAATCCGCCGGACCAGCCGATGAAGCCGAAGAGCCAACTGAATCAACACCCCTCTTTGGCGGTGATGGCGCAAGAAGATCTCGCACCACTACTTTTGCCAACTACGCTCGTCGCTCATTCCGCCGTGTTAGAGGTCACAACGGATCTAGTGATAGTATCGACAGAGAGGTAAGCTTCCCCCCATTCACTCTCAGGCGATCACGAACCATACTAACACTCCCCAGTCCGAGCCTTACGGCCGCGAACAAGCCTGGTCCGGCAAACTCCCCCGCTGGACATGGGCCCTCCAATTCCTCCTCGTCGCGCCTTTCCAGCTCATCATCATCGGGCAAGTAGCCCTCCTCCTCGTCACCGCAACCAGCCAAACCGGCCCCGACGGCTCCTCCCTCCTCGTCCCCTACACCCTCCTTACCGCCTCCTCCATTCTCCTCCTCTTTCCTCTCACCCCCACCATCCACCGCTTCACCTACCACCTCCCCACCTTCCTCATCCTCCTCTTCACCGGAACCCTCATCTACAACCTCACCGCCTTCCCCTTCTCCCCAGCAAACAGGTACAAAGCCTACTTCCAGCAAACCATCGACCTCGACACCGGCTCCAACACCGTCACCATCTCCGGGCTAGAAACCTTCATCCGCCCCCTCATCGCCGAGATCCCCTCCGCAGCAGGACAGACCATAGAATGCACCACGCGCCCCGACCGCACCGGCGTAAAATTCTGCTCCTACACCGGCACCCCCCCCCTCGTCGTCCCGTCGGTTCCCGGCGTGCCGCCAGAGAAGAGCTACGGCGACTGGCTGAACTACACCGCGACGCGACAGCGCGGGGCCAACAAGGCGACCTTCCGCGTCTCGGGCGCCAACACGCGCGCCTGCGCTATCCGCTTCGCGCGGCCCATCAAGGACGTGAAAGTCACGGGCGGCGGGAGCGATAGCAGGTTCGACGCTGTGCCGCCGGAGGTGGGGAGCGGGGAGGTGAAGTTGTGGCGCCGGGAGTGGGGCGGGGAGTGGGAGGTGGAGGTTGAGTGGGGGGTTGGGGAGGGGAAGAGGGTTGGCGAGGAGGGGATGGAGGGGAGGGTGGTTTGTTTGTGGGCGGATTTTAATGAGCCGGGGGTTATTGGGGCGTTGGATGAGGTGGTGGCGCTTGCGCCGGCGTGGGTGGGGGTTAGTAAGATGAGTGATGGGTTGGTGGAGGGGAGTAAGGCGTTTAATGTTTGAGTGTGGGTGGGTTGGGTTGGGAGTGGGGAGAGGGAAGGTCGTGGTGGGAGCGGTGGGAGCGGTGGGAGCGGTGGGTGGCTATTGAGCGAGTAGACACCGAGATTCCCGCGAGATTTCCGAGATGTTCTTGTTTGCTATAGTTTATTATTGTGTCTTTTGATACGTTTCTTACACACCCAGTTCCATGTTACCCCCATTATTAACCTGATAATGCAAATATGCCGTCCCAATTACTATATACACATCCTCGTATTGTCCGCATCATCCGCATCATCCCTCCCCCTACACCCTCATCCACCCCCTAATAAATCCCCGGAATAATCCTCCACGGCACAATCTTCTTATACTCCTCCCAATCCTTCCCATACTTCCTCATACACTTCGTCTCATCGCGCCTCTCGCGATGAATCAGCAGAACCGCGAAGTAAATAACGTAAAAATACGAAACCAGCATTCCCCACCCCCTCGCGTCCCCCTGCACTACCCTGTCCTCCCCGCGCGAGAACCCCGTCTCGCCATCCAACAGCGCCGGGCCCTGGTGCACAAGATACCCCGCCACGCCCGTAGGCAGACAGAACGCCCACGACATGATCCAGTCGCCCAGGTAGTTGATGTGGCGCGCTGTTCCCCACCATCCGGAGATGATGAGTTTAGACCCTGAGGCTGTCTCCATGTACTTGAAGTGGGCGATGCGCGGGTCGGTTGGGTCGGTGCGGAAGCGGTTCTTCTGGTTGTTGGCGCTGCGGAAGATGTAGTAACCCAGGCTGAGAATGGCGAGGACGCCGGCGTTGCCGTAGAGGCCGAGGGAGAGGGGGTAGATGGCGAGGTAGCGCGTTTGTAGGCTGTAGATGAAGGGGACCCAGGCGAGGTCGCCGAAGGAGAGCATGAAGCCGAAGCCGTCGGTGGTGATGTCCATGGTGGTCAGCATGGAGGGTTCCATGTAGAAGGAGTCGAACACGTAGAGGGCCTGGAAGAGGGTGACGAGGATGATGGAATCGGTGACGTAGCCGTACGTCTTGTACTGGTGCGCGATGAAGGCGGCGTCGAGGACGATCCAGCCGAAGAGGCCGGGGCGCAGCTCGCAGAACACTTTGATGTCGATTTCCCCGAAGATGGGGAGGGTGACGCGAGGGTTGAGCTCACGGCCGATGAACCAGTCGTAGAGCATGTTGCCGGAGTGGCCGCCGGCGGCAAGCTCGCGCAGGTCGCTGTTGCCGGGCTTGACGCTGAAACTGCGGATGTAGACGAAGGTGGCGAGGAAGAACGCGATGAGGAGGTTGGCGGAGATGATCTGGACGTAATTGTCCCAGATGTATGTCCATACTGGGAAGTCGGCGCCCTGCGCAATGGTACCGGCGAGGAGGAGAGCAACGGTGAAGAGGGAAGAGGAAAGAGCTGGTATGTGTTAGAAATGATGGGTAGTTAAGAGTGCGTATCAGGAATATACTCACTATTGAACTTATACTTCAAGCGCCCCCCAATAGCAAGTTCGGTCCCCTCAACGATTTGTCCCGGAAGGAACCTGTGCAGCACCAAGCTCAGGGAGTAGTATCCCAACACCCAGCCGGTAGCCTCCAAGCTCACAAGACCAGACCATCCCGGCCATCCAGTCTCGGTCTTGACCTTCTCGAGGGTCAACGTCTTGGGGTCCAGCGCCGAGGGGATCGGACATCCGTAGATGTCGTTGCAGACGAAAGTCGTGAGGTAGACGATGACAGGAAGGAGGGCTGTGATGGCGAATGCACCGGGCCTGTATCGAAGTCAGTCATGCGACAAATACTAGGGTCGGAGAAGAGCCATCTACTCACGGTCCAAAAAACTCATATCCATGCTTCAGTTGCGCCTTCACGACGGGAGCCTTGGATTTCGAGCCGGCCATTGTTGCAGTTGGTTGGTGCTCTGCTCTTGCTCTTGGGTGCTTTTCCTCTCTCGCAGGTATATGGCGCTCCTTATATAAACATTAAAAACAACAAGTGAAAGCTGCAAGTGGCCCGATCGAAAAGAAGGTTTGAGAGTAGCTTCGCCCCCGGGTATAAATGTTTCCGCTCGTGTTCGGATTCGAGTTAGATCAATTGGATCAATTGAGTTTAGGGGATGTGGGAGAGGCGGCATGGGGGGGGATAGGCGTCATGGTCTGTGCGTCACTGTTGGTCTTTTGTCTATTTCGTCCACATCACGTGACTCAATTACGAGTACGAAAGGCATGTGTACCTGGTACTGAACCAGATGTGGAATCCGGGGAGATACATCTTGGATGTGGTAACGTAGAACCCATGTGAATACAATTTACTTGTCCGAACGAAGCGTCGCCTTCACCCTTTTACCATCGTATTCGGTATTCATCATCATAACGACTGCATGTCCATCAACGAATATCTAGCCCAATCCACAACGCCGATTCACCTTATACGACATCCTCTCTTCCCCTTGCGCCAAGGCGCTGTCCATCTCCCACCGTCCCGCGCCCTCACGCCGATCGAGCCGTCACCATGCACCCACCCTCTCTCACGCACCTGCTCTCCGCGCTGGCGCTCCTCGCACCCCTAACGGCAGCTGCGGGCTCCGACGACAAGAAGAAGCCCGACGTGATCCCCTGCACGGCGAAGTCGCCCAACACAAACGGGTTCTACGACCTGCGCCCGCTCGCGCTGGGGCTGCAGGACGGCTCGAAGAAGGTCGGGAAGGAGAAGACGGATAGCTGGCAGTCGCGGGGGCACGATTATAAGGGGAACTTCTCGATCAATATATGTGCGCCGGTTGTGGAGCCGCTGGAGGATGTGGTGGGGGTGGAGGAGGCGAGGTGGGGGAATGTTAGTGCGTTCTATGAGGCGGATGGGAAGGTGTTTTCTATAGGGTATGTTTGGGATTGGGAGTGTGGATGGGGGCGCTGCTAACTATGGGACAGAGAACAATCGTCGGGCGTTATGTTTAGGGGACGCAAGTTAGTCCTTCAATACACGGGTGGCTCGCCCTGCGGATCCGCCGTGGAATCTCGATCAGCAGAGGCAGAGGAGCTCTCGGACCTCACAGACGACGAATACCCCGCGCGCACACTCAGCGGCAAAGTAGTCGGCTCCAACTCCTCCTCCTCCGATGACGACGACGAAGACGACGAGCCCAAGAAGCCCAAAAAGCCCGTCGAAGCCAAACGCCACAAATCAACCCTCATCTCATTCCACTGCGAAAAAGACCCCCTCAAATCCGTCGCCGTCGCCTCCTTCATCGGCACCGACCCGGACGAATGCGCCTACTTCTTCGAGATGCGCTCCGAAGCCGCGTGTCCCGGTCTCGGGCCCGTGCAAGCCGGTCTGGGGCCCGCGGGGGTGTTCGGGATCATTGCCGTGATCGCTGTGCTGGTGTATTTTATTGGGGGCGTCATGTATAACCGCAGCGTGGAGCATTCGAGGGGGTGGAGGCAGTTGCCGAATTATGCTATGTGGGCGGGGATTGGGGGGTTCTTTATGGTATGTCGTCGTCCTTTCCTCTCTCCGAGAATGGGGTGGTGGGGGTTGGGGGAGAAGGGAAGATAGAAGCTGACTGTGGATACTAGGACTTCTTTACGATTCTGACGAGCAGCTGTGCGAGGTGTCTGCCGGGGAGGAGAGGGTACAATTCCCTCCCCGGCTCGGGCAATGGGAGTGTGGCGCGCGGGAGGGGGAGGCCGGATGATGAGAATAGACTCATTGACCAGCTGGATGAGGAGTGGGATGATTGAGTGAGTAAGTAAAAGGGGGGGAGGCGCGCGTGTACAATACGGTACTGTACGATCCGCGGCCGGCGGGGGAGCAATGTTCTGAATATCTTGGCGTTACGTGGAGGGGTGATGTGAGGGTGTTCACCAGCTTGTCTGTCTGTTCTAGGCACGCACGGGACGGGACATTTCTGTCTATCTTCCCCATGAATCTTCCTCATGTGGAATGTTTGTATATATCCAGATCCTTTCGTTTCGAGCGATTTAACCCCTTCTTCTAGGAGTCGAGGAGATTCAAATGCCCGACACAACACAGTTTACGTGCTCAGCCAGACCAGAGTGGCCGAGCCGTGTGTTCTTGAGTACATAGTTCATGTCATGTCATGTTTTAGAATTTTAGAAATATCACATCAGGCTCCCCAGCGGGTCTGGGGATCCATTTCATCTCATCCGTACCATCCATCCGTCCCGAAGGCGGGGCGCAGCTTGGATCTCGATATTTTCCAAACCCGTTTCGCTCATCTCATCCCATACCGTGCCATGCTGCCACCGATAAGCAGGACTGGACTGGGCCGATCGGATCGCGACTGAACGCGTCCAGACCTTCCAAGGTGCGGGGAGGGAGGGAGGGGTAGGCACAGGCCAAAGCAGGATTCGCATGCGATGGGATGGCGATGCGATGAGCTTATCTGGCGGGGATGGTGCCTCGAAACGGGAGGGGGAGGGGGGAGGGGCGCGGAGGAGGGATCTCGAAGGGGGATGGTTTGTGTGAAGGCGAGGTTGTGGAGGGCGTGTTTTGTAGGAACTTGTACGAAGGAGTAGGGAATAGTAACTGTAACTCGGAGTAGCTCTGAGATGCTAACTCAGTTGGTTACATCGCCACCAATATTTGCGATACTGTAAGCTGTATTGTTTGGTTTGGGAAGAGGAGGGCGGGGTTGTTGGTGGGGGAATGGGAACGGCGGCAGGACGGACTGTCGTCATCGTCGGGATGGTGGGAGGTGGTACCTGTGGTCGGCAACGAGATGTGCTTGTACTCGGTGTGTACTGTGGTGGGTTTCCGTTGTTCTCTGCTGTACTCTTCTGTACTCGGGCTGTCGACGTCTTCGTAGATCACGGGGAGGAGAGAAAGGGCCGTTGTTGATGCCGCCGTGGGTATTCGCAGGTGTGCTGCCATACAGCTGTACAGACAGTCAGTCGGTCGGTCAGTTAGTTGGTCGGTCAGTCAGTTGTTCGGTCAGTCAGTTGGTCAGTCAGCACAGTTGATCTGTCGGCCAGTCAGTCAGGAGTAAAGATATGCATCCAATCTTAAAACTCCACTGCCACGTCTTCAGTCTGCAATATCACAATATCACACTGCCTTCACCGCGTTCGTTGGCAGACATTCTCTCGGTCGTAACAAGCCATACAGAGGGTCCGGAAGTAAGACATAGCTGCATACCTGCATGCCTGCATACGGAATACCTATGTGGCCGCATATTTTGTTACTCCCCTACGACTTTCCTGTAGTATATCTACGATATCTACTATATCTACCCAATACTGGCAAATTGAGTACTTCTCCTCTACTTCTTACTATGTATAATACTAAATATCCTAGATTAGACACATAACTGGAAATCGACGTGGCGCGCTCCCGATCCGTCTCTGGACAAAAAACTACCTGTTGCCGAGCCAGGACCATTTGCGCCACCTGCCAGGTTCCTGGTGGCCGTCTCCGGACATCAACCAACCACCGACGCCGACGACAGCTTGCCATGGGTATACATGCCGCGTTCGGGAGAGACAACTCGCTGCCAACAGCTGAAACCCACAGCTACAAACCCACAAACCTTACAAACTTACAAACTTACATGGTCGATCGGCCACCTGTATACTGCACGCACTATACACGCTCTCCACATACAATCTGTAAGGGTAAGGGATGTACCCTTTCTCCATCTTCATACGATGACGAACCGCCTTTTCATTTATTTTGCAACTGGACGCATCTAACAATCTGCACCCAATCTGCACCCTACTGCGCTGGCATATCTGGGCAATCCCTGGGGAAATTACATCGGGATACCCACATAAAGGACACCCAGAGGTAGCACTTAAGGTTGGTGATAGCTTCACACGAGAAAAAACCCTATGATGTAAGCTCCCTCCGTGTGCAACTATGCGCGAGCAACACTTAGTCTCCTCGTGCCAATTGCTCTTTCTATATCTCTCTTTTTGAAAAGGAAAGACCGCTCACCTTCCTTCCATCCTTCGTTTCATTCCAGTGCTCCGGCTTTCTTTTTCAAAAAGAGCTCTGGAATTGTTGTTGTTTTGTTTCCTGCATGTGCATCGCCCTGTGCTTTGATTCGCATCCTGTAAGACAAACCTCAATCGCTCGCGGCCATCAGGGTGTGCTACACACACCGCAGCCATCCATCCAGCTCTGCATTCATTCAATTCATCTCACTTCACCTCCCCCCCACTCCTTCCCCCATGACACTACCCCTCCCCCGGAAGGTCGGGGTTCCTCTCGCAGAACCCCTAATTACGTCGCCGCCTGGTCATGAGGCGGCAGGGAGGACAAAACCCCAGCTCGCCCTGGGTAGCCCCGTCTCATCTGCCCGCCCGCAGTTATATTCGGCGTCGAGCCCACGCAGCGTAAATCGTCCGGGACTGCCTATTTACAGCCGCTTCACGAGCAGGCCTTCTCGCTGGAAATCAAGACGCGCTGCTATGAGAATGAGGATTTCGGGGCCGGGCCCCAAGGGGGGCATTGATAGGCTCGAGGATACTGTTAAGGAGGTGACAAACTGGGATGGGTTAAGCATGGTTAGTAACATCTTGTTTATTTTGCGGGGTTATCAGTTGGGCGCGCAATGGAATGGAGGCACGGTTGATAAGCTTATTCTAACATAACACAGGATCCCGAGATGTGGTACCCGGACGGAAATTGCCTCGTCCATCTATATGCCCGTGGCTCCACAGCCTCGTCGACGTCGGGTCCTGCATTCCTCATCCCGCTCGAGTTTCTCGTCGGCTTGGACTGCATTCCATTGCTAGACCGATTTTTGGCCGGCAGCACCGGTAACCCGTCATCGAACAGAGAGTTTGTCAAGGGGCGATCGAGCTTGGAATACACTGCGGGCAGGTATGATTTATACATGCCTCCGCCGCCGACAGCCGAGGGAGAGCAGAAATTGCTCTGCCGGACCGGCACGCGGAACTTCTTCGCGTGGATATGCGGGAAGCCTCTCGTTGGCGAGAGTCTGGGACAGGCGTTGGTGGGGCTCCTCAATAGCATGAGTGAGTACCGAGGGCTGAACGTGGATAATGTGGAGGATATCCTCGATTACATGGAGGAAGGGGGATATGGAGATTTAGGGGGCAGCCCAGTCCATACCCTCGCCACCCTCCATTTCGCAGAGCACTTCCAGTTCGAGAATCTCTATACAGACGCCTTCGCCCACGCCGTAGGGATGCACGACGAGGTCATCCAAAGTCCAGAATACAAGGTTCGTAGCACGCACGCACAAGCAGTGATATCCAAGCACCCCATACTAACACCACCACCCAGTGCATCTCCACCACAACCCGCTCCCTCCTCACCCACGCCCACACCGAGCTGCACAACCGCCTCACCCACACCAGCACCAGCCTCTCCACCTTCCTCACCGACGAGCTCTCCCCCACGCACCTCGGCCTCACCCCCGCCTCCCGCACACACCTCGACCGCTTCCGCGCCTTCCTAACCACCTACTGGACCACCACATTGGGCTCCTACCCCCCCTCCTCCGCCATCTTCCCAAACCAGGTCCTCTTACGCATGCGCACAGAGTTCAAAGACCTCTACGCCTACCTCGTCGACGAGTCCTTCACAGCGAGCGACTGTAGCCCCGCCGCCGCCCAAGGCGGCGTCTGCGTCCTCCAAAGCGTGCAAGCCTTCGATGCGCGGCTAGGCTACGAAAGCTTCCTCCACCCCCTCCCCCTCCTCCCTACCTCCACCACCTCGCGCCCCGTAAACGCACGCACTCACTCTCTCCGCTCCCCAACCCTAGCCCGCACATTCAGCTGGAGCCGTCCGTCCTCCCCAAAAGCCGATTCGAGGCTCCTCGCCCTCTCAACCGTCGCGAAGGCGAGTAACCACCACAAGCACTCCCTCCTCGACGCGCCACTGGTGAAGGCATACCGCGAGTTCGAGACCGAGTCCATCCTCTCCGCCAAAGAAGACAAACGCACCCGCGTCTCCGCGGCCGCCGCCCGCAAAGTTCGCTGGATCCTCATCTACGCCACCCTCCAGACCCTACGCTCAGCAACCGACATCCTCCCCGCCGTCCGCACCCCCCTCACCGTGCCCTACCACCTCAGCGCCAAGCTCCCGCGCCTGCCCTGGCAGACCTCCCCGCGCCCCGCCCTCACCCCGTCACGCACGCAAACACTCCACCTCTCCCTCTCCTCCACCTCCATCCCCTCCTCCCCATCAACGCCGCACACGCCCCCCTCCCCCATCGAGCCAGACATCGACCACACGCTCCTCACGCGCCCCGCCTCCTCCTCCCCCTCCCTCGCCCCGCGCCCGCGCCGCGCCTCCCTCCCAACCCTAGCACGCTCCCTATCCTCCGCCGCCTCGCTCGGCCGCGCAATCAGCGTCATGTCGCGCCACCCGACGCGCCGCAGCTCCGCCCCGACCCCCTCCCGCACCCCCTCCACAAACCTCGAAAACAGCTTCACCAGCGCCGCTGAGGCAGACGAAGATGACCAGCACGACGACGACGACGGTGGCATGGAGATAGGCTGCTGGGCGAAGCAGGTGGAGCTGAACCAAATCTCGCCGTCGTCGCCGTCGTCGTCGTCGTCGGGTTATTCCGACGAGACGGCTATGACGCCCGCGTACCCGCTGTCGAGGATCCAGTCGAGCGGGGGGTACGACTTCGATACCGCGGCTACGCCGCCGTCGCCGCTGTCGCAGGCGCATTCGCCGTTTGGGTTTGAGGGGTACAAGATTGAGAATGATGGGGTGGGGGAGATGGAGAGGAGGTGGAGTGGGAGTACGGCACATGAGGAGGTTGGTCCTACCGCTGTTCCGGAGGCGGGACGGGGGGAGGGGAGGATGAATGGAGGGGGGATGAGGGGGCTAGGACTTGCTGTTGGGGCGCTGGGGGCGCTGCTGGATGGGGTGGTGGAGGAGAGGGTGTTTTTTGAGATTGAGGATTTTCCTGGGAACGGAGGTGGGTTTGAGGGAGAGAGGAGGGTGGGGATGGCGATGTGAGGTGGATGCTGGTCATTCGATAATGGTGTGTATGAAAAGTAGCGAGATGGGGGGTTTGATGGGAGAGATGGGAGACAATCTGTATGCTCATAATCACATAGTTTGTACCTACACGTCACAAAATTGAGTCGTATATCTATTATCTGAACTGTATCTTTTGCTGTGCCTGTATCTCTATATTGTCTGCTCTAACGTCCATCCCTGCGTCCAGAGACGCACCCCGCCACAACTACTCTAGCGGCTCCGATTGGGCGGTCTCTTTTGTCGAGGTGGGATGACACGAAGGGCATTAGTATTAGTGCGGCTATAACGATTAAGTCCTCCATGGAGACTTCTACAACAAATCTAATGGTTAAAGCATAAAATGCAATGGCTAACGCATGGCTAACGTATTGCCAACGCACTGTTAGTCCACAGCGGTCCAGGCAGTAGTACGCTAACTAGGTTGCGTACCGCCCTTAGCCATTAGCAATGATCCTGGTATCTCTTCGCAGTTCCGTTGAAATCCTCCTGTTGCTGTTAGGGTCGGCCGCCCTCCCTTACTGGAAGTGACGAATTGAAAGTACTTTGCATTCTACTTACATGCTATATGTATGCAGCTAATTAGACTGTCAAGTTCCTCCCTAAGCCAGCCGAGGCGGGGAAGATGCTGAGCTGACTACAGATGAAAATAGGCAATGCCGATTTAACTACTGTACCCAGCTGTCTCGATACACTAACTTCAAATCACTACTCCTAACGCCTTACTTCAGCTTGGCTCAGAATCCTCTTGCTCTGTTGCTATCACGATTTTGGTCTAGCGAAGATGGCCGAACACAGCTCTGAGCTCGCACGGCTTTGGGAAGAAGCCGTAGAAGAATACCTGAGCAAGTCGAAGCGGGGTTCAGTCGCGCAAAGATGGAAGCAGCCGATCACCACACAAGCTGATCTCGACAACCTCATCGATCAACATGAATCCGACTTCGCCCGATTTAGAAGTTCGCATAAGAAGCTGTGGGATGGCTTGATGGCGACGATGGGACAGTTACAGAATCTCGGCAATGTCGCGCAGGCAGCCATCCAACTTTCCCCATTCGCACCGGCAGCCGTTGTTCTTGAAGCCGGACTTTTCCTTATCAAGTCTGGCACTGCTGTAGCCGGTACCTATGACGCTCTCGAAACCTTGTTCGTGAGGGTCAAGGACATAACCGATCGATTGGATGAGTACCTCCAGGGGACTATCGATCGGAAGCTTCACAAAATTGTGATACAGCTCCTTAGCTCGCTTCTCGATGTCTTTAGTGAGGGTGAGGCCGCTATCCGACGTGGACGAGGGACGGAAATGATGCGTCGCGTTGTCGGCAAAGAAAATAAGATTCAGAGTGCGCTCGACCGGCTCGACGCTCGTGTACAAACGGAGCTTGCTCTCATTAGTGCAAAGACGCATGCAACAACCCAACGTATAGAAGAGAAAGCCGATCATGATAGGGAGCGTGAGTTACTTCGACGAGCTCTCTGTGCGGAAGCTGCTGCAGATAACGAAGCATTCGGTAAAAACATCGAGGCTTCCCGGCTTCCGCGATCCGGCGATTGGGTACTGAAAGAGCAGCTTTACGACAAGTGGTTCCAGATGCAATTCCCTGTACTGTGGATTCTGGGAATACCGGGAACTGGGAAAACCTACCTTGCATCACGGATACTCTCGCACTTACGGCAGAACTCTAGACTTGCAAGCTTTTTCTACATACGAGAGGGCATGAACACTCAGCATTCGCTAGAAATAATCTTGAAAGTGATTGCGTATCAGATTACCGGGCTCTCTGAAGCATATCGCGAACGGGCTGTCGAGATCTGTAAGGATGGGGCTAGTCTCCTACTTCCAGAATCGATATGGGGGAATCTGTTTGTCAAACCGTTTAGCAACGAAGCAACTGAGTCTGTCTTTGTTGTCATAGATGGAGTTGATGAAGCTACTATCCACAACCAGGAGCTAGTAGTAGAGTTAGCTAAAAAGCTGTCAGATCTAAGATCCACTACCCGCAAATATCCAGCTATACAACTACTATTGCTAGGCCGCCCTAACCTTGAATACAACGCTTCTAATGCGTGGCAGGGAGAAAAGCGACGCCCTAGGATATTATACGTACGGCCTTCCTTGTCAAAATCAGACATAGAAAGATTCATCAAGAAAGGCGTAACAGAAGGTGTTCGGTTGCTTCGAAAGATGCGCCCAGGTCCTTCTAAAAGTCTAAGAAGAGACATTGTCACGACTCTCGTCAAAAGCTCCGATGGCATGTTCATGCTAGCTAAGCTCATGCTCGCAGAAATTAAGGACATGAACAAACCGGAGTTGATTCAAGAATCCCTCGCGAAGCCTCCGCAGGGTCTCGAGGGTATGCTCAAACGTGTGGTTGCTAGGCTTGATGTGATGGGTGGATTTGATAAGCAAGACCTAAATGAACTGATTATGTGGGTAGCTTGTGCTAAGCGTGATCTTCTCCTTGGCGAGCTTGATCTTGTTCTGAAATTAAGAGATCTCCGTCAAAATGGCATAGTTGACCTTGAGGATGAATTAAAGACAAGGTTCGGATCTTTCTTCAGCGTCGTGTCTGCCGAGGATGAGATGGAAAGCGACGACGAGGATGATGAGGATGTTGCCTCTATGGTAGGCAGTGAAACGACATTAGCCAAGTCCGTTTCTGGGGAGAGCAGCGGACCAGAGGACGAGCTCGACACATACTCGGAGCACGGGGTCGACTTGGACGGCAATGAAAGCAATCGCGATGAAGATGAAAGTGATGACGATATACCGCCGAATTATTTCGTGGCAACGGTAAAGTTTGGTCATGCAAGCGTCGGCCAACACTTTCGCACAGCTCCTTTGCATAGAGGGATAGGGATGGATCTTAACTTTGCGCAAGCACATATTGCGTTAACTTGCTTACGATTCTTGACCGACAATATCCCCAAAAAGGAGCAAAGACCTTGGCGTGAACCGAATCTCTTCGAGTATTCTGTAGACCATTTCTTGCACCACTTTGGAGAGGTGGATTTCGAAGGGCTGAAGTCTTCTCATCCCGACATCTTCAACAGTCTGTCAGAAGAAGTCTCATTCCTCTTCAGAGACCGCGATTCAATTAGCCGATGGTTCGAGGCGTTGTCTGACGAGTACAGTTTTATGTGTGAGCTCTTTAGCCGTAGTACCTGTTCACGTCTAAGAAGTTGTATATCCGAATCTGACATTCGTGGCAAAGAGACTGCGACATCACTTAGGGAAGAATTCACAAAGGATAGACCGGTCTTGGAGTTGCTGCTAGAACCGTTTGCTCGCTACGTAGTTGAAGCATGGATTGTGCAAGATTCCTGCGACAAAATGTTAGCTATACTTTTCCTTCAAGGGTTCCTGTCTTTGGTGAGTCGTTCTTACGATATACGGACAAAATGGTTCGCATCTAGCTAACAGGAAATACAGCGAGACGGTCAGACCAATGAACAATGGACTATACCGCCTAATCGTCCCTTTGAGCATATAGTAAAAAGTATATCACCGGAAGAGATCTGGGAAATGGCATCGCTTGGTGGGTTTGAGAGAGATGCTGCATTCCATTCTTCTCTCGGCTCTACGTTCGCTAAGATTAGGACAAGCCAGCACCTGCTTGCGGCAGTGGGCGAATTCGAACAAGCCATTACACTGACCGAGGATCCAGAACAAATTTGGCTTGCTAAATTGAACAAAGCAGATGTGCTTTCCACACTAGGAAAGCTCGAAGATGCAATTGAAGCCGCCTCTAGTGCTCTAAAAGCTCTTCCCGAGACTCGCTTTTACATCAAACGACAGCTAATCAGGCTCATTTCAGGCGCAAACCTGCATCTAGGAAATAGAGATGCCGCCCTAAACGCGGCCGTTAAGGAATGGGAATCTGCTCCGACTGATCCACTTGTAGGTTTCAATCTCATATTCACTGCTCATAGAGCAGGAGGCTACTTCGAAACGGTGGGGATTATAAGATCCGCTCTCGATTCCGCAAATGGAGCTCGGTATCTTGGTAATATTATAACGAATACGATTCCACAAAGATACACGACTGAGTATCTGTCCATCGCGTGCAAAAAGGTGGGAGATCTAGATCTAGCTAGGGATGCCTTTCAGGCCGTCAAGTCCGAAGCTGCTGTCCGAAGCGATAACGAAAGTATAGCCGCAGCAGATGCGGCTCTTGCTCAACTCTTCTTTGGGTTTTATCAAGACGACGATAAGGCAATTGCCCTGTGGGAAGACATTGTCCGAAACTATCCAAGCACAACGTCGGCTATTGAAGCTTCCTATGCGTTGATGCCCCTGTACTTTTCTAATGCACAAAATGCAGATCCGACCGAAGCACGTACGTGGGTATCGAAGATGGAACAACTAGTTGACCTGATAGAGTCAATGCCTCTGTACTTGGAAGTGCCCTCAACTCGGCATGAGGCAGCGGTTCTACTGGGACGATGGTATGCAGACCAAAATAAACTGGAGCTGGCCCGTGCCAAAATCCGCCCTTTGGTTAAGGAATGCATACAAGAGCTCACGGATCGGGACAACAGCAACGATTACAGCGCATACTGCAATCTTGGCCGCGCACTTAATTGTTTTGGACATCGACAGCATGCTGCGATAGCGCGGGCCTTTACCACGCCGCTCCAGGGCGCTCAAGAAATAATGGAGGGTTTGCAAGACAATGCCGATTGGGACATGACTACAGCTCCAGTCGTCGAGGTAAATAGTGCCACAACTGTTGCATTAGGCTTCACCGGAGGCCGCTGTGACGGTGGATGCGACCGGAGGGAGGCTACTTTCAAATCCTTCAGCTTGTGTGAGATCTGTGTCAATATGGGCTTTTGCGATGAGTGTCACCGAAAACTCATAGACGGGACTGCGATTTTCAGAATATGCAACCCTAAGCATCCGCTCACTGAGATTTATCCGTCAAGAGGGCTAGTCACAAAGGGCGCAGAGGGGTACAGTGTCCACCTTAGTGAGGGGAAGGTAGTTAGTGCCGGGGAATGGTTAGGCATGATCAGTCAGGAGTGGTTAGGGTCGTGATAGCACGAGGTATTATCAACGATAGACGCGCAGAACGCTACAAGTAACTCGTAATTCCTGCCTCCTAGCAAGTGACCCTTATCTTCTCATAGGTTTAGTATAGTCTTTCACATTTAGGGCCGAGCTAATTTTGATGCCTATTACTTAGTGTGCTCTATCTGCTTTTAGCGTCTGTGTCTTAAGCTATAGAGCTTAGATGCTATTAAACTACTAGTGCTAGATTCATTCTTATTAACCCATTACTATGTTCTAATAGATAAAGAAGCATTAGTGTTATTTTTAGTTTCTTTCCATAAGGAAAGGAGGAGAGTTATGTTCTGTAGTCGTGAGCATTGCCTGGTAGTTTTGGTCAGACGTGTTGAGCACGGTGCTCTGTGGAGCTGGCATTGTGTATTCTGAAATCCGCAAAGGGCTAGAAGTGAGTATTACATCGAGCTGCGTTAATGAGACGTAGACCGAGAGTTCGCTTGCTAACTTTAATGGGTTTATAAATTTAGAATTAAAGTACTGATATTTGTCCCGTCACAGCGTGCGTCTCTTAACGAGGTAGGGATGCAGGTTAGATCCCGCCTGTCTATCTGTCTGTTTTTCTGTCTCTCTATCTTTGTCTATATCTGTCTATAACCTAGGTCTCGCGCTATATGCTGTTTTGTCTTTCCGTACTGTGTTATTGCAATGCCATACCATGCAACGCCGCTGCCTGCAATACTCCTACTCCCCGTCACCATCCCATAAAATAAACCCACAGGTCCCACCCTTCCCTCTCCCAAGTCATAAATCCCAGGTCTTGGGCAAAAAAAGAGAATAAATAGTAAGAAAGAGAAAAAAGAGAATACAAAAAGAACACCCGCTAACCTGATCACGCATATAACACTAAATCACCCCCAAACGCCATCTCCCCACCACCCAAAAAAAAAGAAGGCACCCGGTCCCAGAAACGCCCACAACCACGTTACAGAAAAGCACAAACACACACACACACACACACACAAAAACACAACACAAACGCGTTAACAACGCATCCCCCTCCACCCCGCAGTCCTCTCCTCCTCATCCCTCCTAACCCACGCATCCACCTCCACCTCCCCCTCCACCACCCCCGCCGCCGGACTCTCCAGCTTCTCCACCCCCTCCACCATCCCGCCAAAATCCATAATCAACACCTTGGGTACCTGTCCCGTACTCACAATCCTCCTGTAATCGCTCTTAGCCCCAAGGACCCAGCTACTATGCCACTTTGGGAAATCCAGCAGCAGGCCCCCCGTCGCGAGATCAAAGACTTTGATGCCGTGGTCATAACTCCCGCTGATAAGCCTGCCGGAGACGGAATCGATGTGCAGGGACCGCACAAGGAGTTCATGCGCGTCGATGACGCGGAGGCAGACACCCGTGTGCGCGTCCCACACGCGGATGACGTGGTCGTTCCCCGCTGACGCGATGAGGCGGCCGTCATCGCTGAGTTGCGAGCAGGCGAGTCCCTTGGTGTGCCCCGCGAACTCGCGGATGCACCGCCCGGTATCGATGTTCCACAAGCGGACGCTGAAATCGCCACTGCAGCTCACGACGACGTTGTCGCGGAGCTGGACGGCGTTGACGGGCCCGGTGTGGCCGTGGAGGTGGCGGTAAAGGGCGCCGGTGGAGCGGTGGAAGACGGCGATAGTGCAGTCTTTGGAGCAGGTGACTATGTATTTATCGTCGAAGGCGAGGTTGAGGACTGCGGCGGTGTGGTGCTGGAGGCGGCGGATGGGGACGTAGGAGTCGGGAATGGAGTGGATGATGCATGTTCCGTCCGAGGAGCCGGTGACGAGGATCGAGGCGTCGTACTGGAGGCAGAGGATCGAGGCATCGTGGTGGGTGGGGTAGGAGAGCGCGGTGGGCGTGCTGTGGCCGGTGGTGTAGGGGTCGAGGCTTTGGATGCCGGTGGTGGGTTGGGAGACTTCGGCGTAGTGAGTTGGGGAGCCGTGGCCGTTGGTGAGGAGGTCGGGGGAGGAGACGATGGACGGGGGGCCGATGACGAGGAGGCATTTGTAGGTGTGGGTGTCCCAGACGCGGAAGGTTTTGTCGCGGGAGCCGGTGATGATTTTGTGTCTGTGGAGGGTTAAATCGAGGCCAGAGATTGCAGGGTGGGGGAACTTACTCATCAAATTGGACGCAGTAGATGCTGTCGGTGTGCCCGTAGAGGTAGACGGCCAGGGCTTCGCCTTCCCGCCAGTTTCGGTCCAACTGCTGTCGCGCCTTGTAAACCTGCTTCCATTCCTTATCAGGAAGCGTCGGCGGGAGACCAAGGCCCTGACCTGGCTTCACCGGCTGACCCATGGCATATGTGGTCGAGTTATCGCGGTAAAACGATTCCTTCCACACATAGTTGGTATTGGCCACCTGATACCATCTCCTCGATACCTCCGACGCCTGAGCCAGCCCCCTATGATCCAGCATCGAAAGGACATGTACCGCCAGCTCCTCCGGCAGGCTACTAACGAAATCAATCCGCACAATAGCATCTTCCTCATCGCTCGTTGGCAGACTATACTGCGGCAGCGCCAGCTCCACCGCACTCTCACAATCCAAATACATATCCTTCTCCATCTGCATCCTCCTCAGCATCTCATTCTGCGCCGCCGCCGTCGCCCTAGCCGCCTCACCCCCCACCCTCCTCGGTATAATCGGCGGCGCATTCCCTCTTCCAGGAATGGGCTCATCGACATCATCAAACGCACGCAGCGCCTCATGATGTCCCCTATACCCATACCCCACCGTCTCCGCCCTCGTATGCCTAAAGCTCGCCGCGCTCTTCAGCTTATGCCACGCCGCGCCCGCCGAGGTCGTGGGGCGCGCAGAATCGGCAGGCATATCGGCGTGCGAGTGCGAGGCGCGGCGAGGCTTCGCGTGGTTGAGGAGGGAGACGGAGGCGCGGCGGATGAGCCCGCGGATGCCTGTCTCTGGCTTTGCGGGCTTGGGAGCCGCGGTTGCGGTTGAGGCTGAGGCTAGGGTCGCGGTCTTGTGTTTGTCTTCCTTCTCCACAAAGGTGTCTTGTGAGGAGGGACCGAGGTGCAGGGAGCGGCGGAAGAGGTCGGCTACATCGTCACCGATGCCTAGGGGGAGGGAGCGCAGGCGTTGGCGGCGGATGGCGGGTGGGTATGCATGGGGGTACGCGCTGGTACCCGAGTCGGTGTGGGAGGGGATGTAGAAGGACGCTGTGGTCTGGTCGACGTCGTCGACATAGAGGGTTGATTGCGACTTCTCCATTGTTGGTGATGTCGCGCGGAGGGATTCCACAGGGTGGGTCGTAGGGAAGTTGTGGAGGTTGTGTCGTTGTTGCGAAGGAAGCGACGATGGAGGACGGTGAGAGGAGGAAGGTGCGACGCGATCGACGCTCTGGCGAAGATTCTCCAAGAGGCAAGTTGGAAAGTTCACCGTCGCAAACGAGGGAATCGAGGCTCTGCTTTCCTTCCTTCTTTCTTTGGCGAAATATGGGGAAGATGGGGCCTTGATGGCCAGTGCTGACTTTAAGGACAGTCTGTTTGGACTAGTCGCGACGACGGATTCACTTGTGGATAACAGATAGAGGCGACAGATAACAGACTAGGGGCACCCAAAGAAGCACGGCGTAAATAAACACTGGGCTTCAAAAATTGCCACGGTGTGATATATCATGGGAGATAGAAGCACCTTTCAGAAGTAAGGGCGGTCAGATGGGAATTTGTTTTATGAAGTATTCCTGTAATGGCGAGAAACTAAAAAAATTAAATTTCCATGTATTTTCGTACTTTTTCACGGGTGATTCGCCTGGTTGGCTCGGGAATATCTGATGATTGGCGGTTTCAAACACGGAGATCCCGACAAGGCTGGCGGCGAACGACATACATTGGTTCAGACGGTTATCCGCAGCCTCGACCTGTCATTTTTGTCGTACAGGACAGAGTGGAAGATGTATCGAGTCTCACATAATCCGCTGTTGTTTGCATGAAAAGCGAGGATATATACATTAAATCAAGTTGCTGGAGGGATATGAGTACTCTGCTTTAGTATTTATGGTATTTCTGCATTTCAGGGACAGGTACAGTACCATAATTCGTAGAGAAGTCGCTTTATCTTAAGTACATCGTCATAGACGGCTGATGTAAATCCGGGGATAACCCTCAAGGTTGAAATAAATGAGCCCACTGGTAGACGACTTTTACTAATTATGGAACTGAAATAATCGTTGTTTCTTGACTATATTGATTATAATTATTGATAGAATATTTTTAAATATTGAAATTCAATCAACTCAATCTTATAGTTCCTTTTGCTGCGGTTTTAGGTACCTTTTAAATTTGTGGATTAAATTCATGATTTCATAGATTTTGAATATTTTTCTTACTAACTAAATACCCCTGCTCGCACCATAATTACCATACAACATACCAAAACCGACATTTATACAACCCCCTTACATCGTCCACGTCGTCTCAACAGAGCAAACAACCACAGTAAGATCATTCCCACCTCTCTACAACTTTTCCATAGCCAAAAACTAACGCACAACACAGATCCTCACACCACCCATCACCGCACAACCACCACCATGCCACCCAAACCCTCAACCCCCACCTCCTTCCGCCTCCCCCTCATCTACACAACCTTCTTCCTAACAATCGAACCCCTCTCCACCCTCCTCGGCGCCTACTACGCCTACTTCCAACCGCACTCCTACCTCGCCCTCACTACGCCCTCCACACCGCCCTCCGCCCTCCTCCCCCCCTCGACAGCAATCGTCCTCCAACAACTAGCAAACCTCTACCTCCTCCTCTCCCTCACCGAAGCCACGCTCCTACGCACCACCAACGACATGGCCGTCTGGCGCGTCTTTCTGTTTGCGCTGCTGGTCGCGGATGTGGGACATGTGTGGAGTGTCAGGGAGGCGGTGGGGTGCGAGGGGTACTGGAGGGTGTGGGCGTGGAATGCGATGGATTGGGGGAATCTGGGGTTTGTATATGTGGCGGCTGCGCTGAGGGTGGCGTTCTTGATGGGGGTGGGGTTGCCGGCCAAGGTTGGGGGGAAGGGGAAGGCGAAGAAGTGAGGGGGACGACTGTACGAGAGAGTGTTGGAGGGGGATTGGGATAGAAGAGAGCTTCAAGATTGGACGACTGGACTGGGAGAGAGACTTAATGCTACTGATAATGTGGCTGGGAGATACCAAGACCTTGTTGTCCATTGAAGATATGGGAACTTTCGAGATGGGAAATCCAACTATTATTGTATTTCTAGGCAAATATGCACACAATACAACAGAACAGGCAAAACTGTTTACTTCCCAGTTTCTGCGCAAAACGATCTTATTCTAGGCGAAGATGTGCGAAAACAATATTGTCAGGCAAAATTGTGGTTCTGTCCGACAATCTCCACAGGCGATTTGAGTTTGAGTTTGAGTTTGCGCAAAATAGATTCCTCGTTGATCAAAATTCGCAAAAACGTCGATATGCGCAAAATCGACTCCTTGTTGACGAAAATGCGCATAAACACTAGAACTCGAGATATGGCCCCGTTAATTAGTAAATGAAAGGCATCAAACCTCTACAACGCACCACTCGGCGGCGCCCCCTTCCACCCCAAAACATCTCCTGCAAACGTCGAAAATGGAATCCCAATCTCCCTCAACAGCTCCTTCAGCATCCCCCCATCCCGCTTGAGCGCCTCCCACTCCAACTCATCCTTAACCAGCAGCGTCCCTCCCAGCACAGTGCCATTCAGCGCCACCTTGCCCGTCTCCTTCGGATCCTCCAGCCCGGTAGGAAATGACAAGCCCTCCCACCTCCGCGGTAAGATCACCATCTGATTATCCGTGAAGGCGAGGTTATAACTCATATCCTTCGACCCTTCCCCGAACTCCCCAGGCCTCTTCGCAAAAGTATCCATCGCATAGCTCGCCATCTTATGCAGCGCCAGATACGTTTCGTGCAATTTCTCCGCCGATTGCCCCTCCTTTATCGGCGCAGCAAAATACGTAAACGGGATCTTTGCCTGCGCATCCGCCAGTCCATCCGCGAGTAACTCCCATTCTGCACCCTCCTCCAGTCCCTCGCGCATCGATTCTATGGGGAGGAATTGGACGTGTCGATGCGGCTGGCTGGCACCGGAGTGGGGGCCGCTGTTGAAGAAGCCGAAGAGACGGTGTCCGGCAAGACGGTAGGCGGTGAGGAGGGCGTAAGTGGCTCCTAGGTCCTCGGCGGCGAGGAGGTCGGTTTGGGGCTTGAAGGTCTTGGTGGCGAGGATGGTGTGGTTGGGGGTTAGGGCGAATTTGTTGAGGACGAGGTGGTGGGAGGGGCCGATGTCTGTGATGAAGAGGGCGGGGGAGGGGTTCAGGAAGGGATTGAAGGAAGAGGAATTGGGGCCGTTGGAGTTGGGTTTGGATTTTAGAGTTGGGCAGTAGCGTAGTTGGAACTGGGGGGTTAAAAGTTAGCTGGGTAATTTCTTTTGGGGGAGGAAGGAACGATGGGAGATAGGAAGGAGCGGAAGGGAGGGGTAGAGGAAGGAGCGACGGGAGAGTGTATTAGTAAGAGCGAGTTGAAACACGGGAAGGGACGAGGGATAATATAAAGGAAGGAACGAGGGAGGATATAGGAAGGGATAAGGAATAATTATAGGGAAAACGAGGGATAGTTACAGGAATGCCATTCATTTTCAACACTGCCACTGCACTGTCGAAGGTGCGAAGGTCGCCTGATTCCTTTGCCTCTTGGAACCTAGCAGCGACAACATCGGGGAGCCCATCTTGGATTTTAATTGAGCCCATGATGAGTTGAAATTGCGAATATGGAGGGTTAAATTGGATCTATTGTGATGTTATGTTGTTGAACTCGAGGGTGGTAATGTTTTGGTTTGATGCTCGAACCCCGCATACGTCATTTTTATTCAGCACCCTTACGCGGTTCACCAAAAATACTCGTGCGGCCCATAAGTCGAAAGAGTAACTATAGATGATAATAGCGATTACAGCAATTGAAATCTAAGTAAGGCGTTCAGTTACTCAAGGCTGCAACTAATAAGTTAGTTACTAACAAATGGAACTAAAATAATAGGTTCTATGCCTTTAAAGTGCATGTAATGACCCCGAGAGATATCCGCATCTTCACACGGGTACAAAATGTGGTAAGGACCCTTAAACACTGCAAGGCTGAAAAATAGCCTTACGTGAGCCAACCGGGCAGTAGATGGAAACCTGACGAGATACAGTAAGCGCTTCCACATGGGGCCGAGGCATTGACCAACCAGATTCTTTACGCAGCGCTCGTCGGCTCAACAATAAGCGCCAGGATATATAATTTGATAAGGTCACAAGGGTAACTTTGAATCAGCCTAGAAATCGGTGAGCACTATCCAGCTATTCAGTAAAGCAGCTTATATCTCACGTCCGTAAGCTGTGTTTATGCTCCCTCGCCCAGTATTCGACATCTAGCTTACTTCTCCAATGCGTATTTAGGTAGGACTACTTCTCTCTCCATTGCGCATTCATTCGTACTCCTCCGTTCATCCCTACCAACCCATCTCTCAACTACCAAACCATCTCTCAATGGCGCCAGCACCTGTCCCTGTCCCCAAGGCATTTGAAGGCTTTGCGCGCCTTGCTCCACATGCATACATCTACGAAGCCCCAAAATCGGGGGGCGCTCTCTTTGATCAAGTTTCACCTCCTCACCCCGATGTGATCCTGTTCATGTCTTGGCTCGACGCCCAACCCAAACACATCGCGAAGTACACCGAATACTACAAGACTCTCTTTCCTAACGCCAGCATTATTCTCGTCACTGCCGCGGCCAAAGATGCCATTATGCGCTCCAAGTCCAACGATACCAAATTTTACTCGGCCGTCGTCGCTGCAATACAAGCCCTCCCATCAAACTCGAAGATTCTCCTCCACAGCTTCTCCAACGGTGGCCTCAAAAATATCGCCCTCACCACAGAAGAATACAACCGACGCACCGGCGACCCCCTCCCGATCCAAGCCCAGATCTTCGACAGCGGCCCCGGTTATCCGCGCTTCTGGCCAGATATCCGAGCCCTTACGGCCGGGCTACCCAAGAACTTCTTCATCCGCACTCTCGCGAGAGCCGTGCTGTCCGTGGCGTACGTCTTGTACAAATTTGCGTGGTGGGTGAAGGGAATAGAGAATCCCGTCATGACTTACAGCAGAATGATGAATCGCAATGAACTATTCGCGAAGAAGGTGCCACGGGCGTACATCTACAGTCATGAGGACGGTATGGTGCAGTGGCGGGACGTGGAGGACCATATGGCCAAGGCGAAGGGGCTGGGTTATGAGGTGCGGGCAGAGCTGTTTGAAGGTAGCCCGCACGTGGGCCATATGCCAAAGGATAGCAAGCGGTACTGGGGCATCGTGAAGAGCTTATGGAATTCGAGTTTTGGAGAGCAATGAAGGCGATTCGGTGCAGATGTTAATGGGGCCTGCGAATGGAGATGCTGGGCGACGTCGGCGGGGTTATAACTGGTGGCGAAATTCCGAATTTCTTGTGTATTATTGGCGATATCCAGCGGAGTTTCATTTGCGATAGAGCGAGCAGACATAGACAGTCAAAGCATTTGCAAGCACCTACCGGCGTCCTGCACATGTGAGAAATTCAAACACGATCTACATCTTAGAGGGGATTAACGTCAGCCTTCAATCCCTCAACGTGACGATTTCTTCCACAATCAGTGATTTTCTCTTTCTCGGGGTATTTATCCCCTTGACTGTGGTTCCGGCGATTAGTCCATTCTCCGCTTCCAAGACCCGCCCCCACGCATCGTGGGGCTCGATTCTCCATCCACAAAAACCGGGGCACGTGATTGGTGGATAATCTCTTCTCGGTATTCCTATCGTTGCGCTTCTCCATTGGGATGGCGGGGTGATGGAGGGGATAATCCAACTCCGCCGAAATAATGGCGAGTTGGCTAAGATACTATGGCGGGGTTAAGAGGAGTGTTTTTGGCGTTTCAGCGGTGGCTTTGGTCTTCCTGACTTTTTTTCTTCATTTCCCTCTTCTCTCTCTTCCTTCTTCATACCGCAAAGTTATACCTCTTGACCAAATTACTCACTCACTCTCATATATTCTCATATCGTCCATCGACGACTCTACCCCTCACAATGGTTTACCCAGACACTTTCAGCGGATTCCAGGTCTCCGGCCCCGCACCTGCTGAGAAGCTCGACTTCACAAAGCAGGATTACAAGCCCAAGCCATTCGAAGACTACGATGTCGACATCAAGATCGAAGCCTGCGGCATCTGCGGCAGCGACCTCCACACCATCTCCGGCGGCTGGGGCAAGCAACACTTCCCCCTCTGCGTCGGTCACGGTACGCCCTTCTCCCCACTCCCCCACGGCGCACCCTCCTAACACCCCCGCAGAAATCATAGGCACAGCCATCCGCGTCGGTCCCAAGGTCACCCTCATCAAGGAGGGCTCGCGCGTCGGCGTCGGCGCACAGTCCTTCTCGTGCCTCGACTGCCGCCAGTGCAAGAACGACAACGAGACCTACTGCGTGCACCAGCGCGACACGTACGGTGCCCTCTGGGAGAGCACCGGCCTCGTCTCGCAGGGGGGCTACTCCTCGCACGTGCGCGCGCACGAGCACTGGGTCTTTCCCATCCCCGACGCCCTGACCTCCGTCCAGGCCGCACCGATGCTGTGCGCCGGTCTGACGGCCTACAGCCCGCTGGTGCGCAACGGCGCTACCAAGGGCAAGAAGGTTGGTATCGTGGGTATGGGTGGTATTGGGCACTTCGGTGTTCTGTTCTCGGTTGCGCTCGGTGCGGAGACGTGGGTTATTAGCCGTAGCCATGCGAAGGAGGCGGATGCGATGAAGATGGGCGCGAGTGGGTTCTTGGCTACCCAGGATAAGGACTGGAATGAGGAGCACAAGATGACGTTTGATCTGATTATCAACACGGCAAACTCGCTCGAGGGCTTCGATCTCGGCGCCTACCTGAGCTTGTTGGATGTGCACGGTCGCTTCATCAGCGTTGGACTGCCGGAGGGGTCGGGTGCGGAGGTGCGCGCGCAGGATCTGCTGGGTAACGGGTGCTTGATTGGTGCAAGCCACTTGGGTAGCCGCCGTGAGGTCTTGGAGATGTTGCAGTTGGCTGCGGATAAGAAGATTGAGAGCTGGGTTGAGGAGGTCAAGATTAGCCCTGATAACCTGAGGGCGTCGCTGGCGAGGTTGCACAACAGTGATGTGCGTTACCGCTTTACGTTGACCGGATACGAGGAGGTCTTTGGTGCCTAAGCGGATTGGGAATATGTTGAGCGAGGGGCGGGGAAATAGGGAGTAGACCCAGATTTGTATACGATGGAACTTGTGTAAAAACCCTTCTACTGTCATGAAATTGTGAAATGTGAATAAGCCATTATAATATCCAACCTATGCGCTCTATACCTCTAATAGCTATCCTGATCATTCCAGTACAGCGTATCGTGAAACACCTCCGGCCCCGTCGCCCTAAACTCCCACCCAAACTTAAGATTGATATACTGCATAAGATGGCTCGCAACCTTGATATACCCCACATCCGTCGGGTGCCATAGTGGGCCGATGTCATTATGCTGCAGTATCCCCGTCGTGTTAAAGTAGTGCACGAAGGGCTTGGTGGGTCGGCCGGGCTTGCAGTGCGGGAGCCACCATTTCAGTGGGTTGCGGGGCGGGCATGGGTGCGAGCTCGAGAGGTATGAGGGGCTGTTGAAGTGCTTGTAGACGTCCCAGATCTCAGTGACGAAGGCGGGGCCTTGAACGTAGGTGTTGCCACTTTTGCCGAAGCCGTTCCATAGGGCCTGTTATTGGAAAGGTAAGCAAGGGCACATATGAGAGTTTCTGAGGGGGGAAGTACGCTTATGATGATTTGGGCGTTTGGCCACACATTATGCACGCCCTCGACAAGCTCGACGTAGCTTTTGTAGTAGTTTTCATTGGTGACATTGTTAGCGGTGTTGTTATCATTTGTCCCCAGATTGATCACTACGATGTCCGCAGCTGGGTGCTTTGAGAAGTCCCAGAGCGGCGGGTTGGTGCCGTAGATATTTGTTGCTCGCCCACCAGTATCTGATGTGCGGTACCATTGATACGTCTGTCCACGGGGATTTCCCCAGCATTCCTGGTCCGTGACGCAGATCCCAGGGTAAGCCGTGACCGAGTATTCTGTGTCGCCGAGGCCAGCAGCTAGGCCGTAGGCGTAGGAAGATAGGCCCTCATATGTGCCATACATGCCAGAGGAGAGCGAGTCACCGATAACCTCGATCCTTCGGTTATAGTCCTTCAGCTTGATGAGGGAGGCGCCGGCCGCTACGTGGACAGATTTGACTTGCACGCCATATGCCCAGTTTGTCACGCGTAGCTCAAACGTAGACGGGCTAATTGGGGTAGTCAGGTCGACTCCCTCTGTGCTCGGAGAAACGAGAAGATGGGTAGCATTGGCGGTGATGTTGCTGAACTGCCAGTCCTCGCCGTTGATCCGATATGCAACGAGCACTCCGTTCGACGTCTGGGGCCCAAAGGTAATCCCAACCTCTTTTCCTGTGAAGCCGAATTTTAAACCAGGTACGCTATAGCCAGTGTTAACAACGGCTCCCGCTTTTTATGGAGTCTGCGATGGGGGAATCAACTTACGACCACCAGGAGATATGGTCATCGTCCCAGCGTCCCTTATAACTTAATTCAGCTGCATTGGCAGGATAAGTCTTCCAATTATGGGAGCTCGCGTCCGTAACAGTGTTGGGATAATCAGTCACCCGGACTTGGCCATTCTGTAGGATAGTAGCTGATATGAGGCTACTCAAGCAGCACAATGAAACAGCCCACGACTTGGAAATCCACATTATGTCTCAACACTGCGCAGTTAGGCTCTACGCTAGATGCGAGGCTCGCCGGTGTCTGGGGGCTGTTTTATTCTTAAAAGGCATCATGCGGGGAAGATCAGCCCTTGGCCATCATATTCTTCAATCTCGGTGGCACAGCTTCCGAGAGGCGTCGCTATATTATAGCAAGCAATACGCACTATGGAAAAGAAAAAACTGGTCGCGGATTATATATTACCTTGCATGCAAACGGCGTGGTTTGCAGAATGGCAGCATGGGTCCATCTCCGAACGGCCGAAGTAGATTGACCGACATACCAGTGCTCTATCATCTCATTAGTATTTGTGATAAGAGTATGTCGCCTAAAGTACCCCTGAAATCGCTGTGACGTCGGACAAAGCTCCCCCAGGTTCCGGCCCAAACGCTAGCACGCCTAAAAATAATCACAGCCTCGTCCCTCAACCTCGCAACATACCAACGATGGCGGCCCCGATACCATACACGTACATCCAATGCCCCTGTACGAGAGACACGCATCATGATGGCGACAGGGAAGAGCGCCAGGATGATGAGGACTCAGTCGATTCTGCTGAGGAGAGGGCAGAGGAGGACGACGACTTCGACCCGCACTCTCCACGCGCCAACTACAGTTTATACCCCATCGACCACCTGCTCTACTGTGAGATTTGCGCGCAAATTCGATGCCAGCGGTGTCTGGTTGATGAGATAGTGACGTGGTTCTGTCCGAACTGCCTGTTTGAAGTGCCCAGTAGTACTGTGAAGACCGAGGGAAATAGGTATGTTTGCCATATCCCGCACTCCCATACCACGCGTCCGTTGAAGCTATATCTAACCACTCGAACCTTAAAGATGCACGCGGTCTTGCTTCCAGTGCCCAATCTGCATCGCGCCTCTATCTCTAACCGGCCAAGCCGCCTCCAACACCCTCCTCGGCGGGGCCGACACTACGCACTGGGTCCTATCCTGCGCCTCCTGCTCCTGGTCCTCATCCGAAATCGGCATCCAATTCGACCGCCCCAACGGCATCTACAGCCAACTCTCCCGCATCCGCAACGGCGGGCAAGTCATCACTCCCCCCAAAGAACGCGCCCTAGGAAAAGACACCGACCGCCGCCCCGGCGAGCGCCGCTCCACCCTCTCCAAAGTCTCCGAACACGACACGCCCGACTCCGACGCCTCCGACGAAGAAGCCACAGCAGATCCCACCCCCGAAACCCGATTCGCCAACCTCCGCGCCTTCTACCAGGGCCAAATGTCCTCCCACGGCTCCACTGAGCGCTCCGCCTTCTCAAACGACTACAGCTACGCCTCCCCCAACGCGCTCTCCCGCATCATGAACCTCTACACCTCCTACTCCTCTCCCACGCCGCAAAAACGCACCCCCCAGATCCGCGAAGCCCTCTCCCCCTCAGAGGGCCTCCGTCCCATCACCTCCCCCGCCGCAGAGGCAGCTACCATCCGCCGCCTCCGCGAGGAAGGCTGGGCGGGGACACCATCCACCGAGCAGCGCGCCGCGCAGGCATTTCCTACATGCGCCGTGCATTCCACCTCCGAGCTGCGCCCCTCGCCCTACCTCCTGCGCACGAAACGCACGAAGCGCTGTCGCGCGTGCAAACACATCGTCGTGCGCCCCGAAGCCAAAGTGCAAACCTCGCGCTTCAGGATGAAGATGCTGGCCGCTTCCTACATTCCCACCTTATCCATCCGGCCGCTCCCGTCCCCTGCTTCCGCCGCCGCTGCGGCTGCGGCAGGAGGGGGGGGGCAGCTTCTGCAGCCTGGGACGACGCACCAGTTTGTGCTGACGGTAAGGAATCCGCTCTACGAGCGCGTGCGCGTCACTCTCGCTGCGGCGGCGAAGACACCGGGGCGTGTGGCGCATGGTGTTACGCTTCTGTGTCCGCAATTCGAGGTTGGGGCGAGCAGGGAGGCGTATGCGGATATGCTCGACGAGGCGCTCGGCGGGGGCGAGTCGAAAGCCGGATCCGGGGAGGGGGAGGCGGGGAAGGTGTATGAGAGGGCGCGGAACTCGGTGGGGGTGGTTGTTGAGGTTGTGCCTGGGGTTGATGAGGATGTGTTTCGGGATGCGAGGAGCGAGGTTGGGGGGGAGGAGGAGGAGGAGGAGGTGCTGGAGGTGCCGGTTAGGGTGAGGGTTGAGTGGGAGGCGGAAGGGGGGGAGGAGAAGGAGGGGGAGGGGGGGAGGGTGAAGAGGGAGGTGGGGTTTTGGGTTGTGCTTGGGGTGGGGAGGGTGAGGAGGGAGTAGGGGGGTTGGGGGGGGGGGGGAGAGGGGTGGTGGAGTAATAGATACCCATTCGACTGTCGTAAAGGTCATATAGAGCGGAAGGTAGACTATGTCTATTTTATTGGTGCGAATAGAAACTTTGTTTCTATAGATAAACCCCTGCACGAAGTGAGTGCCACACTCATCATTAGACCCCAGGCACCCCAAGACCTGCCAAGCTACACCCTCTAATCAAGCGCTTAACCACACATCAAGCACCCATTCAATAACACCACACTACAAGATAAGTTAAATGAAATTAGCAAAAGAGTTTCATTCGCACACTTTCTACTTCATCGAGTCTCAGCTCAGTAGCTAAATGTACAAATACAAAACTCGGCCAATGTAAAAAAAAACAACAACAACAATGACAATGACAACTCCAGTACTCCATTCCCATAATGCCCCTCCTCCATGTCCTTGCAGCATGAGAGAGAAGCGCGTCACTGACGGCTACCGAATTGAAGGAATTATATCTACGCTCGCCTCGCCTATTCACACTGGCCCTTGCCTCGTTGCCACGTTTTTAGGTGCTGTAGAACCAGTACCTGTTTTGTTGTTAGCTGGTGTACAGGATAGGTAGTTGGTGGATGGGGGGGACTTACTCGGCGGCATATTCAACCGAGAATGTAGCAGGCATGCCCTGGCATGTCGCTGGTGGGCTGCCACCAGCAGTGTTGAGACGGTACACGCTCTGAAGATTGCCCGTCGCGCCATCCACAGCCGTAAGCTTGAGCCACGCCACGGCGCCCTCTCCCTCATTGCCCTGTCCCTTAAGCGCATCCGCCGGGGCGGGCGCACTGCCCGCCTTAGCGCACGGCAGCGTGCCGACCTGCTGCTTCTCAGTGTCGAGGTTGAAGAACGGGACGCCGGCATCGGTGAAGAAGTGCAGGCCCGAGACGTCGAGGTTTGCCGGGTTGGGCGACGCGGGGTTGGGGCCCAGGTTGAATTGCAGCGCGAAGCCGGGGAGGGTGTTGAGGACCTGCGGCAGCGTCGCGGCGATGCAGGAGGCGTTGTAGAGGGTTGCGACGGCGCCGATGGCTTTGGGGATCGCGGTGGTGTTGGTGGTGTCGCAGGTGTAGTTCTGGATGCCGCGGCCGATGGCGACGTGCTTTAGGGATGTGCCGGCGTCGGGGGCGGGGAGGGGTTCTGTTGCTAAGAAGGGGGTTAGAGGTGGTTCTCGTGCGGGTGGTGGGTGAGTTGGACTTACAAGCTGGCATTTGGGCGTTGCTTAAGTCACAGAGTGGCGCGGCGGGCCAGCCTCTCCCCTCTCCAACCGTCTGTGCGAGCTGGTTGAAGTATGTCGAGATGACCTTGGATTGCAGCGGCTGGGCGGGGACCCAACCGTCGTATTTTGGGGCTGCAAGTGCAAACGGCGCCAGCGCTGCTGCTGCGATCCATAGCGAGAAACGCATGATTGATATGGGTTGATATGTGCGAGAGGTCGTTTGAGCGAGATATAAACACGGCGTAGGTACAGTTTCGACTTTCCAATGAGAGAACCCAAAAGTAGATAGAATAGATATGAACGTAAGAGAGACACTCAAGGAAAAGACCCAACAGAGGAAAGAAACTGAAAATAGAGGAGGATGGAAGTTTGGAGGTTGATGATCGTAGACAGACCTACTTTGGGGTTGGATGGCAGCTCTGTCTTATACGCAATGACTGGCATGGATGCCCTCGGAGATCGTGAATATCGCGTGGCGCCCTTTTGACGACGCTCCACACGCTCCACCCCCCCCAATAGCTCAAAGATGGGCGCTGAAAATAGGGCGGTTGGCTCTTTTGCTGCCGCGCGACTGGGATCTATTCTTAAGGAGGGTCTATTTGGTCAAGCGGGCACCTAGTGTCGCAGAACGGTCAAGGGACGATCACTGCAGGGGGACGAACCTTGCTTCTGAGGAGCATCATTGGCGGTTGGCCGCTGTTGTGGTTGTTGTGGTTGTCGGGATAGAATGTGTACCCCTGAGGGTTGAAGCCCATGACCCCTGGTTGATCGGTCATCAGTGGTTGGAATCATCAGACTTTACGTTGTAGTGGGGTTGTTTGCTGGGGTTGCCCGGGAGTGGTGGCTCCACAGAAGTGACATCGGGATCTACCCCCGGATTGGCTTCGTGATAGACGCTTGGGCCGCCGTATGCCCGGCCAGCCTCCCCTCCAACCCCTCCAACAGGGAAACAGAGAAACAGGCAAGGGCGGGAAACGCCTCGCGTCTGACGATTGTGTTAGTGCCGACTCCGCTCGGTGAAACAAACACCGTGCTTCTCTCTTCTCTCTCTTAAAATCTTGGAGCGGATAAGATATTCTCAGTGCTTCTGATAGAGTAATCTGCAAGGTGAGTATGCACAGTAAGAACGAGAGCGATCCGTCGAGTTTCGAGTTTGAGCCCTCTCTCCTTCTCATTCCTCGTGGATGCAATTGTCGACCGGCCCGGAGGCCCCGCCAAGATACTACATTACAATCTCTTCCCTGGACGACCCAGATTTGTCCTTCGAGAAGCAATATTTAATCTGTAAAGCGACACGCCGGGACGGATAGCAGCCGCGATGACGAGTACATACTTGCCGGGTAGTAAATTGTGCTTGTGGATGCACTGATTGGATGGCATATGGGGCCGCTTTTAGCAGGCCCGCTAAAATCCTATTGTTAGGAAAAGCTTGGCTGTCGCTTGTAGGAGCCGGCGCGTACAGGGAGCCTGTCCAATTAATCGACCCGCTGTCTGACCGCTGTAGCCACCGTAGCCACCAATAGCACGAGAGGAGCCCCAAGATAGATTATGGAATCAATAGACTGGCTATTATTGCATCTCAGACATTGGCGTCAAAGTCGATGGGCGACAATGTTTGGTCAATGGCCACGGCCAATGATATCGAGCATATAACCTTCAGCTGTCTTCCCCAAGCCCTGTGGCAAAATATATATATGTAGCACAGCGCCGCCGTCTTGGCCAGGGCTTTGCATTTTTTGCGCAGAACTGTTCCCGCGATACACAAGTCACTTGGGGAATGCTTGGCTTCTTCCAGTGCCGACTCTATCCACATCACAGGGCCCCGCACCTACCATCGCAACGCATCTACCCTTCCAAGCACCACCTACCATTTCAGCGCATCTACCATCCTAAGCTCCATCTCAGCGCATCTACCCTTCCAAGCTCCAAACAGTAGCACACATCGCTCGGAAAGGCATGCCGGTACCCCTCACCGCGATAGCTCTCGACCGTCGCCGGTATTTCTCCCCGCCTCCCTGGAAATCCGCAGTCTTGAGCACCCAAGCCCGGTCAACAATGCTCCATATTCAGTGCGGCAGTGACTGAGTTCGTGTTTCAAGAGGGAAACCTCATATATGTCTGGCGACTCTGAAACGCGACCGTGCTGGATTTCGCAGGGCTGCGCACGAGCACCACGCTGAAGAAACAAGGCACATCCGTGCGCCGAAACATGGAGATCCTGGAGACACAGGGAGAGTTCGTCTGAACTTGAGAGAATTGTGATGATGATGTCTCTGATGCCTCTGAAACGTAGATCCTAAACGCATCCTCCTTATCACGGTCCAAGCTCAACGAATGTTGGTGATTGTTGCAATCCCTTGTTGGGTTTCGGCCTGGACTGCTGACGACAATTACTCCCACTCACTGATTTTGTATCTCACGTAATATTCCAATACTCCCTGGCTTGAAGATGATATATTCGCGTTTCAACATTTTGATGAGAAACACAGTCTAAACGCGCTTGTAGTTTATCAACCTGTAAGCTTTGTGATTTGAAGTTCAATGTTGAAAACAAGTTGCGATCGGGCAGCAACAGAGCTCCCAATCAGGTGACTTGCATCATTCGGCAGCCACCGGAATCGCCCGCCTAGGGAAGACCCGGACGCCAATCGTCACTGTACCCGCGCCAACGGAGGTTGATGAGATCCAGCTTGGACACATTTCAATTTTCCTACTTTCTTCCTTATTTTCCATGGCGAGGCAATGAAAACGCCCAATGCCAAACTTCAAAACTGACAGCTGCCTTCATAATGTTGCTGCCTCTCCCTAAAGGGCTGCCTATGGCGCCGGTATCGCCTCCACGTGGGTCCGCCCAGGCACGCCAGCCATGTTTCTCGAGCTAAGAGTGGTGCAAAGGATTCACATCATGACTGAAAGAAGGTGAGTTACGTTGACAGCTTCAAGGTAGAAGCATTAACACAACAACAACCGTGTCTTCATGACCGGTATTTATCTCAATTAATTCCGCCTGCATTGGAATAATTCAAGCTTGTTTTTCTATATCATTGATACACAGCATATTCCCCTGTCACATCCTTTTGAGAGCGCCCAGCCCGGTGTATCCGCCGTCCAACATCCAACACCATCACATTTCCAACATCCCAAACAGCCATCATGGATTATTCACCTGATCTCAGCAACAGCATCACGATGCACCCGCATCTGTTTCACATGCACCCGAACCGCCCAGAATCAGCGAGATCGGGTCATAGGTCAGCAATGGGCGCGGACAAAGATGCCTCAACAACAGCATTAGAGGTTGAGCCAGTTGACGGCAACGAGCCAACTGCTCGCCACGTCATGAGCGCCTCAGATGTGGAAGGGCAGCAGCCGCCGCAATACACCCGCGAAAACGATCCTTACAATCTTTCTGCGAAATTCAAGTCTCCGACCGAAATCGCCGCGATCCGCGCCAACTCATCGAGGAAGCGCGATGGCTGCGGGCCCTTGACCCTGAACAACGATGCAGCGAGGGCGAAGAAGATTCAGGGCTTTTATGAGACACAGAATGAGAATATCGAGCGCCTGCTCAAACCAGTGGACCACCACGTGGAGGAGGCTAGACAGGAGGCTGGAGACAACCATTTGAAGTTCCAGATTGCTATTTATGGGTCGCTGATTGCCAACATCGTGTTAGCCGGCCTACAGCTATACGGTGCCATTGCATCCGGCTCGCTCTCTCTGTTTACGACGATGGCGGACGCGGTTTTCGATCCGTTGTCGAACGTGGCTCTGATTGTTGCAAACCGCGCCGTGTCGAGAGTTGACCCGAGGCGTTTCCCATCTGGAAAGGCGCGACTGGAAACCGTTGGCAACATCTCATTCTGCTTCATCATGATCGCAGTTTCCGCCATCCTGATTGCCTTCTCTATCAAAGACCTCGTGGAAGGCAAGGACGTAGAGACTAACGGCTTCCATCTTCCCGCCGTCGTCGCAGTCGCTGTTGCCTTCACCACCAAGTTCTGCCTGTTCTTATACTGCTGGGCCTTGAAGGACAAGAACTCGCAGATCATGATTCTCTGGAAAGACCACCGCAATGACCTTCTGATTAACGGCTTTGGTATCCTCACCTCCGTCGGTGGTTCTAAGCTTAAATGGTGGATCGATCCCATGGGCGCCATCATCCTCTCCGTTATCGTTACCATCATCTGGTTGAGGACCGCCTTCTCTGAGTTCCTGCTCTTGGTCGGAGTTACAGGACCCGTGGACATGCACCAGCTTCTTACATACACATGCCTTACTCACTCTCCCGAGATCATCGCCATCGATACCGTGCGCTGCTACCACAGCGGACCTAGGCTCATTGCCGAGGTCGACGTCGTGATGGCACCAGAGGCGTCTCTGAGACATACCCATGATGTGGCGGAGGAGTTACAGATCAAGATTGAGAGCCTGCCAGATATCGAGCGCGCGTATGTCCATGTAGACTATGAGACTACGCATAAGCCAGAGCATGCGTTTAAGAAGGATATGTGAGCAAGAGATGCGTTGGAAAGCTGTGGAGGGACTGTCACCATTGGTTAATAGGGACGATGGATTTGTAATGTATAATAGCGAGCGAAATAGGGATGATTTTGATTTTTTTGGTACCTGGATGGTATAGTAGAGTTCTACAGCTAGTACATGAAAAGCGAATACTCCTCTTATCATTCCATCACTGTGTTGTAGCCATGTATTCATTGATTCATTAAATATCACCACTTGTTAGTGGAGGTACCGAGCTCCATTGCTATAAAGCGGCAGAATCCTAGGCGGTGAGCCGAGAAAGCAAGGAAGGCAGGCGCGGCTTACACGTTGTGGCGGAACAACGGAGCGGAGCCATTGCATCACGGACGGATCTATCGACGTGGCTTCAAACGCCTGCCTGGCATCAACACCACGAACGCAACCAGAGAGGTAGCCGTGCCAATCCGCAAGCTCCGCTGACTATGGGCACATAAGCCCATCTGCGCCAGCACACTCAACAAATTCAGAGGGCTGGGAATTGGAGCTAGCTGTCACACGATGCGACTCGCAGCTTATGCCGGGGTGAGCTTCAGGCGGCCCATGGAACCTTTGTGGACAGGCAACTAATAAACGATGTAGGCTTCGACAGCTCTAGCTTTGGGGGTGGTAGTCCATGCCTTCAATCAGAGGCCGAATTTCTATTCGGCGTGTGTTTATTTGTCGCAGAGCAATTTGTCTTTGATGGTAAGATAGGCCGGGACCCCTAACCTATCATGAGGGCGCAAACTAACAGCCCTACTCTAGATCCTGACGAACTTAGCGCTCTTCATCGTCGCATCCTTTATCTACTGTCTCCAGCGAATATGCTACGGCCCGCTACGCCCAATCGAAGTCGAGCAGCTCTACGAGAAGGGATGGTTCGCCATCACCGAGACGTGTCTGGCCATGACCATATTCCGCGATGAGGTCGGGGCCTGGTTCCTCGTCATGTTCGTGGGGTTAATGGCTGGGAAAATATGGGGATGGGTTGGGGAAGGGAGGGTGGAGATTCTCGAGCAGCAACCGCCTGCGAATCCCCGGCTTTTCCATATTCGACTTTCGATCTCCCTGGCTATGTCCATTCTCTACGATGTTTGGCTGCTTTCATACGCCATAAACTCGGTCATCCAGCAGGCCAGGCCGAATATGATGGTTATGTTCCTATTTGAATTTGCGATTCTGACGACGTCTTCGTTCTCGACGGCACTCCGGTATGGAATCTCTTTGATCGAGGCAAAGGTCTTGAAGTTGCAGACGCAGGAGATGCTGGAGACTCGAAGGAGTGAGGTTAGGAGACAAAGGCAGGAGATGATAAGAGAACGTGAGGCTGCGGCTGCTAGCGGCGAGCCACTATCAACGGAAGCAGCCGAGGAGCCGTTGCCCTCGGAAGATGATATTGAAGAGATGGACATCGAACCACCTGGATGGGAAACGAAGGGTCATTGGGTGTTGACCCTTGACCTTATGACCGGTATGCAAGAATTCGTTTGTTTGGCTCTTGGTTTGCCCCTTGCTGACATGCTTTTTAGATTTCGTCAAGCTGGGTATCTACACTGCCTTCTTCTTTATCCTTTTGACCTTCTACGGCTTGCCCATCCATATTATGCGCGACCTATTCCTCACTGCGCGCTCGTTTATCAAGCGCCTTAGTGCCTTCCTGAAATACAGGAACGCGACGAGAGATATGAACCAAAGATACCCCGACGCTACCGAGGAAGAAATCCAGAGAGAGGATACTTGCATTATTTGCCGAGAAGAGATGACGCCCTGGGCTGTCACAAATCCAGCACCCGGTGCTGCAGGAGCAGGCGCCCCACAGCCACCTGTTGCCCGAAGCCCGATAATCAGCGAGCGATCCCGACCGAAGAAGCTACCGTGTGGACACGTTCTGCACCTCGGATGCTTGAAGAGCTGGCTCGAAAGACAGCAAGTGTGTCCGACTTGCCGCCGACCCGTCGTCGATACCAGACCCCCAGGAGCCCAGGCACCGAGGCCACCAGGAGGAGCCCAGCCCCATCTCCCTGGCCAACTTCCCCTCCCGCAGGGCCCACCCGCTGCCGACCATAGAGCAAGGGTACACGTCGCCAGAGGGATCAACATCGGACCCCTACGATTCGCCTTTGGCCGCGATGAGATGCTGGATCTGGGCCCACCGCCGCACCAACAAGCCTTCCCAGGCGTGCCACCGGGCCAAAACCCTATCCCACCCAATGCGCGCGTCTACGGGTTCGAGATGGGATTCCCACATCAACAAGGACTGAGACACACCCACAATCCGCAAGGCATGCATACAGCGCCGTCAGGGGCAACAAACGTGCAATCCCAATTACAGCACCTCGAGCAGCAGATCGTCCAAGAGATCCAGAGCCTCTCCGTCGCGCAGGCTGAGCTCGTCGTCGTCCGCCAGCTGCAAGCCGAACTCCTCCGTCTGCGCCAGCTACGTGCGCCCGACCACCAACATCCTCAAGCAGAACCGCAGCCGCCTGTCGCTGGCCCCGCATCGTTCGTGCAGCGCCATGAACATCTGGCGAGTACGAGTGCGATTCCGAGCGGGAGCCCGAATTTGCCGGCTGGTGTCACGATTCCGGAGGGTTGGTCGCTGTTGCCGCTGCAGAATATGGATACGCTGCTACAGCCTTCGGCGGTACAGCCGCAAGCCGGGACCTCGGCTGCACAGGAGGCAGTTCCTGCATCTAGTGGGGTTAATCAGCCCGCCGTTGAGACTGGGGATCTAGCAGCGCAGCCGCAGGAATCTGCAACGGGAGGAACGCCTGCCCCTGGGGAAGCAGAAGTTACGCCAACAGTTACGAGTAGTACACCACCTGTGGCCCATTCTCTGGCAGCTTCTTCGAGGGCGGCGGCAGATTCTGCTCCGGTAGAGATTGTACCTAGTTCTCTACTGTCCGCTCCTGGGCCCTCTGCGGACCCCACCCCGACGGGGCCTTTGGCACAGCCAGCCTCGTCTTCAAGCGAGGTTATTGAGGGTACAACTAGTGCAGAGGAGACTGACGAAGCACCGCTACCGGATTGGAGCGCGCCATTTGTGTTCCCTGGACAGCAGGCGGGTGAGGCGGTTGCAGCTGCTAACCCGGGAATACTCCCCTCAGCGTCGCAGGCAGATGAAGCGCAGGAAGCTACGGCGGCTGCTGATATCACTGCGAATGGTTCAGCTGCACCCGAGGAAGCGCATACACCAGAGGAATACGGGAAAGGGAAAGGCAAGGCTAAGAGTGCGAGCGTGGAGGAAGTCAAGGAGGATGAGAATGACGCGTAAGGAATAGGAAATTCGCGTTTAAAAGGGGGACGAAGTGGCTGATGAATGGATTTGTATGACTGGAAGGAAAGGAAAGGAAAGGAAAACAGAGAATGGGGGTGGGGTGGGCGGCTGAGAGCATGAGCTGGCGTTTTTATTATCTTTTCGCGCCCCTAACTTAGATTATGGGGCTGGCGTCTGTAAGCTATACCACTTTGTGTACGAGGAATTGAAAGATTGCGTTTATTATTCTAGGTGTAGGTGTTATGATTGTGTGGCAGGGTGATGGGTATGAAGGAGGCATTTAACGGTTGCGGTTGCGGTTGCGTGAAGCCATGTTACAATATGCACGTCAAGGTCGGGGTACACAATGGATATTGGACGTTTTAAGTCCAATCACAGCTCGATCGTCGAATGGTGTCATGCACAATAAAGTAGGGGTTCAAAAAAGGCACGAAACGATCCACAAGGGCACAAAAAGGGACGGATAGGACTATTTAATGTGCTAGAATCGTAGGAAGAGCGGTAATTGGACAAAGCTAGGAAAGAAGGGTAACTGTAACCAGCAATCGGCGATTTGGACGCGTCGGTATAATAATGTCGTCACTGGTATATATTTCCTTTGCCACAGTAACAATACCACAATTTCCGATTGTTGTACCATTCACTGTATATGTGTATGTGTATGAGCAAAAACAAAAATAGCAAAAAGCAACCACGGGTTGGTACATACATGTATGAATCAGCTATAGTTATTTTCATGCAGCACACACCGCGTTGGGCTATGAGCGCTCAACCGTTCAACTGCTCCGTGTAATTTCCCCGCTCCTCTGGTTGTATCTGACCCAATTTACGTGGGGGATACTGGGATAAGAAGGGACCCGCAATATTTATCCATAAGCTGTTTACACACCAGTAATACACTAGAGAGTGTACCTCAAGACTACCCGCCCAGGCGTCATCGAATCCCTCCCGCCGCCTCTGGGCATTCCTGTTGCCAATTTGACCAGCTCTGACCTGGGTACGTACGGAGCTGTGCTTCTCTGTGTTCTATTTACACGGCAGGCAGGCACGAACCTGGAGGTATCGAGAGTCTACAGCTAGCTGCTTCTGTGAATCTTCAACGGAAGGAGCTACCTACTGCTGTTGCTATCATTCCAGAAGAGGTAGTCCCGTCGCGGCCATGGCGACTGAAGATGTGTACGCCACGGTACGTTTGAGCTTGCAGCACCACGAGCGACTGTCACTTTCTAACGCGAGCTATAGCTGCTTCTGAATGACTTGTATCTGCCAGGTAATTTTCAAGTGCCCTCGAGAGCCAATGCGACGATGCTGAGTGTGTATAGGTGCTCTTGTGTTGGCCCATTCGTTGCGAGATGCGGGGACGACCAAGAAGCTGGCTGTGCTCGTCACGCTCGACAGCGTCTCTGTGGACGCAATGGTGGAGTTACAGGTATTTCCCCTCCCATTCATCACTCCTACGAGTATCTAACGCGCAAATCGCAGAGCGTCTACGACCACATCATCCCGGTCGACCGCATGGTGAACCAGCAGCCCCAGAACCTCTCCCTGATGGACCGCGTCGACCTGCACTCGACCTTCACCAAGATCGCGCTGTGGAAACAACTCCAGTTCCGGCGCATCGTGTACATGGACGCGGACATGGTGGCCTGGCGCGCTCCGGACGAGCTGTTCGACCTCGACGCTGGGTTCTCCGCGGCGCCCGATATTGGGTGGCCGGACATCTTCAACACCGGGCTCATGGTGCTCACTCCCAACATGGGCGATTACTGGGCGCTCTACGCTATGGCGCAGCGCGGAATCTCGTTTGATGGCGCGGACCAGGGACTGCTGAATCTGCATTTCAAGAATAGCTTCAATCGCTTGAGTTTCACGTACAACGTCACGCCCAGCGCGCATTACCAGTATATCCCGGCGTACCGGCACTTCCAGTCTAGTATAAGCGCGACGCATTTTATTGGAAAGAATAAGCCATGGACCCAAGGAAGAGAGGCCAGCCAAGGATCCGGTCCGTTCGATGAGATTACCGGGAGGTGGTGGGCGGTATACGATCGACATTACAGAGGCACAGTATGTTGGCTATGTCTGAGATGTTGTGGCCACTCACTGACACATTCTAGAAATCGCCAACTGTCCAGTACTACGTCAAGGGCGAGTTCCAACCCCCGAACTACAGCCATGTCAACATTAGCACCCATGAGAGTGAGATCTTGTCCCCGGAGCCTGTTTCGACCCTTCCTGCTGCGAACCTTGGCCCAGTCCCTGTTGAGGAATCCTTCCGCGAGACGACCCAGATGGAAAATGATAAACCGGCTGACCATGCTGAACCTATTCCAGAGCCAGCACCATTCGATCCATCGCCTGCTCCTTATGTCCCAGGCCCATCCTCCTACCCTCCGGAACCCGTGGCGTCTGCCCCAGAGCAATTAATATCCGGTCAGCCCCCAGTCGATTTTGGAACGCCTCCCCCGGACTCTGGACCAGCGTACTTACCACCTAGTTCTGCGCCGTTGCCATCTGTCACGCCGCCACAGTTTGCTCACGAACCAGTAGCTCCTCAGTTTGTTGCACCGTTCGCGGCATGGGATGCGTCAAGGTAAGTACTGCATCGCTCTGAGTCACGTTAGCTAATTAAATAGGTCTGCACCACCTTCCGGCTCAAGACCGGAGGCTGCGAACTTTCCCGCTACTCAATACTCCATGTCTTCTGATCCTACACCGTACAAAGCCCCGGAGAGATATCCAGATCCTCCCAAAGACATGTACTATGAAGTACCAAAGACACCGACATACCAGAAGCCGGCCCCAATTTTCCCATGGGAGACTAAGGACGCTCCTAGGCCCACGAGGGTATTTGCGGAAGATGAAGACCTTCAAACAACCAGTCTGGAGCCCACCGACGACGGCGAGGCGACTGACCAAGCCACCTCCCTGGCATCAACGGTAACAACAATCCCCTCCGACCCGTGGCACTCATTCTCTAGCAATTCCCGCAACGCGTGGGATGACATCCCCGAAATCGAACGATACATCGGCGCCCTGCAAAAGAACCGCAAAGGCAACATCCAAGTGCTCCAAGGCTACGGCGTCGGCGTCGACGAGGACGGGCTACCAGGATCGGGACGGCGCCGCGCCAGTGTCCGTGTCACCGATTTCCCTACCGAGATCGAGCGGCCCAGCCTGCCCGTGACACCAGCGCCGATCCGGCGGCCCAAGTTCCTGGGCGACGATAACGGCGACGAGGGCGAGCTGCCCGTCGCGGAGGGGGTCCCCGCACAGACTGAATGGGTATGCATGCAGCTATGGACGTGTTTTGCGAGACTCTTGATCTTAATACTAGTACAGGATCCAGCGGCCCAGCTGGAGGCGCTCGCCAGAAGGCAATCGGAGGTTCTAGGGAGGGAGCTCGGGGAGGGGTCCAGCAAGGAGATCCCGCAGCGCCCGCTGCCGTTTGGCTCGGAGGGCATAGCGGTCTCGAGCCCGGTGGTGAGTCCCGTGGCGAGCCCGAGGGAGGCGAGGGGCTCGGCGGCGGATATACACAGACGCCCGTCGAACCCGGTGCCGGGGAGCTTGGGGGCGTTTGAGGAACCCAGTTATGGGGGGCCGGGCGCGCTGTGGGAGAAGGGAGAGAGTTCGGTGGTAGTGGAGGCGGCGGTTAGTCCTACGGAGGTGGAACCTAATGTCGCGAGCGGGGCGGTGGGTTGGCACGCGCAGGCTGGGGGGAGTGCGGTGGAGAAACCAAGCTATGGTGGTCCTGGTGCGTTGTGGGAGAAGGATGAAGTGCCAGCTGCGATGCAGGAGACGCCGTTGCCGCCTAGTGAGGCGGAGCAGGATTCTCTGGCGTCGTGAAGATGATGAGTGATCAGACATATATGACCTGATTTTTCCTTTGGAGGACCTGTATATTAGCTTTAAGCCTGCTCGGTGGGGGAGACCTGGAGGGGGACCTTATTTTCCATTTGCACCGCATTGTTTGCGTGGCATTTTCTTTTTCATGCTGGCATTGATGCATTTTTTTTTTACTTGCTTCCTTGCGTTCTGAGATGGATAGGCAAGGCGCTCTGAGTTTTTTTAAGGGCGTTTAGGAAAATCAATCTTTTTGAGGTTTCTAGATGCGAAGTTGGGTGAGATGGGGAGGGAGGTTTAGTCTATCCATTCCTTCCCAACGAGATGTGCTGTGCTCAGGGATGTGATCGTTGTGAGAACTTGACTTGGATGATGGAGGGGGGTTATGGGTATAAATGCCATGAAGCAGACATTAAGACTCCTCCGACCATCGACCATCAACCCGACGAAACTCGTACAAAGAGAAGGGGTAAGGCGGGTTAAATGGAGCAAATCTATCGCTTGCATTCGCTCTTGCAATGATGTTATGAAGGAGATGAGGCAAACTGGGTTTGGGATATGCATCAATGGGATCTATCAAACCCGCCAACACAAGACTCGCACTCTCAACCCCCCAAAGTCCCCTATCTCTCCACTATTCCTAGCGCAGCGGATGGCAGTTATGGTTATTAGACCATTATAGTAGTACGTGTTGGTCCATATAGGACAGCGCTTGTGTCGTCCCTCGACCAATTTTGGTACAGGCGCATGGGCCAGGGACTAACCGGAAGCCCTGGGGGGGGGTGTGTCTGTAGGGTGCGGCGTCCGGGGGAGGGGGACTATTGTCGTTATTATTGTCGCCGTGATTCTTACGGTCTTCCTCTCACTGTCGTTCCAACTCTCACTGTCATCCTCCTCTCGTCGCAATCCTAACCGCAGCCACGCCCCATACCCCCATCCTCCCACCCTCCTCTCGTCAGCAAAGCGACTTAAACTATATAATGAGGAATTGAAAGCTCGTCGTCCTGCCCATACTTAAATTCCATCAGCCTATTCTCAGTTATGGGCCCTTCTGACATCGAAGAGGTAAGAATACAGCATCAGTAATATTGGATATCACATTAGCGCTGATACCGACGGCCACCCATTTGATCTAGACAGGTTCAAAGTTTGAAAGGCGGATGAGGCCGAGGCCAGTGATATTAGTCACTAAGGGTATTCCAACGCATCACCAGTGGATTTACATCGTCGTTCTCTTCGCCACTGGCCTTTCTGTCACCCTCCCCTCCCTTTCTTACCACCCCTCTTTCTCATCACCCCCATTCTCACCCCACCACCACCTAACCACCTAGCACCCCCATCAATACACCCCAACCTCCCTACACAACCAACCAATACAGCACACCCCACCGCAAAATGGCAAAACCATTTAACAGTGGGATTCGCTGGTGGTCACTCACCCAACTACGAATAGTTAAATCGGTGCCATCTAGCCTAGTAGGTGAGCCGCGCTGCCCTTGCCCTTATTTTATAATTGCGACTATCTCAACTACCTCAACCACCTAAAAGTAGGTAAGGGGTAATTAGGTGGGGGAGAATCAGGAGGAGGATAATTAGGCTCGGAGCGAGAAACAAAAACGATCAAGGCTGCAGGCTAGTTAACGGAGGTACTACAACGACTACAGTGATAGCACAGCGTCTGTCACAGCACAAATGGGGCAAAGTCGTTCCGAGGTAGGCACGTTGTTTTGTCACAGCTCGTGTGCTGACCTAACTGTGCTAGCACACTAGCGGTTCTAGAGCAGGAGAGGTGCAACAAACTGCGTGCTAACCCTATAAACCTATATAACACTTGGGTTAAGCCCAAACATACTCTATTGTTAGAAAAGAAAAAAGCAAGATGGAGCATAGATCGCTTAGTCTTGGCTGTAGTGTAGAATAATACATGTTAAAATGAATGAACTGAAAATTTAGAACTTAACGGTGATTCCCTCTTCTCCATCAAACGCTCTGGGCTCCTCGTTCAGGACATGTCGGTGAATGCAACTCCGGCATCAGCGTGTCTGCAGACGGCCTCTGCAACCCGACACGTACACTATCCACACGAGACATTTTTTCCAGCACCAACGTCTTCATCCGCAACACCGTCTCACGATAAAGTGTTTGGGTCCTCCAATCATAAGAGCACATGACAGCGCGCTGCATTCCTCCCTCGCTCCCACATAGCAACACTGCAACGGGTGGTCGCACAGCCCGAAACAGGGTTACTGTCATGGTGTAGGTGTCGACAAGCGTGAATATCTTGGGTTTGCCATACTCCCCGCCGCTAGCCTTCTCTACTTGGTCTCTAATATCTGGGTCTTCGGTGGGATCGATTCCAATGCATTCCTTATAATCTGCCTCGTAGTGGCGGGAGAGCTCGCTACTAAATGGGCTCCATGTAAGGCGACCCAAGTTGACGCCAAAAATATTAGCTTCGATTGTTCCGATATCGAGGTGGCCTTCAAAACCAAAGAACCAAGGCTGTGTGCCCCATGACTTGCCCATGTAGATGGCACGGAGCATATATGGAGATGCGAGGGTTGTAGCCAGAGCGAGTCCGAGTAAGGCACCCCCAATACCAAGTAGAAATATAATCTTAGGACCGCTGTCCCCCAGCGTGGTGAACATGACTCCAAGTATGAACCATGCCGGAACCCCACGAAGGCAGATCCTTGCAACCCAACGCTTGGCTGTATTTCGCGTAAGAAGGGCAACCGGAGCAAAGGATTTCCATCGAATTGGCGCGGCAAAAGCTCCAGATAGGATCACAGTATCACCTTCGCCGACTCCCGCAACCTGGCACATCGGATCAATGTCCCATAAATTCACGTCCCAAGCATCATCTATCGTATACCACTGTTGACTCGTGTCCTTGGGTAATATGCAGATCAAACGTTCAAGTAACTTGTTGCTATCGTTTGCGAGAGATAGGCGAGCGAAGGCCTGGAAAGCAGTATCGTGTTCGTCCACTTTGGGTCTACGTCGCAGAAGTCCCATCAGTGCATAAGCCATATCCCCTGCAAAATACTGCGTGGTCTCCCGGCCTTGCAAGCACCGCAACGCCAGAGTCACTAATTCTAGTGGAGTTAGGAGTATATATGACTCGTAATGGTCAACTAGTTGCCTAGAAATCGCCGCGTCATCCCATGCAAGGGCGGCGAAATTTCTTTTAGCCACCCTTGAGGGATTATTCAGGTCTTGCCCACGAGTGTAGATGGTAATTTGGTGATCCCCAGGACTGAGCAGCACCTCAGGAAATGTCCACATTCGGTTTCCCAATTGTCTCAGCATTGTTGTCTGTATTTTAGCCCCATCCCCGGATGGAGGGCCGACAATAATGACCAAAAAATGAGCACCACGAACGACATCACTAATCCGGTGAACATCTTCTGTTAACTGGTCGTCATCAGGCATGCAGCTGCATCCAATCCAGTAGGCTGGAACACCATCTGCTCTGGCGGCCCTCTCGGCGATATGGTGGAGAGCCTCCATGTCTTCTTCGTTTTCCGGACTGAATTGTTCGCTCGTGTATGAAATGAATATATACCTCATGTCATACTCGTTTCCTCGCTGGGAAAGCCATCTCTCAACGTTTTCAACTCTGACTCCCCTGTCTTCTTCCAAAAAGCATAAATACCTTGGCCGAAGAGGCCGCTCGGATATAGGGTTGATTTCTTGATTCTCTTTAGGGGCACTACCGATTTTTATTGCGCTTTCTTGTGGGTTTCTTGGGATTTTAGAGTAACCCCAATATCGGTAGCGGAACTTTTCATAGAAGCCGTTGTTTCTCACTTCACCGTTCAAGTCTGTGGGAATGAACAACTGCAACAAGTTAGAAAAAGCCCGCAATACAAGGTTTTAGAAATAAAATGAGAAAGAGATGTGAACCTACCAAAAAGAAAAGAGCAACACAGGCTGGGGCCCACTTGACGCAAACTGGGCCCCAACTATCGCCGCTAAGTTGACTTTCCTCGTCCGTTTCACTAGTCCGATGGGGATTTAGTGACGGAGAAGACTCCTCGTCGATTTGACATTTTTCTTCCTTCTGATATGGACTCATAGATATGGAAGACATTGCCCAGCATACAATCCGAAGCATAAGGGGAGTTGTATTTCGAATTGTTGTGCGTTCCCAGGTCGCGCTGGCAGGGCCGTTATGCCACTCACCCACGGTCTGCACAACGAGTTTTTTCAAACGTCCATCGTAAGGACTCAGATATCGATCATCATCGGGTCCAGTCCATCTTCTTCCCATGCAATCTCTGTGTTGAAACGTTCGATGAGAAGCACAAGAGCACCCACCAAAACCGTTGGAATTAGGGGGTGTTGACAGAGGTTCGTCTGATACAGATCCATGCGGACTTTCCTGTGTACTAATGGTCAGCATTGCAACTGATTTTGACATAACAAACTTTCATCGTACCATGTCTAAAGACGGCGAGAATTACGGTTCTTATAGCTTTCTCCCCCACCTCGACGTATTTCCTGCTGATCTATATTCTTTCACTCTCGATATTGTTTCCTGCAATCTCTATTCGTCCATTGTGCATGTAAGCGGCCGTTTCCAGCGCGAGGATAGGAGTAATACAACCTTTGAAGAGTATCCGAAGTTGAGCAATTCATTGTCATGCATGCATATAGATGCAATTGCGCTTAAAACCGAGAAATCTAGCGGTTAGGCAATTGCGCTTAAAGCCGAGAAATCTAGCGGTTAGGTCTCACAATTATGACATTTGTTCGAGCAGCAACTCGACCGGTGAACGGATTCTCCTTTAGTGGGGCAGAATTCAACCTATTGAATACTACGTGTGCGAATATCTGCTGCTGCTTAGTCTCACTATTGCTGCACTGTCTGATGGGCAACTCGACCGGTGTAGGGATTCTGCGGCCGAGTTTGTGCATGTGGCAAACCGCGCAGCTGGGTCGGGCGTAGGAACAAAGTCATGTTCCCTGTACACCTCCCGTTTTTGGAACGATACAGAGCAGTAGGACGTAGATCCCTCAACCAGCCTCGCCCCTGAATTTAGGGACGAGACTGATTACAGTGGCGACGAGAGGGTTGATGGTTGAAGTGGTCGGACGGAGTACAACTGGGGGTCTGTGTGAATACGCCTCGCCCCCTGAATTTAGGGACGAGGCTGATTATAGTACAGCTAGCATGTTTCATCCCATGTCTTACCCCAGCTGCTGAGGCTCAAATGCTTACGAGAACTGCAACATAGGCCGAGATTCAGCAACGAGGCTGAACCTAGGCCAGAGGATATTCAGGAGGAACTATAAGCTGACAGCGAAAGCAGGCGAAAGTCTCGACAATAAAATTCCATTTCTTCTCAAGTTCAACAATCATCGAATTTCGCAATGGTTTGCTAAAGCCCGTCAAGCCAGAATACTGTACTCTAAACTAACCGAGGTCAGAACACTACAAGACGTTCGCACGGAGGGGGCTTTATACCTAGCAGTACATCCACAAACAAACAAGGCACTGCCAACGGAGTGAGTGCATCTAACGGTGACCTAAGATTTTACGGTTCCTGCTTACTTTCCTTTAGCATCTGCCACCCACAAATCCGCCCAAAGAACCAGATCAATCTAGCCAAGAGCTTCCGGGAGCCCAGCAGCCAGTGAAGAAGAGACCACATGGAGGAGGATATATACCTAAGTAATTAGGGCTGTTTCCTCACCGAAAAGAGGCTTAGCTTAGTTGGTATGTTCAGAAATCTCTCATGAACGGCCGGCCACAAGTGACAATTCGAGAGTTGCTGGCATGTTTGCAACCATGAAGGATAGGAAAGACAATTCTCTTGGGGCTTTCTCGGAATCAGGGCGAGGCTACTTCATTGTAGAGTTATGTACATGACCATACCAAGACACAACTTCTGAGTCTAATTCAGGAAACAACGTATTCCATTCCATAAAAACAATAACGAGATGCCCTTGTAAATAATCCAGCAATCGCACCATGGAAAGCAACGCCCCAGGCTTTTGCTAGCACCGAGATCATAAGTGTACCAAGTCGGGCCGTGCAATTGTGATTCTGGATGATGAGTACAGAGAAGACAGCCGGGTCATAATACAGTTGGGTCGCACAAACACACAATGCGTACTTTTAACGAGTCCGATGTAAGCAACCCTTCGGTAGCTCTTCTCCAATTGCGAGCCATGTATCATGATGTCTCACTGATCTGAGGCATTGGGCTGTGCACTTTAGGCTCCAACCATCTAAGCGCGCACTAGGAATACGTAGTAGACTAAAGGTGGTGGGATAAGGAAAAATGCAAGCCCCAACAAACATCTATGTTCGCTTGGTTATTCTGCTAGTTGTGTGAACAGGATGGCTTCCTTTTGCGATGATACACATCGCTTTAACTTCTTCAAAGATATCGCTGGACCCCGTCAGGCTTACGTGGTAGAAGATATGGAAGTGGGTGTCCTCGAATGGACAGAAGGCAATTAACTGAACATCCTATTTATTTCACAGTTATATTACTGACGTGTTCGATTAGGCCCGTTGCCAAATGCCGTTCACATACAGCCGATTCGGAAAATGAGCGTGGTTGATCTATTCGCCCGCTCGGAGCCTCGTTTGCGCGTGATGTGAATAGCATTGTAACTACTGCTATGCTGGAACATCAACTAACCTGTAGACTGGCAGATTCTCTCCCCTGGATGAGCCGACGTATGAGACGGTCGCAGGTCTTGTGCAGCTCTTCCGGCACTACTCAATCCCTTCGGACTTTCTGTCCGAAAGGATCCAATCCGTTACACACTCTTTTGGCAGCGAGAAAGATAGTAATAATTGGAATTGTAAGTAGGCCCAAATATGTTTAAAGCTGTAACCCTAACAATCAGAGGAGGCTCTTGGTTCCATTTTCTATGCAAAAACGTAACCGTTCGACTCTTCGAAGGTCTCGACTCGCAAATAGTCAATCCGCACCACGATTCGCTCCCACAAAGTCAAGCGGATTGGTCTTGGATTAGAGCAGGATTCTTCTTGAAATGGCTTCCGTCCCAAGGCCCCAATTCTAGTAACCAGTCATGCGTAACTTTGATCTGCTTTGGAGCATCTATCCAGCTTCAGCAACGGTTCGAGCGTCTTGCCTCAAATTCCGCATGGAGAGATGCAGTCAGTGATCCATACAACTTATTCGTTATCATTTTAGATGAGCTATTCCTTCAAATGGACGGGATAGTTTGGAATCTTTCCGATACCTTTCGTGCAATAGAAGAAGTGAGTCGTTCTAACTTCCATTCCCATTCGTCATTTCGACACCAGATTGACGCAGACAGAAAACGCTTGATCGTGCACATTCTCGGGACCCTACTGACGAGATGGATTTCGTCGGCCTCCACAATGTAGCCAAGCACATCATATTCTTAAAAGAAGGCTCCGATGCTATTCTTCTGACCCTTGAGAATATGCTCGCCCATCACAAACACCTCCTAGAGACGGGTAGCTCCAGCGGCGCAGACGCTTGGGAAGCAACTCAGGTTAGACTAAAATACAAGGACGGGCTTTTTCAATCAGTGAGCCTACGTGTCACGAGTTTGGACAAAAGGATGCAGAATATCATTAACCTGGTATGTAACTCAATTAGAGATTGCGAGGAATACGTCTTTCTAATTTGGTTTAAATAGTCTTTTAACCTTGCAACACAGCAAGATAGTAGGGTCGTGCAAAGGGACAGCTTCTCGATGAAGACTATCGCAGCAGTGACTTTATTCTTCTTGCCAATTTCTACGACCGCCGTAGGTGATCTCCATTCAGAATATGGTTAATTGCGAAGTATCTCATATTCTATCATCTTAGACCATTTTTGGCAGCCAGTTCTTCGACTTCGACAGTGCCACGGGACATATCCGAGTCTCAACAACGTTTTGGTTATTTTGGGTCATTTCAATCCCATTAACTACTATTGTTTTAACACTATGGTACTTGTATCATGGGAGAGCTGTAAGGCGATTAAGGCCAAGCGCAAAACGTCTTCCGGACTCTGAGAGGACGCTAGCATCATCCTGAATTATCTGCGTTATCCTGTTGATCCTCCGTTCTTACATTGTTGGTGCCTGAAGAAAGGTGTGAAGCTGTCGTTCAAGATACGGGATTTTGGTAGAATCACTAGAAAAGTCTTTGATGACAAAGTCAGGGAGATTAGAGATCAGATGCAGTGCGATGCTCTCTTCCCATGTCAACTACTCCGATCGCAGAAACCACTCATAAAGTTAGGACCAATTATAAGACTGCCCTCACGTAATAGCATATGAGGAGCCACGCTAGAGAAACCACATAGTGGAGCTAGCTAGCTTAGCAATTAGGGTTTATAGATCCCAAGATAAAAGGGGCTAGAGCCTTAGAGTGAGGCCTCTAGTGAATAGTTGATGTATATCGTTACATGCAAGACGCGCAGCACACAACTCGGCACCAATGCGTTATAACCCCCAAGGTCTCCCTCTCGACAACATTTTCTCATCCACAACCACACTCCAAACACCATCAATCAATCATCCCAGCGCTAGTTCCCCCTCATTAGCGCATATAAAACCTCGCAGTATCCGCCCACCCCTCTTGATTTCTGCACTAATCCCAACATCATCAATGACATAATCAACCAACCATTACCCAGCTAGGGGAAGGCATGTCAGAAGGCTGAGTTTAGGTTTGTCGAGGTCGTTCTCGTCGACGCTAGCGTTGCTGGCGTTGCTGTCTTCTCACCGTTCTCTTCTCACCACCCCGTTCCCCACCGCCACACACCCTCCTTCCACCCCTTCCCCCTCTAGCATCCAAATAGCCCACACACTACTACTCAGGCCACTAATACAGATCAGCTCCCCACAAAAGACACAATCATGACAGCTCTTTTAGGATTTCTTCATTCCTAGACAACAACAGACCTCAACCCCTCCACTTCGTCTCTCATAGCACTTTCATACCTCTCCATATCCCCCATCAAACGCATCATCGCTCCCACCACAGCATCCCGTTATATGTAGGACGTAGACCATGAGCACAAAACCCTCGAATTACTACACAGCTGCACACTATAGCCCCCTCACCACTCTATCCACCTCTCCCCCTTACCCATCGGCCAAATACCTACCCATCAGCACAAACGCACCTATAACCCCCCCCCCCCGGGAGCCCCCCGTTCCTGGATTCCTCAGCACACAGCCAACGTCCGGGAAAGAGAACCCATGAAGCAACCACTGCTGCTCAGCTAGGGATAGACGGGTTCGCGAGGTTGACGCTGGGTTTGCCCGTCGTCTGGCATGCTGTCATCGACGCTGGTGTTGCTGCCATCGCTATCTCCTCACCATCCCCTTCTTACCGCTCTCCTCTTGCCACCGCCCCCTTTTCTCACCATCCACCCCAGTCCTCTCTACCACACACCCCTCTACCATCTACACACCACCGACATTGTCTTGTCAAGAAAAAAATGCAATCTTTCTCCGAGTCAGTCTGCCACTTCTCCTTCGTCTCATGACGTTCTTTATAGCCCCATCGCCCCACCGTCTCACGACGCCCTCTATACTCACACCACGGCATCCCTCATCCCATCCATGCGCTAGAAATGCAGTACCAAAGCCTTTCAATTATCACGCACACCAATCCACTTATCCCCATCCCATCCCTGACCATCTCCCACGTCAACTCCTAAATCCCCATCCACCACCCACATAAATACCCTGATTCCGCACCAATCCATTCAATCCTCATTATTACACAGAGGTATACCATTTCCCATTTACATTTAGGTAGCAGTAGCTCAAACTGACCACCGTTGCTCAGCTAGTTGATGGATAGTAGAGCGCTTTAAGCTGTCATCGTCATTCTCGTCGCCACCTGCCTTGCTGTCGTCGCTCCCCCTTTCTCACCATGCCCCTTTCTCCATTCATCTGCGCACAAGACACACCTACACCACATTACCATCCTCAACATAAAACACCCCCCTAACCCCACCACTCCCGCCTAGATCTTTTCGTTGTTCGTATGTTCCTACTTTACCTCGACATCCTTTGTATCCAGGACAGAACTCTTAACGTCACTCGCGCCCGATTTGCAAAGACTATCCTTTGGTAGCGCAATAGACTTCCTCTACCACAGCTCTACCACCGAGCTTATACCATCTCCAATACGTATAAAGGAGTCTTATCCGTGCTCTAAGGCCTCACTCCTATACAGGAAATCGTTGTTAGCCTTGTCGCTGCTGTGGCGGGCAAATTGGGGAAGGTTGCCACGCGGATTTGTACTTCGGCTGACGGTTTTGGTTTAGCGCGAAACGGGCCCACACATCCCATAGTATCTACGCTGTCAACATAACATGCCCTGTTTCCACAGTCGTAGCTTCAAGCTAACATCGACCAATCGTCTTGCGTTAGCAGCATCACTGTGATACCTGCTAACCTTTACCATGGATCCAATTAGTGTCACTAGCAATATTATCGGTGTTGTCGCGGCAGCATTTCAGATCCTTAATATTAGCCAGAGCGCATTTAGATCCTTCAGCCAAATCGACAGGTATCTAGATCAAGAGCCCGAAAGTGTTACTGAATCACACATTAGGAGGAAACATGGGGCATTTTTTCTTAATGCTATCCGTTTCCTCATGCCTGGTGTGATCTCGCTGTTGCAACATATCGACGCGGATGTCCTGCATGGCAAGGATGACATACTACTTGAATTCAGGAAGTCTTATATCAATGACTGCAATATGACTTCTGTTGCAGTGAGTCTATCAAATTTTTCTATTCCTATATAAAATTAGCTCTAATGTTATAAAGGGGGCAATTGTGACCCAGGTCGCCATCACTGCACTGTCCTTGCCGTACCTAAGCCAGAGTCATTGGGTAGCTCGGGCATGCTTTGTCATAAGTTTGATTTCTGGTACATTATCCGTTTTCTTCGCAGTGCTTCTGCAAAGGATTATTGGTAGTCTGTACGAAGTGCGCACTCTACGAGCTTGGTTATCTAGTGTAGACATTTATCCCGACATGAAAGATCTCAAGGCTCTCGAAAACATTCTACAGCTACCATCTACTCAGTCGAGGTTAGATACTAGCGAGGCAGATGTTGAGGCAGCAAGAAACTTGCAAGAGAACTTTGCGGCACTTGACCTTAAACAACGCAGAGTTGGTGCTGTGTCCCTCTTCTCAACTGTCATTCTCGAGACGCCAAGGTCGATGATCAACATCTCTCTCGGATCTTTCCTAACAGGGCTGGCAGTATATTTTGGGTTTCTGTGGACCCGCAACTTGGATACCAATGCAGGACCTGGCGATTCACGCAATGTATTTATCATATTCATCGTCACGGTATTATGCTGTATCGGGATGTACTCGGTGCCACGAGGGTTCAAAAAGAGCGACGAATACGTGGCATCTGTATATTCAAGGATACGATCAAAGCTTGATTTGATGATTACCGATGCCCAGAATCAAGCACGAAATGAGAGCAGCGACAATTCGCCACCAGAAGCCGGTAGAAATCTGCCTCCTGATGGTGACGCTGAGGTGAACCCAAATAGCCCCTCTATAGAGGTGCCCGCCCCTCAAGTTCGAGGGCCTCCGCCGACTTCTCCTCAAAATACTGTCTTGACTGCTGCTCTCCGGAGGGCAATGCAGGCCCACCAAGAACTAAGTGCTGCTGAGTTGGCTTTATCGGAAGTATATGCAGATATCCTAGCTGCTGCTGAGACGGTGAGGAACACCACTGAGGATCTATGACTGATGAAGATATATTAACAGGGTCTCAACTAATGACAGAGCATGCCTAAACGCACGTTTAGGCACATCAGGGAATGGCAACTACTACTATCGTGTGCTGCAACATATCATATTATATAAGCACCTTGCCATCTTGCTGTCAGACCCCTTCTCCACCACCCATCCCCCCTCTCACCACTGCATAACCAACCCCCCATCCACCCATAGCACAAGTACACACGCACATATAACCCTCCCCGCCTCCCACACCCACCAACCCTCTCGAATCCCAACAAACAACCCCATAAAAGGACAGAGAAAACCTCCCTTGCACACTGGGCGGCGATAACTTGGACAAACAGAGCGAATGCTGTATATATGGGGATGGAGGGGTGGAGCGGGGGAGTGGAGTGGTTGGGGGGTTTGAGGGGTTGTTGTTGCTGCCGTCGTTGTTGCTGTCGTCGGCGTCTTCTCACCACCACCCCTCTCACCCCCCGTAGCCTACCTCCCCCCCCCGCCTCCGCGCAACCACGCCGACACCCCCCCACTAATCCAAGTTCCTCTCACACGCTCCGCCAAAGTATCTTCCCAGCGCTCTTACGGGATTCCATCTCCATACTCTGAGAGGTTTGGGTTATATAGCAACCAGAGGAGTAGGATGGGGTGGTTGTTATACATTTTGTTTTATTTGTGTTTGTATGAGAGTGATGGAAGGGGAGGGAGAGGTTGGTGGGGTCAAAAGGCAAGTCACGAATATCACAGCAAAGTAAAGTAAAGTTAGGAAGCAAAGAAGGTATAGCAGTTAAACAAGTCGGTGTATATATTCTCTCAATATAGCCTCCCATAACTAAGTTTACTATCAGTATCAGATCAGATCAGGAACCGTTTTCCTTCCCTCTATCCGTCATCCATCTCTCTCGATTTTCCCATTCATATATCATAAAAAACCCAGATATTTTGTCTCCATTCCCTCCATCCTCCGCCAGACACGGCCCGCGCATCCCATGGTATCTCATCCCTTCCCACCCCACCTCGCGAATTCATACAACCCCCAAAATCGCGGAAAACCAAACCAAACCAAAAAAACACACAAAGGCATAACGGGGCATAAACATCATAAAACACATAAAAACACGCGCGCTCGCAAATCCCTCACCCCTCCATCAACCCCTCCAGATCCACATCCCCGCCCCTCTCCTCCCCCGTCGCCCCATGAAACCCCTCCGCGCGGCGCAGCGTCTGCACATCCAGATCGGTGACGTACCTGCCCCCCTGCTCCGGGCCGAGCGGGACGCGCACCTCGAAATCAGCACTGAGCATCATGTCGTCCTTCCACAGCCTGCGGCCGCCGTCAAACACGCACAGCACGCGCTTCTTCATCTTCATCTGCGCCGCCGGGCAGCCCCAGCTGGACGGGTAGTCCTTGCGCTTCTTCCGGCCGCCCTTGGGGTGCGTGAGCGCCACGCCGCCCTTGGAGTGCGTGAGCCCGCGCTTGCCGCCCTTGCGGCCCGCGGCGCGGCCGGACGAGTTGTCGTCGTCGTCTTCGTCGTCGGCGGCGTCGTCGTCGTTGCCGTCTTCGCCGTCGGAGAAGGAGGTCTGGTCGGGTGTGGTGGTGGGGAGGTTGGACGCGCGCAGCGTCTCGAGGACGGCGCGGTCGCGGGATACCTCGGCGAGGCGCTCGGCGTTGATGGCTTCGGCGGGCTCCTCTTGCTGCACGAGGCGCAGGACGCAGTCGTCGAGGTGCTCGTAGAAGTCCTGCGCGGAGGGGAACATGGCGCCGCAGGTGCTGCAGCGGCCCGTCGCATCAGGTGCGTAGCCGACAGGGCGGCCGGTGGCAGAGGTTGTGCTGCTGCCGGCTGCCGAGGTAGGACCAGAGGGCGAGCCGTTGCTGGTCTTGCGGCGGGAGTTGGGCGGGACCTGCTCGACGCAGTGGACGCCTGTGAGGTGGCGCTTGAAGACGTCGGCGCGGTTGAATGACTTCTCGGCTGCGGAGCCGGAGCCGGGGCAGAAGCCGCAGACCATGGTGCCCTTGTAGTGGGTCAGGGTGTGGCGGTTCTTGTCGTACTTGCGCGCGAAACCCTTGGTGTGGTATTCGCAGGTGGTGATGGGGCATTTCTCGGGGCGCTCGGTCTGGTGCGTGAGCATGTGCGCTTTGAGGTCCTTGAAGGACTTGCCGCAGGTGGGGAAGGGGCAGTGCGTGCGTGGGGTCGAGGAGGAGGAGTCGGGGGAAGAGGGAGAGGCGGAGGCGATGGAGCCGCGGCGCGAGGGGTATTGGTAGGGCGCGTATGATTGCATGTATGGGGAAGCGGAGGACTTGACGCGTTTGGAGGATCGGGAGGACATTTCGGAAGGGCTGGGTGACTGCGGTGGGTACATTGTCTGCTGGACAAACTCCTCTTGAGGCATTGGGCTCGGGATTGGGGCGCCGGTATATGAGTGGAGGATGGACGGGTCTGTGGGAGGCGGGTTAGCAGGTGCTCGCGCGACGTGCGGTGGACAGTTCGATGGAGGAAACCGACCGGAATAGGTGACAGGAGACACGAAAAAGCCGCGAGTCGGCGAAAAGATGGGAGAAGACATGGGATGAAGCTGATAAGGAAGAGAAACCCCAGGAGGACCCTGCATGTGCCCCGCCGCGTCAGGGGCAGGAGGGGCACGTCGCGAAGACAAAGGAGAAGAGCTCTGCGCGGACGGGAATTGATGACTGTTCCTCCGCGGCGTCGGCGGAGACATGGCGGTCAATGGAGACGCGATGTTGATCGCGGTCGACTGCGTGACGAGCGAGTCGACAGAAGAGAGAGTAGAAAGAACAGGAGCACGAGGGGTAGATGCTGAAGAAGCAGGAAGGCTCGCACACTCACCCACAAAGCCCATGGGCTTGTTCATATCCGCAAAGGCGAATTCGTGCTCGAGACTCGCACCGAAGCTGAAGTCGTTGGCATATCCGTAGTCGCCGGCGATGGTGGGCGCGAGAGCGAGGCCGTTGTGAGACTGCCACTCCGGGATAGCGGAAGGGATCTGCGCATGGGTCGCGTAGGGCGAGCCGATGGCGGACGAGGCGGCGGAGGGCCCGGACGCGCTGGAGAGGTTGGATGGGAGAGGGCCGCGGAGCTCAGGGGAGCCGGTAGGGTAGAGTGTGGGTGATCGCCTGGCGAATTCCGGCGCTGCCTCGGACTCGCAGTGCTGGTGCTCGGTAGCGAAGTTGTTGGGATTAGCGTAGGGTTCCGGTGCTACGGTCGAGCGCTGGAAGTTGTAAGCGACGAGGGTCGGGTCCATGTTGAAGGTCGGTAGGTTGTTCATGCTGATGACTTCAGCAGCGTAGATGTGACTGTCGGTGAAGAGAGGGAAGTCGGCTTCTTCATATTGCTGCTCGCTCATAATGTGCGAGGGATCAAATGTCTGGTTGTGGAGAATGGCCGTCATTATTTATTATTGGGGTGGGTGTTTGGGCGGGTGGGCGAGGCTGTGCTGGTGAGGCTGCGCAGGCTAAGCAATACAGGGCACAAGTCAGCAACCAAATTCTCGCTGCTGCTCCTCCCCCAATGAGATCATCTGCAGCAACCCGGGCGATGAACATACCTCGCTGGAATTAGAATTAAACAATTCAGTGACGTGGGAGCCACAGCGGGCCGGGTATATTGTAAAAAATTATTCTCGTCGTTTTCGGGGGTTGGTGTTATTTTTTCGGTGGGCTGGGTTTCTCGAGGTGTGTAGGGTTCGGGAGTCCGAGTCCAGGTACTCGGTAGTTGAGAGACAAAGAGATAAAGCGGTGTCGGCAGAGCTCAGATTACAGCGAGGGAAGAATTCGAAGCTGTCGGAGGGATTGGAGTGAGTGGGCGGCGCGTCAGTATTATATTATTATAAGTGTTTTCGGAGACGCCGAGGTGGATTGAAGCTGCTGATGGAGCCTGATCGTGGTGGTGGTGAGTTGTAAGGTGAGTTCGAGGAGAGGAGTACATGGGCTGGGTATGGGCCGTAGGTATGTATATTGAATATGTCCGGCAGTGGGAGGAAGGGATAAGTTTATATCGATGTTGATAGTGAGTGGTGAGAGAAAGAGCGACTCGAACAATGAAGGGGAGGAGGGAGGGTTGATATGTTTCTCATATTTTTATTTTTATTTCGGGTGTCCTTGGTGTCCTGGGGGGGGTGGGAAGGGAGGAAAGTGACGGGGATAGGGATTCTGTGATAGAGTGGAGAGGGACGAGATGACGGGGTGGTGGAAGAGAGTTGAGTGGGATGACAGGGGTGGTGGTGAGGATGTGCAAGTGTTAGGGTAGTGGATTTGGGGTGACCGGGGGGAGGGAGGGGAGTGGGTTATGATGAGGGTTGACGAGGGTTGACAAGGGTTGGGGGTGTGCAGGGGAGGGGAGAGAGGACAGGGGAGGGTCGGGGAGGGTTCTGGCAAGGGTCGATGGGGGTTGGGGGTGCAAGATTAGAGATGCATGTGCAAGGGTATGGGTATGGGTATGGGCTTGGGCACGGGGCATGTACTGGATGGGGATGGAGTACTGGATGGGGAGTACTGGATGGAGTAGTGGGCTGGATGGAGTACTAGATGGAGTACTAAATGGAGTAACTGGGTGAGATGCAATACTAGATTGAGTACCTGCTGGATAGGGTGCATTAGTAAGACGGCGAGGGAGAAGGAGAAGGTGAAAGGGAAGGCAGAGAAGGGACAGGACGGTGTACAGCACAGGACAGGACAGGACAGGACAGCACAGCACAGCACAGTAATTAATGTAATCATGTATATTGGAACTCGTACTGTATGCCCTGCACGATTGAGACGACGACGGCAGGAACGAGATGGTACAAAACAATAGAACAATAGAGCACCATTAGAGAGAGTACAATGCCGTAGAAGGACAATACAGGCGAACAATAGAGTGTGTTATTACTTATTACACAGCATCGTATTCTTCTACTCTTACTCTTACTCTTACTCTTACTCTTACTCTTACTGTACGGTGCAGACCGATAGACAGGCCGACAGACACACCGCAGACACACGGCGTACAAGAGAGAGTGGCATCCAGGATCCCCCCCCCCTTTCTCCCCTCTGCTGCAGGTTCCTTCTGTATCCAGCATGTCATGCGCGGTGCGTGTCTCTGCCGCTCAGGTCTGGGACGGGTTGTGTTGCACTGGGTGGGAAGAAGAAGTGGTGTGGTGTTACAGTGAGTTCCTCGAGGGCCGATTACTGATTGACGGATTGACTGTATCGATTGTTTGTGTGTTGACTGTATCCATTGTGTTAATTGTGCCATTGTGTGAATTATGTTATCTCCAACCGACCCATCGACAGCAGCAATCGACAACTGTCTCATCCCAGTACAACCCTCCTCAAACACCTCTAACCACGCTCTCCTCCATCTCCGTCCCCGTCCCAGCTCACCCTAAACAGAAAATCACATCACTGCTACTGTAGCAACCCACCGACGAACCGACTGCCTGAACCGAAAGGGAAGATGTTCACCCAGGATCTCACAACACAACACCATAACCCAGGGAATGACCGAACCGACCGGCCCAAGATCTCACCCAGGGACCACCAATTCCACCACTCCCACCACTCCCACACCCCAGGTCTCCCATCTCACCTCACCTCACACAACATCCGCCCCCCTCCCAGCGTACTTCGAAATTCGACGAGACCAAAAAAAACCCAACCGCCGTCACACAACGAAAAGACACATCGATCACCCCCAATTAGCCACGCCCCAGCCAACCACAGGGCCCAGACATGGGGATGACCAGGGGTACGGGACCAAGGCTGCGGTTTCCTGTCCTGTCCCCTAAGACAAACGTCCGCGTCTGTCCAGTCTGTCCAGTAGATTATGTATGTATATATGTACCAATCGTACCATAATCCCACACAATCTGTACTCCCCTTCCCACCCCAACCAGTCCAGTCCAGTAACAGCACCCCTACCCCTACCCCTACCCCCCAACCCGCCCCAATCGAGATCCCCGAAATCACACCAATCCACAATCCACAACCCCCAAGCGAGGCGAGCGAGCCCGAGGCGAATTCCGTGCTTGGCAGGCCGTGCAGGCTGCGGGATGCAAAGACAGCACTTGTTTGGGACTAGGCGGGGGGAGGGTACAGCATGTAAAGGACGGATGGGGGATGGGGTGGGCGGGTAGGGTGGGCGCTAGGAGGGGATGGGGGGGAGATGGGTGGTAGGGCCGTAGGGCGGTGGTTGAGGGTTGGTGGTTGTGAGGGCGAGGGTGGTGGTGAGGGTGGTGGTGAGGGTTGGTGATGGGGGGAGGTATGTGAGATGGGGATGAATGGGGGATGTATGGGAGTGAGGAAGGAAGTATCTCCCTGTAGGCTATTGTTACTGCTGTGCACGATGCGAATCGATGGGATGGGACAGACGGACTACCTAGGCTATCCTATCCTACACTACACTACAGTATACCTTCAACCACAGCACCCGCAGAAAGACGGAGAGACACAGCACAGCACAGCACAGCACAGTACCTGCACCACGCAGCGGCACCTGTCGTTCATGCCGTGCCCATTCCATGCATCACATCCTCCTTCCCCCCAAATACCACGCTCACACAAAACATCGCCAATCCCCTAATCCCCTCTGCCACACTCCCCCAGCGTGCACATCCCACCACACCATACCACCATAGATACAACCACCAATACGACATCACCGGCACCACACACCCCAGGCTGTACAACCCCGATTATCTCACTATCCCATCCCCATCCCGACGCTCGCACAGGATGCTGGGGGCCCAAGACAGGATAGGACCGACAGGAAAGACAGGACGGGACGAGATAGGATAAGACAGCCCACCCGTTGGCCCCAATCCGTCGGCCCCAGTCCCTTGGAGAGACAGCCCGAGAGACGCAGCCAATGCAGGAGAAGGGCCCTCTGTGTTACCTGTGTCGTACACTGGGTCGTATACCGTCCGTCCATTCATCATATGGCTTTGTACGCACTCGCATCCTGTCCTCCCCCATCCATCCTACAGAATCGTAGCGATACATCGATCCCTCACAACAAGGTACTCACTCAACCCCGTTCTTCAGAAACAAGCCCCTTCCGGCATACATAAACGAACAAACTCAACACCCCCCCTGCGCATCACCCCATCCACTCATCCCACGGCCGTGGGTGGATGCGCGCCGGGACACGCATATCCCGGGCGTGGCCCTGCAGATTCTCGGTAAAAAGGGGTACATACATACGTATATCCGTCTAACAAAGGTACAAGTATACTCTTACCCTCACCTCAGTACAGACACTGCGTACGTACGTAGGCAGATAGATAGATAGATCACCCCATCGCCGCCGCCGGTATAGACTGACGGGGTCTGACTCTCGGCGCGCCGATGAGATGAGATGAGATGAGATGAGACGAGACGTGTGGAGAACACACCACCTCACCGCACAGCACGGCACCCGTACCCGCTCCGATCGCGATGGTCCCTTCCCTACCCGCTTCTATGGCCGGCGGGAGAGGGGTGACAGCAGTGACAATCGGCAGGAGGGTGAGACATGTAGGTAGGTATTCCGCATCCGGCCAGCGTTGCCTCAACCAGTTATTCGTAATGTCTAGATATGGGAGGGGGGGAGGAAGGGAGGGAGGTACGCTGTTCATTGGGGACGGATGGATGAGACGTTGGATCGTTGATCTGGCACACCACACCACCATAGCCAGGCACTAATTCTCTTGTTGGCATCCCAAGATCCCCGGCAGCACTCCCTAATGCACGACACCAGGCACCCCATCGCGTCGATTGCTAGTAGACTCGTCGGCTCGGTAGGGTAGCGTAGCGTAGCGTAGTCGTAAGGCCAGTGCCAGGTTCTGGGGAAGTCTCCGTGTAAAACGTAAAAGTGGCCCTAGATGTAAAATGTATGTAAATCATCCAAATCCCGAGTCTCCACTGCCCTAACAAGGGTTTCATTTACAATTTCTCCGTTGCAAACCCATCTGTGGTCCGTGGAGAAGGGAGAGAGCTCCAACCGAACTGAAGGACTCCACTGAGTGTAGATTAACTAACTAACTAAGCCAACTGTTTAGTAGTGTTGGTACAGTTAGTTGCTCCGTAGCATGTATTTTTTCTCTCGCTAACCCCTGCCACACCAAAGCAGCAGGAGCAAGCAGCCTAAGGCCACCACAACCACCCACTCAATCTCCGCCACACACACAGCCCTACAGCCAGCCCCCTGTCCAATCGTCATCCCTCCCCTCCCGTCCCCTCCCCCCTGCCCTGCCCTGCTTTAAGCACCACCGCACCACCACCACCACCACCACAACAGACAGCCAACCGTCCAAGACGGGTGTGGCTGTGGCTGGGGTCATTTCTATTTATGGGCCCCGCATTGTGGACGAATGGGCTTAGTGTGCAGATTTGCCGCCTTGATGCGGTTAGCTGGCGTACCACAGCCACAGAGAGATTCGCGCGCTCCGAGTGTTGGGGAGGAGGGATGGGGGGGGGGCTAGGACGGATGGGGGGGTATGATGATGTGTCTGTGCTGTGTGTTGTGCGGTTGTTACCGTTAGGCGGGTCGTCGGTGGGGATGTGTTGAAATTAGTGAGTGAGTGAGGAGTGAGGATTGAAAACGAGATGCTGATGTTGGGAGAGAGAGACAAAATTGCCTGAAAGAAATTTAATTCACTGAATCGCAGTCTCCAAACCCTAAGACGCTCAATGAGGGAATTCCAAATCTACAGCACCGTACCGCCGTACCGCCGTACCCGTACCCCGTATACGCAACCACCTGACTGACCCCGAACACGACTGACAGACTGCAACCCGTTTCACTTCACTTCACTTCCATTCACTCGCACACTGCAGCGCATCCCCATCCCATCACAACACACCAAAATGTCTCACCCAGACACCCTCACCCCAATCCCTCAGCGCTGTGTTCGGGTCCTTCCATGCCTGCATCCTGGACATCTCCACACCGGTCAGGACACCCCTTCTCTCGGGGCTTAGTTACAGTGCCTGTACCCATACCCTAGACTGATAATCCCCTGTGGTTGTGGTGATGGTGGTGGTGGGTGCACAGAGAGAGCCGCCCACCAAGCGCACAGACGGCCCACAGACACCGGACAGGACCGACCAACCGACCGGGCCAACCTTCGTCCGCGGCGCCGTCGTGGGATGTGTCCTATTCCGGACAGCGGGCATCCCTGCCCCCCTGCCCCACTTCCCTGTGTGTCGCTCCCCCTGCTCCTCGGCGGTGGTACGCTAACACCCCACCCCTACCACAACTAAACTAAACCCAGGCACTTTCCAACAACCCAGGCACCCCTACCTACCCAGGGCCAAACTGACGGACTGACCTGTCTCCTAACCACCCGTCCGTCCATCCATCATCGATCAGAGAGAGAAAAGTCGGTAGGGGAGGACACAGACGCTTACACGGATCTGGAAATACTGATGCTGCAGATAAAAGGGACGTGGCTGAGCGCACGGTGGCTCCGCCTTATGAAGACTACCACACACACTGCAGCACGACTAGTCATTATACAGGCACGGTTTAAGGGTGAAATGACTGACACGGACACGGGTAGGGTTGGGGAGGGCAGGGAGCTTGAGCCACCCGCTGGTCTGGGGGACGGAAATAGAAGTTTGGCGGTGGCGCCCGGTGGTGGCGCGATGGTGCGTGTGTATGTGTGTGTGTGTGTGTCTCTTGGTTGTTGGATAAGAATGGGGTACTGGATATGGTCATAGGGTTGCGTGCAGTAGTTCTGTATGGGATGGGGGGACAGTCTCATCTCATCCCCATCCCCATCCCCATCCTCACCCTCACCCTCCTCCACCTCCTCATCTCCCCTCCTGCCCTACCCACCCCTTCCCCCCTCCTGCTGCCCTACCCACCCCATCCCCTCCTCCTGCTGCCCTACCCTACCCACCCCCACCACGTTCCAGACCGCCTTACCCCCGACAGCAGCCACGGCTCCAATCTCGCATCTTACCACCCTAAAGAATGGGAGGACAGGACGGAGGGAGGACATGGCATGTCGCGTGGGGACAGCGTGTCGATGCTGGGTGTATCTCGCCGAGGGGGGGCGTGCCTGCCTCTGTGTTCCCTGGGGAGTGTAGGAAGGGGGATGGGAGAAGAGGACGAGTAGGATGGGGACGAGGATGATGGTGAGGACGAGGAAGGGGAGGACGAGGAGGAGGAGGACACAAGAACACAGAACACAGAACCCCCTCCTGCCAAAGGAACCATCGCACAGAACCACAACCCCAATACACGCGCACAACCCCCTCTCAATCCCCCTCGTCGTCCTACCTACCGTCGCATCACCCCCTCCCCATTCCCCTTCCCATTCCCCTTCCCATTCCCCTCCCCATCCTCCCTCGTGTCCAGTGTATCATAAGCTCGCACAAACAACAGTACAGGCGTCCGCACAACACCCACGATATCTCAGCGTCCAGTGCCACAGCTCCCCGCACAAACCCAGGCACACGAACGCACGATACAGCCCTACGAGACTACACCCAGCACACGTACATACAGCACACGTACACACATACATGCGCTTGTATCCGCCGCTCGCCCTCCCTCCCCAGAAGCCAATCCATCAAATTTAGACTCCCACCATCCCATCCCATCCCATCCCATAGTGGAAACTTACCGCGACACCATGTGCGCTGTATGCTGTACCCTGCCCATGCGCCCCTATGCACCACCACCCCCCAGCGCGCGGCGTCGCCGGTGCTGCTGCTGCGGTGGTTTATTTACTGTGCTTACCCTGCACAGCGATGCACTGCGGTTCGTGGCAGGTGGTGAGCATGCACCTGTGAGCCAGGTTTAGGGGTGGGGGGGGGCTGTCGTGTGCGCTGATGCTGTGCTGTGGTGGTGGTGCTGTGGACGGATGGTGGGTGGTGTGGTGGTGGGTTGTGTGGTGCAGCGGGAGGCTCGAGTAGGCGATTCTTAGCGGTGGGCTGGGGGGGACGGGACTCGATGGTGGGGCAGACTCGCTGCTGTGCGAGCTTCTGTGCAGATACGGGGGTTTGGGGATGGGAGGGGAGGAGGGAGGACCGGGGGGGGGAGGGAGTGAGGGACAAGGGACGAGAGACGGAGAGGGGCGCGTGGACGCCATGTGCGCGTCGGTGTTGTGCGTTCGTAGTTATTGTTACTGTGTTTCCCACCGTTCCGCGCGATTGTGTCCGTGTTGAGGGTGAAGATGCGAGGGGTGGGTGTTGATGTAAGGGTTGTACAGTACAGTACAGTGCACAGTATACAGGAAGAACCCGTACAAATAGAGTGGTACAACTTGGCGGATTGTTTTGAAGGCAGGGTCAGGGTGCACGGCTTAGGGATTGGAATTTTTTGGATTCCTGCGACCAGCCGCCAAGTCACGGGAAGGAACACGACGACGGGAGATCGCGCGTGTCGGGGCGCCCGAGGGCCAGTGGATGGGGTGTGGGGTGTGGGTGTGCTGGTTGTTAATCTTAGGGTGTTGGCCAATGGGGTGGTGGAAGTGCCTATTTTTCGGATTCGAGGGGTCCAAGTAAGCCGGGTGAAGTGGTAAAATGTGCAGTTTCATCATCATCATCACCGTTCGATGCACGTAAGTACTCTACACTTTTTTATTACCCGTTTTTCCCAACAATCTCAACTGGAGCATCTCCTCTCCTTAGTGGACTGTAAGCCACATATGTACACATTGCGATAAACTCCCCACTCTCACCACCCGGCCCACCCGCTCCTCGCCAGCAAAGCAGAAATCCCCAAATTACCCCCCAACCAGCCCTACGACGACCGCAACGCACCCCACCCAATCATCCCCCATCCCCCCTTTTCCCTCCCAGCGATCCCAAACTCCTCACCCCCTATCAACATCTCCCGCCGACCAGCGCGATGGGTAAGGCAAAACCGCCAGCACGCATGCCCTGATCCACCGGCGCAGGGTAGAGGAGCTAGGGGTAGCCCTGTGAAACGGGGTTTGCGATGGACCTCCTATCTCGTGCATGAGGTAGGTAGGGGAAGGGGAATGGAAGGGAAGGGAAGAGGCCGGTAAGCACCATCCCGTTCGCCGGCTCAACCCCTTTCTCGAGGCCAGTTGGAGGTGAGAACGAGCTTTTTGCGCGGATATTCCCACCGCCCCTCAGCCCTATGGGACTCCCCTAATTTAGCAGTCCACCTCCCATCCAATCCCTCCTCACCCACTCCCTCGCACTCCTCCGTCTCATCTCGGCCCATCCATCCATCCATCCACACATTCCCAACTCAAGGCATAAGCAACGCGGTAAGCTTAATCGCTCACTCACGCACCCGCACCGCATCGGCCGATGCGACGAATGTCAGGACGGGACGACGTTGGGCACCCACCGTTGCCAGCCCTATGAGTTGTCCGCTGTCTGCCTACCAGCCAACCACTGCATGACAGCCACTCACTCGATGGGTAAAATAACCACGGCTTGCGGACCAACCATCCTGCCACCCAGCAGGCCACCACGAGCACGAGCACCCGCCCGCTAGCACGCACGCACGCACCTTCCTCTCCCGTCCCGTGTGAGCGTCCCACGCACTCGGTCGCATGTGCGGTCTGGACCTCGCTGTCTTTGGGACTGGGGGTGAGGTGAGGTGATGTTTGCGACGTATGGGTAGATTGATGTGGTGGTAATATTGGGAGGAGAGACGGAGACGGCACGGCGCTCGCCGCGGTGTGGCGTCGTCGTGTCTGCGCTGCGCTATTTGGGTTCACCGGTCTGGTGGGCGTGGGGGCTAAGGGGTTGGGGGCGGTGCATGGGGAGTGTGGTGGTGGATAGGGGAGGGGGCGCTGCGCTGCGCTGCGCTGCACTGTGTTCCGATGTGATGTGATGTATGCACGATGAATGATTGATGATTGATGATGATGGGTGGCTTTGGTATTATGTACTGCGCTGCGCTGCACTGCGCGCTGCTGCAAGATGCTGCGGCGATGACAGATGGTACGGCTCTGCTCTGGTTGTGGGTGTGCTGCTCCCCTCCGTCGGGAAGATGTGAGGAGCAGGGTCGACATGCCCCTTTCTTTTCCTTCTCACTCTGCCTTCCTCCCCCTTTCCTTCCCTTCCCCCTATCCCTCACTCCTACTCCTCCACAACAACCCCCTCCACCTTCCCCACCCACTCCCCCCCAACCGCCAGATTCTCCGCTGCTGCCAGCGCTCTAACAACCATCCCCTCCCTCCTCTCCTTCCCCACCCTCCTCAATGCACTCTCCAAGAACCCGCCAAAAACACTAACACTCCACCCCTCCGGCGCCAGTCCCAGCACCTCCACAACATCAAACCACCCCCCAAACCGCCCCAGCAGCACCCCCGTCATCTCCACCCTCTCCCCAATATCTTCAATCCCTAGAAACTCCCCAAGTAGCCCCCTAAACAATCTTCGCTGCTCTTCTACACCTCCAGCAGCTCCTTGTAGGGCCCCAGAGACGGGGTGATAAGTCCCTCCGCCTCCCAATAGCGCGTATCGAATCGCACCATCATAGTCCCCTAGCCCCCTAACCAGAAGCCTCAATGCATCTTCATGCGCCCCCCGCCGCGAGCACAACACAATCATCTCCAGCACCAACGCGTCCGCCAGCGGCTCAACACGCTTCCTCACCTCATCAACATCGTAATTCGCCCCCTCCGCCCCCAGCAGCTGAAGCATCCGCACCCTAGCAGCCCACCACGGCTCCTCCGCAAGGGCATAATGGTACTCCGCCATCCACGCGCGAAACGGGGGTTTCGGCGTCAGCAAGGCCCGGTAGGTTTCGTAGCCCCCCTCAAGCGCCTCGCGCGCACCAGGGTCGTCGCGGAGGTGGCCCAGCACGACGTCCAGGTAGTGCGCCAGCAGCTCCGCGCCGTGCTGCGGCATGTCGCGCGCAAAGACGAGGTGTTCGAGGTACGCCGTCACGGCGTTTGGGGCCCGGTCGCGGAGCATGGATACTACTTCCGCTGGGGGAAACGAGACGCGAGCGCGTGGGTCGGCGAAGACTTGGATTCCCAGCTGCGGATTGCGGGATGCCAGCCAGAGGCCAAAGTCCTGCACCAGCGCGGGGTTGCGGATGATGGCCAGGTACTCGCGGACGCGGATCTCGCCGTCGACGAACTCTGCGCCGTCATCGCGGGCGCCCTCGATGATGCGGCGCCAGGTGGCGAGGACCTCGGCGGCGAGCTTGCGGGATTGGTAGAGTCGGCTGAGGATGTAGAGACGGTGGTGCGACTCTAGGAGGGAGACGGCGCGAGAGAAGCAGTCGACGCCGTGGTCGACGAGGTCGTTGAGGTCGGCGCGAGTGGAGCCGGGGAGGGCGGGCCCGGGGGGAGAGGAGGCGTCGAGGCGGAGGAGGACGAGGAGGAGAGAGGCGTCGACGGTGCGGAAGACGTCGTTTTCGGAGGCGATGCTGCCGAAGCCTTTGCGCTCGCGCCAGGCGCTTAGGAAGCGCTGATAGAAGTGGAGGGAGTGGGGTGATGCGGGCTCGGTGCGATCACCGCGAGGGGGCTCCTGGGAGATGAAGGATGTGGCGATTTGCGCAATGCCGGTAGGGATCCAGATCCCGGTCTTGCCTTCGACGATCTCGCTGCGCAGTTCGGGGTTGAGCGCTATGACGACGCGCGGGTCGAGTCCGCCTTCTAGGAGCGCTTCTTCGGCGGCGCGGTACTCGGTTTCGGTGGGGGGTTGGGAGCGGCGGAGGAGGTTGGTGAGAAGGAGTAGCCCGGCGCGTTGGCGGATGTAGCCTAGACTCATGAATTCGATTTCTGTCCTGGCTTCGCGTCCTCGAATCGTGTTGATCACTCCAGTCATGGCTGTAGCATACTCTTCTGGCGTCGCAGCTTTCTGGCCGTCTGCTTCGAGAGCAGCGTCTAGTTGCAGCGCCAGCGGATTCCGGGCCACCCACCATATCTTATCTCCAGCCCACACGACGACACGGCTCTTTGCTCGGCCGAGTCGCTGCGCGAACTGGAGCTCCTCTTCGTTGCGGTCCGCCTCCCATTCGGCAGGCAATGGGGTATCGCCCTGCGCATCCTGCGACTCGAAGAGCTCGCGTTCCTTTGACACGCGCTCCAGGGACGCCGCCGTACGAGAGTCTGTACTATGGACAGACACGCTAGACGACCCCGATGAGATGCGAGGGAAGGGCCTGAATCGCATCGAGCGCAGGCTCTTGGCTACCTCGTTGAAGCTTAGATCTCCGGGCTCGGTGACCGTGCGTATCCCGACTCTGGCCTTGCCGCTATCCGGTGTGGCGTCGGGGAGTTGAAGCCAGTATTTCTGATGCGCGTTTTCTGCGCTGTCTATATCCCATCGCTGTATCTCGAGGCCATAATGCGTTTCTTCCTCATCGCCTTGGCTTATGACTGCCAAGACGTAGCCCTCTTCATCCTCTTCTGCATTGCTCTGCGATAATTCTGTGCCCACCCCACGCCCGTCTGTGACTAGAGCTTCTGGATAGCGGGAAAATTCGAGTGCCGATCTCGAGATATCGCCCTCTAGATTGACAAATAACCCTAAACCCGGATCTGTGGTGCCGGTGCCAGTTACGAGTAAAAATTCTTGTGGAGATGGTGATATTATATGTGGTTTCAGTGATCCGCTAGGGATGATCATAGACGCTCTTTTCGAGCTTGCTTCAGACGTAGATGGAGGTTCTGGCAGTGGTTTATCTGCCCGAACTGGACTCTTTCCTGGACTCGATTCCCTTTGGTTTTCTCCGCTAGGACGTAAGGACGGTGCTGGTGACGATTCGCGGAATAGAGGGTCTACTGTTTCTCTCGACCTATCTTGGCTTGGTTGTCGATTTCCCCCACCCATGAATGTGCCCAAGCTAGTGCTCCTGTTATGGCCACGGGGTTCTAGCTGCGGCGGAGCCTCTCCTGTACTTGAAGTACTCCTATGAGTCCGCGTAGTTGTATGGCCCGATATATCTTCCGCCTTACCCCCGACGGTGCCAGATTGCGAGTCGTCGAGGGACGATATCGGAAAGAGGGGTATTTTCAGCTGTCTGTCCACGTCCAATAGCGCATATGATCTAGAATCGGCGACACATGCAAAGGCATCACGCCTGGCAGTAATAGTACACCCTGCAAAGTCGATCGACTTGACCTGTCTGGCTTCCTCGCCGATCCGGACACTTCGTATTTTCCGTTTCAGCGATAGGAGCACCATGACCGGGCGAATCTTGTCGCCCTGTGTGTTGTCATCTTGGCTATTGTTCAGGTCCAATCCGCCAATCCAATTACTGCCCGGAACTTTCTGGTTTCCGAAAACTGGGCTTAGTTCCGGCAGCGAGTAGAATGTTACTGTCGAGTTGCAGAGCACACAAGCCTTGTTGGCTGCGGGGAGGAGGAGGATTTGTTGCACGCCCGGACGCTCCGGGGTCGATGTTTCCGAATACGCCGGACAAAGCCTCGACGCAAGTATATATGATGGAGAATCGGAATCGTCTGAGGGGTCGGGGGGTATTTGTACAAAGTGTAGAATCTCGGAGGCGGATGTTCCAACATACAAGTTGCTCTCTGCAGCCAGTTAGCTCACGGCACTACCACGGGTGTCTATGAAGAGAAATGTTATCCAGCTGTCTTAAATTACATACCCCAGTATTCAATGCAATTGATCACAATGTCTTCCCTGTCTCCGTCTGCAGACAATGGCACATCTTCCAGTAATGCCTTGAGCACAAATGGCCCCCGTTCCACCACCCCGCTCCGTGCGTTTTCGGGAGCTACCTGATCCTGATCGGACATTGTATAGCAGCTCTTAGCTACTCATTTAAATCCGTTATCGCTTCATGACGCTTGCATTCGATTGCGAAGTGGCACCTTGAGAGGTGAGGTTGGAGCTGTTGGAAGCCTAGGCGATCGGGAACAGCTTGTGGACCCTCAGCCTTGCGACGCCGTTCCTTGGCGCATGGGGTTACAGCAGCGACAGGAACATCGTCGGCGCCACGTTCGCAATCTCCCCAGCAACAATCTCATGCATTACTGGAAATAACATTCATCTGAGTATCAGTGCTTAGAATCGGAATCATCTATATACATTTGACAGCCTCTTACTCTCGTGGCTGGCGCGGAAGACAATGGCTGACGCCGAGGGTACCGGCCCAGGAGAGGGACAGCAACCACAGCAAGCACCAGAACTGGCGAAAGGAGCTCCTGGCCAAGCGCCACTCGGAGATGAAAATAAATTCCAGCAAGCCATTTCAGCATGGAGGAGTAAGGAAACGATTGGCACCATATATGAATGACGAGAACTAACAGCCGCTGTAGAGATTGACCTGACAACCTTGGTCCCCACACTCGACAATACAGCTTCAGAGATCATCACATACCAGCGCGATTCAACAGTCCAACGAAAAGACCTGGCACAGAAGACCAAAGACTTTAGGAAGCTCGATGATGCGGCGAAGCTGGGTGAATTCAAAGGGTTGCTGAAAGGTAGGTCATACACGTGTCCATATCCACGCATGTGCTAACGTCGCCCCAGCATATCAAACATTCATCGACCTCCTCACGAATCACTCGAAGTCTACTAATTCGGCGTTTCTACAAATTTACTCATCCCTGTCGGAAGCACCAGATCCATACCCGTTGTTGGAGGCTTCCGTCGACTCTCTCCTACTCTCAGAGGACACCTTGCCCAAGATCACAAAGGAAAACGAGCATCTTCAGAAAAACGTTACCAAGCTATCTTCGCAGGTAGAAGAGGCAGAATCACGACTGGAGAGTGAACGCACATCCCGGAAGACGCTTGAGGAGAAGTTGGACACAAAGGTTAAGGAGGTTGAAGTCTCGTGGGCTGCGGTGCTAGAGGAGAAGAAGGATAACTGGGAGGCCAAGGAGAAGGCGCTGGAGGATAAGGTGCAGAATCAAGAGCGCTTGCTGAAGGAGATTAAGGCTACGTATGAGGTCTCGCAGAGACTTGGACAAGGCGACGATGGCGAAGATGGCCAAGGTCATGTCACCAATGCTGAACTGGAAATCGTAAACTCCGACTTGGAGCGCACAAGCCTTCGCCTGGCTGAGGTAGAGGCGCGTAACGAGCAGCTTCGTATCGAACTAGCCCAAACAGCGTCATCGACACCAAGTCAGCCTGCTCTTATCGTCGAGGACGAACCCGCTTATATCCGCCTTCGATCCGAAAACTCATCTCTATTGAGCAAGCTTGATGCTGCAAGGATTGAACGAGACTCCAAGAAGCGAGACCTAGACGTGAAACTACGATCTCTCGAACGAGAGATTGGCCTACTCAAGGAGGACAGGGATACTCTAACGGAGAAGGTTAAGAAATGGAACGATTACGACGAGGTTAAACAGGAGCTTGAAGTGTTAAAGAGCATTGAATTCTCGACCGGCGACGACGATGATGAGGCCATCGAGGCCACCAACGGCGACTCGGCTTCTAAATCAAAGGGTGCTACATTGGAACAGCTCCTATTAGCGCGTAACAAGAAGCTCAGCGACGAATTAACAATCTTGCGAGTCTCACATCAAGACCTCCAGAGCCGTCTCCAGACTATGCAGACAGAGCTGGACAGCGCTACTGCCGATCTTGAGACCGCACAGAATCTCAATGCTACTTTGGAGAACGACCTCGCAACGGTCCAACAAGAGTCCTCCAATGCATTCCCATCCGGCGCTTCGGTAGCCGGAACATATAAATCACACTATCCGCAATCCACCGCCCCTTCTGCCTTCCAAAGCCGCCGCGGCCGCGTCTCGCCGACTTCATCCATAATATCTGGTCTAGACCCCCGCTCCTCGATGACCGAGTCCTCAGGTGGCTCCGGGATCCTCCCTATGATAACTGCACAACGAGACCGCTTCAAGAAGCTCAACTCTCAGCTTTCCAACGAGGTCTCGGAATCGCACAGGACCGTCACATCCCTGCGCTCCGAGATTGCCTCCCTCCAGAAGGACAATCTCAATCTTTATGAGAAGACGCGCTACATATCCTCGTACAACCGCACCGGCTCCTCTGCCGTCTCTAACGCTCCCCAGCAGTCCACCGTTCCCTTCTCCCCCTCGTCGCCACAGGGCGACTCGCTCGGCCGCTACCGCTCAGCGTACGAGTCTAATATCAGCCCATTTGCGCAGTTCCGGGGCCGTGAGAGCGCGCGTGCATATAAGCGCATGAGCCTGCCCGAGCGAATCGTGTTCAGCATAACGCGTATGGTACTGGCCACGCGGACGAGTCGGAATATGTTCGCGGCGTACTGTGTGGCTTTGCATATGCTAGTATTCCTAAGTCTATATTGGGCAGGATTAGGGGGGGAGTCGTCGTCGACGGTGTCGACGGTGACGGTGGGTGGGCTGGGTGCCGCAGGCAAGCTGGCGGAAGAGGGGGCAGGTCAGGACAAGGCGTGGGAGATGGATGAGTAGGGTAGGGTGTATAGGTATATTGTTTTCATAGGCGTTAGCATCCAGGGTGAGATGAGCGAAAGCCGTCCTAAAGGATAGCATTGATACATATAGCTAGTCGAGATATATTTGTAAGATACTTATATCACATCCATGGGCTCCTGCTATTGGAACCCACATTTACCATGTGATATATCTCTCAAAAGGAGAGAAAGGGCAAAGCCTACTCGAGACGTAGAACAGGCGAAAGTAAGAACTCCATGCCACCTCCAGGGTCTAGGAATCTAGGCTCATTACCGGGTTTGAGATTCAGAATATCGTTGATGCGATTTGACCGAATTTCTTGAGCTGGAGAAAGACTTGTCTCCAAATTACATACCGGCGAGATGTTCTCATATCCCCATTGTCTACAAACCCGTCCTATCCGCTAGCTTATCAGCAAAGTTGGGCAGTTAATGGGGGGGTTGCAATTAGTTGCGTTTCTACGGCTAAACCATTTGCTTCCATGCGCATCCTGTTGGATATTTAAATGGTTATACGCCCGCACGGGTGTGGATCCATATTTTTAGTGTTGCGGGAAAACCCACACTCGCGAGCTCACAACCCTTGTGTTGGTTTTTAGGCGCTAGAACTAATCGGGATGGCAGCCAATGATGGTGATATAAACCGACAGTGCCGTTCCGTTCCCGCCAAAATTATAGACAGAAGCTGCATCTTTCTATTAGTATTCTCTACGAGAAGCTGAACACGGACTTAACTTAATGTCCATGGCTAATAACGATCCTACGGGTTTCTTATCTCCATGACTTACCAGAATCGCCTTCCATATCTGAAGTCGCAGGGAGTTAAAAATGTCTATATATGACCGTTACACCCGCTGGTCAACTTAGGTAGGTTCAATTCCTTTAATCTACATCTACAATCTTCCTGCCTTTGTCATGTCTTTCACTCATACTGTCCTGGTCACTGGCGGAACTGTCAACCTCGGCTTTCACTGTGCCTTGAAGATTGCTCAACAACATCCCGAGTACCTTGTCGTGATATCCTCGCGTTCAGACCCCAACTCCGCAGCTAAATCGATCAACGAAACTCTCGGTCGAACCAACGTTGTCTTCTTCCCAATCGATCTCTCCAGCCTCTCAAATGTCCGCGCGTTTGCCGACACATGGAAGTCCAAAAGCTTCCCCCCAATCATAGCCCTTGTTCTCAACGCCGGCATACAAGCCCCCGGTGGTGTGCGCAAGACCGGCGACGGCATAGAGTCAACTTTCGCAATCAACCACGTCGGCCACGCCCTGCTCTTCCACCTGCTCTTCCCCTACCTAGCAGACAACGCCCGCATCACCGTCACCTCGAGCGGGACGCACGACCCTGCCCAAAAAACCGGTATCCCAGACGCGAAGTACACCAGCGCCGAAGAGCTGGCGCATCCGACTCCGGAGTCGGCACAGAACCTCGGTCGTCAGCGCTACGCGACCAGCAAGCTGGCGAATGTCTTGTGGGCCAAGGCGCTCCACCGGCGCCTTTCGGCTATGCCGAAGAGGAAATTGTCCGTTGTTGCATTTGACCCAGGGCTGATGCCGGGAACGGGACTCGTTCAAGAGGGTTCGGCGATCGAGCGCTTCCTCTGGTTTCAAGTGCTGCCTCGTATTCTGCCGCTGCTGCGCTTGCTCTTGAGCCCGAATATTCGTACCCCTCAGGAGTCTGGGGGGAACTTGGCGCGTCTTGCGGTTGGTGCTGATGTGGAGGGCGAGAGCGGCGTGTATTATGAGGCGAGGAAGGCTATCAAGTCAAGTGGGGAGAGCTATGATGAGAAGAAGCAGGAGGATCTTTGGAACTGGACGGTGAAGAATACTGCAATCAGCGAGGAGGAGCAGAGGAAGTTTGGACTCGTGAATTGATTTATTACGGGGGAGCGCTGTTTGGCGCAAGGAGCGATATCTATTGATAATTCGTCTACTTAATTTAGATTTACTTGTCACAGCCTGCCATATAGATCATATGTTGCTAAAGTACTTTCTGTCTCTATAGCTCGATTGCATGTGGATATTTCATCAAAATATCAACTACTCTAATAACTATTTGAATATGTCCACAGGACAAGGAAAAAGCTTTACCTACCTTACTAGCGCATCAGCCATTTCTACGACTATAACATAACTGTAGCCTAATCAGCTTAGTATCGTTAATAAAAAGCTCTTAGAAATGAAAAGTCTTCTGTTAACTAGCAACTTACAGTTGAGCAATAGTCATTGGACTGTTATAGAAGTAGCTGATGCGCTAGCAAGGTATGTGGAAATGGGACTGGGGTGTGGTCATGGTTGTGACGGCCCTGCCTATAATCCTGGATCAGCCTCGTCTTCGGACACACGATGCATGGCGACTTGGATTCTTTCCAACCATCTGCATCCGCCCTGCCAATGCCATCATCAAATGGCCCTATCCAAACTTGCAACTGGCAACCTGCCGAACTGCTACAGTACCTGCCTGCGTACAAGGTGGTGATCTGCGTAGCCTGCCAGTATGCGATCCAACCAAACGGGATTGCGCGCCACCTGAGAAACCTTCATCAGATCCGGCGCGGAGATCGTCGTCCTTTTATGCAGTACGTTTCGAGCCTTCGGCTTGATGCGCCGGATAGCCTGAGGGAAGTCGTCGCTTCGGATTTCCCTGTGCCTCTCCTACCTGTGCTGGATGGGCTTCGGTGCAAGCGCGAAGCATGTGCGCATCTCTGCATTTCCGTGAAGCGTATGAAGAACCACTGGCTATCTGTGCATGGCTGTACCGGCCAAGCTGATATTGATTGGTGCCCCGTGCCTCTCCAGACGTTCTTTAGAGGGAATTTCCTACGGTATTTCACTGGTGCGTCTGCGAGTGCCACCTCTGTAGGTGATGGTGTGCGATATGGCATCCTCAGCAACGCTAGTGACCACCATAATGGGGAAGTGCACCTGGACAAGTCCGACGTCAACACTGAGATTATAGGATGCAATATAAAACCAATTACTACTCCACTTCCAGCATTGAGTGGACTTCAACTCCAATCCCAGCTTGATGAAGCTGATGCTGCCCTCCTACATCAATACATTACGTCGACGTCCCTCACTTTAGCTAGCGATGATAGGACAAAGACTTTATGGCACATCACAATACCGCGTATTGCCAGCCAGTTTCCGTTTTTGCTTCATGGAATACTGGCTTGCGCTGCATTGCATCTTGCTCATCTCAATCCCGAGCAACAACGGGGGCTTATTATGAGAGGAGCCATTCACCAAGACCTTGCAATGCCTACCTTTCGGTCTACAATTGCTAAGCCCGATAAGGACAACTGTCATGCAGTTTTTGCATTCTCTCACCTTCTCGTGATATACTCGTTCGCGGCTGAGAGGGAGGACGAATGCCTGCTTCTTGTTGAAAGTAACAACCTGGATGTCCTGCCAAGCTGGTTATATTTCATTAGAAGTGGCTGCTCTATGCTTTGCGATGTCTGGGAACAGCTTGAGTCTGGTCCTGTAGCATCTCTCGTCTCGGCGTGGGAGATTCCCATTACTTTTTCGGTGGACGAACAGACGCCGCTGGTGGATTCACTCTTATCGGCCATCCCTCCGCAAAGCTCCAAAGAGCCTTGGCCGCAAGCTGTTTGCGATATATATCGCGATGCTGCGCTTGAGCTTGGCTTAGCGTTCTCGTGCACAAGCGATCTGAGTGATGGGTTCACCGCTTGGGACGCCGTGCGCTTATGGCCCATGCGCATCTCTGTTGAATACTTGGACTTGCTGCGCCAACAGCATCCCGGTGCTCTTATTCTAGTAGCGCATTATTGCATTCTGCTGCAGAGATTAGACTGTCACTGGTATTTTGAGGGAAGAGCTCGGAGACTGATGTCTACAGTCTTGGCATGCCTTGATGAGCGCTGGCATAGTCTCATTGCATGGCCGTTGGCGGAGATTGAAAAGAAGTTCAGCAGCATCCTCAAGGCTTCTCTGCCTCGAGAGTCTTGCTTTTATCACAAAATAGGATCGACTGTCTTGTTATCCGAAGCTACTATATGTGGCACTCCTGAAAATCTTTCAAGTAGAGCAGAGGCTTGAGCTTAACTTTATTAATTAAACATTTATGTTCCAGCTCCCCGAATAACTCATTAACACGCACTGTGCACCCACCACAAGCAGATGAATACCACAATGAGCTACATGTGTTCTCCCGCGAAGCAGACAGGTGCAACATATGTGAGCCTACGATCGCGGACTCAAGTTCAAGTATGGGCGGAAACTCTCCCTGTCGCTGTTCTCTCTCTTATGGAGTTGTGGGACGAAGATCTCACTGAGCCGGGGGATAGGAGGTATATTGGGGGAGGTTTTGGGGCGACGGCGAAGGGAGGCTTTGAGCTTATACATCGGTGAAATATCTAGAGCATGAGATATCTCGGACAGTCCCTCCATCCAGCGCCCATATTCTACTCATTATCACAAGTTTTAGAGTGTCGGCATGATGGGGATGTGGGAAATTGAGGACCAAGTATACAGTATTACATCCACATCTTCATCCAAAACAGCACGCCAACGAGTGAGTTCTACAAATACCAAATGACTTGCCTGTCGCAGCGTCATTGGGGTGTGACAAGAGGTATGGTACTCCTGGTATACGAGTCTAACCCACGGAAGGCGTACATGAGTATCTGTTCAGGCTGCCCCACCCCAAACGTAGTTTACCTCGTGTCCTTCATAGCATCGGATGTAAAATAATATTGTAACACATTGATGAGGATGTGGGTAGGTCCACGGAGCCAGTTTAATAAACGGTTCATAAAAATATAGTCTATATGGATATAAAAAACCTGGAAAAATATGCGATTAATAATGGTAGTAAAAAAGGCAACCACGCCGATCGTACCTTCCCCGATCTCTACTTTGGCCTCTGAACTAATAAACCATACCTTCCTAATCTCATCGGTGTCATCCACAAAGCCAACTTCTCTATAAAAATCAGATATACAATTTAAAAAATCACCAAAAAATAATGACCAGGCTGGGGTTCGATCCCAGGACCTTTTCGGTGTTAACGAAACGTGATAACCAACTACACCACCCGGCCTTTTTGATTGGACTATAAAGGCGTATTATTCAAGATGAATCAGGCCATGGTGGATGTGAAAAAAAAATGTAAGTTGTGGGTCACGGGAATATCACGGGGATTTTAGCGTGGTGGTGATGTGGTAACCAATCAGATTTTGGTATCGAACTGAAATCTAACCTTCCCAGTACAGGCCGTATATTTCTGGTACTTCTATCACTATATAATGACTATAAATAACATAGCTAACGCCAATAAATGCTAATAACTGTTATCCTTATTCAAACAGCCCATATAAAATCTAGCAACGATGTATTAACAAACCTCTAAAAGCTAAAAAGAAGAGAGAACTTGATCGTCTTGAAGAAGAGGCCCCTCTACCTTATTATAGTTAATGGATAAGTATCGTCTTACTGTCTTTTGTTTTCATTATTCTGCCAAATCCCACTAAAATTCTAAGATAATCCACTCCGGCGTTGACGCTAAGGGAGTGACGACTTGAACAGAAAATATGCAATACATCAGACCTGTAAACTACACAGATGGCTCGGAAGCTGACGCCTTGCTGGCCAACTAAGTGATAGGTAGAGGGTTCGTGAGAGGGGCGGTGAAACAAGTGGGTATGATTTATGCAGGGTCTGGCTCCGTTCCGAGTTTTAAATGCCGTGGCAATGGACATGTAACAAGGGGTTGCCGGCTCTCAGATATCTACGGGCACTGTGATTAGACAGACACATGATAGACACATGTGGCCCGAGAAGGTCTCAATAAAGAGGCGTCAACTGTGGACCGTCTATACGGGAAGGCTAGTAGGCTCCATAATGCTAGTGAAAGACCTAGCTAAAGTGCTTGCTAAAAGATCGGCAATTGGCAACAGATACAGTAACTGGCGAAGGCCTTATAAAAACAGTGAGAAGGAAGACTAAAATCTCACGAGAACAGTCACAGAAGAAGATCCTTTCGAAACGGCAATAGATAAAGGCGCCTCAAAAACAATAATAGACGAAGACCACGGCCACCCCACAAAAACAGAAACAGACGACCGCCGTTTCTCAGACTATAGATCCCTCTAATCTTATCAGTAAACCATAGGGTAATCAAGAGTCCTTATTTTATTCATATTTGCTATAAACAATTAAGCGGCAGTGAATTCTACTAGATGAATTAGATGACTGTTATGCGCGGTCCCTTCTTAGCGTTGCGAGCCGCATGAGTAAGCAACCTGTCTATATTCCCAAACTCCGTAAATGATAGCCGGACAACCGGGTTAGCGGAGCAGGCCGTACATATGGTTACACAAATACCGCCCATATGTCTTACCGATATACATGCACCTATGCCTTCTCATCCACCCATCCCAGGGCCTCCCCAACCTTAACTCGCTGACCATTCCTAACTCCCCAATTCCAACCACCCTTTCTCCACCGCCCCTCTCCATCCCATCCTTCAGCTTCTCCCACTTCGCCTTCTGGCGCCTCAAAAACTAGTACAACAGTGCTCCCCAATTTAAATCCACCCATCTCCTCACCCCTTCCCAGCGCGCGCCCATGCAGCACGCGGCTAGAAGTCCCGTACGTAGCCTCTGCATATCCGTTAGGCGATTTATCCGCTGCTCTATCCGATAGCAGGGAGTTAGTGCGGAGCTCAGAGTCGAAGTTGATGACGATACTACCGACGTTCGTAGCGCCAACGGGAGTCATGCTGAAGAACCCATGGCGCCAGCGACCAAGAAGCGCGACGCGCTCATTGAGTGTGAACAGACCTGGGAGTGTGCGCTGCAGGTACGGCGAGACGGAGTAGAGCTCTCCCGCAAAATGGCGGCGCTTCTCGGCTACCCATGCGGTGGGGGAATGGAACCTGTGGTAGTCGCCCGGCGCGAGGTAGATGACGCAGTAGTAGAGGGCGGTGCGGCGGGGGGGGTTGTACCAGGGGACAGCGAGGGAGTCGGAGACCTCCTCCTCGGAGGGGAGGAGGGAGGGTGTCGATGCGTCGGTTGGTGGGGGGTGCGGGGTCGATGGGGGACCGGAGAGAAGACTGGGGAGGGTGTAGCGGATGCCGTTTAGGACGGCGAATTCTTCGTCGCGCTTGACGATGGCTTCGGATTCGACGTGGTGATGGGGGTGGGCAGGAGTTTCGCGGGCGAAGAGGTGGGAGGGCGAGGAGAGGTTAGGGGCTGAGGAGGGGTGCGATGTCCCGAGAAGGGCGTCAAGAGAGTAGGTCATACCCTTCACTTGCTCGACTTCGCCGCCGTCGATGAGGCCGAAGGAGAGGACGCGGCCGTCGGCGGGAGAGAGGAGGGCAGAGGGATTGGGGTCTAAGGGTCGTACACCAGGACGGAGGGTGCGCGAGAAGAAGGCCGCGAGGTTCGGATAGGCGTGGAGATCGGGTTCGGAGACTTCGGAGAGGCTGGAGGGGTTAGCTGGGTGTGGAAAAAGGGGGGAAAGGCTTTGAAGGGCGATAGGGAGAAACATACTTAACGCCAAAGATCCAAGAGTATAGTTTGAAGCCAGGGACGCGGAGATAGTAGGGAATGACGAGCTCGTTGAAGCGACCCCAGAGGCGTGACATCGCTTTAAGGGGGAGGGTCGACATGACTTGGACTTGCCTACGCCGGAAGTTAGTAACTGCTAGAGAAGCCGTCGAGGGGGCTTATGGGATTTGCGTACCAAGGACCAGTGGGCCGTATCCTCTTCCTCCTGTATGGCTTCTCGCCCTCTTCTTGCTCACGTATCGCCTTCTTCTCCCGTTCATTGACCTTGTACAGTTGGGCCAAACCAAGGAACCCAATTCCCAGCGCTGCAGGTATGGGATACCATCTGATCTTTGTATCCCTCAGTGCTCTCCCCAACCTCCTGTGGAAGGGTTCGCCCTGCTCCTGTTTCCTCCTTCCCCCCTTGCCTGTCGAAAATGGTCGCTTCCCAGGCTGGTGCCCACGAGCGCGAGGCCCATTATGCCCATTATGATCCATCTGCGCGAACCTGTTCGATTGCTGCTGGTATCTATATTGGGGGCGTTGATGTGATGTTCTCAGGAGACACGTCGACGGCGACGACGACGCCTTGAGAGTGCGTGGGGCGCGCATTGTTGGGGTTGTGACAATTAATTTTAAATTTGACGCCCGCGGTTATGCCACTGAGGCTTGCTTGTGAAGAGGGCCGGAGGAAGCTATGACGATTTTGTCGCTCCCGGCGCGGCGCAACTCGCTTGCCGGAGGACGCGGCCGATGGGAAGGCTACGTGGAACCATCGTGGTAGGGAAGGCGCTACCTGGATGAATAAATTCGATCCAATGCATTTCTTTTGATTATCATGAGCGCCTGCTTTGCATAGTTAGGATTGACTATTTCGATAAGCTCCAGCGCCAGCGAGGCCCGAGGGACTTCTCATAACAATCCGTCGTCGCCAATGAGGAATATAGCTCTGACCTTCGCTTTATCATCCACTCCATAATCAACATGGCGACCACGATAGCTGCCAACAACGATGCGCCAGCGCCGCAGACCTTTACTCTTCATATAATCTCGCCGTCTCTGGGATCCCATGGTCCATTCTCTTTCCCAAACCTTCCGACTGCTACAACGGTCCAACAACTGAAGGCCAAGATCCGTGAGAGGGTCCAGACGAAACCGCATAATGACCACCAGAGGCTCATCCACCGAGGCCGCCAATTGACGGAAGTAGAAACGATGGCAGATATATTTGGGCAAGAGACAGTACGTATACACATCCATTATCGTAAATCTCCATGCTAACTTGTCTACAGCTGAGCAACGAAGATTCGCAGTCGTTACATTTAGTCTTACGCCCACCCGCGCAAGACCCCTCGCCTTACATGCCAACTCCCCAACCACGCACAACTCAACAGAACAGTCAAACACAATCACAATCGGCGCCTTCCCGGACTGATAACCCTCTGCTTTTATCTCAACAGCCCCAGCAGACGTTTCCTGCTCCGCACGCTCCTGCCCCAGTTGGCCCAACAGAAACTGCCACTCACCAGCCTGCATCCACGAGCCCGGCAATGGTCTACATACTCTCCACGCCTAGTGGGCCTCAGGCCCTTCTCATAAACAATGCGTCCTCTTACTACACTCCACTCCCGACAGCGACTGCTGGTATGCCACACATCCACGCCGGCCATACCCCTCACCAGCCTGGACAACCAATCTACCAGCCTCAGAACTTCCAGCCGCAACCTCGACCCCACCCGCAAGCCCGCCGTCAAGCTCAACTGCAGGCCCAGCACCATGCAGCGCAACGCCACGCAGCGCAACCTGACGCTCCTGTGCTAATGGGCCACCAGGGCAACCCCGCCGCTGCGGGAGCTCTCGCCGCCCAGCTCGCACCGCACATATGGCTCGTTATTCGATTGATCGGCTTCGTTTGGTTCTTCACCTCCGGCAACACCAGCTGGTGGCGATTTTGCATGATCACAGGTCTCAGTGTCGTCTTCTTCTTCATCAACACAGGCCTCGTCAACTGGGCGCCAATCCGCCGCCATCTCGAGAACCTAATCCCTCTCGCCATGCCCGCAGCTAATCCTGGGGGCGCGGCAGCAGGGCAACCTGCTGCAGCTGGAGCTGGGGCTGACACCAATGGTAGAGCTGGAGAACTGGATCCACAGCGCGTCGCGCAACGGTTGGTAGAGCAGCGTCAGCGCCAAAATGCGGGGTGGTTCATGTCGCAAGTGCGGAGAGTAGAGCACGCGACGCTGCTGTTTTTGGCGAGCTTATGGCCTGGGGTTGGGGAGCGGCATGTTGCGGCGCGGGAGGAGGAAGATCAAGCGCGGAGGCGGAGGGAAGAGGCTGTTGAAGCGGAGAGAGTGGCGGCAGAAGAGGCGGCGCAAGAGGCGGCGCGAGAGGCAGCTGGTGAGGGGGCGGAGGCAGATGGCAGCGGGGATGTCGGGCAATTGGATAAGGCGACGGATGAGGGACGGAGTACAGCGAGGGAGATACTAGAGGCCCAGGGTGAGGAAAGTGGCGAAGTGAGCACAACGAGGGAGTTTCCAGAGACCCAGGGCGAGGGAAGTGTTAAAAGAGATGTTCCTGGGCAACCTTCTGGGTTGGTGGGGGCATGATAGACGAGTCAGCTTTTTATATATAACTTTGGGGTTATATTGTGCGAATGACATGAGCGGCGTTAATAGCGTATTGTTTAACACGAACGCGCTGGTAGCAGGATTTGCGGATGCATTAGAGCCGCTACAGCAGAATAGAAATTCAAAATTTTCTTCAACTCTTAGTGTTTACTTACGTTTGAGACTGCCGAGTGAGAATATCAAGTGAGAATGTCAATCACATTTAGAACTGCAAAGGGACTATGGAAACGGAAGTCGAACCAGTCTCTTTGGTGGGGGGAATCAGGATGGGAGGGTGAGGTCGTAAGTGTTGTCGCCCAGTTACTAACAGCATACTGAGATTGGATCAGAAATCATTATTCACTTTGGATGAAATAAGGCCAAGGGCGAACGAATCATTGTGGTTTCCACAATAAAGTATGCATCTGAAGCTGACTTCGAACCTTTCCATGTCAAGACTGATGAAGAACCAAAACCCCAACTTGTGAACTAAAAAAATGTGTATGTATTACTATCGTAGGCAAGGAAAGAGACATCCTGTCGTCTTTCCTGCAATCTCCCCAAACTCCAGTTATCGAGCTCGTCTATGTAAAGTCCAACCCGCAAGCAAAACACCCCTTTCATCATACATACAACGTTGCCTTTCGGCAACTAGAATTATACTTACAACCTCACCCTCCCATCCTGATTCCCCCCACCAAAGAGCCTGGTAACACTGTCCTGCCCCCGTGAGTGGCCAGGTTGCTCATTGCCACCCATCCATTTCGGCTTCTTGATGCCCTCGCTCAGCCCCTGTATCCAGTCCGGCGTCTCGATGGTATCGATGGTATTTCGGACTCGGTGGCCGAAAGTTCCAAAGAATCCTTCGTCTCCAGTCTCATTGGCTCGCGGCTGGACACTCGAGTTTACCCTGGGCGGCGCTGTTGAGCGCGAGGCACCTAGGTTGGAAGCTGCAATGGGAGGGCCGTTGCTACTACTAGCGCCAGATTGTGGGTTTCGCAAGTGTGCGAGTGAGGCGCTACCGCCGACTTCGCGCTCAATAAGGTCTCTGCCTTCGCGCCAGCCGCCGGTGCCGTATCCGGTGACGTTCTCCTCGTCGTCGCTTTCGTCGTCGAGGCTGAATCCGAGCATCCTCTTCGCCTTTCCGTATAAATTAAATAGAGCTGCCGAAACCGGGACTAAAATAAATATAGGGAAAAGGTAGTCAAAGCCTTTGCCCAGAGGCGTCAGGTTGATGAGCTTGCCGAGGAACTTGTAAAATATCGTCTTTTCGAAGACGTCGGGATCAAGGAAAGTCATAAAATTGTAGGACAGAGGCACCGAGAGCCTAGCCACTTGCATGGCATACCAGAATGCCGACTCATATCCTGTATTGCGCCTTACAAGGGCGCGACCGCGCCATACCTTGACTTCGGTCATGGATGTTAAAGCAGCCGCGCACATGTAGAAAATCCACAATGCTGCAATCATCTGGCCCGGAAATCCGATTTGGCCGCGGTCGCTGTTGGGATGGTGAACCACGGTCCGTGATATGACGGAGAGGTTCGAGTTGACCAGCTTGATGACTTCAGACCAGACAATACATACTGAAGCCGCGGACAAGAGGCCGCCGAAAAAGATTCTCATATATGGAACCATGTGATAATAATATAAATAGCGGGTATATGGCGTGAAGAGTGTGAGGCGCTCAAAGAACGATGCACGGGGAGACGATGCTCCAATCTCGAGCTTTTTGGAAGCCGCAGAGTCCAGGATGGCCTGGGTTGCGACGGAGTTTTGAACCAGTCTGTCCCATTCGTCCATGTATCGGATTCGCTTGTGGCGAGCTCTAGTGAGAGATCTTGTAAGATCTGCGAGGTAGTTCTCTGTTATAACCGTTGGCACAGACACTGCTGGTATAGACATTCGTCGCGACGTCGTCCTCGGACGTGACTCTGGCAGGTTGCAGAGCTCCCCAAGTTCTTCAATCCATTCCTGGAAATGCATTGCAGTTCCGGATTTCCTTTGGCTCAGCAACGTAACCTGTGCTTCCAACACCTCCAGCCTTTCAATAGAATCGTCCATAGATTCGTGGACCTTAGGAGCCGAAGCTTGTATGCGTCGTAAACTCTCACTAATGTTCGCTTTGCGGAATAACGATCGAGGAATAGCGACCAACCCATGGCCCATCAGGTATATGGCAAGAATTAAACCCCACACATACGCCAATGCCATTATCAGACCCTTCAACGAAGTCGGCGTCACACCGGCCGATATAAAGACGTAGATTAGGCCTATGATGCCGGAACCGAAGACCATGGCTTGGTATTTGGCGTTTGCGCGCAGTGAGTACATGAGCTTCGCCTGGACGTCGCGGTGTCCGGCATCTGAGAATTCGGCGAGGATTGGGAGGATAAACCAGGTCAGGCCGAAGGTGAGCCAGTAGGTGATCCTCCAGGAGACGAGAAGGGTCCTCTCCTGGAGCCAGATACCTCTTGTTCCATCGTCGGTGCCGGCATTTGATGCGAGATCTATCGGTACTAGGAATACTATGCTTGTCGGCAATGCTAAGGCGAAGAAAATAGGGACAAGTATGTACGCTGGTGTAGTTCGTAAGGGGAGGTAGTATCGCAATACCAAGATGACGGCGAGCGATATGACGACGAGGCAGATGCCGGCGAAGATCTCCGAGCCGATGGGCGCTGAAGATAACAGCATCGTGTGTCCCGTTGCTTTGTTATATCATCCGTATGTTCTGTCTAAGACCGTGGAGTACACATCGTATTTGAAGTTTGCGATGTGGGACAAATGCGGATATGACGGTCTTAAGGGGAGAGACTCGATGATGCGGCCCTCGCATGCGCTAAGCCCAATACGGGGTCGTGCAGGCGGTGAAACCAGGCACAATAATCGTTATCGGCACCCAGGAGCAGATGACAATTTGGCGCAAAATTACATCCAGGTGTGAGTGGGTGATAATATATTTCTACACACGGACTTTTCCATATATTATTGTTTTTGAAGCTACTGCGATCTGGATTTTAGTCCCAACACTTCTCGCTCTCCGTTTTCAAATTACAGCTAGAGTGTAGCGCGAGGAAGCACAAGTCTATCACAAATCTTGGTGTGCTGACCACCAAATTTGACTATATTTGAGTGCACACGAAATTCAATGTTGACCGACAAGATTCGCCTTTCAGGGTCAGAAAGTACAGATCCAGAAGACTACTTCGGCGAATCACTCGCTGTAATTTTCCCAGATGATATCACAAACCTGCATGGCGATTCTGATCACGCCGTAATCTACTTATCGCCCCTCTTTGGAGACATAAAACTCGAGCTGGCAGACCCCAAGGGCGATAATAACCGCAAACTTTTCGCCCACTTTTTATGGAACTCAGGGCTCCAGCTGGCTGAGTTCATCGAGGAGGGCGGAGATTGGGATGTGAAAGGGAAGAAAGTCCTTGAGTTGGGCGCGGGCACTGGTCTCTCTGGGCTTGTGGCGGCGAAGTCGGGGGCGGAAAGCGTCGTTATCACGGATTATCCGGCTCCGGAGATCATCGCCAACATCAAGAAGAATGTCGAGGAGAACCTGCCAGAAGGAATGAGGATAGAAAGGGAAGGAAACCCAGCAACCTGCCTTGTAGAGGGCCATGAGTGGGGCAAGCTGCCCAAGGACGACAGTTTCGTGCAAGACAACAAAGGTAGCTTCGACATAATCCTGGTCGCCGACTGCCTGTGGATGTCATGGCAGCACGAGGCGTTGATGCAGAGCATATCATGGTTTCTGACTCCTGGCGGGAAGGCTTGGGTGGTCTCTGGTTTCCACACTGGTAGACACAAGATGGTTGGGTTTTATGCCGCCGAATTGCTGGCCGAGCAAGGTATGGAAGTGGAGTCGATAACTGAGAGGGATCCGGAAGGGCGCGAGAGGGAATGGGTCACTGATAGGGGATTTGAGGATGTGACGGAAAGAAAGCGTTGGCTTGTTATTTCGGTGTTGAGGAAGAGAGAGTGAGGGGGATGGGAGTTGTGGTCATTTATTGACGCTGGTCTTGGAAGAAGCATTGCCAAGGGATCTTGGGGCGTATGCTAACACCCGCGCCAAGCGAGTCCAGCCCATTTATGAGGTTAAAGTTACATAAGAAGGAATGTGAAAGTGTCGAATAGAGTCAAAGAGACGAAATGAAAGGCCACTTGTGCAATAATAGTGCCCAAGTCCCATAGGGTGATCCGCATTCCAGCATGTTATGTCTCCCGGGAGAGTAGTTGGTGCCTGACGTCATAAAACCATCGTCAAAGACATTCACCGAAAAATAATAAAAATTATAAAAATAAGTGAAGGCTTTTTAGACGCGTAAGGCCACTGGGAAGTATTAATACCTTGCAATAAGACATTAGTCGTAGGTTCACGAAACAATGAAGTCATTGAAGGTGCGGCCCCTTTGCTAGCGGCGGCATTGTGATAAGTGCCGAAACTTAAAAATAAGGTACAGCAACGAGATCGATTTTATGTACACCAACAGTCCTAAATTAGGAATTTAGAATATGGAACAGGTTTAACTCAGGGGGGGGAACGACCGACTTCTGAGGGAAAGAATGGACCCTATAAAATGGAAGGAACGACACATACCTCTTCGTTCATTCATGGGTCGTTCCTTCCCTCAGAAGCCAGTCATTCCTTCTCTGTAGAGTTGATCGCTCTTTCCCTACATAATGGATCGTTCTTTCCCTTTGGAGTCGCGAGTCGGTCGCTCTTTCCCTCTGAAGTCAGTCGTTCTTTCCCTATTCAATAAGTCGTTCCTTCCATTCTTAGCCGGTCGTTCCTTCCCATCTTAATATATCGAGGGTCGTTCTTTCCCTATTTAAATGAGTCGTTCCTTCCATTTTTAACCAGTCGTTCCTTCATTATTTGAACATTTTGAGGGCCGTTCCTTCCATTCTTTAGTCGGTCGCTCTTTCCCGTTTTGAATATTTCGAGGGTCGTTCCTTCCCTCTAGAGTCGGTCGTTCCTTCCCTATTCAATGGATCGTTCCTTTCCTACTTATAATATTTTTTCAAGGGTCGCTCCTTCTCTATTTACTGGATCGTTCCTTCCCGTTTAAACAGGTCGTGCCTTCCTTTTTAATTATATATTTTTCACGGGACTGGGATTGGGTAGATGGATGTTTTTAGGGGTTTGAATTAAGCTTAAATTAAGCTTAAATCGAATATAACAGCCTTTTTAATACCTTCATGATAAAAACGAGATGGCGCATCCCTGAATTAACTACTCGGACCCTTTATTTTAACTCAGCCCCCTTTGTATATTTTCTAGTACAAATAGAAGGAGGGAGTAGTGTGGGTGGTGGCTTGAAATAAGGGAGCTTTAGAGGGAAGGTCGTATCCGCCCACTCGCATCAATCCAAAATCCAAAAGGCAAAAAAACCAGCCAACGTGTCTGGTGAAAAATCCACCCCATGGAGCCTCGAACCCGCGAATCTGAGAAGATGGTTATTTGCTTAAGTGCGGGCTGTAACCGCTAAGCCACAGCCCTGTCTTATACCTTACCGCCTTACTGACCTTATATAGATAGGGGGATTGTGTTTACAAAGGGAGTGGGAATGATGTTGGTGGCTATGGACTGGGGAATTTCATGTATTGGGAACGCAATATAGGCGTAGAAAAACATTTAATTTTGTCTAGAAGGAAGCTTATGATACGAGGATTGTATATTCTTTGAACACGGCGGAGATGGTGGAATATGAGGAGGACGGCGGTTGCTTGGCATGTTGGGTGTTGGATCTCAATCGCCAGCACCCCAAGCCATTCCTGTCCACCTCTAGTAGCGCTACTCGGGCATTGTATATACCTCGAAAACAACAACCATTGAACCCTCGGCCGGCGGCAATAAAACAGGATGTTACACCAGCACCACGGCCTCTCGCTCTAATACACCCCCCATCCCTCCCACCACCTCAACCAGCACAGCTCCTCCCCAAGCCCGCCTCTAATCGACCAAGATCTTCCCCTCCAGCGCCGAAAAGTGCTCAAAGAAACTCTCAAACAACCTCACCGCATTCTCCACATCATACAGCCCCCCACACTCCCGAATACTATGCATACTCAACTGCGCATTCCCCAGATCCAGCGTCCGCGTCCCCAGCGCCGCCGACAGCATCGGCCCAATCGTACTCCCACACGACGAATCATTCCTCACCACAAACAGCTGCAGCGGCACCCCCCCCGCGCCCTCCGTCTGCGCCCCCGCGCTCTTCGCCTTGCGCGCCATCTCCTGGAGCAAGACAATACCCGGGGAGCTAGTCGCATACCTTGCATTCGCGTTAATCTTAATCACCGTCCCCTTATTCATCTCCGGCCTATGATCCTGCTCGTACTTCTGCGCGTAGTTGGGGTTGATGGAGTGCGCCATGTCCGCCGAGATGAGGAACGACGACGCGAGGGTCTGCTCGTACGCCGTGGAGATATCGGCGTCTGACTCGCGGCGGACCTTCTCGTACGAGACTTCGGAGCCGGATTCATTGGCCGGCAGGACGGACAGGCGGCGCAGCACGGCAGGGAGGAGATTCGATGCCGCGCCCTGCGCGGTGGTGCTCCCGATCTCCTCGTGGTCGAAGCAGGCGACGAGGCGGATGGAGGACTCGTCGGTGAGGGCTTCTGGGGCGGCGAGGGACTCGATGAGCCCGACGACGGCGCAGTAGGTCATCTCGAGGTTGTCGAGGCGCGCGGAGTAGATGAGTTCGTTGTTGAGACCGCCCAGGCACGGTTTCTGCGTGTCGTAGAGGACGAGCTCGAAGTCAATGACGTCCTGTACTGCGACGCCGGCGTGCTCGGCGATGATCTCCATGATGTAGGGGTGGTGGCGCTCGGTCATAGCGCGGAGGGGTTCGGAGGGGGAGTCAGTGTCGGCGTCGGGCTCGGACTTCTTGTCGTCTGGTTTGGCGCCCGTTCTGTTGAGCTCGGCTGCCACGAGGCCGGCGATGGGGAAGAGCTCCGTCTCTTTGTTGGGGTTGAACTCTGAGGAGCGGTCGAGGTGGATTGCCAGCGTCGGGATCCGCACGATGGGGCGATCAACCTTGACGAGCTTCTGGACGAAGTTGCCCTCGGCATCCTTGACCATCACGCGACCTGCAATGCTCAGATCGCGATCGAACCACGTGTGCCAGATTCCCCCTCCATACGTCTCCACGCCGACCTGTAGGAAGCCCGAGTTGGTCTTCTTGCTGACGGGCTTGAGGCGCAGGGTCGGGGAGTCGGTGTGCGCACCGATCATGGCGATGGGGTTGCCCGACTTCCATTTCTTGCCGATGGCGAAGGCGACGATGGAGGAGCCGTTGCGGGTTAGGTAGTACTTTCCGCCTGGCTGCAGCGTGGAGGACCAGGATTCGCGCTCTTGGATCGGCTTGAAGCCTGCGACCTCGAGGCGCTTGATGGCGGATTGGACGGCATGGAAGGCTGGAGGGTTTGTTAGTGGATGAGGAGGGGGGGGGGTTAGGAGGAGCTGCAACTAACGCGTTGGGGACCCCAAGAAGTCGAGGAAGTCGTTGATCCTGGCCATGGCGTGTTTTTGGGGGGTGAGTGTTGTGGAAAAGGGTCTGATAGAAACTCTAGCTGTCCGGATCCTGAGATCTGTCTTCCTGAAGCTGAGCAAGAGTGAGGATGTGGTTTTATAAGTCCGGGTGGACATTTAGATCACGAGGTTCTAAAGCCGAAGGAGAGCGGTGGGGTTGGGGTAAGGCTGTGGACGAGCCTCTCGTGTGCTTAGCACCATCCGCACTTGGCGATCGAACCGAGAGGGAAGGCTGGGCGCTAGTCTGGTTTAGGATGTTCAGAGATGTGACGAGATAAGAACATGGTATCTTGCATTGTAGCATTGTAATTATAGTGTATGGTAATGAAAAATCTATCGTGATAATTTTAACGTGCGGCCAAATAGAATTCATTTCCTCTCACGAGATTCAGTATTTATTGTCGCCGTGCGGGGTTTGTACTGTACTATATTTACTGTGTATGTAGTCGACTTACGAATTTCGCGATCTGGGGATTGATCAACGTATGTACGGTATCGTATTCGCAAAGCCAATTAAGAACATTTTATGAATACCGTGTCACGAACGACAACTAGAAAGCAAATCAGCTCAAAGGCAAAAAAATAAATATAAAAACCTCGTTTAGAGGCGTCGCACTCGCATCCTCCTCCAGCCACCATCTAGCCCTCCATATGCACACATGTCACACCGTGTTGGTTCTGTGCCAACATGTCTCAAACGCATCCCATACAACAACCTCCGTGGCATACGTTGGCCGTGCAGCGCCCCAATGCTCGTAAAAGAAAGAACATAGCCAGCCCTACAATCGCAATTGCTAGTTTTAACTTTTATTTTATACCCTATGTTCTTGCAATGATGGGGTTACCCGTAATAGTTTTGCTATGTGCAGTCGCGCTGGTAAGTAATTGAAGCAACGACGGGATATTCCAGAGATCTCAGACCATCCCCGCATTTGATATTCCCGGTACCCGCCACGTGAGGGCCCAGGTACGAAAAGTAATTTGGACTGGGGGGATGGGGGGCTCGGAAGAGGAGGGGGGGGGAGTTAGTAGCGATTTGTTCAGGGAGTGGCTGGCAGCCTGACATGGGCTGGCAATATTATTGGTGGGTCCACCCCACTTCACCCCCCTTCGCCATGTCGAATTTTCGCAGATGGGGGAACGACGACGACGATGGCGGGCGCAGATGGACACACAGGATTGGAGAGACAAGTTTGTGTGTGCGATACCACAGTATCTCTACCGTGCTGTGCTTCACCAGATAGATTTTCCGTGCAGTTATTTTTTGTGTACTGTAAATCATGTGAGATGTTGTAATTGAATTGTTGTACTGTTCGAGTGCTGCCGTTACAATACTGTACTCTTTCCTACTGAATAGCAGAGTACCCGTACGTGTTGAGGTGGCTGCTCCAACGTCCAAGTACCGACGCCCTGTCTCTTGAGGATCCCAACCTTAATTGGCGCTGATATACACGCTGTGCCTTGCGGTATTATATCTCACTAAAGAGAATTCTAGCTGGCTCGAAAACAGCGTCCCTTAGTTCTTTATTTTCTAGACGTGCAAGGTACAGTACCGTTCCAAGTAGAGAACCCTTTCGACCGTACATACAGCTTCACTGGAGTGCTGGAGTTGCTGTATGCACCTACTCGATGTGCCTGTGGGCTTCTTTTTATGAGGACGTCCAACAGTGCGTGGGTGCTTGTGTGTGGTGTGTGTGTGGTGTGGTGTGGGTGGGATGGTGCTCTGGTCCACCCACCCGCCCCGTCGTCTGGTCCCCGCCGTCATTAATTAATTACCTTGCCCATTCCCGTCACCGCCCCTTGTCCTCGCCCAATCTCGTCAACGTCTTTGGCCCGCTGATGGTTGGCTGCATCGTCAAACTGCACCCGACTGCCGTCGCGCCAACCTCTTTTTTCGTCAATTAGAGGTTGGCGCAACCGTACTATCCTGACTATCCCGACTATCCTGACGCTAGGGGGTGGAGTAGTATTGGCTTTGGTATATTGCAACTTTGACGAGAGAGTGCAAGGAGTGTTGAAGTCCAGGCGACGACAGGGTTCCTGGCTTCGTAAAGGAGTTTCGCCTGTAATGGAAAATAGGAGAGTACAGTAACTGTCTGTCTGTACTCTTCTCTTTCTCTCTCTCTCTCTCTCTCTCTGTGTGGAGTTGTCCAAAGTACTCGTATGCTCTGGGTACATGTTGCGCGATTAATACCATGTACACATGTATTTGCGCCTATAGCAACGTCCGTTGATCCTTCGTTGCCGCCGCAGGACGAAGTCTCCATCTATTTATTACTGTGTCCTTGCCTCCATTAGGAGTGATCGCAGTCCCTCGAGGCGCATGCGCTGTCACCCACTGTCACCCACCGCCCACTGACCACTAACGCCCCCCGCCAGCCCAGATATGAACATTTTCTTCGTCTGTGTCTTCCCCGTCGCTGTCCTCCACCGCTGACAGCTCGCGCACAACAATTAACAAAGCCTTTCGAATTGGTATTTTGACTTCCTATTCGATCGTGTCTTTCAACAGAATCATGCCCTGTTATTTGATCTGCTTCATCCACTGCACCATACCCAATCCAGGAATCACTGAAATCGCTTTGGGTTGCGCTTGTGGTACTTTGATGTTTGATGTTCCCAAGATGCCAAGGGACAGAGGGATGATTGCCAGCATTCCATTGGCTCTGTCACTCGTCCAGTCTGTCTGAGACCAGCCGTACCCTGCCTCCCATGCCTCCCATGCCTCCCATGTCTCCTAATCTGTGGTCCCAGTTTGCCTTCCCCCAAATAAATGTCTCCCTATTGCGCGGCCATTTTTGAAAAGAAAAAGGGAGAAAACTCATGCCGGCGTCAGGTACGTGCAGATGCGGCAGGCACGAGTAACCCACCATAGCTGAAGACGCGGACGATTGAAGTCGGGGAAATGGCTGGGGCTGGCAAGGCCTGGCTGACCCTTTTCCGCACGGACAAACCGTGGCAGCCACCCCAGATACAGGGAGCGCAAGGCAGGGGTGGCAGGAAAAGCGCAGCAGCCCATGGCTATTCCTGCAGCACGAGAACACCACCAGATCCAACTAACGCGCAATTGGGGCTGCTCCCAGTCCAAGTACACCCAAACCCTTGTAACCGAATGGTTGTCGTGTCACGACTCTCCAGCACCAACTGTACTGAACTGAAAGAAGTACAGTGGAAGTCCCTCCTACAGTACGAGGCAGTTGAACTTACAGTCAGCATCGCCGAGTGAAAAATTTGCATGTCGAGGGCTTAGGCATGCAGTTTTATGCTGGTGATTGGTGTTTGGCTGATATCGTGGCTCGTCTGGGTTGGAGCCCCAAAGTCAGTAACACCATCCATCGTCGTTGCGTCTTTGAGTCGTTGCGTGCGAGCCACGCCCAGGGTTGAAGATGTCCTTTTTCAGCGAACGCCCAAAGCCGATCATCAGGCACCTACCTTGGTCGGCTGGGAATGTTTGTGCAACTCGGCGCTGAGATGGTCGGTTAGATATGGTGCGACGAAGAGACACAATGATTCAGGCCTGCTACACTGCGGAAAGAAGATGAAGCCCTTTCGGAATGCGTTCTCCTGCTCCATCTCCCTCCCCTATAGAGTAATTGTATGGGGGTTGTCGCAACACGACACCCCTCGTTCCATGTTTACGTCTGTCCATAGTCAGCTTGGCCCAGTGGATCTGCGCTGGGGGGGACCCGAATGAACTTGCATCGTGGAGAATACAAGGGATGCCTCATGCTTGAGATTGGGATTGACCTTCAGTATATGCCAATGCAAAGGGGATCTGTCAGAGTAAGTAACTGATCTGTGCCGTAGTGAACCCAGGTCTCACACTCAAACCAACTACAAACAAACAAACCTTGATAACACAGACAGCGGGAGAGAGAGAGAGAGGAATTGGCATATGGAGAACGGAGATGGAACGGGTCGCGACAATCTGGAATAAGAGAGTGAGTTGTGTGCATGTATATTGCAGTATGTAGTATACGGCGTAGTTTGAAGGTATGTGAGTGCATTACTGTGGCGTGGCACTGGTGAGAGTATACACAGAAGTTGTAAGTACATACTCTACAGTACTCGTAACTGAGTATAACAATGGAAGCTTCCATCCACTCGATTCGTTAGCCTCGTCCTCTGAAGTTACTTTTGGATTCCAAAGTAGAGTAGAAGAGAGTAGTAGAGATGCAGAGTTGCAGAGTTGTAGAGCTGACGAGTTGTAGAGTGGCAGAACAGCAGAGAAGCAGTGTAGTGGTGCAGTAGTGTACGAAGTAAGTACCTCCTCTATTACACTGTATGTGAAAGTGTATGTACTATCGTAGTGTAGGTACTTCGAGTAGTGCCCTTGTATGAGACTAGCCAATCTGCGTATCACCCAATCTTGCGCATTTGCGCCCTTTGGCCCATTCGACCATTCGCCCTTCCCTTCCTTCCCATCCAAACCCCAACCCACCTTTCCCACCAACCTTACCACAACACACCCTGACCAGCGCGCCCGCAATCACCCACCTCCCACCATCTGAAGGAGACTAATCGAACTAAGCCTCCTGAGGCCCCTACCCACTCCCACTCCACCTTGTCACTCACTACTGTGCTGTGCTGTACTCTGCCGCACCGCCTTACTACCCATATCCAAGATCTTCTGTTCCTCATCTTCAATCATCTCTCTTCCTACTATCTACCTATACCCGGCCGACGATATCTACGGCCTCGCTCGCTCTGCCGCTGTCACGCTCTTCGTACCGTCGCATACGCTCTACCTCGAACGACACCCGCTCGAAGCGTCCCATACACACTCGTCACCAGCACAGTGGTGCGATCAAATACATCCTAGACTCACCAGTTCCTCTGGCGACATCGTCCACCTCACCATCACGACCCTGAAACCCACGACCGCACACAACACAGATACACATACCCAAACGCTCCTACCTTTCGCCTACCTACGACGGTTGCCTCTCGCGCGAAAAGCAAACTCTGGGTCATCTTATGTGGAGATAAGTTGGAGGTCATATAGGCAGCTTGCATGGCATTGTACGGTTTGCCGCCTATTGTTGTTTCCGAGCCTTTCGCTGACAGGGGACAATTTCAGGAACCCCGACTTCTACATCTACAACATCTCGGATCTTCGCGTGACAAGCTCTTCGGTCTGAATTCGAATCACGATATTTGCGATCGCTTGTCCCGACCACGGCTGTGAAAAACAATACCTCGAAACGACGCGGGCCTTGGCCGACGGCCTTGACACACGGCGGTTGCCATATGATCGGTCGAAATGATGGCAGGCAACTTCCAGCAGATGGGGAATGCTGGAGGTAATCAAGTGATGATGCATCAATCACAGGCACAGTTTCAGGCTCAGCAGAATGCGATCCAAAATGTGCTCCTTCAGAACATTCAGCAACAGACGCAGACGAGCACCTTGTCAGGATGGCGAGCCAACATTCCGATCACAGAGCGCCTGGGTCAGGTGTGGCATATGTAAGTGTCTCGGGAACTTGCATTCACCCCCGATTTGCTCATTGTCTTGTGGGCTGTAAAAACGTTTGAACATTACGACTAACAGATAATAGTGTCACTCAGTTACGCCTTACCAACCCCAACAATGTGACACAGGACATACAAAAGATGTGCGGGTTGGCGTTGAGTTTTGAGAAGGGAGCCTTTGATAATGCCTCGGATAGAGTGAGCTACAGCACTGATTATCTGCTTTGAGTAACATGCTGACTGGTAATCTAGGATACATATTTGAACACTCTTCGCGAAAAGCTCGGGCAATTAACGTCGGCACGAAACACAGTATCAATAAATGCACAAGCAGCGCTCCAAGCGCAAGCGCAGGCCCAGGCCCAAGCACAGGCGCAAGCTCAAGCCCAAGCACAGCAGATGGGGATGATGAACCAAGGAGGCATGCCGGGGCAGATGGCCAGGCCTAACATGGGTCAACAGGAGGCCCAGCAAGGCTTTCAGCATCTACAACATCAGATGCAGGCATCACCACTCCCAGGCCAACAACCCCAACCGCAACAGGGAGCCATGGGGATGAACAACAATATGACGCCTCAAAACATGTCTCAGGCGCAGCCACAATTCCAGATACCCATGCAACAACAACAATCTCAACAGTCACAGCAGCAAGCTCAGCCTGTTATGAATAATCGCCCACAAGGCGCGCCTGCTCCGTTTACACCGGCGGAGCAAACTGTGGTTATCGAGATGACAAATAGGTATATTGCCGCTGCCTCGGACGAGGACAAAAATAGTATACGGATGAACATGCAGGCACGAATGGACCCAGCGACATTACTCCGCTATCAGTCTCAAGGGGTAGATCCTGTGCATTTGTACTATCGCAACCAAGTAGTGGCTCGCCTACGGCAGGAAAAGCAACGTCAACTTTCCAACCAGCAAGCAGGCCAAGGCATGGCAGCCAGCAGGCCCCAATCTGCGGTTCCGATGCAACAGCAGCGATCGGGAAACCCTAACGCCGGCGACCAAGCCCAGCAACCACAGCAGCAAATGCTTGGCAATGCCGATTTTGGATTCCTAGGGGGAGTCGACCCTTCGCACCAAAATGCAAATCTTGGCCAGGAGACGGGACAGATCGGCATGCCGCAAAATGCCCAACAAGGGAACACCACACCCCAACCAATCGCCGGCCTGCCGGCTCAGGGTGTGACGCCAAATAACCAGCGTGTTGGGCAGAACCCCAATGTGAGGGCGCAGCAACAGTTTAACGCCCAGCAGGTTCAACAGGAGCGTTTAAACCATGCTGCTAACGCACAGGCGCAAGTTCAGGCTCAGGCTCGTGCCAAAGCTCAGGCTCAGCAAATGGGTCTTCACGGCCAACCGGGCGGCATGGGACCCATGCCTCCAGCGCAAAGTCCAGCGATGAACACGCTTAACGCCCCTCTTGTCAGAGCACCGCAGCAGAACCCCGGAGCAGAAAACCAACAGTTGAACCAAGCTGGCCAACCACACTTCGGACAGCCTATCGACCCTCGTTTCGCCGCGGCAATGAATCAGCGAGTTGGAGGCAACGGACAGAACGCCGGAATTATGTTCCCAGCGAACATGACACAAGAACAACGCCAAAAGCTTTCCGCGTTACCTGCAGACAAACTGAATGAGGTTATTGGAAAGTGGAATGAGCGCGTCGTGCCGCCTGGACAGCAAGTTAGGCCGACGGGGCCAATGCCAGGGAATGGCCAAATGGTCCGCCCCAACCAGGGGATGCCGCAGGCTGGGATGAAACAACAGAATGTGGTGAACCAGATGGGGGCTCAGTTCATGCCAAATGGCCAGCCGATTCAACGCCCCAACCAACAGATGATGGCCGGAATGAACCCGCAGCAACAGATGCTCATTCAACAGCAAATGGCGAATAGGATGTCCCAGCAACAAGGACAAGGCCGTAACATGCCACAGACCCCAATGGGAGATATGGCTGCTGTTAACCAAATTGACCATATGGAGTTCCCAGCACCGGCGGTTCAAAATATTCCACGACAGGTACCACCAGATATCAAGAGATGGGGTCAGTTGAAAACCTGGGTAGCTCAGAACTTCGGAAACATGCCCCAATTATTGGAGCAAGTTAAGCAGGTCCAAAGGATGCATTACCAAGGCCTTGTCCGCGCCAGGATGTCACAACAGCAGCAACGCCTACTGCAGCAGCAGCAGCAGCAGGCGGCCGGCCGGAACATGAACCAAGCAGGCGGCCAACTACAAATGCAAGGAGGCGTTAACCCCGCGATGGGAGCTCCTGTTGCTCAGATGGGCCAGCAACAATCGCAGCAGAACCCCCAAATGGCACAGAACTTGGCTAATGCGGCGGCGGTGTCCATGGAGGATATCCAGAAAGCTAGAGCGCACCCAAGCGGAAGATTGGCAAACCTGAGCGATGATGCGATTAGGGAAACGTTGATCAAAAATCAATTGCTGAACCGACAACGGCAACAGCTGGCGCAGATGCAACAGCAACAACAGATGCATCAGGGGCTAATGCCTCAAGCGACTGGACAGACTGGCCCTATGGCTGCTGGACAGCGCCCCGCTGGCGCACAGCAGCCCCAGGCTCAGCAAGCGCATGCGGCGCAAGGACCGAAGGTGGCAAGGCCTCAGAGCGGACAACCAGCTGCGCAGCCCGCACGCCCACCACAGGCTCAACCGGCAGCCGATTTGAAACAGCCTACGGCTGCACAAGCGCGTGCTGCAAAGGCTAAGCAGCCAGCGTCATCTCCAGCTCAACCCCAGCAAGGCAAGAACTTGAAGCGTGCTAGTAGTGACGATGTTGTTGAGGTTCCGAATCCAAATGCTCAGCAAGCTGCCAGACAAACTCAGCAACAGCAGGCGAACCAGCAATCGAAACCCGGACAGCCGCAACCGCCTCGGTTTAACCTCACGGCAGAGCAGGTGGCTTCTCTTACTCCCGACCAGAGGAAGCAGTATATTCAGAGCATGCAGCGATTCCAGCAGAGCAAACCGCAAGTTGGTCCTCTGCCTACACCGGAAGACATGACGCTATTCCAGTCCATTAGACAGGAAGAGATCTCTAAGTTCAAGGCCCCGGATGATCTGCCGATGGATCAAAACACGAGGCAAGCTGTGGCGAACAAGTTGGTAAACACTGCGCCGAAACTCTCAAATGTCTCCAAGGTGGCGCCACGCTGGTTCGCCATTACACATGATGAGAACCGATTGAGGACCTTTTTCCGCACTGTAAGTCGTAGCCTATATTTCCCTACAATAGACCGTGACTAACCCGTTCTAGCAAATCAAAGTCGCGCAACAGTTTGAGGATCAGTCAATGCAGACCCCAAAGCAGACATTTTCTATGGGGATGAAGGACGTCGACGAAGCTTTGAACATTGCGCAGAACATGATCGCAGATGTGCTTGTCAAATACCCTGGCCTATCAAGGTCGCAAGGTGCTGCAGCCCCAGCTACTGGCCAGCCTCCAGCCACCGGCGCCATGCCTCAGCCATCAGTTCCACAAGTTCCCCTCAACGCGGCCAATCTTCAGCAACAACAGCAAGCCTTGGCGAAGCAGCAGCAGCAAAGCAAGGCCCGCAACCGGTCGACCAGCAAGTCACAGACACCGGCAGCACCTACTACTTCGCAACCGCCGTTTGCCCTCAACTCGCCTCATGGTGTGCCTGTTATGTATGGACCGCCACAGATCGACTCTACGCAGCTCCATATCCCGCCTAAGAAGAAGCGCAAGAACAGCAACAGTTCTCCACAGGCTGTCCCGCAAAAGATTGCTCCGCCACAGGCCGCTAATGCTGGTGCGGATATGCGTCAAGACCAACAGGAACAGATGGGCGAAGTGAAGCAAGGGCCAAAGGTTTTTGCGTGCCCTGAGATCGACTGTGACCATTTCTTCAACGATCCATTTGCGACTGAAGAGGAGCTTGAAAAACATAGGCAAGAGGAGCATGTTAAGCCTCAGCAAGAGCCTGTCCAGTTTTTGCTGGGTCAAATGGCACATTTGGTTGGGTTGGAAGAGGATGGAACACCGAAGAAGATCGAGAAGACAGATGGGGCTGCTGATGCGCAGACTGTCGACAACAAGGGTGGGCCTCCTTCAGCGGTGCCTATGAAAGCACAGTCTAGTACAACCGGAAAGCCTAGCCCTGCCACGTCTAGCAAGACGACAAAGCCATCGGATGGGAAGCAAGGTACTCCAGTTGCGAAACAGGCCCCCGCTAAGGGCCAGCCTGCAGCCACCAAGGCCGAGACAATGCCAGAGAATCTCTGGGCCAATTCATCTGTCAATCCTCAGGACCTGCTGCACAACTTCCAGAAATTCGAGACTGGAGCTGGAGGCGCCATTTCGAACATGGACGTCTACCGCTCCATCACGCCGAATGACACGCCGGAGTCTAGCAAGGATGGGCTGTCTGAGCCTAATAGCGATATTACGGAGGGCATGGATCTGAATATTGATCTTCAGTCCAGCGAGTTCGACGTGAACTGGATGCCATTTGGGGCGAGCGTCGCAGACGACCTGCTCGGATTTGGGGAGATCAACGTCGGCGGCGTGGACGATTCGGTCATGGTGGACTCCGACTTGTTGGCGAACAACGATTCGCAGTCTTGGGATCAGTTCATCGACTTCTCGGCACCGGACAAGTCGTCGTTTGCGTTTGATACATCGTTGTTCGGGATGAACGAACAGGAGCTGTAAGAGGATGATGTATCTTTATTGAAGAATTTAGAGGAAGAGTTTTTTTTGGGAGTTATTTTGATGGGTATCTGTTTTTGGGAAATCTTGGTCGGTTCGAATTACAGGGGCGCGGGAACACGTTATCAGTTGGAGGGGGGTTCAAAATTTTGAGGCAACAGCGCGGCGTTGGGGGTGATTGATCTATTGTATGGAGGCTGAGCGCGACAGTGGCAAGGATGGTACTCTAGGGGAAGTGTATTTTAGCTTTAGCTTTCGGGCCGTGCCGATATTTCTCATGAATATTCTTAATGATCTATCTATTCATTTTTGGCGATCTAAACATCTAGGCCCTTGATCTTGAACAACAAATAATTCTCAAAAGTGACAGGTTCGAAATTCCTAGGGAGATAGGGGTTTGCGACTGCGTTACATGCTCAAATATGACATCATGTGACTTTAATTATCAGCCACAGATCGCTGTGGCTGGGCGATCAGGGTCCCTGGCGACCTAGCAGGGTTACTCGGTAACAGCCGAATGAGCGTGTGGCTCTCCCCCATCTTCGACCATACTTACGCGACTGGAAATAAGTACTTATCTATCACTGTACTGCACCAGAGTTCCTCGACAATACAAATTCGTGTTTGAAGTTTCTCTTTGCTTGTTTGTATAAGAGGAAGTTTCTGTAAGTTATATCTTATTCTTTCCAACAGCTATAGCTTTTAGCATCGACGGGTTTGTTTTGTGTTTCATTTCCTCCAAACACATGGCTAACGCGTGGGGGATATTAGGAACGAGACACAACGCGACGCAGCAGCTCCAGAGCTCACAACATCCGCCACCCCCCCCCGAAATAAAACAATTCCTCCAACCCGCCCCCAATTGTCTCTCTCCCAAAAACATAATGGATTCTCCCAGCCAACCCACGCTTTCCCGCATCGCCCTCGGCGCCCTGGACGTCAACAAACACCTCAACTCCCCGCACGGCAGCCCCAAGAAGTCGCCGCTCAAGAAACACACTTTTGTGTTTAGCGATAATGATGCCGAGCAGACGCCGGCACGTAGCTTGAAAGAGCAGCTGCTCGAAGCTGAGGTGCCGGTGTTGAGACAGAAGTCGCCGGTACGCGTTGTGGATGTGCAGGTCTCGCCGAGAAGTGAGAAGAGGAAGGAGGCGCCTACGAGTATTGAGGGACGCGAGGAGGAGTTGTCGGGGCGTGCGAAGTTTGCGAGGGTGGAGGGAAGGGAGACGGGTAGTTTAAGTCCGGCGCGTGAGCTGGAGATGGCGGACGCGGTGGAGAAGGATGGTGGTGTGGAGGGTGACGAGGAGCTTGAGGTAAGCTTCCCTATTCTTACGGCGTGAGGACCATTTGCTCATAACAACACAGTCAACCCAAGGGACAACCATTCGCGCAAGGACGCTATCAGTATCTGCCGAGGTTCCACTGGATGCCTCACAACAAACAACCCTCACTTCCCCCGACACCGTCCCCAACTCCGCAAGGGAATCTCCCACCCCAACCGCCCAAGTTAACGCCACCGACTCCGAGCTCCGCGAGGTACATCCACCCCCCTCCACCCCATCCAAAACCAAAGCACCCCCACTAACCCCCCCCCCAGAACGCCTTAGCTCTTCGCTTACGCCTAAAATTCGCAATGTACAAGCTCAAAACCAACCAACTCGACATCCCCCTCTCCCGGCTCGAACTCCTCTCCTCTCTCCCCAAGCGGACCACCTCCCGCCCCTCCACCGCAACAGCCACCTCCCCCTCCCGCGTTGCTGACTCCGAGGAGCCCGGGTCCGCAACGCCGAAACCACTGCATAGGCAGCTATTGGATGTGGAGGCGCTGAGCCCGTCGCCCGAGAAGGAGGAGATGCTGACGCCGCTGCCGAGGCATATGCAGGCGGCTGCCACGCCGGGGGGGGTTGATGAGTTGACGAGTAGTGGGGTTAAAGGACGGGCGGCGGATGGGTTGTTGAGTTTGATGGGGGTGAGGGAGTAGGTGGCCGCTGGTTGCTGCTACCTTGGGAGAAGATGGGTTATACAGTACTAGCGATGGTTATTGGGGTCGTTTGGGTTAGGGCTGCATATACGTCATGGCTGGCTTGCTGTACGGGTTAGGGAGGAGGTGGGACGGGTGGTGTTTTGGTGTTTTAGGGGGGTTTGCATATATAGGTTTAAAGGGGGGATCAGGTAGTGTACAAAGTATGCCTTGGCCACTGATATAGTGGTGGACTTTGCTCGGCCGAGCAGATCGGGTTGTAGTAGTACGTTGTTCGAAATCAAAAATGAGAAATCATGGTTTGAATCTTGTTCTATTTCATGAGTTCATAAACATATATGCTTGGATACACCAAAGCGTGCTATTGCACCAAGCTCAAAAAAATCGCTAACAAAAACCATCAAGGGGAAACGCAGCACTTGCGAATTCCCCAAACTTTTTCTCGCCTCTCATCTAAATCTCTAGATTGTACGCCTTCCCGCTCATATAGTCAGGCGGCTCCGGATACTCCAACCCCCCCGGAAGCCCCAAGTCAGCCTCCCCGTCCACTTCTCCCATAAACCCATCAAGGCCGTAGTAATCATCATATAAAACCACATGGTCCCAATGCGGGCAGCTAAGGCGCTCACACTCCCCCCTATCGTCGCTAATATGAGGGGGCCCATTATACATCGGCTCCGCTACGTCCATCATGCCGAAATCCGGCTGGAGCATCTCGGGCTTGGTCTCGAACACGGGGTTGATGCCATGCTTTACGCGCTTGTGCTGGATGAGATCATACTCTCTGGAGAACATCCAGTCGCATCCCCCGACGTCACAGGGAATGTTGCGGACGGGATCCTGTCCGTAGTCTGTCCCGGTTAGGGCGTTAACGGCGTCGTCCATGACGGATTTAGCCTTCCGCGGCTTGGCGCCGATGCTATTTTTCTTGACGCGGCGCGCATTGACTGTGCTCGGCAGGCCGAGATGCTGGGTGCGGATGTGGTCCTCAAGGTTGACCTTGGAGACGAAGTCTTTCCCGCAGGCATCTGAGCCATCCCATGTTCGGAGCTTGGCAGACTTGCTGAAATCGGTTTGGCCGCAGATGAAACGCTGGCCTTCATGTGAGGTGCGCACGTGGACGTCCAGGTTGTACTTCTTGGTGAAGGATTTGTCGCAGCCGGGGAAGGTGCATGGTATTTGTTTCCTTGCGGCGGCGGAGGAGGTAGCGGCGTGGAAGGTCTCGATATGGCGTTGTAGTTCTCGCTCAGAGGAGCATCGCAGGTCGCAGAAAATACAGTTTGCGTGCTCGTTGCGGATGTGTTTGGCTAATTGAGTGTTTGTCGGGAACCCGGCTGGCTGTGGGGCCCCTTCCGAGGTGCAGACGTCGCACCAAAATCTGAGAGCACCGTGGAGGCGGTCTTCGTGCTTTCTAAGCGCTCCCGCCGAATCATATCCTGCCGTGCACTGCAAATTCGTAATTGGATCGATAAAAGTGCACGGGAATGGGGTCAGTTTGAGGTGGTCTGATCGGATATGACGTTGTAAGGTTTGATGTTTCCGGAAAGTCTCGGTGCAAGGGGGATATTCCGTGCAGCGAAAGCGTTCGTGTCCTCCATGAGCCGCTTGATGTCTTCGAAGTCGTGTAGCCGTTAGAAAGCTTTTCGTGCAGCCTTCCCAGTCACAGTGGTGGTTCCTTTCGTGCGTGTGAGATCCTTTGATGTGCTGCTTCAAGTGTTTCTCTTCAATATATGCTTTATCACAGTCTGAATATGTGCATGCAAATGGACGCTCATTCGTATGTGACCGGAGATGAGATGCCAAACGAACAGGCCTGTTGAAAGTTTTCGTGCAACCCTCATAGGTGCATTTTATGGTCTTCAGTTCAGATGGGAATTTTCGTTGTGGCGGCGAGAACGGCGTTTGAGGAGTCTCCGTCGGCTGCGATTCTTCGTCATGAGAGTCATCCGATTCACCGTGATCTGAATAATTATCATCGTCTTCACTATCGGTGCTGAAAAAGGCAGGATCTTTTCTCTGTTAGTATTGGCAGATTAGCAATGAGGTAACCACTATGCAACTTACCAATTGCTGACGACTCCGTCTTTGCCCTCTTTGAGGAGCCGCGTAGAGAGCGGGTGGCCTTCCGTTTCGTATCGCAGACTTCCATTATGCTGCCCTCCATAAATTTGGCCTACAGCAAAATTGTTGTCATGACCAAAATTCTGTGCGAAGTTGAACATAATTTGTGGTCGGCACCGAGTGGTTGTGGAGGTGACAGAATATTTTGGGACAAGGGAGGAAGGCGGTGAGCCAAGTTCTTGTCGCAAACCTTAAATTTTGGCGCCAAGCTAGGTATCTGAGGTGCGTAAATTCTTTGTGAGTGTGGAAGAGAGCCCCATCAACAACTGCCACCCTCCACGCCTATTCTCCAAACTCTACAATCACACTATCACAAATCAAAAGCGCGAAATTGTTGCAACATGTCTGATGCTGGAGATGATTACGGCGGAGGAGGGTAAGTGTGGATGGGACATAATGAGGTCGCGTTCTGCCAGCCACCGGCAGCGCGATCGCGATTAAGCCTTCATTACTGACACAATGGCACAGAAACTCCCCAGCATACGAGGACGAGGAGCCCGAGTACGACCCAGAGGAGCCAGAACCATACAACGGCGAGGACGAAGTTCCCCAGATCGATGACCTCCAAGCTGCACAGAACCCCGACCAGCTCCTTGCGACTGGCGAACACGGCGTTGTTATCTCTGGCGACCCATCAGCAGCTGCCGCCAAAGGAAAGGACAGGGCTCCTAAGGACAAGAAGATCGCGAATGATCAGAGGACTACCACTCCGTACATGACAAAGTATGAGAGGGCGAGAATCTTGGGCACAAGGGCGCTGCAAATCAGCATGAACGCACCGGTTTTGGTCGATTTGGAGGGCGAGACAGACCCGCTGCAGATTGCCATCAAGGAACTGAGGGAAAAGAAGATCCCTCTGATTGTCAGGAGGTACATGCCGGATGGATGGTAAGATTTTGCACCTCGGTTTGCTTTGTCTAGGTGCTAACCTATCACTTTCAGGTATGAGGACTGGACTTGTGAAGAACTTCTCACTTAAGATTCGGCTCGGATGAGTCCCTTTCTTCAATACTTTCTGATTTCTTAGCGATGCATATGATAATGGGTTCTGGATGGAGAAAAAAAATGGCGTTCTGGACACGAATGAAGTCTGGTCTGTACATCACAATGAAAACACAGGAGGCTTGATCATACAATTTTTTCTGTATTTGCGTGTTGCATACTGGCTCTAGTGCTAAGCTTGACTAGTCACTCGTGTTGGCCCTATTCACTACTTTGGGAGGCGGGGAATGAGTAATCTGAATACAAATCAAGACCTTTACAATAGGCGTTTGGCGTGGTAGTTGACATGATCTTCGGAGAACGTGGAGATAAAAAAGTAGCTGTGATCATAGCCCTATTGTTCCTGTCAGCGTGCCGTCTGATATACTTATTGAGCTGCGACACTGGATCTTACCTTCTGCATCCTTAAATCGATATTGTCCGCCTTGCCCTTGGACTTTGCAGCCTCGATGAAATTCTCGGGCAGCAACTGGCCTTGTTTGTAAAAGTTATCGGCATCGCCCTGTCAAGTATCAGCCCCTTTTGTTCTCTCCTTACAGAGGAGGCCACCAAGGGCCCCAAGCTAGCATGAGTACTCACCACGTCAATCAGCGCCTCAAAGTCGCCCCCCCATTTCTTAATCAGCTCTGTTGCATCCCATTCATCATATTCATCTTCGCTCTTCAAGTACCCCCCAAAGGCCTTCTGTCCCCAAGGGCAGTTCTTCGGGTTGGAGATTGGTGCGAAAGCGCTGACGCTCTTAAACATCCCTGGATTCCTCAAAAACAGAGTCAAGGCACCATGGCCACCCATTGAGTGGCCCATAATGCTCACTCGGGAGCTATCCAGGTTCTCAAACTGTCCGTAGAGAGCTATCGGAAGCTCTTTTGTGATGTATGAACTCATTTTGTACCCCGCCGAGTATGGCCCTTTCGTCGCGTCGAGGTAAAATCCTGCACCAGTGCCAAAGTCCCAGGACTCATCTTCGCCTTGGATATCGAGCCCCCCTGACCTTAGTTAGCATGAACCCTCCCATACTACCCTAAATTCGGAGAGTTTGGACGGTGAGCGGGGGCCACGAACTTGGGCTTGTATCGGGGTATACAATGGCAATTCCGTGCTTGCTGGCGGTCGCCTGGAAGAAGCCCTTCTCCGCTCCATTATCCCCAGTGCACGTCAGACCTGCAAGATAAAAGATAACTGGTACTTTCCCCTTCTCAGCTTGAGCTGGCAAGAAGAGGTTCAGCTTCATCGTCGAACCTGTCGACGTCGCATTGTGCTCAAGTTTCAATAAGCTCCCCCCGAAGGATGCAATATTCGCCTGGACACTGAAAGCCTTTGCCATATTGAAAGAAGAAAACTGAAAGTGATGTTCAAATGCCTTACTATGAGATAAAGAAGTGCAGGTTTATGGATTGGGGGAACTTTTTTGTTATCCAAAATTGGCGCGGCCAAGGCCTATGACGATGTCATTCTCGTACCCCTCGTTACCCCGCTTCCGTAACCCTGGGGCATGCCACGACTATCCGTGATTCATAACAAATCTATATGGCCAAAATTATAATTCCAACGCTCACTACCCTTTTCAGGTCATAACATTATCCATGGGCGCCTAAATCATAAATGTAACCTTCATCGCTATCATACCCTCGTGATTCATACGCCATCCAAAACAAATATAGTCCAATCCAATCAACTCTCCCGCAGCCCTTCAAACGGAGAACGCTTCGCCCTCCTGCCATCGCCACCATCGGCCTTGGACTGGGCATCCGCTTCTACCTCCCTCTTGATCCTAATATATGCCAACTTTTCGAAGCGACTCAGGCCTTTCCACCAATGTCGCCCGGCTTCGTGCTCACTAATCCGCTCAAGTAAGTCCACAACCGATTTCCGCACCTCGATGTCCTTATGGAATAGACCCAAGGCTATGTAAAAGACACCGGCTTGGCTCTCAGGGCATACGGTAAGAAGCTGACAGACCTCGTCATATGTAACCGCAGCTTTTGAAAATGCAGTGTATATCTCTCCAGAGGCCGCTTGAGTTAATTTCTGAGCTTTCAGGCGGTCGTGCAGGTGATGCAAGTCCATATATTTCTGAGGCTGAATGGTGAAATATCGAGCAAGGTCCTAGGGATATCAGCGGGGGTAAATATCGAGAATGACAGCCACCCTACCTGGATAAAGCTATAATAGCTTCTAGTATTCCGCCATCCTTCGATCCTGCTTGCATTTCCAGCAAGCGATTTTTGCCTCGCCGCTTCATCGCCCCAGACGTAGCCGTGTCCACTAGTGCCGTCAGTATGTTCGGGGTCTTCTTCACTGCCGATGTACAGAGCGCTAGCACCATATACCGTTTCCTCAAAAGCTGCTGAAATTCGGGCGAACTTCTCAGCCCAAGTTCTCCACTTTGATCGTACAGCATTTTCACCATGCCGAGCAGCTATGCTTCGGAGCACATCGGCCATAAATGCAGCGTCACCAGTTGGATCAGCAGATGATGGAGTGGTGGAAGTAGCCGCAATGGTATGAGTAGAAAACTGTGGGTTTTGTTGTTGAAAAAAGATCAACCCTTCAGTTACAGGGGCTGGCTCAATCCGTGCGCTTATTTTCATCCGCCCAGTTGGTAGATCACATAGAACATCCCACCATTCCGGGTGGTTTTCAAACGTCGGGTTCGTCACACCGGCGATGAAACCTGGAACTTTGAGGAGGTCGTCAATCTTACTCAAATCTGTATATGGAAATGCATGGCGAGTGAAGCCGCGAAGGATACCCCCTGATGCTAATGCACAAGCAGCAAGTACTGCTTCAGCAACTTCACCAGAAGGTCTGTTGTGGCCTAAGAATATAACCCGCTTCTGAGTAAGAATAGCATTTACAAGGACAATAATAGGATGGGTATATGCTCCACCAGTGGTGAGGTGTGAGTGTAGAGCGAAAGGTTGTGGGTTTTTAGCGTGAGGGTCCCCAAATGTCTGTATCAGCTTAATCATTGAAAAGTCGCCGACTGTTTCCGGAGCAATCGCAACTGGGACTTTGATTGGTATCGGTATCCCGTTGTAGATGACCTTTGTCTCGAATTCATGAGTGTCTCGAGGGACAGAGTATTCAGAATGACCTTGCTGGACATGCGCTCTCGTACCATTTCTGGTGAGATCCGACTTCTTCTCCGGGCTGCTGTGTCCGATTGCTGCACTTCGAATCTTTTCTCCTCGGTCTTCAGCCATCCTTATCTGAATCATCTGCTCGAACTTTTCCAGGAAGAGATCTTTATTCTGGCTTGTTTGTAGTAAAGTTTTCTCAAGGAGTGATAACTTTGGCATGAGAGAGAGATCCATGGTGTTTACTGCGTCGTATAAAACAGACAGAGTGGTTGGGTGAGGGGCCTTGAAGTATTCCTCCAATGCTAATAATAAAAGGGGCTAAACAGTTAGAAGCTGAATAGTATGACCTATGGCAGACACGAACCTTATAAATATGTAAGAAGGGATGCCTTGTGCATATCGCCATGGCCTTCACAACAGCTCCTCTCTTGGCTGTTTTATCTTGCTTGGTGTTGACCAAGTTCAAAACGTAAATAAGCGGAGGTCCCTCGCCTCCCTCATCTTCACTCTCTTCTGAACTGTCGCTATCATCATCCGAGGGGTGGTTTTCGAAGTCTGCTTCATCCACTTGGTCTGCCTCGACCAAGCCTTCAGCAATATCCTTCCTTCTCTTCTTTCTCCGGCGCTTCTCGGCTTTAAGTTCTGCCTCTTCCTCTTCTTGGCTCGTATCTTTATGTAGGAAAAATATTGTCCAGTCTTGGTTCCGTACATGTGCCTGGTCAGGTAACATAAGTTCTGCCAGCATGTGTTCGTCCCCAGTTATGGCTACTGGATATTGGTGTTCCATAACAGGTCCTCGATCGATATCGAATGATGCTACAAGGATATATTCGACATGGTTCTCAGTGTCTCCGCGTGGGTATTGTGAGCGCAACTTCCTCTGCGAATGCGCATTGGGGTTGGACTTCACTAGGGACTGTGACGAATGTGGTGAAATGTCGCTCGATGGTGTCTTTGCTCTTTGGGTTGAGCTCCATTGGGATTGCTGGCCATCGTCATGTGCAGGACGACCGGGGGACTTAGATATGCGCGAATGTTCGGAAACTTGCGACGCGGCGCGAGACGAGGGAAAGGATGACAGTGAAGTTCGTCTGTTTGTAGCGCTACCATGGGAGCTTGTGGTGCCATTTGTAGGAGGTCGATAAAGGATACCGTTGCCACTGGTCGATGTAGTCGCCATAGTTAATATGGGGGCTGAGGGTGAACTGATATTCGCTTCCAGCCAGTTTATATTAAAGATGTGTGAGGCGCATTGGCGGGGCAGTTGCTACTCGGTGAGGCTAAACGAATGTGCCCAACGAGTCCCAGCTGGACAGTATGGTCGTAGTAAACAATGAAGTATCCAATATTCGGTCAATCCTGAATGTTGAACAAGTCGTCTTAAATTTCTCGAGTTCCTTCGCAATCAGTCGTCCCCAATACTTGAAGCATTTCCAATGTCATGCAGTGCGTATTTGGCCCCTGAAACGGCATTAAGGTTATTGCGTCCGTGCCTGGAGCCTCGCGCCAACTCCCACCAATGAACAGCAGAGGGGTTCCAAGGCTGAAGTTCACACGTGCTTTAGCTCTGTTTACCTCGACTCGGTCTGGCCAATAGGAATATGAATGCACTTGTCTGGGGGACAACACGACGACGACGACGACGACGAAGTGCAACATTGCGACGATTCATACACCTTGCTAACTACGCCCTTTCTTTACGCCTTCGACGACAGGCTCATACCATAATCAGTGCATCGAACTTACTACATAGGTTTGTTATTGAGAAGCGACTGCCAATATGGTGAGCAACCCTCCCCCATGTAGCAACCAGGATCGCTCCTACTCAAAACACCGAACTCAAATACAAGTACTAATCCCCACATCAGGCTGCCCAGGCCTCCTACAAACCATCCCCACTCTCCTTCAACTCTCCTCGCACATCTCCATTCCGCCGCCCAGAATCTCCGGCCTCACCATCGCCGTTACGGAACTCAACCAACGCACCTTTGAGTGGCCCAGCGTCTTCGCCTTCGAAGCAAATAAACACCCCTTCCAAGCTACACTCCAGCACATCAACACCAAGCACAGATACTTGGACGCCCCGAGGCCTCGCGCCTGTGACCACCCCGCGCCGTGAGCCTGAACGCTCACCCACCCGCGGAGCCGAGTCCAACCCCCGATCCGGTGCCATGCTCACGGACCGATTCGAATCACAGGTCCGCTCTAGCCCGCTCAAGACCGAATCAAGCCCCCAGATCAGCCGCTCTGTCTACACCTCCCGCAACATGTCTGATGCCAATTCCCTCTCAAAACTGCAACCTGGCCAGGTTCGCGAGCTCCGTGAGGGATTCCAGATCTTAGACCGCGACAGCGACGGAATTGTCAACCGCGAGGACGTCGGTGACATGCTGACCCAGCTTGGGCTCCCAGCGTCTGCATCCGACCTATCGAGCTTCTTCCCTCCAAGCCAGTCGCAGACTATGACAATGGCGACATTCTTAACTCAGATCTCAACCATGCTGGCAAGCCTGAGCCCGTCCGACGAGTTGCTGAACGCATTTGCTGCGTTTGACGACGATGATAGCGGTCAGGTCGATTTGGCAGAGTTGAAGGATGCACTGCTACATACGGCGCCAGAACCGGGAGAGGAGATGTTAACAGCAAGGGAGGTGGATCGGATCATGGGTGGGTTCAGCGGAAGGAGAGCATTTGGGAAGACGATGGTGGCGGGCAAGAGAGGCGAGGTGTTTAAGTATCAGGATTTTGTGACATCGGTTGCAGGTGGGAATAGTAAAGATGCCAAAGAGGAGCGAGACGATTAAAAGGCTATGTAATGAAATACAATGGGACTCGGATGGAAATTGGAATGGTATACGGTACCGAGTGGCGTTTGCGGGTTACATATTGTATAACGGCTACGATAGCAGTGCGGGGTGCTGCGACCTATTAACGAACTAAGATATTTTTCCCTGTCCGTTGATTCTGTGTCTCTTCGGGTATCTAGCAGATAGACCAGTGATGTGTCTTCTGTTGCTGTTGCACTCCTATTTGAGACGAAACAGCCCTGAGTGAAGTAGACGATGGCCTATGCCACCAATTGTATCTGTGTTCCTAGACTCCAGACCAAACAAGGAATAGTCATTAACAAACTTCCTGATCATAAATCTTCATTGCTCATAAATCGTTGCTAGATACATGAAGTGCTGTATATCTTACTTTTCTCCTGTGAAACAAGAAAAATAGGAAATTTTGCTATCCAATCGCTCAAAGAAACCAGACCGTATCTCATAAATATCATCATCGTAACGCATCGGGCAGCACCACTTGCCACCAACTCTAAGCCGCCTTGGTATCCCAGGTAGCAACCTTGCTCATAGTCCTCCTCCTCATTTGCGCCTGAATCTGGATTTCCATCGACTCAACGCCCTTCTCAAGCAGGAGATCCTCCTCTTGATACCGTCTTTCCTTCCGCCTCTCCCAGTAGTGCCACATCCCCACAATAAACAGCGTCAATGGGACGGTCACCGCCCAATATATCCAAAATGACTCTGAGACGATAGGTCCCTCCGGATTGACGTCCACCACCCCATTCTGGAAGTTGAAGAACGACATGGAGAACATAGATGCCAAGAATGCACCAGGGAGGAACAGGGCTCCGAGAAGGGCAATCGTCTTCTGTGCGCCCGAGTCACGCTTCGATGCATGGGCGAGCTTCCGCTGCTCGCCTGCCATTTGGAAGTTCAGCTTGCTCTCTCGCTGCGCGATGATGTTATATAGGGCGCTGCGCTGGATAGCAAGCCGCTGTAGCGTAGTGTAAGCATAACTGTCGATCCCCTGCAGCTTCTTGCGGTAGAACTCGTGTCGCGACAGCATGCTCGCGTGCAGCTTCTTCAACTCGCCCTGCCATCGCTCGCCGCCCTCTGCAGAAGACTTGAATAGCTCCATCACTTCATCGAAACTTTGGAGTATCTGCATGTACGCCTTTGGCCGCTTCCACAGGACTTGACTGTGGCACTCGACAAGGTGTCGATTGATGAGGTCAAAATCCACCAGACCATCTTGGTCGACATAACTCTCCTTGTCATCAATCTCCTGGCGCATACTCACCGCGTGCTCAAGCTTTCTCAGCCAATCTCGCGCCTCGCGTTGCTTAATATCCGTTTTCGAACTCATGTCGTGGCTAAAGATGATCGTGGGGAGCAACATTGGGTGACCAATCTGCAGCGCGCACGCCTTGAGATGGCGCACACACTCAACTATATCACTGCTTGGTGTCCCCTTGCAATATCCCATCGTCATTCCTCCCAGCATATCATGGGATAGCATCAACTCCCAGCCCCTCGTGAGTCCCTTCTTCCTAACATCGCTCTTACGAAACAGGATTTGTAAGTGAGGCCTCTCCTCATCCTGGTCGAAGGCGGCCCAGAAGAAGGGGCCAACAGCGGATGTGCTTTCAATTCCGCGGTAGGGGAGTCGCATCGTCTCAACCATCGATACATAGGCTCGCTGCTTCAGACTGATGTACTGCGGAGAGAAGGTTTCGGGGTGGCTAGCATTCTGCTGCAGGATCATGCGCAGGCCAGCAACCTGAGTGACACCTGCTGGCAGGATCGGAGGCTGGAAGGCACCTTGTCGGTGGAGGAAGTTTTCAAGTTCGTCGGTGGGGAGAGGCTCTTCTTTGACGGTGTTAAGGGTCGGGTCCTGGGGTTACACATTAGTTTCTGTCGTTGGAAGTGACTGGGAATTGGTTGAGCTCACCGAGTAGGAAAATATCTCCAAATAGCTCGTCTCCTCGGCCACAGGTCTCGACTGCTTGACATTCTCTCTGAACAAATAATCGTCCATTTTGCGTCGCCGTGTGTTGGCCGGTCGGACAGCCTTGCCGATAAGTAGTAGCAACAGTTAACGATACCGCTCGTCACCACTGCGTAAAGAAAGATGCCAACATCTTACTACAGAGAGCTATGTGCCAAAATGAACAAAGTCAGAGTGAGGATGCAAAGCACAAACTGCAATTGCGCAGATTCCACCCTCGCAAGCTACCCCCATGTCCTTCCCCCCACTCTGGAATCAATGGGAGCTCTGGACTGTTGGTGGCGGGAAAGCTAATGCGCGAGGCTGTAACAACCATCCTAGCATGAGAGATGTTGGTTGGCTGGCGGTGTGATCGCGCTTACTGTGGATGCCGAGGGATCTCGTTCCCGTAATCCTCATGAACATCATCCCAACCAGCCACAATTATCAACGGTCTCGAACATTTGTGAAATATCGCGCGAATTGAATGTTGAACCCAGTTTCTGGTCATTCATTTTTATCATAGCATATATGTAGTCTATCTATCTCTATCCACTGCTGACTTCCATTCATGTTCCTTCCACCAGTTCAGTCGGCCCACCCAACCTTTCCTAACCCTCATCCGCATCATGTAAACATGCCTCATTGACATGGTATAAAGCCGAGGACCAACTCCCACCCAAATGCAAAGTGCAAAACAAAGATGCAAAGTGCAACCAAACAAACCAGATATACGCCTATGCTTAATGCCCACTGCGCTTACGGGCCTCATTTCTTTATATTTACCAACTGAGTTCCTATGAGCGCTGCTTCAAGAATGCAACGAGAAAGTTTGCAAAGACTTTTCGGTCATTGGAGGTCGTCATCGAACGGATCATGTCGGAGCCGTCAAAGCCCATGGACGGGAAAAAGGACTGCTGCAGATGCTCAACAAAGAGCATCCCTGTTTTGCTATAGATGATTTGCTGTAAACCGGCAATCTCAGTAAGCACCGATTTAGCTTGTGCGTCCTGGTATGGTCGGAAGTCGGGGTTACGGAGGACTTCCCAGCAGACAGGGTTGAAGCGATTGATGAGAAATTGATCGAAGCCAGGGAAGGCTGGAGTAGGAGCCGGAGTGGCAGTCTCCGGATAATGGGATGGGGTAGCCACGTCTGGTCCTCCCCACAGCTGCGCCATCTTGGCCAGAATTGAGAATGCCATGCGGCTCGCGGCAAGATGGCCTGTCCCATGATTCACATTCTTTGCCAGTGTCTCAACAGAGACTAAGAGAACATCGAACAAACCTTGATTGGTCTCACTAACAAGCACAGACGCCAGATCATTATTGAGAATGACCTGGAGGAAAGTCAGGTACTCGCGTCGAAGTTCACCAAGCTGGATCTCGTCGTCAGTTCCCGAAACTGCCTCTCCCAAACTGGTGAAAATTCTCATGAGCAATGGCGTTAGGAGCGAATCGAGCACCCCAATTATTTCCGTTTTGAAGCCAAAGACTACTTGGTCAAGGACTCTCAAGAACATAGCCATCTCGTCTTTAGAAGATTCTGTCGAAAGCAGGCCGCTGATCCAACGAGGGAGCTGTGGCAGAAGTCTAGCGCCAACCGTTCCGACGAGGCGTGTGAAAGCAGCCCTGGCAGCCGTTCGGATTTCAGGTGGAGACTTCAAGGATTCTAAAGCAACGAGAATGGCTTCAGCGGCGCGATTAAACTCCTGTGAAATTTCATCTGCCGGGGCCTTGCTTCCAGCGCTGCTTATTCCTGGCGTCCAGTCGGAAAACCCGTGGGCGAGCGTCCCGAGCGCCATGATGATATGGTGGATTTGCAAGTTGGCCTGAGCGTTTCCACTTGCGGCGGCAGGGAGCGCTTGCTCCATGTTCGCGAAGAGGGGCTCAAGTACCATTCTGGCGTATTGAACCTTCTTGTCGACTGGTGTTGTTGAGGTGGATGCAATAGTCCCAACTGCTTCGAACAGATAAAGTTGACTGGTGAAGACGGCACCCGCAGAATGGTCGCTCTCATCCGATGACATATCATCCTCGTCATCGGGCTTGGGGACTTCTGCCTTGATGACAAGAAGATCACTGATCGAGGTAATGACCGTCTCGGCAACATTTCCAAGTATAGCTCTTAGGTGCTTCACGAATCGACCGAAGAGGTACCATGAACGCGTTCTGACGCGAACATGATTATGATGAACGAGGGCTACAAAGTGCTCCAGAACTTGAGGGATGAATGCCGACTGATTCTCGAAGAAAGAACAGTATCGTACACAGATCTCCATGTATTGTAGCTGAATAGCTGGGTGGTTATAAGATGCGATGCCTGGACAGTGTTAGCGATAATTTAACAAAGTTTGATAGTTTGAACACTTACCAGATTCAATCATCTTTTTCATCATCGCAATCAGGCGTTCTGATGCGACACTTGAAGGCTGGCTCTTCGCATATAAACCGCTGTTTGGAACAGCAAGCTCGCCAAAGAGGTACATTTCATGTAAAGCAAGGTCGATGTCCCTCCAGTTGATCCCAGATCCACTCTGCTCGATTGACTGGAAAGTATTTCCGACGACATTGCTCAATACGTCAATATACAAAGTCTGATCAACTGCAGCGACAATTTTCTGGAGTACTTCAAGCCTCTTCCTCAGCTCCATGAATTCTGCCCCATCAGTCTCTGTAACCTGGTCATCCCAGGACGCCGTATCGTCGTATCTCATCTTTGTAATGATAGCGTTAAGAATGGGCGATAACATAGAGGAGTACTGCGCAGGTAGAGGCTGTGCGCGGCGGAAAAGGGTGAGAAGGTCTGTGAGAGAAGGGATAACAGTTGAGCATGGTTCGTCGTACTCGTCCGAAAAGAATCGTAGAAGGTGAGGCAGGAAGATCAGAAGTTGCTGATCAGCCTTAATACGTGTTGGAGATCCATCTGCGCTCTCTTCCAAGGCCTTCACAATATCGAATACGGCACCATTAACAAGCTTGGCTACAGCCTCTGCGAAGTCGACATCGTAGTCAGATCCAAAGCGATTGGCCAATGCTGGGCTGGCAACGAGTTGAGAAACGATGTCGCCCAAGTTTAGGAATTCAATCATGTCCATCTTGTCTCCTGCCTTCATTTTCTTGCCGACGGTTTCCGTTAAACACCCAATGGCAGCATCTCTAACTCTGTCCTCGCCATTGTTTGGGGCAACTCTTCCAATGAGCTGAAGCAGGATGGTAAGGAAGTTCTGGTTGACAACTAGAGAGATATCAATCCAGTTTACCCAACGCCCAATAACCTTGAGGCACATTTCAACCAATGTATCGTTCTTGCCCTGCCAATATGTGAGAATCTCCTGCCATGAAGTGGCTATCTTTGGGACGTCGCGCTCTCTGAGAAGGTCCTTCAGGTCGTTGTTGCGTTTTTGGTCTTCGCCGGTCCGGGATAGGAACACATCTGCGATTTCGTCATGGACCGAACCAAGGATGCGAAGGTATAAGGCAGTGCCGGCCAAATTGTCGCACGAGGTGCTGTTTGGAAGGCATGTCAACGACAGGAAGTCGGCAAAGAAAGATTCCCATCCCCGCCGGTATGAGAAGGCAAACACAGATGTTAAGGTTTGCGTCAGTTTGTTCTGCAAACTTGGAGAGTCGACCTGTTCCTGACCGCCTCCGTATACACGGCGAGCGTATTCAAGCAAGCTATCCTTCAAAAAGGTCAAAGACGCCTCATCCAGATGTTGGCTCGCAACGGCATTATTAACTATCTCGATAGAAACAAGGCGCACAACCTCTGATGTCTGTGGCGTGCGGGTAAAAAGTGTGAGGCATATTTGCCAGCCGGAGGCATCTTCACGGAGCTGGTTGAGAAATTCGAACGCCTGGCCCTTGAGTGCTTGGCTTGATGTCGGGTCCCAGGCGATTTGAATCGCGTTTTCGACCTGGTTGTGAGAGTATGTTAGCGAAAGTTAATGGTCATGAAGGTAGTTCATAGTGGGGGTGGGGTAACTGGGATCCAAAGATAACAAAATAACACCACAAGACACCAAATAACAAGGAAAAGGACATACCTGTGTATCCATATGGCAGCAGGTTTCCGAAGGTCGGTTGAATAAAAGTTGTGTGTCTAGTTATAGACGGTGTTGTGGCTGCTATGTGAAAAGCAGCTGTTGATCTTCAGTATGCAGCATTGTTTGTGGGATATCTGGCTACAGAGTCATAGTTCCGCTTTTGTTGGAGTAAATTGGTAGTTGATATGGGGAGCGCCAGATATTGGCCTGAAGTGATATAGGACAAGTTCACCGCCTAAGGTCGCCGTAGTTACGTGGATCGAAGTATTCTTTGTATTTGCGTTTCTATTGTGGAGTAAAGTGCGAATTATCGCCAAGACAACTTCATCCCACCGCGCTTAAGTGATCGCGTGAGTTAGCTGCCGCGCTTATGACATGCACGTGGCTCGTCATACGAGGGGCACTTTCTGATAACTACCAAGAACGGAAAACAATATTTGGTATTGCGAAGAATGGTCCCCAGCTTTGTCGGTGGATTTTCAAAGCTACAAATCATCTATAAGCTGTAAAAATGGGTATCTCCCAGGTATTTCCCATATGCCTCGCTAGTCCATAACGCCTTCCCTCCCCATTCCCAATGCAACCCAACAGTAATGCCCGACCGCTCAATGCGTCCGCTGATGTTAGACTATTCCCCACAAACTCTCCTCGCATCTGCTTACGCCCCAGTCTCTCCAGTTGTAGGTTCATAAATCTTCCCCACTTCCCCGCCCGTCTCCTTCACAACGTTCTCCACATCGCCTTTCACTTCGGGCAATGCACTTGCCATTTCCCTCGCCAGAATGTCTCTGAAACTGCCAAATGCCTGTTTCTTCCCTTTCATCAACTGGTTTCCCCGCCGTGCTAGTTCAACGAATTCTCGAGTATAGATGTCGGGGTTACGACCTGCGTCGACGTACTGGATCAGCTCGGGTGGGACGCGGATAGGTGTCGCAGACGGTGATGAGGCGGAGGCATGAAGCTGGGTGAGCGATGCGTGGAGGTGGGCGCTGGGGAGTGTTAGCTAGGCTTCTTGTAGAGTGGAGGAGGGATGTTGGGTGAAGGGAGCTGGTAACTAACACAGTATTCTGAAGCACGTCCTTGGAGCTCACACCCTGTCCTACATTTCCATATGAGGTTGTCTGCACCATCAACTCATAGAGGTCTTGGATGATGTCTTTAAGCTGATCTTCACGACACGTTAGCATATCCTCATCGTCAAGGGCGCGCAGTAGCAGATTGGCTGTCAAAGTCGTTGGTAGGAGAGGAGGGCGTACCTTCGTAGACATTCTGATCAATTCTGTCGGGCGCCATATTTGCGGCCCTCCTATTCACAATACTTTCGCTGCAAAGAACAGTTCCTCCGCACTGGAAGCTCCGTTGGCAGCTTGGGGCCATGAAACATTGTTCACTGTGGCCGCCTTGCGCATCAGGCATAATTATTGCTTGTGATCACGTGTAATGACCACTTTCATAACTTCTGTATATCATCTCCATTGCTGACTCTATCATCTAACATTTACAGACCCTCGGGGCCCTCTACCAAGCCGGCTACCCAAAATTCCGATCAGCCGGCTGATCTCAGCGCCGATGCCAGCCTATGGCAAAGCTACAAGGTAAGTATATACTTGCTCGGCTTCAAAACCTCTTCAAAACAGAGAACGCAGCTCGTTTCAGAGGCGTTGCAGATTCCACACTGTACCGTCTCAACTTTTGCAGATTGGTAAGACTCACGATGAATTTGTATTTTTTATGTGTTTCGCAAGTTTCAATCCTCCGCCGATGATCGGGACAGTTTCGTAGAAAATCCCAAGACACGGAAACTGTTTTGAGGTGATTTAATTTCTAACTATGTGTGCTGTGTATTTGAGCGTCCTAACTAGTGTGCTGCGGTCGACAGATCGCGTCTGTATCGTTTCCATGTGCAGCAATTTTGCTTGACTTTTTTTAAAAAAATTATATGTTTGTGGCGGTGTTGTGACCTTGATGCCCGCATCAACGAATTCCATCCCATGTTTTTCGTAAAATCATGTCTCGTAGTCATAAAGAACCCTCCAATTCCAACTATCTGAGGAGTAGAGAGATGTGACCACGTATTCCCTTTCAGTCTTTCCAAAATGCCCCAACCCCCAGCCAACCGTCTAACCAGTCTCTTGCTGGCGCTTGAAATGGTCCAAATATGTAGAAGGGCAAACAAATGTATGTAGCAAACTATTAACATATAAAAGAATGATAAGCTAAATCGGCTTTAGAAGGCACTATATCATATTTGCCATATTCGGTAGTGGAGTCGCTATTGTTCTTGTCCGTGCTGGGGTTGAATTGTCAGAAGTGACGGGACGAGGCGTCATCTGGGGCGTCAGCGGCGCCTCAATCTTCGGTATTTCAGTTTGCGGCTTCGCCATCGTTGACGCAGCGAGCGCTCTGGTACTGCTGCTCTCCCTCCTTCGTTTCGGCGCGTCTTTAATTTTCGGGTGAGTGTGACACTGCTTCATGTTAACTTCCGTGCGATTATGCGGAGAGCAATCCGCTGCGTTCGATCACATACCTTATAAGCATGCCTAAACCAGGTCGTGCCTTTCTTCTTGCTGCTAACCAATGCAACCCACTCATTACAGCTCCCACACAAGCCCTCCCAAACATCTGGGTTTCCATCCATACGCCGCGTCTCTTGCGGCTCCTGGAATGGATTCCCAGTAGCCGCACTGATACCGTGCGTAAAGCTCTTATCATACCAGAACGCGCTGTTTTTGAGAACCAACCAACGACCGGGTTTACATATGCCGCACCAGCCTTCTCGTTTGTTGCCGTGACCGCGGACCCAGCGAGGCGTGTAAAGGTCACCATCAAACCGAAGCTCCTGTTCATGTGGTACCAGATCTGGGTCGCTCGGGTTCATATCTTCAGGTGGGGGCGGTATCTGCTCATCATTAAGTGAGGCATACAGATCTGGAGGGTCGCTCAGATCGGCGTAGTGTGAATGCATAGAGTGAGGATCTGCATTACTTTGTAGCATTCTGAATAGCCCATGCGAAAATAGAGGAGCTGGTGTCTCGAAGTGGCGGGGCTCGTGGTAAGCGTTTGATGGAAGAATCATGCTATTGCGATGGTATGCTGGATTGGAGTGCGGCATAAGATACGGGTTTTGCTGATTTTGAAGATTTGCCATGTTTAAAGGAAGATGGGTATTTGGTAGCGTTGGCGAGGAGTGCCGAGAGGACATTCTTTGTGGCTGCACGAATCCTTCTGGCGTAGAGTGATAGACAAAAGGTGACGGTCTTCTGGGGCCTGACGCATACGATCCTGTAGACCATCGCTTGCTGCGGTTGTCTATCGAATATGGCGCGGATCGCATGCTCGGCCTTGGAGAGGGAGACGCTCGTCCACGGCTTTGTGTCCGGACCAGCTCAGACCTATTTTGAGGTGTCATCCGTGGAGAAGCGACAGGTGACAACTGAGTAGAAGACATAAGAGAAGTTCTGTTGGATGGCGGCGGATAATCTGAAGTGAAGGACGGAGCCTCTGAGAGGGTCGCTGAGAAATCATCGTATGAAGTCATATCAGATAAACCGCCACTTGTTGACATAGTGAATGACGACCCTGACATGCGCCGTGAGTTGTATGGATTTTCGAGACTCAGATGGTCATTGTCCATGCCAGTGTTGTATCTCAGGTCAAGAATGGGAACGCATTCGTCTGTGGTATAAGCCTGGCCGATGTTCGCTTCAGAGTCGAAGTGCTGCAATTCGAGCACATCTCCACATGCCTTGTTGCCCCAATCCTCTGAAAGCTGCTGTGAGTATCCTTGATTCATGTACATCGACGAGGGCCTGCTATCAGCGGGTTCAGATGGCTGATAGAAATCCTGGACTATGGCATATGTCTGCGGAATCACTTCGTGGGTAGAAGATAGTGTCATGGTCGTCGAGTCCCAAGCAGGTAGCGCCGTAGGTTGCTCTGGAATGCAATAGCTGAAGCCGTTCAGGTTAGTGTCCGCCATCGAGACAGGGCGCGGCCTTGACATGTTTGGCACTTGTCGCGTCGACCACAAGGCTGTAACACCAGAGTCCGCTTGCTTTGCTGCCTCATTCGGGTTGACATTGGTGGTGGGATAGGAGCGCGGGGTTTGGTCTCTGCGAAACTTATTGTTCGGATTGAAGGTGAAATTGGGTGTATGGTATTGCTGGCGACCATGCAGTGGACGAGAATCGGCTTCTTTGTACGGGCCAGGGACCACATATACATTCGCCTGGTCGGAGTCCATCATGGAAAGCGCCGGCGATGTTGAACAGTATAAAGTGACAGCCGCTCGGATGTTGCGCCGGTGATATGGGGCGCGTTTTGTGAGCGCCTCTTATGGCAGAAGACGTAGATGATATCCTGGTGTCGCTCTTGAATGGATTGGAATAAATGACGACAGTCAGTATTGTTGATCTTGTGGTGGCTCGTTGGCGATATTGTTAGAAAGCAGTCTTGACGGCTATACTTTGCAAGGAAAGGTACCAATATGTGTCGGTATTTGATATATATGAGTTGATGGGCCAGGAAGGAGTGTATTGAGGGTGACTATACGATAGAGTATAGAAACAGCTCGTTTGTGGGTCTGCGCAGGCGGCACGTAAAGTGGGAGCCAGCTCCCAGCGGTGATATAGATAAAGATAGGTAAAGAGTGTAGATAGACCAGTACGTCAATTATGAGAAAGAAATTAGGAAACCCGAAAAGGAGCGACTGTGCAATTGGAGGATGAGCATGAAAATGTTGTGTGGAACGAACGACGCGACGAGCAATGGTAAAAGTGGAAGAGGGCTGCTGGCCATATCCCCGATAATAAGAGAAAGATGTTAAGTTAAAAGTACCACCTGTACTTGCTCAGACCCTCTCCAGGTCATCAAATCCCTGGCTAGGATCGGGAACGTCAAGGTTACCCATGCCTGGATCTCCTGGCACGAGGTCGAGTACCCTAGAAAGATACTTCGCTCCAGAGTGCTTTTAGAACTCTAAACTTGTCCAAGCCTCTTTCGAGGAAGACCGGTTTGAAGAGGGGGGAAAAGTAGTAAGAGGGGAGCGCGGGAGAGCGGGGTTAGTAAGGACTGGGGTGTAGCGAAGTAATTAGCGTGGCGAGGACCAAAAGTGATAAAACATCGGCTCAGCTTTAGCATGTAAGGAGCAGATTGCGGTGGTGAATGGTGGTGAATGGTGGTGGTGGGTGGTGATAGAGTGGTAGAGGGGTATAGTGGCAGTGAAAAGGAGAACCACGCATATCCGGACTTTCAATGATCCTGGTACGAAGTGTTGCCGAAGGAGGCCGTTCCTATCAGGAGGTATGGACATGTGTTGATTTGAGCCCGCGGGGCCGGACTGGTTCCAGAAATAGACACCCCACGGCACCAGAGTACACGTATACGCAATGGTTCTGTACTGTACTATGCTGTACTGTACTGCACTGTACAGTACTATACTGTACGTGTTTTATGGCGTAGGTGATGAGTGCGTGGTGGGGTGTGAGGGCGAAATACTGGAGTAGCAGGTTTGATGCCAAGTCACCAGAGTCCCTGTATAATATCTGTGATACCTGCAATTAAGACTCCAGGCGGAAGGAGGGGGTGGCTTGTCTCGTCTCAAACAACCCAACTCGACGCGGCGCACATCAAAATTCAAGCCCCACCAGGAAAACCCACCCACGGAAATCCACCAGGGCCAGTCGTGGGGTATCTTGGGACTTCTAACTCGTTTGGGCGACGAGGACAACATCAACCCGTCGTCGGCACCAACAACACGTAAGTCGACAGCCCGAGTATCCATTGGTCTGGAGTATAGTATTAAGATGCATCTTACAATATCAATGGTCGCGTTTTCGGCACTTCTGAACGACGATTGAGCGTCGGGGACATCACTGGGTCGGCTTGTTCCTGACATCTCCTCGTGGGCTTCCAGTGGATGTGACATAAAACACTCCCACTTATCGTACGACTGTAACGTGACGTCCAATTGTCCAACAGGTGATTCAGAAAATCATTCCCCCGAATGCGGCATCGTCGCCGTGTGGCTCCTCCTGTTGTTTGAGGTTCAATCCAAGGCACCACCCACGATTCCAACCCGTGGCGCGTCAGCCACTCTCACGGCAACTCCAGAGAGTGATCCGAGCAGAGAACATCGCAATATTGTCTGTGGGGTTCTGCTTGGTCTCATCGACCTCTAAATGCTTCCATTCCATGCATATAGCTTGGTTCTGACGATCATTGGGAATCGAGATGAACACTGCCGCTATCCGCCCAGGAATCGACAAGAGCGCACAGGACAACGATTGACAGCCATCTGCCGTGCCGTGGATGGTCTGTCCAGAAGGATCTGGCCCCAATTTCAAAATGAAATGTATGGAAAGAAAACACATCCATACTTTGGTAAATCCCACTCGCACACCCAATTGCTAGCCCGATGTTTCAGAACCGCACTATCTGAAACCTCCCGCCGCCTCATCGTACCCCTGTCACCGCCATCGACCCCGTCAACACACCACCATTGGCAGCACCAGCGCCCTGTCGCAACATCAGCGGTGCGCCATAATCCTTAGATCAAACCTTTCGGAAGAGCCTCGGTATTAGAAACCATAACATCGTTCCATATCACCCACCAAAATGCTTCTCGTCGTCCCCGCCCTCCATGACGCTGCCTTTCGCTGCGCCCTACGGATGGAGGTGGGTATGTAAGATCTCCCAGAGGGTCAAAACGCCGGAGCCCCCGGGTAACAGGCCTATGCCAGTCGTGGTGCTATTATAAAACTCCAGGCTGACATGGTGCCAGCTTCTGGATAGACTCTTCCCGAGCCAATCATCGTATACTTTTCACCTGATTACAAGGCTGATGGTCTCACTTGTGGTAACAACACAAAACATGTCAGGTGAGCAGATGGACGCACATTGTTCCTGCTGGTTGGAATACCAAGGACACATTGTTCCTGTCGCCATGCCACGTACATATTCCGCCCTTGCACTCGAACACAAAGGCGTCTGATTATTCAGGTATCCACCCAGGCACACCCCAGGCACACCCAGGAACAGAACCCAATCGCAACACACTTCTTCCATCAGGCCTTCCCCAGGGATCCAGGCCCTCTCCCATCACCAACAACACCGTCAGCACACGGCGCAATCACCCATTGGCCACCAATGTTTCTCTCCCCCAAAGCGGCATGGCGGCTGAGAAACGCATGAAAGTACAAATCGCAGACCCAGCGTGTAGAGTGACGCATGAATCGCGAGAGCATGTTTAATATGAAGATCCATTTATAACATCGATGTTGTCCAAGGACAGGGCATGTAAACGCAGGTACGTAAGGAACAGTACAAATAACTTCGCCCTAGCAGTGGGGGAGGGTACGACGCCTACGTCGTCTGTCCCCTCGTGTTGCCCGGTAACGACACTGTTGCCTCCCGGCGGTTCTCTGCGGTTCTTTGATCCAAGCCTGATTCGTCTCCTTCGAGACCGCATTTGACGTCGATGTGCGCATGAATGAGCGCCCGCGGTCCGAGGAAACATTCTTCCTTGCGTTCCTGCGTGCTTCCATCGTGGCGCACATGCCTTTCTTAGATCTCTTTGGATGAATTCCACGTGCTAAAACAGCCCTTTCCCTTTCCGCGATGACTCCAGATTCCCATCCCATCTCACACTATTTCATCCCAGCCCAGCATTTACCCGTCCCTCGGCGCCAACGATGCGAGAATACCCCTCACTTCTCCCCATTAACCCTCTTCCAAATCTCTGCCTCCGTCTCTGCCAGCTTTCCTCCTGCGGTAGTAGCCCACTTCTTCGCCGTCTCCCAGATACTCTCTTCCCCGGTATTATCATCCATGTCCCCCGCACGATGCCACTGTCCACTTTGCCCGCCCTGCGCGCTCTGACTGGGCTGGGGCGCGCCACCATACTGGCCTCCTGACATGCCTCCTCCATATGGATTCTGTTGATATCCTGCTACCCATAAGTATTTCTCTGTCAAAAATCACAATCCCATGATGACTTACCCGGCGGATGCTCAAAGCTCCTTCTCTCTGGTTGCCCCCCACCAGTACCCTGGCCCTGCACTGGCAACATAGTGGGGTAGTTCCCTGTCGGCCGTGACGCCGTCGCCGTAGGCTGGTACTGATTCGTCGGTGGCGCGAATCCCATTTGGGGAGGGTAGGGTGGGCTCGTAGTCTGTGGTGCTGGCTCGGGCGGTGTGTACTTCTCTCCTACCTTTGGAGGCGGGGGGAGCGGGCTCTTCGCTCGTCCCGGAGGCGCTGGTACAGCTCCTGGCTGTGGCGGGGGGGGGCCTTGATCGGCTGTCTTCGGGGTAGTGGGCGAGGGAGTGTAGTTGTTTGCTGGTCCAGATGGCGGACCTGAAGAGCCCGTGGGAGCTGGGACGGCAGGTTGCCCAGGTTGGGGGGCGTATGGAGATGTTGTACTGGGGACGGCTGTTGTTGTGGCGGGGTTATTCGATGGTGCTGAAGCTTTGGTAGAGGTTTCTAGGCCAGCGGTCTTGGGTGTAGCTGCATCTGCCTTTGCTGCCGTAATAGGGCTCTGCGTGTATACTGGGATTCCGGACATTTCGTGGAGTCGCGGGTGGCGGAAGCTGTGTAAGTTTATTTACGCGTTGTATCGACCTGATGAGGATGATGAAGCTAAGGATTTAAACTGGGTATCCGTCTTCGCGCAATGAGTATCAAAGCGTAACTACAACTTAAGTAATGTTCCAATAATTCCGATAAAAGCGTTTATATGGATTGTATGGATGTTGAAACGTGTAAATTACCCAAGACAGAGAAGCCACGATTGAGCTATCAGCTCTCTGAACTCAGCCTCGTCGGCTACCTACGTCATAAATCACGTGCTAGTTTATAAAAATGACAGATGAAGCAATAAATATTCGGAGAATCCTAAGCACCGCACGACATCTCTACTTGATTCGGCGCCTCACATCTTAGGCCCATATCTAACTCTCATCTGTGATTAAAAGGACACTAGTGAAAGTGGGCATAGACTCTGCTGTCGGGTGTGGCCATCAAAGTTACAAGAGCATGGTGGCATACTTGCGATGAGAGGGGTCTTGACCCCCTTTAACAAATTAACCTATTGGCCCGGTCCATTTCCAACATTGTCAGTAAGTAGTAGCGAAAATATCATGCACGAGTCGGTCTATTTAAACGGGAAAATAATGGAATCCAGCCTATTCGCCTTACCGCCTCTGCTTGCACTCAACGTCGTAAAAATCAATGAGAAAGAGGCAACTATATAACACAGTTCCCTAGACAGACGAGTACATGCATTATTTTACATTCCGCGATGCTAAAGACAAAGCCCTTTTTGCCCCATTGTCCATCTATATCTAGATAAAACTTCTTTGCACAGAGCCCGAAATCCTGGCTCGACAACACTGGGCTGTTGAACACTGTATAAAATTGAGCGGAAGGCTTTCCGAAAGGCTTTCTGGGGTAATATTAGTACAACATTATTCAAGATGGAGAGAAATACCACTAACCTGAAACTCAGTACTTAGAGTCACGATGGAGACTTCATGAGCTCGAATAATTAATTCACACGCCTGTTCCACGGAGGCGTTGGGCCCAATTTGCGGCATTCGTTCCGCGAATAAAAGAATCACAAAGCTCCCATGAAAAAGATATATCCCGAATAAATATGGCATATGCGAAAGTTCCGGATCGACCGCTAGAATGTCTGTGATGGATTGGGCTGCCGCGATTGAATTCGATGCACACTGTGAGAAATTGAACGAGCTAATCCAGTCCCCATCATCCTCGAGCATTGAGATAGCATCCCACTCTCCGTGCAGCAGAATATACAAAACTTTGATAATATATGTAGCGTAAGGAATAACCAGGTTCGCCCTTTTGGCACGGGGTGCCTGGGTAGATGTTCCGGGGGTGGTAGGGTTCGCATTGGAAAATTCCACGACGCTCTGTTCGCATTCCGCCAGAATCTTCTCGATACAGTTCTGCGTGGCGGAAATATCATGCATTTTAAGACGCGGGTGGTGGCGGCGGAATCGCAATTCGATAATATCGCCCAGTATCGCCATTAGTGGAAGAAAATAGTCGAACAAACCTGTCCCTGATACCGTGACAGGTGGGCCAAAGGTGCGCTGCGGGATTGCGTCCAGTAGGAATATATCATCATCCTGCCAGATATCCTCCGATAGAGGCCGTAGCACATGGCATTCGCTATCTGGAAGGTGTAGTGGTCGGTTATATGATAGAGCTAGGTGTCTATCTAGGATATAGACGAGCCAAAATCCTCTTCGCCGTTCCTCCTGCTCTTCGATCAAAGCGAGAGAATCATTATGTAATTGAGCATCACCGGCGACTCCTAGTTCACTGTTGTATCCAAGGTGCCTAACTAGGCTAACTGTCTTATTCCACCATTTGAGACAGTCGGCCTTGAACTCTCCACCAGAGGTGACGATCGTGAGAAGCGCGAAAGTCAAGATATCATCAACTGTTGGTCTAGGCCCTGTCTCGAAAGTTCTTCGTGGTTTGTTCCATTCGTTTCCGTCAAGGTCAAGAATATTATCTTCTTCTAACTGCCATCCACCTTCAAGTTAATTAGCTACGCACAATTTAAAACCAGACTGTACTGTACTATCAAGTGTCGACGTACCATTAACACGATGCCAGCTATCCATGTCGCGTCGATGCAAGTACGATATCGCGAGGGAATAAAGGCGATTGGTTATCCGCTCGCGGGATCCGGGCTTATGGTAAATCTGACTGTCGGCAGTTTGAGCAGCGGCCCAGAGAATGGTTGCCAGTAGAGCAGGGGATGTATTCCGCGGTTTTGATGAATGCAGTAGTGATTTCTTTCGTATAACGGTGGTGAGAACGTAAGGACAGTGAAGGCGCGAGGTATTTCCGTAGTCAGCGAAATAGGTGTCTAGAAGATCACAGGTTTCGGCCGCCGTTAAAAATCCCTTCAGGAGTGGGATCAGAATAGAAATGCACGGATAGCGGCATTCGGTCTCGCCTTGTAAGCTTCCCCTTGAGCCCCTTGAACTGAAGTGACTTGCAGGTGTGCTGGGTGAGGCATTGAAAGCGACAGGTGACATGAAGTCCGTCCATGGTGGGCCTTGCAAAGGCTGCGACTCTCCGACGACACTGCCACGGCCTTGATCACTAACGGAATATGGTTCGGGCAGCTTATTGGAAAGTGGAAGTGCGCTGTGGGCATTGTCTGTCCCCTGCGGGCCTCTCAGCGCAGCATGCGATTGCGTTTTCTCCGTATCACCATGAGAGGATGGCGACGAAGAATTTATTTCTATATCAGCAGATACAATGGGATCTGCTTCTGACGCGGAAATGCCTTCACTATATTCTGGTCCAGACCCGTGCGAGGCGAAGTACTGTCTGTCTCGATTGGATTTGCGTCCACGTTTTTTCACCTTGCGGTTGTATCGACATGGGTGATGGAGGGCTAAAGATCAGTCAAACTTCGAATTTCGTAGGATGTTATGATGACTTCTCACCGTCGCAGCGCCCACTACTCGTGCAAAGTCCAATGAGTCACTGACATGGATTCAAAAGGCAGATAAAGGGATGAGGACAATCGTACCAGGGCATGTCGCCATCACACCGAGTGCGCGACACATTGCATCGATCGCAAGCACGGGGAACCCGTGGTCGGTCTGCACGGTGGTGTCCTTGTCCAGGGAAAGAAAAGGCTGCATTCCTCATATCCATGATTATAGCTGCATGAGGGGGGAATCCTCAGACGGGGAACTGGCATGAGTTAAACCGAGTCATACATCGGGAGGAACGTGAATTCTGGGTACGAAGATGTTGATGTCTCCAAGCGGGTTACTTTTTGGGTTGGAAAGTAATTATAGAGTGGGGTTTGCCGACGGATCCTGCCATGGATCCTGCCATGGTGACCTTTACTGGGGAACTACATTGCATTCTGTGCGGGGTAAGTGCTTATATTGCGGGGTAAGCTTTATGTATTCTGTTTTTACACAGGTAATTTGGCAGTTTCTGATCTTTCTTGTTGTGTGAGGCTCCTCGTTTTCATCTCCTTCAACCTTTGCTCCATCCCTATGAATCTGACAGAACTTACTTTTAAATCACAATCTATATCCTATGAAACTGTCCTCCAGCATTTAAATCGTAATTCGCCATACGAAGCTCTAGATATGCCCGGGGCAGCTCGGTCTGTACTCCGCCGGCGAGGTTACAAAAGGTTACTTAATTTCTTATTGGTATCGTCAGAACGCAGCGATAAAATATGGCAAGTTCGACTAGATTCGTGGAATATTTGTGGTGCGGTACGGTCTCGTCGGCGTTTAATGCTAAATGAATAACCCGGTCTAATTACCCGAGCAATCTTTCCGGCTCGTGATGAGATTCTTCACACCTTCTTAAATGTCCAGTCGAAACTAACTTATTTAGGGACACTAAATACTCTAATTCCAGTCCTGTTCACTTCCCCGCAGAAGCTCTTACTCCAGAATGGGCAATATATTGAAAATCATATCTAGAAGTTCCCCATGGAGCCCCGCACTCAATTGCGTATTTAAGGTTGCTCATGAAGTTCAACCAACACGGCGAAGATAGTCAAGACGGCCAATATAGCTAAGTAGGTGCGGCTCGGTATTGATTTAAACCGAGTTCGACTACCCCTTCTAGTATGCTATTAGATGTGAACTCTATAAAGAGGGCTGAGGGGACTCTTTATATCTGAATTGACAGAGACTAGCTGCGTCTTCACAACCGCCATTCTCTTCGTTCTCTCTAATCTTACGCTATGAGAATCGCACATGTCTTAGCAGCTGGGCTTGTCGTCCTCGGTGCTACCCAAGCCTGCGAAACTGACGAAGACTGCAGTTTAAATGGCATCTGTACTCGGAAACCGACAAAAAGCCGAGTACAGATGCCATTTAAACTGCAGTCTTCGTCAGTTTCGCAGGCAAGCCCAGACCTGGGGCCTGCAAATGCGACCCGGGCTGGTTTGGCGATGACTGCGGCAGATTAGATCTTGCCCCCGCCACCCCAATAAATGGCTATAACAACACAGGCGCCGTTGACCCCGCTCACTTCGGGCCACACGGAAATTCGTCCTGGGGTGGGCAGATCTTACAGGATCCTGAGGACCGACAACTGTTCCATCTCTTCGCCTCGCAATTCGCCGATGGGTGTGGGCTGAGTGGCTGGAGACCGAGTTCTTATATTATGCGTGCGGAATCCAGAACTGGGCCCCAGGGGCCATATCACTATGCGGATGAAGTTACCGAGACCTTCCGCCATAATCCGTCAATCATTTGGAGCCCCGCGGACCAGAAATACCTCCTGTACACTATCGGCGTTGACGCCCACAAAGCTGTGAAATGCCAGAGCCTTTCATACAAGCAATGGCCGAATAATATCTCTGTCTCAAGCTCAGACAGAATCAGAGGACCCTGGACCCCTCAGAAGATCATTCTTAATTCCCTCGAGCCTCATTCAACAAACCCAGCGCCTTGGCCGCTCTGGACACGGAAGAACCCTACCCGCGAGATTGTCCTGGGCGTTGAAGATAACGCAATCTTTCAAGCTAATAAATGGGACGGTGAATACAAGCTTATCCACACTCAAACATGGAACACGACCGAATGGAGCCCAACCTGGACTGAGGATTCATTCCTCTGGCGTGATAAGCGCGGAAACTGGCATGGTCTCGACCACTGGATGATTGATCTTGTGGAACATGACGGACAGAAGTGGCCAAGGGTTGGGGCGCATGTTTATGCAAGGGAATTAACAGGGCCGTGGCATTTCAAGCTGCAGGAGGCGTATAATTCAACGGTTAACTTTACAGATGGGTCGATTCGGACCCTGAGTCGACGGGAGAGGCCGAAGATTTTCTTCAGTGATGATGGGGAGTTGACGCCTCTTTATTTCACGACAGGGGTGACGGAAATGGGTCAGAGAGCACGAAGCTCAACTTTGATCCAGCCAATCGGGAATAAGTGGAAGAAGTTTGAGAAGAAGTTGGGGTTCCATTAATTGAGGTGGGAATAGTTTGGTTGTTCTGTTGTTCTTGATCCCGGCCATGGGCAGTTGGATAGCTTCAGGGTTTAGAATGGACGTTCGAACCAAACCCACTTTTCTTATCATACACCCCGTCATCGTGCATTGCAGGTCCGAATTACCTCTAGACTTGAGTTCAAGGCAGCAGAAGTAGTTTTGCTTGTGCTTGGCAGACTAAAATTCTACCAGCCAAGAAATGATATGACTAAGCCTGCACAGTATGCAAGATTTTCAGCAATCACACCACATCACTTTGCTTCTGGTCTTAGGGCATTCAATACCCAAATGAATGCCGGGTTCAGGGCTGTTGGTCATTCAAGTGTACGGGCAAAATGTCAAAAGATTACGTTGAGCCAGTGAGGACACAGGAGCTGCGGAAGACAGAGCACGACCCATCAGCTAGCGGGGATTGTCACAACACTGAAAAGCAAGAGGAAATTAGCAATGGGAGCAATGGAAACAATGGGCAACTGTACGTCACGGATGAGACTCTGCTGGCAGATCCCGGTGTTAGGAAAGTCGAAGCATTCAACAAAGTCCTGTCAAACAGTAGATCGGGGAAACTCCTCCTCATCACACTGGTAGCCTCAATTGGGTTGACTAAGTTTGGCTATGCTCTCGACTATGGTATCACAACGCAATTCAATGCCATTGCATCCTCCTCATTTGGCCACCACGCAGAGCTCGGCGCTGTCAACACTGCCAGTGTTATCATCCGTGGGGTTTCCAAGCCATTCATCGGCAAGCTTGCAGATATTACCTCACGTCCGACGACCTATGTCGTGGTTTTAGTGTTCTATGTCATCGGGTTTGTCGTGGCAGCCACGTGCGACAACATCGCAGCCTACACTGTGGGCATCTGCTTTACTGCCTTTGGCAAATCAGGGCTGGATTTCCTAGGAAATGTCATCGTCGCAGATCTAACGCCGCTACAATGGAGGGTGTTTTGGAATAGTCTGCTATTGGCACCCTTCCTCGTCACCACATTCATAAATGGCTTCATTTCTGATGCGTTCATCCCCGAAAAGTGGAGATGGGGCTTGGGCATGTTTGCTATCATGATGCCTGTCCTCATGATTCCCGCCATCTGGACGCTCTATGGGATGCAGAGAAAAGCAAACAAGCTTGGTTTGATCAGCATGGCCGACGGTGGGGCCACCGAAGAAAAGGGTGACAATATTAAACATCCTGCTACATATCTCCGCGTTGTCTGGCAGGGTATTATTGACATTGACCTAGCGGGAATCTTCCTGCTCGGGTTTGCATGGTCCCTAATCCTTCTCCCTCTTAACCTTGCGGAGTCGGCCAACGGAGGTTGGAAAAATGCAAGCATGGTTGCTATGATTGTCTGTGGTTTTGTGGTTCTCATTCTCTTTGTCCTCTTCGAGGTCTACGTTTCACCCAAACCGGTCATGACCAGAGCCATCCTACATAATAAGGCCTTCGTGTTCGCTGTCACGGTCGACGTCTTTAATCTGATGGCGTCAGGTGCTAATGAGAACTACCTCTCATCGTATCTGTACATCATTAAAGAGTGGTCTAATTATGCATGGACGATCTTTATAGGAATCACAACACTGACGATTTCCATCGTAGGGCCCATTGCCGGGATCATCCATCGTCTCACCCACCGCTACAAAACGATGATGGTATTTGGTGGTGTGATCAAATTGATCGGATATTCTATGATCATGGGCTCAAATATGCGTAGCACACAGTCAACAGCTGTCTTGGCTATTTCACAGATCCTACTCGGTATAGGCTCTGTGAGCGTTTTTGGTGCTCGTCTCGGCGCGCAGGCCTCAGTGCCGCATAGAGACTTAGCAAGTGCGATCGCCATCGCGTCACTGTGCACCACTATTGGAAACTCGGTCGGATACACTATTTCAACGACAATATGGACAAAACACATGCTCGGGTACATGCGTGAGGAGTGTCCAATAGGTACGCCTGAATCAACACTGAAGGAGATCTACGGCTCCATCTCTGTACTGCGAACAGAGTATGGCTGGGAGGATCCGATTCGTCAGGGTGCGGTGGCCGCTTACACACGTACCAATGGCCTCATCGTCACTACAGCCTGTGTTCTGAGCGTCATACCCGTCATCTTTGCATGCCTAATGCCAAGTGAGTATACCGCAGTTCCTCTATACCTCTTATTATCTATCATTTTTGTCAGGCCGCTAGCTAACATCAATGAACTGTTTCATCAGACTATTACCTTGGTAAACAACAGAACGCAGTCACAAATACGGGATTGGATGGAGAGCCGTTGGAGGTACCAGTGCATACCACTGGTGAAAACGAGGAGCGCGGGGCTTCTAAACAGGGTATTTGGTCCAAGATCAAAAATTTCTACTACAGGGAAGTATAAACTCTAGTATATAGAACAGGGGATGCGACCCACTGATTCCAACGACAATTAGCTTGCTCTCGACTTTACGACCACAAATAACATCGTAGCAGTATATTAGAACGGGTAGTCGGTATTGCTCTAATTTTAGGAGTAGGTAAATTTGTCTCACGACTTCATTACTCAGCACCTAGAGCATTAAGCCTATATTAACATGAACGGCCTTCGTCTGGGAATAGCCCGCCATGCCGGCCTCGCCTAGCTCACATCCGATACCACTCTGCTTGACTCCCCCAAATGGAATTCTATAATCCGAGTCATTGCTGCTATTGATCCAGACCATGCCAGCCTCGATCCTCCTAGCGACTCGATGAGCCCTTGTGATATCCTTCGTAAAGACAGCGCTTCCCAGGCCGTAGATGGTATCGTTAGCCATTTTCAGCGCGTCCTCCTCGCTCGAGAAGGTGGTGATCACGACGAAGGGCCCGAAGACCTCCTCACGGTAGATCTTCATGTTTGTCTTGACACCCGTGAAGATGGCGGGCGTGATGAAAAAGCCTTTGCCTGATATGGGCCCCTTGGTAAACGCTTCACCGCCGGAGATCAGGGTGGCCCCTTCGTCCTTGCCGGCTTGGATATAGCCTAGCACACTATCGTACTGAGATTTGGTCACCTGTGGGCCTTGGAATGTGGTCTCGGCGAATGGGTCTCCAACGACGGAGACTTTTTGAACATGCTTTTTAAAAGCGGTGATGAAGCTGTCATATACTGAATCTTGGACTAGTATGCGAGAGGTGGCAGTGCAAATCTGGCCTTGGTTGGACATGATTCCTGAGGCTGGTTAGTGAATGAAGCACGCCTGAAAAGGATTATAAGACCATACCAATATGCGCCCATTTCACCGCCTGTTCTATATCCGCATCCTCGAAAACCAACAATGGGCTCTTGCCACCCGTTTCTAACGTAATATTTTTCATGTTAACAGCGGCCATCTTCATTATTTCCTTCCCGGTTGCTGTGCTGCCCGTAAATGCCACCTTATCAATACCCAAATGTGTCACGATAGCAGTTCCCGCCTCCCTTCCATATCCATTGACAATGTTAACCACACCTGGCGGGAAACCAGCCTCCTTAACCAGTTCTGCCAGGTATAAAATACTTAGCGGAGTCTGCTCCGCAGCTTTAATTACCACGGTATTCCCACACGCCAGCGCAGGGCCCAGCTTCCATGACGCCATGGCCAGGGGGAAATTCCATGGGATGATCTGGCCACATACTCCAACTGGTTCTTTAATAGTATACGCGAGCTTGTTCGCTCCGGTATCGATGACTTGCCCATGAATCTTGTCCGCGTATCCCCCGTAGTACTTAAACACGCCTTGCACCTCGTCCACATCACCGAGTGCATCGTTATACGGTTTCCCGTTATCCCACGTTTCGATCGTGGCGAGAGTGGAAGCGTGCTTGGCTACCAGGTCGCTGAGTGCGATTATCATATTTCCGCGGTCCGTTGGGGATATGTCGCGCCATGAAGGGTCATTGAATGCATTTCGAGCGGAGACCACCGCTAGGTCAATGTCCACTGCGCCAGCTGAGTACACAGAGGTTATTTCTGACTCGTCACTCGTAGGGCGTTAGAGGTATCATCTGGTGGAAATAGAGAAACGTACGTGGGATTGATAGAGGTAATTTTCCTTCCGTTGCTGCTCTTAACCCATTCGTTGTTAATAAAAAGGCCTATTGGCTGGATGTATTTCCTGCCATTGGGAGCGGTTAGCTCGACATGGAGGTCGGACATTGTGGTTAACGTGTGGAATCTCTGACGATTGATAGTCGACGGGACGCAAAACGGGCTGCTGTATGTACTTCACGCTGACTTGCACCACTATCTACGTGCCATACTACCATCATATATATAGGATATCACTACTGTTTTTCAGATGCTTGAGTTCCTTGCCTCTGCGATCATTGGTTCGCCCATCGTTCTATGCTGTCACTGGGCCCCGCTTGGCTACGGTATCTCCACAGAGGTCGAATTGAATACTTGCCTGATAAGACGAAGTAAAGTGCACTAGTATGACAGGGCAAAGTTTACCTATCGTAGTTAACCCCTAATAATCCCCATAATTATGCCCTCCAACAGGGTTATTAGCCAGCCAAAGATCGGCCTGCCATGCCCGCTTAATATGCCGGTCTAAGCTCCCGTTTTTGTTAGGCCCAATGATCAACGACTAATCCCGATAAAGTAACTCCAAGAGACGACGCTAAGTTCCAGCCAAAATTATAGCTGGTGATATCCACGAGCATCATCGGCATTTCATGTACTGCTGCTTAGTATGTTGCATAGAAGATGAGTCCTAGAAATCTCCTTATCTGTCTTAAACGGCAGGACAGATAAGGAGATTGCGGGGACTCCGCATTTCACCGACTATAAATATGTACTACGCTGTATAGGGCAGTTTTTGGAGATGAGCTTCGTCTTACATGATAAGTGATGAGGTTGCATCTATATAGGTAGGACTATCAGGTTAATATAAATATAACCGAAGGACATATCTGAATCCGTCATTTTACTAATATTGGCACTCACCAGGCCTGTCTTGATTTATATCCTCCATTTCGTCGTAACTTGCATTGCCATCATGGCTACTCAAGAGATCGATTCTAGCAAAATCGGCAATAGTATCAGCACCACAACGTCAAGCGATGTAAAGGTAGAGGCTTCCGAGCGAGGGCATCTCGCGCTGACCGGACTCGACCCCTATGGCAACCCTCTCGTTCCTCCTCTGACTAGCGATCCTCAAGATCCCATGAACTGGTCCTTATGGCGAAAGTATGTCTGCATCCTAATAGTGTGCATGTCATATTTCATGTTCACATATTTCACTACCACAACCATCCCATCCTTTGCCTTGTTGCAGGAGCAATTCAACGCTACATATACCGAGGTCAATTGGACATTCGCGATATCCAACCTCGGCCTTGCTGTCGGACCGCTTCTTACCGGCAGTCTAGCAGATACATATGGAAGACGACCGGTTATGATTTGTGGTTGTATAATTGCGCTTGTGGCCTCTGGATGCACGTCGATTAAGACCATCAGCCTAAATGGGTACATGACGGCAAGGTTCTTCCAGGGTTTGGGTTGTGCCCCTGCCTCCAATGTTGGACTTTCTATTATCAACGATCTCTCGTGGGAGCACGAAAGAGGTCAGCGTATTGGTCTTTGGACAATGTCAGTAGGTGCCGGGGGCTTCGTTGGAGCCGTTGGTATGTGTGAGCATCCAGTCGCGATGAGTCCATATACTGACAGAATTGTGATATAGTTGGTGCGTTCTTGGCAACAATTGACCAATTCTGGGCCGGATATCATGTCTCTATTATGTTTGCACTATTACTAGTGTTAGAGTGTTGTTTCTTACCAGAGACACTCTATCCTCGCGAATTGGTTGTCCAAGCTGAGATGAATCAAATACGACTCAACGATATTGGGCTTAAGCGGACGACTCAGTTGGGTTATTTCGTAAGACAACAATATCAAAAGAAGTAGCTCATGGACGGTTGCTGACAGACACCACAGAGTCTAAAGAAAGTCCCCGGGGTGTCTTATCCTAAACCGTGGCATGGGATCACACAGTTTTGCAAGCTTTGGACTTATCCTACTGTTGTCATAAGTCTCTGCGCATATCTTTTTGGCCAATACTGGTGGTACGTTGAGTTGTCCATGAAAAAAGCATTTTACTAATGCAATTCAAGGATCTGTTCCCTACTAACCATGGAACCGGCTGCCTATGAACATTACCCGCTGCAAATACAAGGTCTACTATTCATCGGTCTATTGGTTGGGGTTGTTTCAGCAGAAGCACTTTGCTCTGGAAAATTGAGCGATCGGATTATGGCGATCCTAACCAAGCGCAATGACAACCAAAGAGTTCCAGAGATGAGATTGTGGCTAGGTTATCCGGCGGCTGTTATCTCCGCCGTTGGCGTTCTTCTGTGGGGATTGTCAGTTGACAATCACTGGCACTGGATGGTAGGACAAACCGCCTTCTTCTTATGTAAGTCTATTAACTTGGGATGATGACGAGTTTGTGGTTCATCATACTGATAATACTAAAAAAGATGCATTTGGGCTGCAAACCGGTAATACCGTTGTTTCATCATACCTCGTCGACAACTATCCCGAACACGCGAATGAAGTGATCACGTTCTATGCGGTAATCCTCAACGTATGTTTGCCCGATCGATGTTCACTCGTCCGCCACTAATTGTCACCTAGCTCTCAGCTTTTGCTGATCCCTGGTTCATTAATATTTGGGTTGACGCATCAGGTATATACCATCATACTTAACTGGGATCTAGTATTTTCTAATAATAGCTTCTACAGGATATACTTGGGCGTTTGCTGCCCAGGCTATTATTTGTGTCGGTCTAGTTATCCCCGCGTACGCCTTGTTGCAGAACTTTGGTCCACGCCTGCGTAAGCCCATGCGTCTAGAGCACACTGCATTGGAGGCTATCATACCCTAGATATTATGAATCTCGCTTTTTATGGCAATGTAGAGACGTATTTAACGAGAAAGCATTTATAAGTAGTTGTATTGCTATAATCATTCTTAATCGAAGATAAAGTGGAAGACCTGCATCATGCCACGCACAGCGAATATTATAATAATCTCGTACGGACTGTCATCCGAAGCTTTGTTTGGTTAACGGACGTTGACCCATATCGAAGAGGGAACTTGAAGAGATCCTCTCTGTTGACTAGTTTGTATGTGCTGGAAGACTATGTGGGCTCAAAAGGAAAGTATCCAGCACGTCTTTTGTATTTCTTAGTTCAACAGCCATTGATGTATGTCAGCGCATGACTTGAATCTCTTTGTGCTGATTAAGAACGCTGTGTACAAAGGATATAACGGGCGAAGATTTCAAGCAGATGCATTTGGAGTATCCCTAGAATAAAGTACATCTATAGCTCCGACTTGACTTCTTCCTTGAAGCTTGAAACTTTCGCTACAGGCAAACCCCTCTTAACCATACTTGTCAATATCTCATAGACAATTTGTGCAGCCACTAGCGCTGTCTGCTCACCCCTTCCATCGTAGGCTGGGGCGACCTCTACAATGTCTGCCCCAACAACGTTCAGGCCGTCGACATTTCGCAAGATCCTTATTAACTCCCGACTTGTCCATCCTCCAGGCTCGGGCGTTCCAGTTCCAGGAGCGAGCCCGGGATCAACAACATCAATGTCGACACTCAGGTATACCGGGATCTCAGTACCAATCTTTTCCACTATAAGCTTGGCAACTCCAGCTGGGCCACCAATATCATCAATGTCGTCCGCTGAGATGCGGAAAAATCCTTGGCGATCATCGTCATCGTAGTCATCCCATCCATTCCCTGAGAGACGAGTCCTCAACCCAGCGTGGACCGATGAACCATTTGCAATTAGACCCTCGTTAGAAGCGATCCAGTACATGCTGCCGTGGTTGAAATGAGACTGCTCTGATGACCACGCAGAAGGATACTTTGCAGGGTGCCACGTATCGAGGTGCGCATCAAAGTGAAGCACGGCCACGGGGCCATAAATCTGATTGAGCGCACGGAGAGCTGGCAGCGCAAGACTGTGATCGCCGCCCAGAGTGATTAAACGAGGTCTCTGCGTACCAGATTTACTTGGGCGATGGGCGAGTTCAGCAAAGGCTTCGGTCATCTGGCGAAGTGCAAGTTCATTATCAAAAGGACTGATTGGAATATCGCCGCAATCCTTGATGGTGGCCCATGATGTGTACGGATTGAAGCCAGCGCGGGTGTTAAAACCACGATTAGCAGTCTGGCGAGAGGATGCTGCACGAATGGCGCGTGGTCCAAAGCGTGCCCCTGGTCTATAACTCACAGCCGTATCAAATGGAGACCCAATGATCGCGATGTCGTATAATTCCTGCGGATAGACAAGACACTTTTGATGCGGTAGATGTGCGAACGTTGAGATGCCAGAGAATGCCCACTATATCCATGTGAGCTACTAAAATAATCCAGTACAACAGGGACTTGTATACCTCATCATTCCACTTCCTCTTTAATTCTGCTAGATGGTCTTCCGAGATTTGTTGTCCTTGGTCAACAAATGCGTGTTGCTCGTGCCCAGCGGTTAAAGTGACTAGACACAAACTAAAGGCCAAATATTTGACAACGTTGACCATAACCATTTTTTCTGTGTTTTAAGACAATATAGTCTTGGGGGAGCCCAGGAATCGATATATTTGTACTACCAACTCAATATTGGGGTCTGACCCTACTTGTGGGTCTAATGTTTTGTAGAAGCTTACGCTGCTAAATTGACTAGCCAAGCGTAAAATATTCCACATACTAATCACGATCAGGAAGCTCTTGGAGAAAGTTGGTAACTTCGTTTGAGGTTATAATTTTGACAGCGTCGCATTATGACGCTAGTCCCTGATAGGCAACTGTAGGAGATGGTAGTGCAAAGCTGGACAGGGGACCCACTAAAGTCAACCCTTCTCCTCCTTCCCCTCACCTTCCCCTCACTTGGCCAAAGACCCACCTACTCCACCACCCAACCTTCCCATCACTTAGCCAATTTCTATTATGTTATGGTGCCCAGCTGCGATATGGCCACAATAAAACGTCTACCGTTATCAGGTAAACAGAATTGCCCACCAGCTTTGGTTTAGTGATAGATGACTTGCTTTATAGTCAAATAAGGGCGTTGTCGAGACTGAAATCCTCGAAACCCTCTCTCTGGGTAATCTAGAAAACGGTCTTGGCTCAATAAGGAATGAAATCAATATCATCTTGACCTTTATATGGAGTTAGATATCTCATGAAGTTGTGCCAGAGGAATTGTGCACGAATTTCTTACCAAGAAGACTTTCCCAGTCATTGTTAACCTCTGTTTTGCTCCAGCTCATCTCCAATATTACAAGTGATCGTTGAATATTTCGGATCCTGAGCGAGTCGTACATGCTTTGAAGTAACTGTCGAACCAGAGCGCGGTCTTCTCCGAGTGCCTCGCAACCCGCCGTGAAAAGGGGCGTAGTTAACATAACCCAAGGAGATAGTCCATCCGCGGGTGAGATCTTAAGGCAGCATTCGATTATTCGTTTCACGGATGCTTGAACACGTAAATCCGATCTAGGAAGCTGCCTTACACGTCGTAGAATATGAATGAGAGCAGTGTGATAATATGTTTCGTCGCACGATTCGAACTGTTGAGCTTCGTGCTGCGAAAGGACTTGTAAGTCGTTTGGTCGAAAAGATGAATTTCCAGTCATTGATCGAATTGAACTTTCGAGCCAGTCTGCTTCTTCTTCTAGATCCCAGTTTGATAGCACAATGTCTCTGTTCGCATTGGCATTTAGCTGGTGACGTGCCCATGCGGCTGCCCTGATCCTTTTAAAGAAGTCATTGAGGTCTGTCGAGTAAGCGGTGTATATATCCAGGTACCGATTTTCTGCTTGGGTCTCACGTTGCAATGCTCTTGGGCCGAACTGCTCTGTTTGAACTCCCGGCAGGCCGCGACGGGTTGTAAGCGCCATTAGTGACTCAATAGAGGCATACCAGCTGCCTATGAGCCATTGTGACTCACCATCGTCAACAGGACTAGTATTTGACATGGCCCTTGTTGTTCCTAACAATGCTATCGCACCTTCAACGTGAACACGCCAAGATCTAGCATCTGCTCTGCCAGAATGAATCTCGCACACGCAAAGTGTCCTGATAGTTGTTAGAAGAGCGTACTTTGAGACTCCGCCTTTTGCCTGGAGTTCGTGACGAAGGTTCTGGAGGCTCGACGCCATGAATGATGAAACTAGTGCATCGAGATCGAAATTCATCGGCATGCCATCTATCAGCGTTGAACGATGTAACGCAGACAGTGCCATGGTGGCATAAAGTAAGGACGGTGTCTGGAGTGCCATGGGAATAATAAGACGACATATCCTTGTCTGAATATAAGCGTGGCAAGCTGTAATGTGGGATGCCTTGGTCACGAAATGGTGAAGCAGCGAACGACTGGATGAAGGTAGCCATGACAGTGCATCGATTTCTTTACTCAACATCATTTCAATTGGCGGTAACTCATGACCTTGCTTTGGATTCTTCAAATAAGACGATGGCCCTGGCTCTGTTGCTCCAGAGCTAATCAGTGGGACAATTGGTGCCATGGACTTTGAGTATTCTGGTTGAAGCAAAGACGTTAGCGAAGACGTTCGCGAAGACTTGTGAAGAGGCTCATGTTCCATTATGCCGACACAGCTTTTCTCACCTGGAATTAATTCTCTCTTTCCCCTTGCTCCCCTCCGAGGAGCCTCTAGCCACTTTAATGTCTTAGCATAACTACACTGACTGCCTGCCTCTATGCACCGTCCACACCACGGCTGCAACTCATCGCATTTCTGTCGCCGCTTTTTACATCTAGTGCATCCGTGGTGTGATCGTTGGACTGTATTCTTAAGCATTGTGACGTACGTTCTAGTGTCCTTGCCGCCCAACAAATAGACAATCGATGCAGCTGTGTAGAAGAACGTCGATGTCGTAGTTTAGCCATTGCTAGCGCGAGAAGCCCAGGGGAAATGGGTGCTAGCGTAGTGGGGCCAGAAGTTAGAGGCCAAAGATGGCACACGCAACAAAAGCAGCATAAAAGTGGTAAAAAACATACAGCTATAGGTATTCGCTGGTGGTCACTCACCCAACTACTAATCCACTGATCTCAAGCAATCCTCTAGATAATATTTAAATTGGTGTCATCTAGCCTAGTAGGTGAGCCTTGCTGCCCTTACTCTTATTTTGTGATTGCGACTATCTCAACTACCTTATCCATCTAAAAGTGGGTCCATATTTGATATGAAGTTTGTCTATTGTGTAAGAGCTAGTGAGCTCAAATCGCCCTTTGGGGCCTTATCCCATCGTCCTATCTAGGACTAGCCTATCTCGACAAGATACACATCAGGCATCGTTATCTCTTTACTTTCTCTGCTTTCCTTGCGCTAATCATGGTAGGAAGCAGAGTGCGTTCGTCAGAGGGTGGAAGCGGAGTGCGTCGTTCGCGATTTTAGTGGTGGTTGTACTAGCGTCAGTTCACTTGCGCCACTAAAATCGCGAATGCTTCCTACCATGATTAATGTAATCTTGAATGCATATATACCACTGAAATCAGCGCCGCGTCAAAGCTCAGTCAACGATCCTTAGTTCGGGCAATAGTTACGCTGTAATAACAACCCAGAACACCGGCCACTTTGAATCCTCGTATCCGCCTTGTCCTAATATGACAGCTCTAGGGAACAGAATAGCATGATTGCCAGCTCCCACGAGGTAAAGAAGAATGCCGGGTAGCCGGTGCCAAGAATCAGACTAGGGTCTTCATTCCGTCTTATCTTTGCCATTGTCTCCAAGGACCTACCCAATGTCGTGACAGGCTTCCTCTACTTTATTTAGTTGCAAGCGCGGATATAGTTCCATTGACTGATTTCAGATATCTCTGCGCTAAAGGCGACACTTTCCGACTTCTCAGATAAGAGCGGCTGAGTAAGTTGAAGCTCTTATTTCTTACGTCGTGTCATAAGATCCAAGCTATGCTACTCCATTGAGGGTAGATGACAGCTCGAAGGTATAAGTAACAGGCTTCTCTCCTTGCATCTCCCATATCCATCTTTCCAATCATGTACTTCCCAAACCGCAAGCTCGCAGCTCTTGCGAGCCTCCTCCCATCAGTCCTCGCAGCTCCCGTTGCACCTCTCCCTCAACTTCTCCCACGCGCAGAAGCCACCTTTAATGCCTCCCTCCCCAACATAACCATCTTCGCAACGGGCGGCACCATCGCCGGCTCCGCCTCCTCCAACACCGCCACTATAGGCTACCAAGCCGGTTCCATAGGCATCCAAACCCTCATAGACGCCGTCCCCTCTATGCTCAACATCTCCAACATCAAAGGAGTGCAGGTGGCGAACATCGGCTCCCCAAACGTCACCCCCGACATCCTCCTCAACATCACAAAGCAGATCCAATCCGAGCTTGACTCCCCCTATTGCCAAGGCGTCATCGTCACTCACGGCACCGACACTCTGGAAGAGACAGCATTCTTCCTCGCCCTCACCGTCCGTACTGAGAAGCCCATCGTCATCGTCGGTGCCATGCGCCCCGCAACCGCCATTTCCGCCGACGGCCCCGAGAACCTGCTTGCTTCTGTCACACTTGCTGCCTCCCCAGACGCCCTAGGACGCGGTCCCATGGTCGTCCTGAACGACCGCATCGCGTCGGCGTACTACGTGACTAAATCCAACGCGAATCAGCTCGATACCTTCAAGGCGCCCGAGCAGGGGTACCTGGGGTACTTTATTAATATCAAGCCCAAGTTCTACTTCCCCCCTTCCCTCCCGCTCGGCAGGCAGTATTTCAATGTCATGGATACCGAGGAGCTCCCACTGGTTGACATTCACTACGGTCATCAAGGCCTCAATCCCGCGCTCGTGGCTGCATCCGTGCAATCCGGTGCCAAGGGGATTGTGCTTGCGGGTATGGGAGCAGGAGGGTGGACGACTGGGGGGTCTGCGACAGTGCGGGAGGCGATTGGGAACGGGACGATCGTGGTGAACTCGCACCGATCGCAGGACGGGATAGTTCCGAACAAGGAGTCGCAGAACGGGATCGCGAGTGGACTTTTGAATCCGCAGAAGAGTCGGATTATGTTGCAGTTGGCAATTAATGCTGGGTATGATTATAATACTACGCAGGGGATCTTTGAGTGGTAAGGGCTCAGATTCCACGCTATGCCTATTGTCACGATTGAGACTATTATCCAGAGGATACGCAGGCTTGTGTAGGGTTAGCAGCTGCTACTAATATAGCAATACCAGCGCTATTAACTGCAATTTTCAATACCTGATCATCCCCTCGCTGCTCCAAAACAGGAGGCAGTAGATCTTTGAGGTAGTTTGCTAAGCAAGGTGAGCAAGGCGTTCAGCAGGGAAATAGTTCTCTGGGGGAGGAGGAACAGTTATATGCATAGGCACCTTATAACTAAGATCATATACCATATTAGATCAGCTCTATCCTATATATTGAAGCTCGAGGCATACTTTAATGGTGAGTACCACAATGGGGAGGCTGTAAGAGCCTTAAGTGACCCTAGAAAGATGGTCACACATATAACTTGAGATCTAGATATAACTGTCCACCGACTTTGTGGGACGACTCCTATTCCACTCTAGGCCGCATTAAGTTGACTCTTACCAGGTAGTAGATCGGAGCACTGGGTGGTCGATGTTGACTGGCTCAATAGTTTCATCCTCAGGGGCCAGCAGATTATCTGATTTCGCAAGCTCGCTTGCCTCTATATATCTCACTCAGCTCTATACCTTTAAAAGCAGTATGGTAACATACCCGTAAGCGCACCTATAAGGCTTTGAAAAGGAAGCAGGATCATAAATGAAGGCAGCAGCTGGCCAAAATCCCACGAAGACGCCAAGCCGTTTTGATATAGGCAAAGGATTAGTGCTCCTAAACTAAACACCCATAGTAACCCGAGGATGATTCCGGTAGTGTACCAAGGCATAAGCAACTCAGCGGCTACCCAGATTCCCCATCGCTGCCTTCTCGACTTCGCCTTAATAAACAAGTTACCAAAGTGTACAGCCCACTGTGTGAGGTACCGGCGAGCAATTGCATAAGGATTGTATCGCTTCCATGCTTCCCGAGAAATTGTGTGCGTGGACCAGCGTCGTTGGTGCCTTAGGATCCATGTGCGAACGACCTCGATGTCGCCTCTTGACCCTTCTGCGATAATTGTCCTGACCCTCGTCGCATCCTCTGATAGGAAGATAGGCAGATACGTTATAAGATAGACCCACATAATGCCGAAAGCCTCTATTACCGTTGCTGCATGCCAAAAATCACTTATCATCTTCGGCTTTTTCTCTGAGTCCTTTGGTTTATCCGGGGTGAGTATTTGTCCCGCAACTATCAACCACAAGACAAATATAAGGTACATGATAGTTACGCGTGCTGTGGCTAGTCGCCGATGCAGTCGAAAGTACGGCCGCAGTGCCAGAAGAGTCGCAGCATGCGTGAAGCTCGAGTAACAGACAATATCTGTTGCCGTCCACAGATTATCACCACCGTGAATGACAGATGATGGCCAGTACTTGACATACGCGCATATGAGAAGTAGAATGCCAATGACGAGTTGCTGGTCGCTGAGCTGGAATACCAGGTCGGTGAGAACGGAGATCCAGAAGTGGGCTGGGTCTTTGACTATGTGGGGAGTGAGTCTTCGGAGAAGACTGGTCTGACTAATTGGATTTGACGAAATTCGTCGAAGCCATAAGGTGGTATAGGAGAACGTGAATGTGAGGACTCCAGTCAGGATGAATCCTACAATAACCTGCCGTACATTAGGAGCGGAGATTGGAACGTTGATTTGATACCTACTCCAGGCCCTGCAATATTTGGATCTGGGGCATGAGGGTCTACGTCGGTGCAGGCACAGTCGGGGTCATAGAGCTGGGATGCCATATAGGCTTTAAGGCGTTCTCGATAGCCCAAAGTCAAGGCCGGACTTAAGTGTGAATAAAATAGAATATGTAGAAGTATAAATAGGCCTTGTCTAGATGTTAAATCTCCTCCTGTCTCTCTCCAATCGACCTAGCTATCAGTGGTTATATAGCATTGATATATCTACTAATATCATATATCACAATCCACATAAAACAAGACAGAGTTTCAGAGCACTTCGTTGCTGGTAGCTAAGCCTCGTTATCAATATGATATGTCAGTTGTTGCAAGGCGTCAAAAATTAATATCTGCAGTGTGGCTTGTCTTCGACTAAAGTGCTATGCATATTCGATTGCTTCCCTCTCTGCCAATCCATGGAGCACGTGTGGTTGTAAAGCTTAGTTTGGCTTGGTATTAGGGGGAAGTAGCGTCTTGAAGGGTTATTGTGGCGCCGTGAAAGTTGTCATCGATTGGACGATAGAGCTGCAAGATTGCCACAATATAACTGTCGCCAGGCTGTTGTGGGATCTCAAGGCTGCTGCGCCACGATTTTGCTATGTGGCATTTACTAGAGTCGGAATTTAGGCTCCAAAGGTCCAATAAGACATGTAGTGCGACAGTTTGTATGTGGTTTATAGAGCTGAGATCAAGTTGTTCTCCGTAAGCTGTAGCCTTGTGTCACTCAATTTCTGCTCGTATGCTACACTGTTGGAGGGAGATGGACGATCACCCTGGGACCCGGTGGGTTATTGACCCTGAAACTGAAGGGTCTCTCAGTTACCATGTCCAACTCCCGGGTTGGCTCTGTGCGGGAAGTGGTGCTGCCTAATATGCAGCCACAATCGCAGCTGAACTCTGAGCTGTTCAGCATGCGATTACTGAGGATTTCTGGGTTTCCTACGAGCCCTACAAATACCGTATGTAGGCCTGTAGAATAGTATAGTAATCCAATCGTTTTATATTCTATATACTGTAGTTACTATACTGCTTCCTGTTCCGTGTGCCACAGGGATTTCTTTACAGTAGTTCGCAACTTATATCGCAATAACTGGTTACCTGTATTGGTCAAAGGAGACAACTTCCAAGACAGAAGCATTCCTGCCAAGTGGGCCATAGAGTTTGAGCAATTTGTAAACGATGTTGTCACAGAGACCGCCGTATGTACTTCAAGTTCCCAAGATGACATTGTAAATAAATACTAATATGCGAAAATGGACCATGTCTGGCAGGAGAATTGGTTTGTTTGACCCATATCCCACGGTATAAGGATGCTCATCCCACGGATGATCACTTTTATCGGAAAATTTACTACTCAAGCCTTCTCATCATTTTCACTCGGAGGCAGTCCCTTTACGCCTCTTCCTAAATCCTCCTTTAGCGCCTTCCCTCCGATCTTCAAAGGCGCCCAGTCCTGTAGTACAAAAAGCATCCTTGACCACTCGCTCTTGCTCGGGTTCCTCCAAGCATGCATTGTAGCACGCTGAACAGCCATATCACCAGGATGCATAAGCTGCGTCTCGCCCAAGTCAAGCAACAGCTCAATTGAGCCCTGAAGGGCGACGCCATAATCAAGACCCTACGTCCAATGCATCATGCAGTCAAAGCCAGACGCAAAGTCAACAATACGGTAGACGGTACATTCGGGATTGACGAGCCCAAGTTTGCCAGTGGCAGCCAGGGCATCATGGGCTTTGATGTCGGCGTCGGAGTCGAGTATGGCGGGGAAGGTGGAGGTGGTATATACGACGTTGAACCCCATCAGTTTGTCATCGTATGATGACCATTTACCTGGACACTTTGATTCAACGATGGCTCTTCCGGCGGATTGTGTATCGTGACCGATCAGGTAGGCTGTAACTCCAGGGAGATTGGAGACTTGGCCGGGCTGAGTGGGACGGGCTCTCTGATGAAGACATTGTATTGGTTTCAGTGGTGGTTGGAGTTATATCTCCTGTATGATGCAATTCGAATGAGATAGATAATTGTTTGGTTGTACTTCAAATTGTTAAACAGCTCTGGGAAGTCATTTCACAGAAATGCAGCGGAGTTTCCCCACCTCTAGTCCAACAGTCTAACTCGGGGTTACACGGCAGCCCACACGGAAACCCCACTGCAACCCCGAGCTCATCGTTGCTTATCAATGCTTCACAAGCAAGTGAGGGACGAAAACGACAAAATCCGACTATTAATATTGCTACTATTATACTACCAAGTATAATAACCCCTATTTAATTAATATTAATTTCTAGAGCTATAGCATAGTAGAGTAGACAGGATGCCTAATTTTCTAAAGTCTATAGTCATATGTAATGGTTACCTTTCTACTATAAAAAAATATATCAATTCTAGATAGTATTAAAAAGCGTCACTATGCATGAGCTCATACCTCCATGGATGGGAGGACGAAATCAAACTCAACGGTGCCAGGGCGCGATCTGCTACTCACGATGTATGGGCTTGTAGATATGGGGGTTAAAGGGGATAGGGTGTTGGAGATTAAGATGGAGGGTGGGTTGGAGTTTAAGTTTAGGGTTGTAATGCTAGCCTTTGTGATGCTAGAGGTGGGGAGGAGAAGACCAGAAAATGATAGAAAGAGGAGCCCCATGACTCTGCGCGTATGGAAGGAGGTAAATTGTTCAAGTACAAATTTTGACACCATCAAATCTTCCCAATTGCGTGCCTGTTCCGATCAAACTCTGGCCATGCATGGCAAGATTGGATCAGGGTGCGGTTTGATCTTGCGTGGTGCAGACGGCGCCAATGCAACTTTAAAGTATATTCTCAGACCGAGGCCAACCTCCGATACTGCCAGCGACAAGCCCTGCCATAACTGCTGTAGGTTTCAAGGTAGACTTTCCGTGCCATGTGCTTCGCCGATTATACGCATGAAGACGTCCGCCATGAAACCATGAGAGAATTTCCAACTCTTCGCGAATTTTCAAGAGCACAGAATTCCAATCCTTCAGTTGGCTTTCATCAGATAATACTAGTTCAGAAGTGGTTACTTGCGGTTGCCATCGATGTGGAATGACTTTTTGAAAAATGTCATCTGGAACGAGGCGAGTAATAACCGCGACCGGGATCGATAAGAAACCCAGGATAATTGAGTATCCCCACTGAGCCCCATTGAGACGAACCACTTGTAATGCTCGACCACCAGTGAGGATGATGATGACTTGCCCAACAACCATGCTCAGATTAATACCTATAAATAGCCAATTCCGTGTGATGCCCTCGAATATGTTGAGTTTATTATCAATCCGACGATTGCTGTTATGCATTAGCTTAATTATACAGCGGAGAGGCAGTTACATTACTTGTACTGGTTGAAAATCTGCATCCATACAAAAGTGTTAAAAACCATAGTTCTTAGCTGCGCCCTTTCACCCTCCGAGTGGTATGAAAATATGGCATCACCACCAAAATGTATTATCAGTAATACAACGAGTTTGAAGATAGACTGGGCCAGAATCATCTTCCACATTGTCAATGTGATCAACGGCGACGACCTTGGATCCGGTTTCCGATCTAGAATGCTCTCCGGTGGAGGGTCAGTGGCCAATGCAAGAGCCCCCATAGTGTCCATGATCAAGTTTACCCATAGAAGCTGAACAGCTGTTAGGACAGAAGTTTCAGTGTCGCTGGCAACAGCAGAAACAAATGTTAGTATCACTGCGGCAATATTGACGGTGATTTGGAACTAATGAGATTTAGTTAGAAAATAGCAATTGTAACGGACACATAATACAGCTCACTTGTAGAAATTTCCGAACGGCATCATTAACAGCTCGGCCCCACATGACAGCCTTAACGATAGAGGAGAAGTTATCATCCATAAGGACAATATCAGAGGCCTCTTTGGCCACTTCCGTGCCGGCGAGGCCCATGGAAAATCCGACATCAGCCATCTTCAGGGCTGGTGCGTCATTCGTGCCATCCCCAGTAACTGCGACAATCTCACCTAGCTCTTGAAGGGCCTTGACTAAGATCTTCTTGTCTTCAGGACTGGATCGTGCAAGTACTTGCAGACGAGGGACGGTGCGGTTCATGTCAACGACGCCCAACTTCCTAAAATCCTGACCATCCATGACCAAGTCATCGTCTGTGAGAATACCACATTCCCTGGCAATCGCTTTAGCGGTCAGGAGATTATCACCTGTGACCATCCGGACTGTGATTCCAGCTGCCTGGCATCTTGCAACAGAAGCTTGGACACCCTCGCGCAAGGGATCTCGAATTCCTACAATAGCAAGTAGCGTCATGTCCTTGAACAAATCGTCAAAACCCGTTTTAAGGAATTCGTTCATGGTTCCAGCCGAGTGCAAACTCTGGATATCGCGGTACAATAGGGCAATAGTTCGCAAGGACCTGGCGGCAAATTTCTCAATATTGCGATTCAAATGAATCATATGTTCTGACGTGATAGCTGTACTAGAAGCGTCCGAAGCCACATTTTGAAGAACTTGGGTACATCTTTCGAGCATCACCTCTGCAGCTCCCTTGGCATAGATCCGGAAGCCATTCTCTGTCTGAACTATAGTAGCCATATACTTTCGAGTAGAATCAAATGAGACCAGGTATACAGTACGGCTGTTTGACCGTTCCAGGCTGACCGGGCCCATGCCCAGAGAAGTATGCGCGAAGCTAAGGAGGGCCGATTCGGTTCTGGACCCAGTAAAAGTCAGACGTTCCTTATCTTGGACCTCAAACGCCGTCGAATTGATTGCGATGGAATCTTTCAAAAGGCACTTGACAGGCTTGGAAATTGCGCGAACAGAGGCAATCAAGCTTGGCTCAAGCTGTCCTTCCGCTGATAGTGTATCGTCCTCGGCACCGGCAGAGCTGTTCTGACCCATACAAATTGCAACTACAGTCATAGTATTCTGGGTCAGTGTGCCAGTCTTGTCGGAACAGATGGTTGTCGCATTTCCCATCGTCTCGCACGCCTTCAAATATCGGACCAGGTTGTTATCTTTCAACATCTTCCTGGTCGCGAAAGCTAGAGCTAGAGTGACCGCAAGCGGTAAGCCTTCGGGCACTGCAACAACGATGATTGTTATGGTGACGATGAGGATTTGCAAGAACTGTTGAGCTTTCTCAGAGGCATTTTGTGTACTCCTGGGCAATTGAACAAAAAACTTAATTAGCAAGGTAACAAATAATAGCAATGCCGAACCAATTCCTAGTTTTGCGATCTGGTTAGCCAGGCGGTATAGTTTAGACTGAAGAGGAGTCACTTGAGGGCCTTCTTGAAGGGACATCAGAGTCTTTCCGTAGCTCGAGTGGATTCCAACGGCGGTCACCAGGAACGTACCGACCCCTTCGCTGACTTTGCTCCCCGATATAATAAAAGGATCCATTTTGTCGAGATCCTCCCCAGCTAGTATAGACTGAAACACATCTGCAGCAGCATGTTTTGTGATCAGGCTAGATTCGCCCGTGGCCGAAGACTCGTCGCATCTCACATTATACCCATCGATGAAAATACCATCCACTGGTATCACGTCGCCTGGTTCAAGGTGCATCACGTCTCCAACGAGTACATCAAAAACCGAAATCTCCTGTATCTTTCCTGATCGAATGAGCTTCACAGTGCGGTCTTGCTTCTTCCTGTTCAATTTACCAAATTGTCGTTCTTTCTGCCAATCGTTCAAAGCACCAACCACTACCACAATCAAAATAGCCACTGTGATCGCCACCCCCTCAATCCACTCAACAGCGGCCTCGCCCTCTTTGTGTGGCTGACCAAACGTTTGGTACAGTCCGACAGCTAGCGATATAACAGCTGCGATAGTTAATAAAATTAGAACCCTGTCATTGTATGCCATCCATGCAAGCTGCAGGATGTTTTTGGGTTTCTTTTCTGGTACTCTATTCTCTCCAAAGATTCTCCTCCTATCTGAAAACAACTGGTCTGGCCCTTGAGCCTTTATTAGCGGCCTGGGAGATTCGTATTCCGTGCGATGTGTCATAGGAGGATGTTTAGATGATGGTATGGTAATTTTTGCTTCCTCTAACGAAATTGTCCCATATAGAAAGGATTCTTCAGAACTCAAGCCGCCTAGTCTGTCTGTCCTCAGCCCGCTCTCTAAACCCTGTATCCCTCCTACAGCGTAGAAAGCTGATAAGCTCTTCGGGTCTATCAACTTCGACAGTTGACCTGGTGTGAAGGCAAATTTGTTGTCCGCTACTTGGAAATTTTCAACACTTTCCGAGACGGGCTCAAGGGCCGTTGTGTCATATATGATTCCACTGTGAACTGGTGCGCGCTCCAGCGGAGATGGGTGTTGCCCACTTGCTGTCGCCCTCTCCTCAATTTCGCCCCTCATTGTGTTTACTGAGGTTGGCTTGTCCGCAAAATGCCAAAAATTGAATGTGAGATGTTGTTATAGACGCTCCTATATGCATGGTCCGACGAAGATTCACGAGCTGCATTGGCTTGTGGGTTGGGGGTTATGAGCCAGTTCGATGACGAAGTTCTGGCCGTAATCGACAAGATATTCACTCTGGGCGTAAAATTTTAATAATTGGTGTCTTGTTGTAAAGACATCATAATTGAGGTAGTGACATACCGAATTCAAGTTTAATATAGTTATAAGTTATATATTTGAAAAAGTGGTGTTCTCCAAGCTTTAATCAGCTGCTCTGAAAGAAGTCGCTGCTGCCATGCGAGGTATCCGGTGGAGGCGGACTTCATAATTATCTGGGGCCTAGATATCTGTGGTCGCCGGCACCAAAGAGGGTGGTGAGTTTGATGGCGCTCGTAGGAGCCAACCTGAAGCTAGAGAGGGGAACCACCTCTGGAATGTAGTGGGTGCCTTTCTACTACTGGCCCATCATGTCGGACCATAGTGCAGTCGTTTCTCTGATGAGATAGGCAATATGGCAGTGTAAATAGGACTACATCGATCGTCCTTTACATTGGTTGCCCACTCCAAGGAAAACGCCATGACAACCACACTCCGACATTTTGTCCGCAATGCTGCTGTCAGCCAAGAGGATAAAAATATGGTAGAGTGTGGCTTAGACGATGGACCAGAATAAGTGGCAAAGGCGAAGAGTGACGGGAAGGCAATCATGTCGTCATCTAACCTTAAACGAGAAACATCACACATCCAACAAAGTTCAGGGCTATTATACCAAATTTGGTATATCTAAACACAAGATACTAGTACTACTACTGTCTTCGGGGTCCTCGTTACGATGCGCATCATTACGGTTTCTGGCGCATCACCAACTCGTGTACAGGCCCAATCCAAGTTGTTACGAAGATTACAACCCAACCCTCGAGAGTGGGCCAGAAAATCAGGTCTAACAACGTGAATTCTGTATCTTCCCCATTCAATACTATCCTCCTTGCAAGATGTGGGTGTCATAAAGAGCCACTTATCGACAAAGCTCACAGATTCTTGTTCACACATACGGCTTCTACCACAGCTATTTTTCTGTTCCCAACATCTTCACAAAAACCGTGCTTGAAAAATGCAATGCGCTGAAGGGTATTACGGCATCAACAGTGCCTGATACACTGCAATGGAAAGCCCTGGTTCCCACCGAAGCCTTAGTGAGTTGCGATCGCATGAGGCAGAGGAGATATCTCTAGGAGATGAAGAAACAATGGATTCGGACGGGTGCGAAGTGAAAATTGCCAGCTACTGGGCCATCGTTTCACACCTAATCCAGACTCTGGATTGCCGGTTAACATGACGACACATCGGTGAGTGCGACCACCCCGAGAAATGGGGTAGATTAGTGACTATCATGGGAACTATAAATATCAGCTCACAGATTTGTTCAGTTGATGCTTTAACACAGCTCAGGCTTTTAACACGAGCTTGACCGATGCAATGTGACGTTGTGCTAAGCGCCTGCTCTTTACCGCTGATATTGAAAATATTCAAACATATTTAACTCCCTTATGAAGGCACCGAGAAATGGAAGGCAAATATCCCCTAAACAATATTTTAGAGGGCGTGGAGATTGCCACAGTCGAATCTTAACATAACAAAGCTTCTGGCGCATCGTCAAGCTTATTGCAAGCATGGTTGGTTGTATTTTTGGTTATCAGAATAGCGCTCCCGTACTACTGCTACCTTCCCCGCGTCTGCTCTAGGTAGGAATCAATCAAGACTTTGGAGACCGGCCTCTGGGGTCGGACCCCAAACAGGGTAGTCCCCTGTAACAAATGTTACTTACTATGATCTAGTTGTCCCTCTCAGCAACCCAACGGCCCCAAACAGCTCCGCCCCATTAATGCACCGAAATGGGGAAATAAATATAAATTTTTGACGCGTTCACAGACTTAAAGTCCCTTGAACTTGAAGTACCTATGATTTGTCTCGTTACAGGGTCTGTCTCGGCACACAGGGATAGACAGGCTATTTTCATGCAAAAGCTGCCGAGGTGTCACGGAGGAGGGATGACGCAATCCCTGGCACAGTTGCTCCAGTAGAACACGCCATTCGACCCATGCTGATGAGGATACCCGGCTCCTCACTATGCCACGCTCCAGGTGGTATGATTATCCCTCACCCTATGGTATTGATGACCTCTCACCAGCCGCAAAAAAGCTGGCTCCTTTGAAAGCGGGCACCTCCTTTTTTGCAGGTACCCTTTACTGTTCCCGGGGCAAAAATATTCGTAGGCGACTATAGAACTAATCCATCCCTCCCCCCCTCTGAAACAACTCTAAAATCTCCGTCTTCCCCATCGCAGCTGCAACATCTAACGCAGTCATCCCCTCCTTATCCTCAGCCAACGGATCTACATCCTTAACAAAGAACTCAATCAACTGCTTATCGTGCTCATCTTTCGCATAGTGATTCCTGCCTCTCTGTGCGATTATATGTAGCGCCGTCTCGCCGGCCTTATTGCTAGCTGTAATATCTAAGTCCTTGGCGTTAAAGAGCTTTGAGAAGCTCTCGATATGACAGCAGGAGTGTCGATTGTATTCGTCGTTGGATGGACTGGAAAGATAGGCGAATAGGGGTGGGGATCCAGTGCCGTCACGGACATTGATTGAGCTTCCGAGGTCTAGATATCTGCTCCAAAGCTTGACAGCTTTCTCATGATGACCATCTAGATGATTTTGCCGAAGATTTTGGCCTCGTTGCGGCCGGTGCTGTTGTAGATACTGTGAGGCGATGTGATGCAAAGCAGTTGCTCCGGTTGGATCAGGATCAATGAGGCTCGCACCCAAGTCTAATAGTCTGAAACAGACTTCTGGGCGTAAAACGCGGAGGGCAATGTGTAACGGCGTGTGACCTTCATTATCCTTGTGGTTTAGCATCTTCTTGCATGCTTCGGGCTCCTTCTCGAGAACCTGCATGATCGTATCTTGCTCGATATCGGGATTGTCTAGAAGATGGTGCAAGGCATTTCTACCGTCATTACTCACAGCCATCATATTTGCCCCATACTCTATGAGTCTCATAACTGGAGGAGGCTCTTTGGCAAACCAATGTTTATGATTATATCCCGGTGCCACCCCAGTCCAGTTACATGCCGCCAAAATAATGGTTCTCCCAAGTTGATCCCGAGCGTCGAAGTTGATCTTGTCGTGGCAATCCAGATATGCGCATATGACTTCATATTCTCCGTGCTCGAATATGTAGTGAATCAACGTCTCTCGATCGTTAAGAGGCGCGTACATGTCCGACCCTCTATTAATGAGAAGTTTGATCTGAGGTATCGAGTCGGTCATGTCACAATTAAGACCGAGATCGAAGGAGGCACAGAAAAGTGCTGTCCGGGCTTGATCTGTGACCGAAGGTGTGATGGCGATAGAATCTGCGACAGCGTTCACATCGCCACCAGCATCCAGAATGGCAGTCAATACCTCAGCATTCTGTTTCATTATGGCATTGAATATCGGTGAAGTCTTTCCGGCAGACAAATCTGCTCCAGCGCCCAGAAGTGATCTCGTGATATCCGCAGATGATACAGCTTGGTGAAGAGGGGTGAGCCCATTTTTGGCAACGATATTGGGGTTAGCGCCTAGGCCTAGAAGTAAATCGACGCATTGTGATCTCCAAAGGCCCTCGTAGCGTCCCATGTTATTTTCAGCAGTTCTATAGATAACTACGGGTCAGCATATCTGTTTTGGGTAACGGAAGGGGTTTTAAGTGAGCAGAGCCACTTTACGTTCGTCGATAATAGACAACACGTAAACTACGCGTAAATCGACATGGGCCAGAGTTGAGTAGACTGCACCATTAAAGTTGAGAGAGAGAATTCTGCAAATACGTACCCAACAGCGGCAATATGAAGAGGTGTTTGTCCTTTCTCGTTTGTGGCATTGATGTCTGCCCCCTTCTCAACGAGGTACCGAATGCCTTCAAGCTGCCAGAATGAATCCGCCGATGCTAGCCAATGAAGTCCGGTAGATCCAAGATCGCCGTAATTAGATTTGTCAGATGAGTACCGATACTGGTGTTCCCGGGATCGAGCATTGATATCAATATTGCACTTCTGAACCAGTAGCTTTAGCATTTTAAGATTAGGAGAACGCCTCCGGCATGCGGTATGTAATATCGGCGAAATATCTTCTTTTCCTGGCTCGTAAAATTTCGGTTGCTTCTTCTGTGCAGCATCACCATCACTGTCTGACGGCTGAAGGCTGGGGGAGCTGTCATAGTACGAGACCTTCTGGCTCAATCGGTCAACGACCTCGGTGAGCCCATATTCAGCAGCAACATGCAACAGCGGGCCCTCGTCATAAAATGGCTCTGCTATATGTTATTTTCGTCAGCCAGATGTCCAATATGATAGGTACCCAACGAAAACAGCCACTCCGTGAAAATGACCTTGAGGGTTGGGTTTATGTTTTTGCCGATGATTGCTAAAAGCGATGGGAAAAGAGCATCGAGAACATATTAGGACCTCACTCAACATTTGATCAAGCAAATTGGCAGTAGACTTACCCATCCCATACACCGTTTCTTCAACAGTCTCATAGTACGTGACAATGAAGTCGATATCAGACGAGGCCAGGCGGGTGAGATATTTTGAAGGCGTCCGCACAATCTCCTTCGTGGCAGAATCGGAAAGATCGTGATCTATGACACTACAGATGGTCCCAGATTCAGTCTATCTATGTTAGGTAGAATAGTATAATAGAAGTGAGCAGAGCTCCATTTACGTTTTGTCAATGGCCGACAAGACGGAAACTAGTTACGAACCGAAAGGGAAAGAATTCAACGAGTGGATCCACCTACCTCGGGATTTGTCTCAATGCCAACTCAATCTCCAATTTGTGATTCACTACCTCTAACTGCTGGCATTTTGTGTCGGGATGGGCAAATCGGAGAGCTGATAGCATTTCGCGACAGTCAAACAACAAAGACAGATCCAGGGGAGTTTGGCCGTTCTTGTCAAGTACATTAACGTCGGCTCCTGCCATGAGCAGCTCCTTCACAATGACAGCGATTCTTGAAGAATCCTGATCAGAAAGGGTAGGGCTGGTCATGTAATCGTAGTTATACCAATCTCGATGGTTGTTTGATAAAACAGGTCTGTATTGATCGAAGGAGTAATTCCCAAAAACGTTCTTAGAATGCTCTTGCAGAAGCCAAAGAGACTGTTCCAAGGGATACTCTGCACAAGCGTGAAGTGGTGTTCTGCCTTTAGAGTCCTTGTAGTTGATGTTGGCTCCGGATTTGAGCAAGCGGTATACCGATTCGGGTTGTCCCGATGTGCAGGCATCATGCAGCGCAGTACGCCCAGAGGAATCTTGTTTGTCTATAACGTCTTGACTAAGTTTCGAGGCTAAGAGGTAAACGACACCGGTTTTCCTGGCTCGACAGGCGACATGCAGCGCGCTTCTATTATCGTTACTCAAAATTCTCGGATCAGCTCCGGCGCCAAGGACTTGATAGACTTCGGCCTCTGATTTCAAGGCAGCTACTGGAAGGCAAAATGTTAGCACTACCATTACTGGAACAAATGACAGAGGACTTTAAAATGCTACTCACAGTGAAGTATGGTCAGCCCTTCATTATCTTGAGCATTGATATCGAAGTTGGACCTCCATCGAAAAAGCTCTAACAATGGTACGCGCCTCCGCTCGTTGGTTGAGCTCCTAATACGGTAACCCTTGATATGAATGTGTGCAGCAGTCGATCCAGCTTTATTTTTACCGTCGGGTGGTATTCCCCATTCTAGTAGTTGCTCCACAAACCGAACACTGCCCCGTGTGCCATCATAGTTATGGATCCCTGCATGTAAAAGAGTATTTCCTTCTAGATCTACTTTCATGGGGTCCAGGCCTAGCCGGACAAGCTCTTTAAGCCTCTCGACCGAAGGACGATCGCGTTGAACCGAGTGGTGCAGAATACCTTGTCCACGATTATCCTCAACATCAACTTTCGCACCGTGACTAAGAAGGAGCTGGAAAAGCTCTGGAGATAGTGTGTTCGTAAGTAGAGGAGTTGCACCAGATTTGTCTCGAAGTTCCAAAGATACACCTGCCGAAACAAGCACTTGCAGAAGTGCATCCATCTCTCCTTTTGGCCGACGCTCAATAAGGGACAGGCAACACTGGCGAGCCTTAGAGTCTGGGCACGACTGAATGAGTGCTTTCACTGTTCGCAGGCTGCAGCTTGAGTTAAGCACGGCCAATTCGAGGGGCGTGCGTCCCATATTGTTCTTCGCATCGGCTTGAACTCCTCTTGCCAGTAGCTCACTTACCACCTTATCGATCACTTCAGGCTTAAGCTTGGGATAATGAGAACTTCCTAATGACATATGCAGAGCATTGTTTCCTCTAGCATCTCGCACGTGAATATTAGCTCCATGCTCTAGCAATAAGTTAAACACATTCAAATCTTGGTCGCCTTCTAGCAGCCGCTGAAGGATAGTTCTCCTAGCACTCGCTCCCCCGGATCCTACGGCATCGCCAGCAGCTGAGATGTCGGAACCAGCTTCTAAGAAGCTTTTAACTGCAGGCAGGTAAGAGTTGTCGGTGCAGGAAGAACCAGAGACCGTATTTAGTAGCAGTAGTAGGGGGGTCTCGTCGGCTCTGGCCTTTGCTTCCAGATCAGCCCCAGCTTTCACGAGCGAGTCGAAAATCAGCTGATAATCGGCGCGAGGGGACCGCCATGATATCGCAAGATTGTGTAGGGGCATTTCACGGTCCTTCCTTGGCACCCTGCACCAGCGGTGAAACATCATAGGCTGCCATTCCGAAGCAAGGTTAGGATCCGCTCCCCGGGCCAACAATAAGTCGACGCACTTCGCACTCGGGTGGTTGGTAGCCAGATATAGGGCACTTGCACCTTCAAATATAGCATTCGATGAGACGCTAGAGTTTTGTAAGACGGCACGAGTAGCCTCAACATGTCCGTAGCGACAGCAAGAACACAAGATTTCTTCTAGGGTTTCGGGTCTGACGAACGGCAATATTTCCAGGATTGACTCCGTATGACCAAGATAACACAAGTACTCTACGGCCGTCTCCCCTTTTGTACGTTTTTCCCCACCCCTAATCCTTCCTCGATGATTCTCCTGCGTTTTGGGGGTGAGTGGGTCCACGCCTGCTTGTAATAGTAGTCGCACAACGTCCGCATGGTTGTTCTTCGCAGCTAGATGTAAGGGCTTGAGACCTTTGAAGTCTGCTGAATCAGGGGTTGCTCCGTGTTGTAGTAGCAGTGCAGCAATTTTTATATGCCCTTTTTCGGCTGCCCAGTGCAGCGGCGTTCGTTCGTTCAAGTCGTGCGATTCTACTCCTTGTCCGCTTTTGATGAGAGACGAGGCGTATTTCGTCATGCCAGCATAGGCAGCAACGTGCAGACGAGATGGGATTTGGGCCTCCGTTACAGGGTACTTTGCGTGCCACTCTAGAATCAGCCATCTTTGGAAGGCTGCGTTGATACCATCCATAAATAGCGAGACCAAGTCAAAGAGCGCCGTGTCTTCAATATCGTAATGGCCGGCATGCCAAGTCCACTTACTGACGGCATATTCAACAAATGGATGCTGTAGTCGAGCTTGCTGATATTCATAGGGGTCTTTTTGAACAGGGGCTCGCTGGCAAGGCCAATCTCCATGGTCGCATAGAGCGTCACACATCTGCACATACTTGGGTTTGACATCCTTGGGTACCAAACTTCCAGACTGCAGGTATGTAACACATGTCTCTACTAGCTTCCTGTGAATCGCACTGGGGTCTAGCACGGGAAATTGGACTCCCTGTCCTAATTTTTGTCGATTGTGGTCGAGAAGAAATTCTGTGAATGAATGATGGATGACTTGTATCGTCCCATCCTCAAGAATATCTAAAAGTGGCGCGCAAGCGTTTCTCGTCACTTGTTTCGGATTCCATTGGGGAAATGAAGCCATATGCAGCCGAGGAATTGAAGGCATGAACGCGACATTTAGAGCATCTGCTAGCTCATTCAGCCTCAGGGGCCTAGATGAATGAGTAACGCATTCGAGTAAAAAGACTTGAATCTTGGTTCCAATTCCCGGGTGGCCTGAAAATTCAAGGAGTTGAGATTGCTTCAGCAACGTACTGTTATATATTTCTTCAAGGCCTACGGGCAGGATGGTCGCCAGGTTCAGGATGTCCACTTGCTGCTTCGATACCAGTTTAGGCACGATTTGATCTAGAGCAAGCCGCGCGTAGAGGAAGAGCCCACGTGACTTCATGGAAATTGTTGATGCCAAGAAGCCTCTGAGCTCCTCATGATCCGCACCTGGAAGAGCAGTTCGTAAACGATGCGAGACAAACACTGTAATGTCTTTTCCAACCGCATCACTTTCCAGGCTGATGTGCAGAGTAGAAGTATCTCTCAGACTGCTTTGCAAGTACTCTTTCGGCCGACTTGTCATTAGCAGCTTCACAGATCCTGGTCTGAATCCTGCCAGGCTATTAAGACGTTGAAGGAACTTGCTGTCCAGCTGCATCTCGTCAAGTGCATCCACAACGCAGTATGCATTTTGGACTGACGATAGTCCCACCAACAAGTGTCTCCACAGCTGCTCGTCGGATACATTCTCCAGCTCATTGCCTGACAACGGCTGCAGTAGAGCCTGTAGTCTCGAGCTGTAAGGCAGCAACTGAGCCAGCCAATCTCGGATAAGACTCCGTGAAGTTCGATTCGCCGCAATTATGTATCGGAAAAAAAAGTAAAGGACCGGATTCTCGCCATCTCTTTTCAGGTGGTCAACCATCGACGCTGCAAGCACTGACTTTCCGGCTCCCGGAACTCCTTTGATCCAAAGGCTTCCGTGGTTCTCGGAGGTCTGCCATTGCTTAAATTTTAAGGTGTCACAGATCCAATTACTGGTGCCTGGAGCCTGCGAGGCCAGATGACGGCGAAACTCACTGGAGAGGCCTGTGTGGTTGGTGGGCTGAAGCCATTTCTGAATTTTTGCGAGATCCTCTGGGCTGAGATTCGCCTCGTGGCGGTTGACCAACTCAAAGTCGTCAAACTCGGCGCGTTCTAACGCCATGTTGATGCTGCCAAGAATTAAAGTGTTTACAGCGATATACCTTGGCGTTCAAGGGCTCTTGGATCCCACTGTGGATGTTTTGGTAAAATTATATATTCGGAGCAGACCAAGAGGAAAGGGCTAAGACACCAACACAAGTAAATGCGGCAAATCAATGCTGCTGCCTTCACGATAGATTGAGTAGTCGGTCAAGGAAACTATAGCGCAGTACGGAGCTCCGCGGCGAAAGTTCTCCGCTGGTACGTACCACACCAGTGGTTTGCGACCACTACAACAACCACGACGACTACTATCTATCCCCACTGTACGATTGACATAAGTGCCTAGGTAATCGCCACCTTCAAGAGCATAGTTTGTCGCACAAGTTGCATTGTCTGGGCAGAGAGAGGCATCTCACTCGTTTCCAGTGTAGCAGTTGGTGTAGTCACCAACTTTGTGAACCCATCGACAATTAAAATCAAGTACAACCTTGCCCGTCTCGGATATACACAGCTAGTGCCTCCAGTATCTGTGCGATATCTAACTATGCGCCCACCGTCATTCCTGGAATTCAAAATAGGTGGAGCAGCATGATAAACTCTGTGGTGAGACTGCTAGGAAAGCCCCAAGAGTGTTGTCTCGTCGCGAGAGTCTATTGGATTCCTTTGTGCAAGCTCTTACTCACGGGCAAGGCTCCATGAATTGCGGGTGCGTCTTGCCAGGGCAAGCATAACATCAGCCCACATGGAATTTGGACAGCCCAATAAGTCGAACATGGAGACAGAAAGAATTTATTTCCTAGGAATGCATGCCACGGAGATACTCTTCCGTGTGTCATGCTTTGATTTTTACTAATAGCCTCTGTCTGTTCCATCGTAAATACACAGGAGGCGGTAAATTTCTCGCGTGTTTTGGTTGCAGGTCTGTAGAGTTTCCAAGTATGCATATTGTTGACTCATCGTTAGCCATGAGGCCATATTGTTTGGTGGAAGTTGAGACTTGATATTAGCACTATCAATTTGTCACACTTGCGGTAAATGGATCAAGCAATCCTCACCATGCGGGTGAGGCATTGACGACTCTATTGCAGTGGTTATATTCACATGAGTACAAGAACTATGCCAACGATCGTGAGTCTCAGCACTTCGTACTGCACAATGAATTATCCCCCATGCAGTTGAACAGTATGTGACTGCATACTATCACATACTCGGAAAGACCGGTAATGGACGTTGTAGCCTCTGGATGGACGCTGGACAAATACGACCATAGTGCTCGCATGTGAAAACATCACTGGAGGGCACGCCACGGCCAGTCTAGACCTTTATATGCGAAGAAAAAGTTATGGAGTTACGACGAAGCGTTCGTGTCTCGTCAGCTGCCTCATCAGTCATTGCTAATTTACTGGCAAAATATTTCCACCATAATAAATGAAGTGCATCGAGAATGCCAGGAGGAGCGACTAGGTGTTGGGGATTAGTGTTGGTAGCTCTTCCGTACATGGTTGTTCGGGGTACACTTACGTAGTCCCCTGAGATTGTAGCCTTCACTCTATAGCGTCACCTGCTTCCTAGCAATGTAAAACAACGTGGCGGGACGGGGCGGACGCTAGCAATTGCTTGAATGCGGGGACCCCGCGAACTCTTATTATGTGGGGTAACCCGATTGATTGTATGTACAGTACAGTACCGTACAGCAGCACAACGTCGGACGCGCGAAGCTTGTTCTCTATCTAGTAACCGTTACCATTCATTACTTCTGCGCCTAATTTATTCGGGATTATTCAAGCAGAAGCATGTACATAGTTTGACTCAGACCTTCCAGCCGGATCGCCTTGGATAATCTCATCCATCCCTATGCTAGCATGCTTCAAATCTCGCACCTATCAAATTCTGTTCACCTAAATTGGCCTCCACTGCGCCGGCGGCCAATCATGCTTCAGATTCTGTTGGGAACTCGGGCTTCTACAACTAGGGCTATCGTCAACCTCCTGGGAGGGGATTATGGTAATCACATTCCCTCGGCAGATAGACATTCCAAGGTTATACAGTAGAAGATATATTGTTGAATCATGCGATGGAGCTTTCTCCTGAATCTACAAGAACAGGGACAAGGTTTATAGTTTCGATAGTAGGAAGTAATAATAAAAAATACTTGAGAATTGCTAACGATGTACGTTTTGGACATGATAATCAGCAGGTCTATATGAGGATTTTTGTACTTCAAGCTATAATATGGTAGTGGAAACTTGTTCGCCCAATAGTGTATATGGATAGGTCAGTTTGTTTTATGGGATCTGGCTGCGTCTGCCAGCACTTTACGGGAGGCGCTGATGACTCTAGCTTACCCTATTCACCTCGATCCACCCCAAATTTACCTTTGAGGCGTTAGGGGGGTTAGGTGCCACAATATGCCTACGAGCTCATTGATATACTCTGAAACTCTCAACTCGTCTGCTGACAAAAGAAAATGGCAAAAACATACAACAGTGGGTATTCGCTGGTGATCACCCTTACTATCTAAGCCTCTAGCGCCGCTAGCGTCAAGGAACCCGTGGACCCTAATTTACAAAGCCCTTGGCACTTCACGTGCGCTCACGTGGGAGCAATCTTACACTTTCATAGGATAGCACCTACATACCCCTAAATTATACTCCTATATGCTATTACTCTAAGCTAGGTGCCCTATGTTCTTATAATTATAGCACTAACCTTCTACCCTAGTAATAGTAATCTTATGTAGGAAGCGTTGTTTACGCTAGGAGCTTCCTAATGTTGGAACTGTTTTAGTTAATCTACTAAGGCTTGGCTAAGCTAGCTAACAACAACGTAGTCTCACCTAGATTGCGTCAGTAGCCCCATATAAGTAGCTACGAAATGCCCACCACATCGGGTTTTGCTATAGCATCCGTGGCTCATTAGGCTCCTTAGAGCTATCTATATTTACACAACGACCATGCTAAGTACTTGGTGACTGATTAATAAAGTCCGGTGGATGGATGCCAAAGCCCTTAACCAACTACAGTCTAGCCCCGGTCCTATTTATTACCAAAGACAAATTTACATTTTCGACTAAATTATCTAAGCTCACGGCCATGGCAAGACTGGATCGAAACGAAGCCCGTACTGCATACCTCGTGCTTCCATTCCCGCTTCTAGTTGGCCCATCACATTACAAGCTAAAGCTTAAATCTAAAATAGTTCGATTAGTACTTCCGTTTTGGAACTATGTGTGGATAATGCTAGCGTTTGCTAGACCAAGGATCTTAATCCTTCTATGCTAAAGGAATCCTTCAGACATGCTCAGAGTATCGCGCAAAGAAGTGTGTCGACAGCGAGGTCATCCGCTCCCGGGTCCAGCGGCACAAGAAGCACTTCTGAATGCCATCGTGTATGTGGATTTTCATGGGATTCTACTCCAAATGTCCGTCGATAGTCCACTTGCAGAAGCAAGCGATATGAGATGAGGATTTGCTAGAGCCTTGGCAATCCTCTCAGATTAGTATCATCATGTTATTAGTGAGTATATATATCCTTCTTCCGACAGGCGTAAATGGAATCAAGTTCTCAGTTCAAGCATCTCGTTGTAGGGAACACCTAGAAGCCTACACACGAGTAGCTGCTCACCATGGGTCGCTGGATCAAGACCTTATTACTGACCGCTTCAGTCTTGTCAGCTCTACCTAATGCCGGTTCTGCAATTCCCACCTTGGGTCCACTGGGTGATGAATTGCAGTTCGACTCCAGCCATATCTTTGCCGATTTCAGTCCAATCCTCGACAGCCGCTCGGACAAGGTTCCGTTGCGCATCTTGCCTCTTGGCGCCTCAATCATGAGTGGCCAGGGATCATCTACACACGACGGGTGAGCGATTCACAAGAAGCATGTTATGTTCTGTACTGAATGTTATAGTCTGAGGCTAGCTCTTAGAACGGCTTTGCGCTTCGATGGATGGGAGGTTGATATGGTCGGAAGACTCCATAACTGGGGCAACATGGTCGATCGTGTATGAACACCAATCCCCCCTCACAGCATCAATATTGACGGCTATCCAGGACCACGAGGCTGTTCCGGGAGACATCATTACCCAGGTCCACGATCGTCTCAAGAAATCTATCGGCTACAAGGCAAGTCATTGAGATTCCCGTGTCTCGCGAGTGCCTAACTAATGGCAATTAGCCGAATGTTGTCATAATTAATGCAGGCACGAACGACGCCATACGAGCCATCGATGTTAATAATGCTGGCAGTCGCATGGAAGACATGCTCAACACCATTTGGAACTCCGACGGGATGAAAGACACCTGTGTCATCCTGTCCACTCTGATCGATACAAGCGATATAACCGGCAGCATCAATCGCCTCGCCATCAATGGCCAATATCGAAGGCTTGTCGACAAGCTCAAAGGCGAACACTGTATCTATTTGGCGGACATGGATCCCGACGGGGTTGGCCACGGCTGGATCAGGCTGCCAGAGGATTACACGGCGGGCGAGACAGTCCATGTGCATCCAAACGTCAGTATCTCTAATGGTACCCATGCAATATAACAGTCTAACAAACGATGCAGGATGAAGGGCATAGAAAGATGGCCTACGTATTTTACATGGCTATCAATGCGGCAGCCAAGGATGGGAAGATTCTACTTCCTAGCGGCCCCCTCGAAGAGGGCCAACCTGCTTGCGATAAGGAATTTGGCAACGGCATCTACGTTGGCAAGACCCAGAGAGGTGTCGGCAAGCATGATGGGATCTATCTACATGATGCAGAGGAGAAGGGTGTGAGTACCAGCTTTCGAACTGGTTGCGCCAGCGAGCTTTGACTTGTGCTGACATGGCTTAGATTATTCTTACCGTCGAAAGTGACTGGGACCGCAACCAATGGCGATTTGCCCGGCTGTTCTCTCGCGACTACGATGACCTCCTTGGCTGGTTTGAGCTAGATGAAAATACGCATGCATTTGGTGTTTGGTGAGTCTTCCCCCCTCTAACCACCCTCCAACGATGTAGCTCACTCTCCCTAGGAAAAACTCAGCCGATGGCAACGGAGAGTTCACTAAGATCGCCGACTTGAACCCAAATATGTACTGTATTCCTCGCGGTCTCCATTTGATTGATATGAATGCCGATGGCCTTGATGATATTGTCTGCATCTATGGGGATGGCAGTCTCTACCTTTCTATTAACAATGGCGATGGCGACCACAGCAATGGGAACCCCCCGACTTTCACGTGGAAGGGCAAGATCAAGGACTCCGAGGGGTATAGTCAAGATAGGGTCCGGCTAGCCGATATTGACGGTGATGGCCGTGGAGACTACGGCGCCATCTATGAGGGAGGTGATGTCCACTTCTGGCGCAATGGTGGGGTCGATGATACCCCTGCGTTCTGGCAGCCCCTCGGTCGGCGTTGGGCAGCCCAGGACCTAGGTGGGACATACAAAGACGTCAGGTTCGAGGATCTTAACGGTGATGTAGGCATCCTTGACACCTCGCTCGATTAAGCACTGACTGAATGACTAGGGACGTGATGATTATATGTGGATGCGCGAAGACGGCTTGACAAAGACTTTTACCGCTGCCCGCAGTTGCAAAAAGGGCCAAGAAGGCGACGGCCTCAACGTTGCCTGGCGCCAGGCGTTTCATAAGGGCCATACAGCTGGTCAACAGTGGACGCACGTTGGCATGACTGATTTTCAGACGGACGACGAGATCAACCTTCGCGACAGAATCCACTTTGCCCGCATCTACGGTACCCCATCTGCCTTTGGCAATCTTGGAAGACAAGATTACGTCTTTATGCAACATGATGAGCATGATGGCAAGCAGCGCTTCCAGATGCGTGTATGGAAGAACTTGGGCGAGGGTGGAACCAAGGTTCTGGCGGATGGCGATAAGTACTGCAATATGGTCGGCCATGACAATGGCATGGAGGACTATGTGTGGACTCTCTCGACAGGCCAGATGACATTGTACATCAACCGTGGCAAAGACTCTGTGTCTAACTCAGACGCTGGTGGCTTCTGGGATCCAAGCACTGGTGTTATTTGGAATCCTCCCCGGGATATGCACCGCCGCGATCTGCACTTGGCCGATTGGGACAACGATGGCGCTTGTGATATCATTTATACTAACCCCAATGGGGGTGCTATAGAGGTCTTTATTAACCAATATCCCAAGACAAAGAAGTGGGATTGGCAATACCTCTCCAACCCAGCACCCGGTGTGGGTTGCAAGCAGGAGAAGGGCATTGGCATTGACGACTGTAAGTTGCCAACTCCAAGCTGGAACTTCGGGGCTCTGGTGCAGTCAACTAACAACTAGAAAGTGGCTGTCCGTTTTGCTGATCTAACCGGCAATGGGCGTGCCGACTATCTGTGCCTTGAAAAGGATGGCCGCGTTACTGGCTTTGTTCATAAGGATGATGGTACCTTTGAGGATGTTGGCCAGATCAAGTATGCCGAAGGTAAGGACCGCGCCAATCTCCGGTGGGCCGATGTCAACGGTGACGGACGTGACGACATGATCTGGATCGACAAATTCAACGGCGACGGCTACGTCTGGTACAACGAGGATCGCTCAGACCCTGCTACGACGTCAGGCTCCTCGTTCCTCTGGCGAAAGATCAGCGACGCTGTATACGAGGGCAGCGTCGCCGGGACATGCATGTTCTACCCGGATCTCGACGGCAATGGCCGTGCTGATATGCATGGAATTCTAGGCACTTGGAATAACGAGGCCGAGTCGTGGTTCAACCCAGCCTGTGGCATGTCAGACATTATAGGCGATGACTCAGACGATATCGCCGACCCTCAGCTTCCCGTCATGCCCGGCTCAGGCTCTGGTGATGGTGACAACGACGTTGATTGCAATGACGACATATGGAAGGCGAATTGGCGCTGTAAGACATGCACAGATCCCGTGTTCTCACTGGATGGTGGTGATCCGACGGGTTGGGATCTATGGCAGAACCTTGACGCTCCCGGAGCATGGGCGTCGGCCATCGCGCAGTGGGAAACGGATCTCACCGCGGGCAAATGGCATCAAAACTTTGCCAGTAACGTAGGTTCCCCATCCAGTTTGCGGCATACCCAGCAACGACAACTGCTAACCCATACCAGATCTCAGATGCCTTCGTCTCCCCCCCGGGCCTCGACATGTGGTGCGAGATATTCACGTCAGACGCCGGTAATAAATGCAGCGGCCTCAGTCTCAGTTGCAACCAAGTCAACCACCCAGCCGGCTACCTGATACTAAATTCATTCGCAGGCGTCTTTTCTGTGAGACTTCCCACCCCCGTCCACGTTAACCTCAATCAGTCATGGCTAACAGGCAGTGAAATTAGACAAACTCAGAAATGTGGAACGCTGTAGCAGGCGCTGTATTAGAAACCGATGCCGCCAATATTGCGTCAGACTTCGGATCAGTCCCCAAAGAGGGCTATAGCCTTGCTACATCAATTCTGATTGATATTGGCATGACTGCGTGGGGCCTGGTCATGGGCACAGCGTGGAGCAAATGTGAGTCCTCGACCAACTAAAACTTGCATAGCAAAGCGGGAAACCCAGACGCTAATACGAGCTTCCGTAGACATTGGCCCAAAGTGGAAAGACAGTGCCGACGCTTCCGCCTTCAAGGATACAACAAATGATCTAGTCAAGAACTCCTTGACCATGACGAAAGACGTTCTGAATAGCAAGCCAGTGTAAGTCTTATTTGTTTGTGGGTCGAGTCGGTGATGCTGACGGAGGCACAAAACAGCAAAGACGAAATGGGTGTTACAAACGAGCTGAGCAAGCAGATGTTGCTCGTCACCAAGGCGTGGAAGCAGAGTATCAGTGACACGAATGCATGGCTCTTCAGTGGCAACGCCGACTCCAACCTACAACTCGGCAAATTGATCTACAACGGTTCATATCTGGGTACCGCCCATCTTGTAAACCGGAACGAGTATATTGAGACGGTACAGAAGGCCATCTATTCTTTCCTCATCCCCTCAGCATGGTCTCTCTCTCCCGATACCATCAAGCCGTTTATTGTTGTGGCCCCTGATGATGTTGGCTGTAACGGAGACCCTGGCTGGAACCGCCCCAGCACCATCAACCAATCTCCGCAGCAGTGGCTCACAGATGATGCCATGGCACAAGGAAGGAGATGCATTAATAACAAGTCATACTGGCTCCTGATGGGCAGAGACAGAAAGGTCACGTGCACTGACATGGCGGGGTATACCGACTGTGGTGATTTCGATTTGGTACAAGGGTTTGACGTCCTCAAATCTAGCACATATGCTGGAATAAACGAAATGACCGTCCTGAGTGGGTATGTATTCTTCTCCTACTTCTGGCACTCATGCAATGTCTAGCTTTACGGCAGCAACTAATGATATTTCTACTAGATCCTTAAACACTAAAAATAATGATGGTCCCACGCTTAATCCTGAGGAGCCGGCCTATGAGACGTTAGAATCGTTCGTCGAACTTGGTGTCGAGGCGCCTGGTATTTGGAACATCCCCATTTGCTCCATGGACGACGTGCAGCAGAACTATTACAATTGGTATACAGGCGGCGATGAGGGCCCAGCTAATAACCCCAACTTTCCTTGCAATGCTTGAGCATATAAGTAGACACAATGAATCAAATGATGGCTAAGGTTAGGCTCAGAGAGCTATATAGGCTACTTTTCAATGCTAACATGACTTCCCATTTGCTTGCGAGCCGTATTGAATTAAACATGGGAGAGAGGCTAATAGATCGATGGCTGTTTTACGGCTAGCTTGCGGCAATTTGGCTGGGGCCATAATATATAACTATATATAACTAAGCAGCTTCTAAACCTGAGTATAAATACCATAGATGAGCTACACGGCGCACCTCTGTCCTGCTCTGTGTTGCAGGTGCCGGTATTGACGCTATTATGAATGGGGACAAGGACGTGTGTCTTGGGATACAGCAACCTGTTGGTCCTAAACACACAGCCTAGCCCTCCGATTGACTCTTGGATGGGTAGTGGTGCAGTTTAGTATGCAGTACCCAGATCTGGACCCTCAACTCGTTGGGGAAATGAGGGGGCCGCCCGAGGCCTACAAATACGATAAGTTGGCCTAGTATATGGTGTACATTGACATGATATGTAATAATTTGAACCGTCTGACTGGAACTTCTTTGTAAAATGTCACATCTATTCTAATCCTAGTTGACATTGTGCTTCCCTATCGTAACTCGTTATCTTCTTTCCTCCATACAGTCCAATGAGCCGGCTAAATATTCGTATAAACTCTTCCTTCCAGGCCTATCATGCTAAAAATAAACAATGCTTTGCTATGCTTTTACAAGAATGATAAATAAGTCGTGGGAAGGGTATCGTACGCTGACAAAAGGAAAAAAAAGTATCCTGGCACAGATAATAGCTTGCTACCTTGCTTTGCAAATAGATATCGAATCACCGCCAAGACTCAAATGATTTATGCGCAAGAGGTGAGGCTGCCAGCTGAGTGCTGGCTCTAATGGCGCCTCGAATACGGGGACCACGCATGTTCGGAGTCTGCACGCAGAATGCACAAATATAAACCTTGGGGAGGCGCTGTGGGTGAACATTGACACAGTTGCAGTGGAGCCATTTCTCGCAAGACTCGCTGCGGATAGTTAGTTACGCAGTTGGGATGATGTTTTGATTAGTACCTTACCATTGAATCATATATTCATCGCCATCGCGACTACTGCACACACATCGGGTGCTATCGCTTCCGGTGCTTCCCGGGTCTGTAGAAGGGGTCTCTGCGTCTGGATCACTGATGGTTGTCGGTGAGGCATTCGACGACGATGGCTGATAAGCATATGATTGGCGCTGATACTGGCCTTGTGCCCCCAAAATCCGGCGGGTTGAAGTACGGGACGCTGCATGTAGTTGTGCACTTGCCTTGTTGCCAACGCTCCTGCGGCGGCTTCCCATGACCTTTCGGAGAGCACTAGCGGCATCTCCAGATTGCCCACTGTCTATTACCGTCTCAGATTCGCTATCCGGGTCTCCAAGAGAGGACGAATTGGCAGATCCGGATTTTTGTGACCGATGCTGTCTGGATGTGTCGAATTGGGCTATCTTCGGCATACTCCGCTTGTTAGGGATGCTGAAAGAAGCGTTCTTGCTCGGTATCATTATGGGATCTTCGTCTGTTGATGAGCCGGATTGAGGGGACTCCCAGCCATCACTCGAGGCGCGAGAATGTATTCTTCGAGGGCTTTTGCTCTTGTCCACGACTATAGTTGTTTCAGTCCTTGCTCGGCCATTTGCGTCAATGCTGAAAGTTACAGCAGTCCGCGGGTTGAGCCCAGCCGCTTCTGGTATAGATGCAAGGTTCATTCGGCTGGCTTGCTTTGTGGGTGACTGTCTGCCAGAACTATACACACCCTTTCCTGCAAAATTTGGTGGTGGCTGGCTCTCGTGAGAAGTCACACGCTTCTTCGGGCGACTATCACTAGATGAGCGACGAGGACCCGGGCGGTTGCCTTCTATAGGAGAGCCAAAGCGAGCTCCACCATGTGACAGATTTGGTATGTTTTCCTTCAAAGACCGCGATCTCCTTGGTTCTACGTTTTCTCGTAGTGACTCTCGGTACTGGTGTGCATATGGGTCTTGGATAGTCTGTCCAGCAGCCGACCGAGACCGTTGAGGGACAGGCCTGCTATGGCTCTGATTGATCTGAAGTGGCGATGTTACTTCCGGGAAGCTGAAAATAAGTCCCGGGTTAACTACACCACTGGAAACATCAGCCGCAAAGGGGTCCTGTGGCATGGACGATATGCTGAAGTCGAAGGCAGTATTTGACAAACTTTGCGCTACGCTGCTTACGGGGGGTTTGGCCATTAATGGCCGATGCCGCCTGAGGGGTTGTGATCCGTGTTGTTGGAGAGGAGCAGTTGGGTGATTTGAAGGCCATTCTTCCGAAGAGCTTACTCGTTGCGATGTGCCGTAGAACGACGATTCTTCCGCCATGAAATCCATCGAGACGTCTGCCATGCAGCTATCGGGGTCCCAGAATGACTTGTCGTCATTCAAATACGCAGGAACTGGTACAGGAGCGGTCATGGGATAAGAAAACATATCCCCTGAAGATTGAGTAAAGTCGAGGAAGTCATCCTGGCCCATAATCCCCGATTGAAGATAGGGTTCATCGTCATTTTGCATATTTGGTTTCTCCAGCCCACGTCTCTCCTTCTGCAAGTCCTTAACTGTAGACCTGGGCGGCGTCGCGGTCTGGCCACTGAGTGGTTCACGGAGACGCTGGTTTGGTCTGTTTGGCGTCTTCGTGTCCGGATTCTCAAAGCCTCCCTTATGGGCTGCGGGAGCCAGTGAGGGGTTGGTAGGTGAGAAAGGCTCAAATGTGCTCTGTGTATTTGTGAGGCGGCCAGGAGTTGCATTGAAGACTGTATAGTCCTCGGCAAATGTTGGTGTCCAACCTGACTGTGTGTCGAATGCGTTTATATTGCCCTGTGGTGTTCCCAAAACACTCTCTCGAAAAGCAGCTGAAGTCGGGGTCTGTTGAGGGGTCGGGGTCTGGGCATTCGGGTCGCCAAAACTATTTTTGGTTAGCCATCAGGTCCTGCTGGGAGCCCCAGAGACGTCAGATCCACCAACCTGTGTGTTTGAGGTTCCCAATTCATAGCAAGCGTGGCCTACTGCTGACCATATAGAGTGGTACTGACGACACCTCTTCTTATCTCCACATTCACAGTACACCCCGCCCTGACAACGCTTCACGCTGCCCAGAACTATGCCTCGAGGACCAAGTATATAGAGATCGAGCAGTGTGAGCTGTGGTAGCAACTTGACTGTTGTTACAGCAAGAGATGTTCGGTTTTATATGACAGGTCGATTCCTAGGCAGCATCGCCGGCTAGGAGTGGAACGGAGAGAATTGAAGGAAGTGCCGTGCTGTGGATAGTCTCATGGTTAGCTTAGGCACGAGCAGGGAGAGATGCAGGATTGGAACTATACACCGTACAAATTATGCAGATACTCAACGGCGACAGAGTCCCCTCGATAATTAAGCCCGTTCAATGGCGGTGATACTCGACACAAATGAACAATTCAAGGCAGGCACAGGGAGAGGAAGTCGAGGCCGAAGATATCCAACAAATAGCGTCGAGGTGCGCAGCAGCTGCAAGTAAGCTCATGTGTACAATAAGTCCGTAATCCTTGGCCGATGGAGAAAGTGGAGCGGATGCCTGCTGGGGTGCACGGAGTTGTGGAAGCAAGTGGGCACGCTACTTCGTAAGTTCCTGGATTATTTCGGTTTGCCGTGCGGTTAGAGACATGCGTCACTTGGGAGATTAGAAGATCAGGAAATCAGGAAGCTGGCGATAAAACCGGCAAGCCTCGATACCAGAAGAACATATGGGGTGTTGTCGAAGCCCGAGGGGAGCGGGCTGAATAAATATACAGCAGGTATATAATGGCAGGTCCTATAGATAAGACAGGGCAAAGTGCGCGGGTTGTGTGCCTGAAATGATGATTATCTTGGGATTGGCGAGCGATGACAGACTGGGTTGATAGGACCAAGTCATCGCTCTAGCCAAGCCACCAACCTAGCCGGAGCGACTAACTGGGCAAAAGACGTATGGTTTGCCTGAGCTGCAAGTATGGGCTAGACGGTAGCAGCTCCCACTTTTGCCATCCACATCCGCATTTTTATCTTCCATGGACTCCGGCACTACGACGCCCTCGACTAGAAAACCCAGTTCGAGAACGAGTCGAACGAGGTCGTGGAGCATCGAAAATAGAAAGTTGATCGTCGGCGTTCGCAGTTGATCCTGCGCCTCATCTGCCTCGTTGGTTCGTGATGATGCAACAGCCCTACACGATCACTCCTGACATGCATGAGATGGTGGGGACGGCTTCCCCGACTAATTGCTCCTACAGCTTGGAGTCCAGTCTGACGAGGTAGAACAGAGTGCTGATCAGCTGTAGCGCTGTAGCGTCGAATGTTGTACCGCTCCATCGTCGACTCTCTTGTCACCTGCGATGCTGTGATCGCTTTTGCTAATTAATCGACAGATATAATTTGTGAGACAGCCGTGCCGTCAGTTTGTTTTGTCTTGCCTGGTTTGTCGCAATAATAAAATTATGTACTGTACTTGTGCGAGTATTGCACATTGCACCGACCTGTTTCTTATCCAGTACCGCCGTTGCCGTTGCCGTTGCAGTGCAGTCTCACGCTCCTCGTTGATTTTCTCGTACCTGCATTGTTAGGCCCACATGGTGCTGCACGACTGGTAAGATGAACTCCACCAAGGATGCAAGATGGAGCTGGATTGGGGTCATGGAACATACCATAGTATTATGGCTTGGGGAAAGTACACTCAAGAGGGAATCGGCTCTTCTCCACAATTAGTTACTACTGTGTAAAACCTCCTACCTAAAACCTCCTACCGCTGCTGTACCCCTCTCCGAGTAAAGATTTTGCTTTCGGGCCACGAACTGTGTGGAGTAGAGTAGCCAGTTCCAGTAGCTAAGACTCTTAGTTAAGACCTTGACGGATCACCGCCGGCACGGAAAACTCCAGACGACGTTGCAGGTTTGCTGGATTGCCCCGAGTTCTCCAGAGTCTCAGAGGAGGGTTCATTGTTCATATCCTACTGTATCGCCACCCGGGGTGTTTAAACATCGGACGATTGTTAAGACAGCCCAGATCGGCCCAAAACGGTCTATTTTTTCGGACGATGTACAAAATTAGGGCGTTCTTACGGCTCTACGGGCAAAATATTTACGACGGTCACATTTTCACACCTTGCCTCTCGCACAATAAAACAAAAACGTAGGGGGTATCCGACAGTTTAAGATCACAGCAGGGCCTTACTTTACCAGACAGAACCATATATTGTCTATTTATATTCACCACGTATTCTCCGTGACAATGCCATTTGCACGTGACCCAAATGACCGTTCTTCGGAGCTTAGTACCGAGCCTTCCCGTCCCGAGATGACACTAAGCCACTCGTCGACTAGTGCCGAGTCAAGCTTTCCCCGATCCGACACCGGAGCGCGGGGAAGCGAAGCACAGCAGCGAAAGCGCGTGGGATTTCGGATGTGCAGTTATACCCCTCCTATACAAAACCACGCCCATATCCCCGTTCACAGCTTCAGCACTTCCATTTTCCCACATCCTATATAATCGCAATGGCTACGCACAATATCGTCGTTTTCGGAGGTGACCACTGCGGTCCAGATGTGAGTTTTATCCAGGCCGACCGGCCACAACCCCACTTGTGAAATCTAAATCTAATATTTATAGGTTGTCGCCGAAGGGATCAAGGTGAACACCTACGAAGCCCAATTTCACACAAACACCCTCTAACTGAATCCTCGCAGATCCTCAAGGTAGTTGAGGCAGTTCGCCCAAGCGTCGGCCACTTCAACTTCCAAGAACACCTCCTCGGTGGCGTAAGTATTCAATCCGTCATTCCGAGTCACCCTTCCAAGCAACCACTAACCAACCCCCCCAGTGCTCCATCGATGCCCACGGCACCGCACTCACAGCCGAAGCCCTCTCCGCCGCCAAAGCCGCCGACGCCGTCCTCCTCGGCGCCATCGGTGGCCCAAAATGGGGTACCGGCGCCGTCCGCCCCGAGCAGGGCATTCTCCAGCTCCGCAAGGAGATGCAAACGTACGGCAACCTTCGCCCGTGCAACTTCGCCTCCGACAGTCTCGTCGACATTTCGCCGCTCAAGGCCGAAGTCTGCCGCGGCACCGACTTCAACATCATCCGCGAGCTGACGGGTGGACTGTACTTTGGCGAGCGCAAGGAGGATACTGGTGATGGAGTAGCGTGGGATACCGAGGTGTACTCTCGCGCGGAGATTGAGCGCGTCACCCGCCTTGCGGGACACTTGGCTATGCAGTCCAGCCCGCCGTTGCCGGTGTGGTCGCTCGACAAGGCGAATGTTCTTGCGTCGTCGCGGTTGTGGCGTAAGGTTGTGACGGAGGTGATGGAGAAGGAGTTCCCGCAGCTCAAGCTCGGTCACCACCTTATTGACTCGGCGGCTATGTTGATGGTTAAGAACCCCCGCGCGCTCAACGGCATTGTTGTCACGAGCAACTTGTTCGGTGACATCATCTCCGATGAGGCGTCCGTCATTCCTGGCTCCATCGGTCTGCTCCCTTCGGCGTCGTTGAGCGGCATCCCAGATGGCTCGCGCTGCAATGGTATCTACGAGCCTATTCACGGTATGCACCCCTATTTTATTTAAAAAAATGGACCCCTAGAAGTAGAACTAACACCACCAGGGTCCGCCCCCGACATCTCCGGAAAGGGCATCGTGAACCCCATCGGCACGATCCTCTCAGTCGCCCTCATGCTCCTCTACTCTCTCAACCTTCCCGCCGAGGCTCGCGCCATCGAAGAGGCCGTTCGCCGCACCATCGACGCTGGCGTCCGCACAAAGGACATTGGTGGATCGAACAGCACGACCGAGGTCGGTGACGCTGTTGCGAAGGAGCTCGAGAAGGTGTTGAAGGAGTCGTCTTGAACGGATAAGAGAACATGTTGATACGAAAGATGAGGTAGAGCGGTAGACTAGATCGAGATTCAAAAAGCGACGCTGGAATTCGGATGCTTATATGCTTGTGCTTTTGAGATTTATTTCTCTGGCGATACTCTAGAAGGGGCAAAATGGACTACGGTTTTTATTACCGATCGATAATTTAGTGGGCGCCTGTTATCTCCAATGAATCAATGAATCAATGCTATTGTCCAATCTAGAAAAACAACCAACCAATCTCTCCGTTTCTACCCTCGTCTAAACAACCCATTGAGTTCATTCCTCAACATCTCCCTTCCCTTCCACTCTTGACGTTCCCCTTCCCCCTCATTCTCTCTCCAAACATCCGCCTCCATAATCTGCATACCTTTCGCGCGGTCCACAACCTGTTTTACGGATCCAAGTTCGCCAACTCTCTCCAGCGCAATGTTGCCTGTCTTGCTCTCTTGCAACCCCCTCTCACGTTCCTCCAGAGCCGGCAGGTGATACCTCGTCAAGTATTCCACGCCCATTTCTCCACCAGTGTAGAGTGACGTACCAGTTCTTGCGTCATATTCCGGGTGCTGGTGATGCATCTTTGGCGGTGTGCTCATTGTCATGCGGCGGTCATTACATGCCGGAATGGCCTCTGGGATAGTGGGAATTGGAGCGGCTACATGTGTCATTTGTGACGGTGGCTTTTGTTCTTCCGGCACTGATGGGCGAGAGGATGGAACTAGTATATCCTTGTCATCCTTAAGAGACAGCATTCCGATCTCGGATTCTGCGGCCGCGGATGCTGTCGTCGCGGGAGGATGAACTTGCTCGCGCTCTCTTCCATTCGGAAGCTGTCTCATCCATCGTGGGATCGGTTTTGTGGAGCTTGGCTTGAAAGATGGCCCGTTTATGGGATCTGTGATCGTGATATAGACTGGTGACGGCGAGGCGGGAGACCCAGGATCCCCGTTATAGCTGAAGGATTCTGTGGTTGTAATGGTCTGTGGAAGAGACTCCCCGATGCTTGTGTGGTTCAAGCGACTATCCTCGTGGTGATGAATGTCAGTGGCTGTTCTGAACAAGTCCCCATTTGAGCGAGTATCCTCATGGTGATGGATGACAGTGACTGTTCTGGACTCCTCGAGTTTAAAGTCCATTTCTGCCTCCAGCGACACTATAGCCCCCTGATCAGGTTTTTCTGTCGACCGTGCTTCAGCTTCCATCTGCACCTCACAGGCTCCAGGTAGTGCCCGGCGTATAAATCTTCCACCATTAGACTTCATGAGACGTTCCCACCTTGAGTTCCCCAGCCCTCCATCCCTTCGATCAACATTCTCCCTCCCCATCGCCATCCCAATCCCCCCTCTTTCCCCATTCCCCTCCAAAACTCCATCCTCACACCCCTCACAAACCGGCACCTCCTCCAACTCCACCTTCCCCTCCACCTCCACACCCCCCAGCCCCAACCTCTCTCCACAAATCAAACACCCAAAGCAGCCCCGATGCCAAAAGCACCACCCCAAACTAACCGCCTCCTCGCACCTAACAACCACCTCTCCGCAGACCCAACAAATCGCCAGGTCGAGGATCTGCTCCCAGCACCGGAGGCAACAGATGCGGGATTCGGCGCCGAGGGTTTTGAGGGGGTCGGGGGGGTACTGTGGGACCCAGCAAAAGGTACAGATGAAGCTGGGGAGTGGGGGCATGGTGCGGGGGACTGGTAACTATAGTTGACTATGCAAAGTAGGGGGGGTTATTGTTTCGTCGGTTAAGGAGAGTGTATTAGGTTGACATGAGGTATTCTTGATACTCAAAAAGTTTCCCAATTAGAACAGGAGCAAGCTGCTGTCGAGTCTCTGAGAAAAGGGGGGCGGGAGATAAAAAAAAACGAGGCGTTTCCCAGGAAGTCATGCAATGTACCCACCCCAATCTCCAGCTCAAACAATAGACAAATAAAAAATATTCAAGAACCGATGATAGTAATACCAAGTAAAATGCAAAATGAGTGTGGTAGCAGCCAACCAGGGCTATATCGGCGTATCAATGAGTGAAGCGTTGGGCGAGAATCGAATTATTAAAAACAATCATATCTGGCGAGAAGATACATCATCCCCTATTTTGACTATCTGATAGAAAGGCAGGGGCATTGGGGAGCACACATATTCTCAAAGCAGGAAAGAGCGAAGTAGTCAAGACTTCTCAAGAAAGGAAGGGACGAAGGAGACACATGTAATATAGGAAGGGGTGGATTTGTCACCTTCTCCTGTATGGAAGGCACGATGGAAGGACACGACATGAGGGAAGGCACGGGAAAGACCCCACGTGAACCGTCCCGTAAAAATATCACATCAAGGAAACTCATTATTCCTTGATAAATTGGTTATATATATTTGTATATCTGAAAATTGCTGCCTGGGATATGGCCCGTCCTAATCACGAAGTAATCTGCTGCAATTTTGATCATCCAACCTCGTGCGCCACCCTTTCTGTGAAGTGAAACAGACTTGCACCCGAAACGCCGCGCAACTACAAGTACTGACATGCCCCCAGCCTACTGCGATTTCTTGTCGTCATCGTGGTTATGATTCTCAGGTTCCGGCGATTCCCTAGGGCTCACATCTCCCGGAATGAATTCATCGAACAAGGTTGTCTTATCCGCTTCATTTGAAATGAAGCGCATCTTCAATCTTCGAACGCCACGGACCTTAGAGCCCACCGTCGTGCGGATTGCGTCTTCAATTGTCCTTGTTTGCTGCACTGTCCAATCATTCGGTACCGCAAGCTCCAGGTCCACGAGGAAGTTCTGGCCTGACTTGACACCCTGGACATCACGGAGTTCTATCTCGAGTCCGTCCGGAAACGCAGCTATACTTTTGAGTGCAGCTTTCCGAACCGATGCCTGGACCTCCTCATCAATACCTTTATCGGCCAGTTCGTATAATGCAGAAACAAAGTTCCCAAAACCGGCGTGGATAATGAGGAACGATATGAGAAGGCCACCGACAGGATCTAACCAGGCCGCGTTGTTGAGGAAGTTGGCTCCGAGGATGGCGAAGAGTGTGACGATACCAGTAAGAGAGTCAACGCGATGGTGGACAGCGTTTGAAGCCAGAACGGAGGATTTGCGTTCGCGTGCGACTTTCATAGCTGAGAGCAGGAGGTTAGCTGTGCGCTCTTCGGTGGGAATTGGAATTTTAATGAGCACTCACTGGCCTGATATAACCACTCTTTGATCGCAATAGTTCCTGCAGCCAGCCACGCCGCATGCAAACTGGGAGTGATAGCATCATGGCCGTGGCCACCATGGCTATGTCCGTGTGAATGCGCATGGGCGAGAAGCTCCGCTGCCGCGTGTGGATCAGCCACAAAATGGGCATACAGGATCAGAGAGCTACTATAGCACATGAACAAGCCGCCGCCGAGTAACATCCCACTGACACCCAAGCTTCCCAAACTCTCAACTTTGCCAAATCCAGTTGGGAACAACGTGGTTGGTGGCTTCAGACTCCATGATACGGTTGCCAAAGTGAGAATATCACTGCCCAGATCTGTCACGGAATGCCATGCGTCTGCCACCATTGCCTGCGAATTGAAGAGGTATCCGCCGATGCCTTTCCCAATGGCCATGCCCAAGTTCGACCACAATCCAATCCTTGTAATCCGTACTCCAGCATCGTTCTTATTTGTCGAAACAAGGTAGGTATTATCGTGGTGGTGGTGGTGGCCTGCGTGCCCGCGCTTCTGCGTTTGTTCTGTCGCCATTGCGGCTTGGTATCTTGGTCTGTTGTCAATTATCGAAAGAGAATTCGGTGAGCGATTGTGTGCCGATGGTATTAAAGGATCGTGTTTATGTAGAGGGGTGGCGGCTGCTGTTCTGATCACACGCGACCAACTTTGCCTGTATGATGAAAGTCGCGGATCTGTCCTCGACGGGAAAGCGCCAGGGGGTGTGTTCAGCCGTGCCAGTGTCGGAGTGCCGAGTGGGCAGTGCAGTACTCGAATCTGGCCACAGCGTATCAACGACATCCCTCAAGCCGTCAGGCTATCGACGCGGAGGAATATATCTGTAACAGCGCATACAATAAGACTACGCAACAACATTGCGCGGCCAGTTCGGAGTTGATTATTCTAAGAATACTATTCAGTATCCAGACCGTGCTAAGGTTTCCTCGTTTTTGGTGGAAGGCCCCACTAATAATGAGGCTGATACTTATCGCCCGCCCAAAAAGTCCGAAGAGGGACTTTGGACAACTGAAGTAGACAGAGATTTTTCTTTGGGTTAATTTTCAGGGTAGCTGGCTTGCCGAAAAAATCTAATAGTCTCTGAGTTATTAAGAATCTTTATTTCATTAATAATTGCTGTGAACTACCGGGGGAATAACAGAGTTTGTATGCTCTTCTTAACCTCTAAGTTGCTGGTATGCACGGTCCTTCCTCGGGCCCTTTGGCCGACGGGAGAATTTACTGGGTCATCGGTGGCTCGGAATGACGCGGATCTGGACCTTTCAAGCTTCCACATGGATTTGAAGCTTCACGGATTATCCCAACCGCATAATATTCCGGCCACGTCTACCGCAACACTGAGGCTGCCGGTCTAGAGTTGCATTGATGGTAATCAAATGCGCAAGCCACTTATGAGGATACCCTACACGGGACCCCTCCCTCCTCCCAGGATCCTACCCCGCAACGCCAATACCTCTGTTGGAGCTGTTGCAGCACTGTCAAACTTTTTGAACGCCCCCCCAGCACCCATTGTGGGTGAAAGCTCGACAAGCCCCAATTCAACAGTTGTATTGACAGGCGCGGGAATATCAGTCGCGTCAGGTCTGTCGGATTACAGGGGCAACAATGGCACATACAGGGTGAACAAGACGTACAGACCGATCTATTACCACGAGTTTGTACAGAATCACGAGGCACGGAAGAGATACTGGGCCCGCAGTTTCCTAGGCTGGCCAAACCTGGACAGAGCAGAACCAAATGCAACACATCGCGCAATCAGGGATTTGGGACATATGGGATTTATTAAGAGTGTGGTGACTCAGAACGTTGATTCATTCCATTTGATTGCGCACCCGGAACTCCCAGCTCTGGAGCTCCATGGCTATTTAAGGGCTCTAAGATGTATATCTTGTCACAACGAGCTACCTAGAGATATATTCCAAAAGGAACTGGCGCGTCTCAATCCCGCCTGGGCAGAGCTGCTCGAAGAAGCTCTCGCATCTGGAGCGCTTGATTCCGAAGACCCAGAGAGTCGTCGGGCCAAAGGCATGAAGTTGAACCCGGATGGAGATGTAGATCTCCCAGGGGCACCATATACTACTTTTAGATACCCAGCATGTCCGACGTGCCTGTCTACCCCGCCAATTAATTCAGCGGGGACCAAATCTACCGTCAAGGTGGACAAGGATGGCGCTTTGGACCCTTCTAGTACAGCTGGCATATTAAAGCCGGCTGTCGTAATGTTCGGCGAGAGCATAGCATCCTCTGTGAAAGAGGCCGCAGAGCACGCGATTGACTCTGCAGGAAAACTTCTCGTTGTTGGGACGTCTCTAGCGACATATTCAGCTTGGCGGTTAGCTAGGCGGGCTAAAGACCAAGGCAAGCCGATTGCCATTGTAAATATTGGTGGCGTACGTGGTGAAGAGCTTTTCTTCGACCACCTAGATGGGGCCCAGAGAGGGGAGTTGGGCGTAAGAGCTGAAATGTCTTCAGACAAGCTACTTCCAAGTCTTGTTGAACATCTCCATACACTTGGAGCAGGCACATCTGATAGGCCGCCCGAGGCTGTGGCAAAGGATTTGATAAAAAATAACAGTCCCTTTAAGGACATGCTTTCATAGTCACATCAACATATAGCATATGTTAACACATGCTACAGTGGGTAGAAACCTGTTATGTCTTGTTAGTGACCAATCTTCCACTAATAGACTTGTAACATATAGATAGGTAGGTTTGATCAGAAGGAAGGCAACGGAAATCTCCACATGGTTTTGCGCTCTCGGAGATAGTAATGGTTTACATCCGGAATTTTTCGTCATCTCAAGTATAGGGAGTAATATAAAAATTCTTACCTTGGATATCTGACTTTAATTGGCCGTGTTGAGGTGGTGGAAACGCGGTCCCTGTTATGTTGTTAGCAATGCATGTTCCCTATCAGAAGGCTTGTAACACATAAGATGTAGGTAGGATTGATCAGAAGGAAGGCAACGGAAATCTCCACATGGGTTTTGCGCTCTCGGAGATAGTAATGGTTTACATCCGGAATTTTTCGTCATCTCAAGATTAGGGAGTAGTATGAAATTCGTACCTTGGATATTTGCCTTCGACTTGGTGGTATTGAGTAGGTATTGGTAGATTGATGAGGATGAGGTCTCGACCGGATATTTCTCAATAGAATCCACGCGGTGCATTAGATGTTTGCTTTGGCCTTGGAGTTTCATCGGAGGCGCTCGCGGTCTCTATTTTAGCACTCTCAGCTGGCTGCGGTGAACGTCGCCTTGGCTTCGTTCTGCGTGCCTCTGTCCATTGTTCATCTTCCTTCTCGATCTCTTTCAGGACTTCTTCCCATTCTTGTTCCTTCTCTGCATTGCCTGCGCCCAGAAGCCCTTCCACATCTACGTCTTCGCCGTTTTGAACCTTCTCAATAACTTCCCGAAGCAAATCGATTTTAGCATCTGCCCGTCTTATAAATGTTGCAAACTCGTTTCGTAGTGCTATCATTTGAATGGACATAGACCCGATGAGCAACAGAATGGCGATGAAGAATGTTGCTGGGTTCCACTCGGTCGACTTCGGCTTCTTGGATTTGAGCTTGTTGCTGCGACGGAGAGGCTTTGGGATCATAGACTCCCAGAAAGAGACTTGGGTGACACTTGGCAACGATGAATAATATCGTTGCAATGGTTGCGGTCGCCCATAACGTGCAGCAGTTCCGAAAACAGTGCTTCGAAGAGGTGCTTGGCTGAAAAGAAATAGTCGTCGGACCACCGTCTTTTCAATCATAATGATCTTTATTTAAACAAAATATTAACTTATCGTAAATACGAAATAAGTTGGACGAACATAGGAACGGTAAGCTTAGGTTTGGATGCTGTCCCGATTCAGTTTTGTATTTCCATAAGGGTGCGACTCAGATTTTCCTCCATTTCCTTCAAATACATGGGATTCTGCCAACCCCACCGCCAACGTTGCTGTGGTAACGACCCTGCAGCTCGTCAAAGTCACGACTCCATGACCGACTCTCCGATCCACATCGAATCGATCAATATATCATGTTAAATTTCACGGCTTGCTGTGGCTACTTACCCTCATGGAGTTTTATATAATGATTAGACTTGGATAATACTAGATGCACCTTTTCAGCTTCCAGAATGACTTCCTTACACGACAAACTCGAATTGGTCAAAAGCGCACTTGGCTCGACATCAACAAGCACCCCGGCGACGGTATCTACCCTCAGCGACCTTTTGGTTCCGAAAAACGCGTCGAGTAGCCAGAAAGATGCAATTCCTGTCGGAGCAGCCGGGCGAAAACGGGCGGCCACTCAGACTACTCAGACGAAACCAGGGGGGACGACAAGGCCGGCAGTCAAGAAAACATTAGCAGCATCCCAAAAGGCCGATAGCCATGAAGCAGAAGAATTGTCTGCAAAAGAAAAGGCAATCCTAGCAACCGAAGTTATCAACGTAACTCTTAAGACACTGAGCGCTGCTGCAACATCCTCGAACCAAGTTCGAAAGCAACCACAATCGCGCGCGCACCTCGAGACGCCTGTTCGCAAAGCTCTACGAAGGTCCAACTCTCTTCCTCAGTCACCGCTCCACCCACGGTCATTGAACAGAGTTACCAGTTCCCCGAATGTCGGGAACCGCCTGGTACGCTCTCCATCCTCGTCCTCGACATCAACACCATTGAATGCTTCCGGCCCGAGAGCTGTCGCCGAATGCTCGCGCATTGCATTCGCATGTCTACGGATGCTGCAATCCTCGAAAACAACAGCTATCGAATTACCCTTTATGCAAATAGAAAATGGGATGTCTGCGTTGGTGGGAAAATTAATTCTGCTGGGGTTGGATGACCTTGCGTTAAAAGAGCTACGGATCTTAAAAAGGCGATTGGATGCTGCATTCACGCCATCCAAGAAGCCCCGAGCAAAGAAAGAGACAGCCAAAGATATATCTCCTTCGATCCCAAGTCTGTCGCCGCTTAGGTTTGACGAGCTGCTTGACTTCGAAACTGTGCCTACCGAAGGGCCTTTTTTAAGCATCGCCTTTACAACCCAGCTTCAAGCGCTCAAACTACTGGCGACATCAAAGAAACCTTCAGCAATTATAGCTTCTATACCCAAACTACAACCTGAATATCATTGCTCGCCGGCTCAACTACTAGTCCAAGCTTCCAGGATTTCATCTTCACTTGCCACAAAATCGGCGCGACAGCTGGAGTCATTGGCCCAGATTATACTTTCTCTAAGCCCCTCGATCTCGTCATCTGAAGATACGGCTGCCATTTCACCAAAGTTGCACGTCGGCCCAGATGCAGCACTTCAACTTCAAACAATTGCATTTTGCACCCGGTACGCATGGTGGCCAATTGCTGGTCATAAGGGTGATATCGATAATGACATTTTAGAGCCATATTCCAGATGCGTGGCCGCCTTCACCCGACGAAGCCGAGGCCTATCCGCTTCTGCATACGAATGTGCCCTACAATCATACAATGCTCTTTTGGATTTTACGGCTGCCCGAGCCAATGGCCCGAAGGTTGCAACAGGCTCGCCAGTATATGTGATCCATAAGCTTCTAGCGTCGCTAGCACAAGATTCGGGATGCGATAATGAAGCCATCCGATGGGTTGAAAAGCTTCAAAGTTGTGAAAATTCTTCCGAGGCTCAAAAGTGCGCCATCGCATCGAAACTGGTAGCTTTGAAGCTGCGAACTGATCCGCATGATCCTGTCATAGAAGAGCTGCTTATGACAGTAGTGCAGGGATTGGAGTCATCTATAAAAGGAGACGGTACAGAGCTCGACGAATTACTGACCGAGGTTTCCAGAGCAAGAAGAGCTGCAATAATACTAGTGTCAAAAAATCCGGAAGCAAGCAACGATGCGACGGAAACAATAAACGAAGGCCCGCGACAACTATGCGAGTCCTTGGTTCTCCAATGCCCCCGGTTTTCGCTCAGATATCTAGGCAAAGCGCCAGGAAATGAGGCATCAACAAAAGTCATTGTACGCTTCGAACAGAGACGCCACCACCTTGCTAGAAGCGTCCCCAGCACCGTGGACTCTGCCTTGTATTTAGCTAAAGCCCTTCGGGCCCAAGGTCGATTGACTTGGGAGATTATGGACTCTCTTCTGCAGGACTGCCTAGCACTACTAGAGGCCGCCGACGTTTCCATGCCAGACAGCAACAATGATTCTGACTCAACTCGTGCTTCATACTACGCCCGGATCTCGAATTTATATTATTCACAGCATCTCGATATGCGCCGAGATGCCTCCAGCCCTAAGGATGTGCAGCATTTACGGCCCCTACGTCGATCGATTGACTCGGTCCGTTCGAGACCCATAGCGGAGAAAAAAGCGGCCGCATTGACAGCTAAACTTGAACGCATGGGAGATTTACTTCGATTTTATGGACGTCTTGATGAAGCCAAAGACATTATTCTGCTTCTTCGAGACGAACTCGTTGCCGATGGTGCTTTAGCTCTTGTAGCTTCAGCGGCATCAACCCTTCCAATACGTGCTTCATGGGATCAAACCGAAAATACCTTGCTTCTTGCCCGAGCATTTTCTCTTCTGGTGAAGCTCAATAAAAAAGCGCCTAGTACACTCCATGATATCTCATTTAACGACGAGCCGTGGGCCCCAGAGGAAAAAGGGGTGGTTTTCGAACACATCCTAGATATCCTTTCTCGACAGCCCGAGGCCTCATCCGAGCTCCAGAAAGCTGTATACAAGGAGCTCACCACCATATATGATGCCCGAACGTTTCCTATCCGGCGGCTCCGAGTTCTATGCAATTTTGCGCATATGAATCCCGACCAGCGCCGTGATATTATCGAGGAAGCGCGCAGCACGACAACTTTGGCAAGCGTTGATTCAGTCGTTGCGAGTAGTAGTGATTCCGGCCTCAGTCAATATACGATACACATTCGGTCTTTATTGACAAGCACCTTGGAGCTCATGGATGATCATCCAAGAATAGACCTCATTGAGCCACATCTAGCAACTTGGTCCAGTATTATCGACAAATGCAAGGATCAAGCAGCATTATCCCGCAACATCGATAACGTAGATATTTTGCAGGGCCATCTACAGTCTGTTGCCGATTTCTTAGATATGAAGGGGTATGGCAAAACGAGGGTTGCTGTTCTTCGAATGATTGCCAATATCGACGAAATACCGCGCGGATCAAACCCGGATGATCTTGTTCTTGATTACTGTTTTTTGGCTAGTCAATATTTGGACCTTGGATACTCTGGGAAGGCCGGGCTTGCGCTGGACAAAGCTCAGAGCCTAGCCTCTTCTCATGGAGTAACTCCGAATGCATCGATTCGACGCCTGGTTGGTTACGCCGATTATTTGCTCAGGGTGGGAAACCTGGATAAATGGTAAGAATAGTTATAACTGCATATCAAGATTATAAACTAACTGGCATTAGTGATGAGACACTATCTCGCGCCCATCAAGCTGCAGAACACGAGAACGAGACGACTAGTGGTAGCAATGCGACGAGCTATTCTGACAGGGATGGGAATGACCGCATCATAGCAGATGCTTCCATTGTTTATTCAGACCTCGCTCTCCAGCAAGGGAAACCACAAGAAGCTTTAGTCCATGCGAAGCGAAGCTTAAGAATAATAGCCAGGGCATGGAAAAGAGCAGAGAGAAACCAGCTGTCCCGAGCCAAGAAGATCCAATCATCTGATGATTCTACGATGGAAAAGCTGGGGGAAGAAAGCTCTAATCTTAACCTATCGACAACCTCTCCTGGGTTACCTCAAGTACAAAACACTGAAATTGGGCCTTCAGCATGGATGCTGGCGCGGCCAATGTTTCGATGCTTCATACATTTATCCCAGGTGTATACCCACCACGGCATGTTCCAGGACACCATTTATTATGCCGAGCAAGCGCATAAAATTGCTGTCAGCATAGATTCGACAAACTACATAGTGGAAGCATTGGCGTTGATAGGCGGCGCTTGGCTGAAAGCAGGAAATATTGAAAAGGCGTCTGAGTTTCTGACGCAAGCTAAGGACCTGGCCTCGGTGCAAAAGGAGGCACAGGCTTTAGTAGTCTTAAGTGGCAACCTTGGAAGTCTTCACAGCGTACATGGCGACAAATCTGCTGAACTGGCTGCCTATGGCGAGGCAGAACGTACGCTAAGTTCGCTGACGAATTCAACATACATCGGTGACCTTGACCGGGTCTTCGATGTCACAGTTATATTACAGGCTGAGATATCGAGATTGACAATTGATGATACCAAGAAGAGGGGAAGGCCACAACGCAAAACGGTCGCAAAGGCACCGGCAAGAAAAAGGGAGGCCGTCTCCAAACAACCAGCAACTGTGCCAATCTCTATTGCAGAGCAGTGTGTCGGCTTGGTATCTCTCAAGGGGGCTATCTTACGTCAAAAGGCCAGGTCTTTTGCCCGGTGGAACCGTTTCGAAGACTCATCGATAGTTTTGGAGGAAGCAGCGGGATATAGCCTCAGTTCTCTCGATGCTATTGAGACGCACGTTGCTCGAGCAGAGTGTTTGTTCCGACAGAGCTCAGCATTGCTGCCGGCCGACTCCGTTTATTCCGTACTTCAAGATTCAACAATCTCCTTCCCAGCCATTGTCGGAGTAAAGACGGCGTCTCTGGAGAGGGTATCCGCCGTTCGCACTACGCCTCCAAAGAAGAATGCACCGCGCAATGCTTCGTTGCCCCGTGGGTCAACTATGTCTTGGGTAGACCCTCTAAAGCAAGCCCATGATCACCTGGTTGAAGCTTATTCTACCGCGTCGCAAATTTCCTCGACCCGAGTACTAACCCAAATCGCTTCTTTTCTAAATACAACGAGCCTACTCCTGTCAACTTACCATGGGCTTAAACTCAAGGCTATCCAGCCCGGCGCTGTAGCATCAGCATTAGGTAAGCCGTAGATTACAGTGTTTAAAACATGGAGCTAACGATACACAGAGTTAGCAAAAGCCGCGGCGGTTCAACGGGAGCGAGATGCTGTCATGTCGGATGTGGATGCGGAAACAACCAAGGAGTGTGATCTCCGATGGCCAGTTACCAAAAATCAAAGCCATCAAAACGATAGCAACGGGCGCCTAGCAATGCAGCAGTCTCGATTCCAAAAGGAATACATAGACATCATTCCATCCGCCTGGAAAGTGGTCTCAGTCATGCTCAGTGAAAGCCGAGATGAGCTTGTGCTGGCTAAATTCGAAGCTGGGCACTCTCCTTTTATTCTACGGGTACCACTGGAGCGGAATAGTTCCCGGGATGCGGATGAAGAGGTTTTCGGCTTCGACCAAGGCAAGGCGGAACTTCATGAAATCATCGACCTCGCCAATGCCAGTGCCCATGGAGGTCGTGATGTCTCTAGCCGGGAAGGAAAGATTGCGTGGTGGGCGGAGCGCGATGAGCTAAATGTAAGGCTCAAGGAGCTTCTCGACAACGTGGAGAAAGTGTGGCTAGGAGGTTTTAAGGGAATCTTTTCTCAGCATACAAGGAACCCCGACTTGCTCGCGCGATTCCAAAAATCTTTCCAAAACACGCTAGACAAGTACCTTCCATCTCGACAGCGGACGAACAAGAGGAAGAAGGCAAGCCCTGGGGTCACTTTAGACCCACGGATTCTTGAGCTCTTCGTCGGTCTTGGGGACCCATTCTCGGAGGACTGTGATCTGGACGAGCCATTGACCGATCTTCTTTACTTCGTGGTGGATATCCTGCAATTCCACGGCGAGCGCAACGCATATGACGAAATAGACTTTGACTCTATGGTTCTCGACACGCTCGATGCGCTCCGCTGCTATCACCAAGCCGTAGCTGGGTCTGGCATTTCAACGGAACAAAGCCACACGGTCCTGATCCTCGACAAATCCTTGCATTCCCTCCCCTGGGAGTCTCTCCCATGCATGGAAGGCCAGGCCGTATCGCGGCTCCCATCCATGGGCTGCCTCCGCGACCGGATATTAAGCCAGCAAAAGAAGGTGGCCGCGGAAGGACAGCCCGACGGCACATACATTAACAGGAGCAAAGGCAGCTACGTCCTCAACCCAGGCCAAGATCTCAAAACCACGCAAGCCACCTTCGAAAAGGGCCTTCAAAAGCTCGACGACTGGAGCAGCGTCGTTGAACGCGAGCCCGTCGAAGCGGAACTCAAAGACATGCTTGCCAAAGACGACCTGTACCTGTACTTTGGCCACGGCAGCGGCGCGCAGTACATCCGCTCCAAGACTATCAAGAAGCTCGAGACATGCGCGACGACGTTCCTGATGGGCTGCAGCAGTGCTACCCTCGTTGATGTCGGCGAGTTCATGCCCTATGGGCCGCCGATGAGTTATATGATTGCTGGGGCGCCGGCGGTGGTGGGCACGCTGTGGGATGTGACGGATAAGGATATCGATCGGTTTGCGAAGAGCACGTTTGAGTCATGGGGACTGTATGAGGGAGGTGCGGCTGTGGCGGTGGAGAAGGCACCAAAGACGCCGGGGAGGGGGAGGAAGAAGGTGGAGCCGGTGGAGGTGGAGAGGGAGAGGGTTAGCTTGGTGAAGGCAGTGGCGGAGGGGAAGAAGGCGTGTCATTTTAAGTACCTTACTGCTGCAGCAGTGGTGGTGTATGGTGTTCCTGTTTACTTCGAATAGAGTAGTGGTGCATTGGGTGGTTTTGGTGTTTGAAAGGGGCATTCATTGTCGGAGTTGCATTTTGGTGGCGTTGAAAGCGTCGTAGAGGCGTCGTAGAGGGGTTACGACTGTTACGACTTGGATAATCTAGATATGCTAATTATATTTAAACCGATTATAGAATGTCTTATTTAGCTGTGAACGATGATGTGAGACTCGTGTTCCCCAAAAATCCGAGGGACTACCCATGCACGGCAGCAGGTGTTTACAGCAACTATGATTAAAAAGAAGGCGCTTAATTACTCGGGGGTGCAATCAATAAGCCAGTTACTCGCGAATGAAGCTAAAGGGGCAGACTCTAACAGCGTAACCTAACTTGCCCAGGCCAGGCAGTCCCTCTTTAGACCTTTGGACGCCACGGGTACGCAAAAGGGGGAGCGAGGCTGAGGCGCAAGGCTGTGTGTTGAGTGCTTGTAAATAAATGTACTGGAGTCATTGCATAATAATGTCAGTTAACTCCTACTCCACACAATGCATTCGAATTTAAGGCTTAATAATAAGCAAATCCCATCATACTGTACGAATACGGAATACCGGTTATCTAAGCTGGAATGTCAACACGGGTCGCCCAATCCCCATGGAAGGGAGCGGGGGAAGGACAGATTATGCACGGGATGGTGCTACCATAGGGTCGTGGGAGACTGACTATCTGACAATTGATGATGATGGGATCTGCACGAATGAATGGCTGTGATAGAGTAGTCGGCCGCGGCGGATTTATGAAAATTGGGGGTGCAGAACTACGAGGGCATCTCTGTGGTGGTGGCGTGGGAATGAGTGGATGGAGAGAGGGCTGGGGTTGCGTGCATCGGTCGCGCGTGCGTGTTGTTGTTGTCGTCGCGGGGATTCATGGAGCTGTAGTAGTAGATTATAGAAACTGATCATTGCTCTAGTTTTTCTTGTATATATCTCTCCCTGTCGCCATTGCTGACCTCGTCGCTGTCGCCAACTGCCTTTTTGTGTTGAGATACTCCTGGTATCGGTATCCGTTGCAGGCCAGAGAGGGACCCCACGTCAATCACCACCACCACGAACCAGCTCTTCATCCATCCACCTCCTGTGGACGCGCAGTAGGCTTGAGAGAAGCCAGAAGCCAGTCTGTTCTGTATTGCAGCTTCATATATTATTCGATTTTCTCATCTTGATCTTCATTTTTGCACCAAGCCGGAGATATTTGCAGCAATTGCCGCCGGTGATCACTGTCTTCCGAATGGTAACTGTTGGAAGGTGAAAGAAGCTCTCTCTCCAAAACCCCCACAGGGACGAAAGTCGGACAACGCTTGGACAAACTTAGCAGCCAGACGCCAGACGCCCAACTGAGGACATCTTCTTTTCCGAAATATATCAAGGACAAGGGCTTCAAAGATATATTTCAGCTTAATTCGACTGTATTGCGCTGCTGTACTGTGCTTCAGTGTACCGTCTTGGTGCTGTTGCTCTGTTCTGTTGCTCCTGGAACAATTTTTGCTCCTATTCAACATCCCATCTACACGCTGAAATCCACTGGATGCCTTCACTGGACGGACTCTGCACTCTCCCGCTGAACCCGTCGATTCTACCGTCTTCCTTCTGTACAGTACCACCCCACACCCACCCAGAAAAAAATTGCGGGAGCGGCCCTAACGAATAGTTCCATACCAGAACCAGCCAGACAAACCTGCTGCTAATTCCTACCCTTACCTTATCTCGCCCGAAATCTTTCAATTATCCTCTCAATGAACTTCTTCCCCAAGTTATCCAAAAAATCAAAGAAGACCACCCCACCACCAGACGACGACGACAACCACGACCGTACTCCTCGCGACGACAGCAGTCCTCGCCAGAGTCCTTCTCCTAAGAAGTCCTCAAGCGCATCCTCGAGATCCAATCGTCGTGATTCGAGGGACGAACGGCGACACAGTCACACAACTTCCCACAACAGCGGCTCACGAGGCCCCACCCCAGTCTCGAGGGCCCATACCTTCGACACCAATACACATCCGCTGAACCTTCCACCAGACCTGCGACGATTGTCCGCATTGTCCAACATGGCCGAACAGATGCGTTCAGACCCGATGGAGGTCGACACTGACGTGCACGCCCAGCCGTCCTCACCCGCAGAAAAAATCCCCGGGGCCTTTAATTCAGCACCGAATGGCGTGAATGGCTCGACGAACAAGGACAGCATGGACGTAGATAGCGGGGCGCCCACGCCTCCACCGCATAAGAGCCCTCCTACGAGCCCGGTTGCAGCTGCTGCTCCCACGCCAGAGGAGGCGGAAGCTTTCAAGAATGCTGGAAACAAGCATTATAAGGCTAAGGAGTACAAGAAGGCGATTGAGGAGTATACCAGAGGTACTATTATCCGACGCACGCACCCTGGAGATATCATATTAACCATATTATAGCCGTCGAGGCAATGCCCTCATCCGCAACATACCTGAACAACCGTGCTGCAGCCTATATCTCCAATGCAAACTACGACAAGGCCCTCGAAGACGCCCTACGTGCCAACGAGCTCGAGCCGAACAGCCCAAAAATCCTACTGAGGTTGGCACGCATTTACACAAACTTGGGCAGGCCGGAGGAGGCGTTAAGCACATACGACCAGATCCAGCCCCCTCCATCGGCAAAGGATATAGCACCAGCCAAAGCCATGAAGCAGCACATCTCGGTAGCAGAGGATGCGCTGAAGCACGGCACAACCGGCTCAATGGCCTCGCACGCCCTCGATCAGGCAGAGAAGTTCCTCGGCGTAGGCGCCCAGAAGCCCAGAAAATGGCAGCTGATGCGCGGAGAGGCGTACCTCAAGATGGGCAATATCAACGCCCTCGGAGACGCCCAGAACGTCGCCATGTCGCTGCTGAGGAGCAACAAATCTGACCCCGAAGCCTTAGTGCTGCGAGGAAGGGCCCTGTACGCACAGGGCGACAACGAGAAGGCCATCCAGCACTTCCGCCAAGCGCTGAACTGCGACCCTGACTACCGCGACGCCGTCAAGTACCTGCGAATGGTGCAGAAGCTAAACCGCATGAAGTCGGACGGAAACTCAGACTACAAACTCGGGCGCTGGCAGACGGCGCTTGACAAGTACACCGAGGCGCTGGAGGTGGACCCACTGAACAAGGGCACCAACTCCAAGCTCCTCCAGAACCGCGCGCTGTGCCGCATCAAGCTGAAGGACTACGAGGGCGCCATCACCGACTGTGAGTCCGCGCTGCGCCTCGACCCCTCCTACGCCAAAGCGCGCAAGACGAAGGCCACCGCGCTCGGCCAATCCGGCAACTGGGAGGAAGCGGTCCGCGAGCTGAAAGCGCTCGCGGAAGCCGATCCATCCGATGCCACACTGGCCAAGGAGATCCGGAAGGCGGAGCTCGAGCTCAAGAAGAGCAAGCGCAAGGACTACTACAAGATCCTCGCAGTGGACAAGGATGCCAATGAGCAGGATATCAAGAAGGCCTACCGCAAGCTCGCTATCGTGCATCACCCCGACAAGAACCCCGATGACAAGGACGCCGAGGACCGCTTCAAGGACATCGGTGAGGCATACGAGACGCTCAGCGATCCCGAGAAGCGCGCCAAGTATGACAGCGGCGAGGACCTCATGGACCCTGCTGACATGTTTGGCGGCGGCGGCTTCGGCGGCGGAGGCTTCGGCGGTGGCGGCGGCGGAATGGGCGGTATCGACCCAGAGATCCTGTTCCAGATGATGAACGGTGGTGGTGGCGGCGGCTTCGGCGGCGGCGGAAGAGGCGGTGGTGGCTTCCCTGGCGGTGGCTTCCCAGGGGGCGGCGGCGGTGGACAGCACTTCCATTTCGGATAGCCACCAACCACTGCTACACCGACGCCGTCGAGTTCTGAGGACGAGAGCAACGGCGGCGTTGGCGACAGAGCGGGGAATCGGACCCGCACGCGCGAGCACTGGGGAGCGCCGGAGAGGGGCCAGATGGATGGCTCGTGGCGCGATGGCCGCATCAAACGCTTGAGGCAGGTGGGCTTCGTGCTCTTGGGCGTTCTGGCTTTTTTGCCGCTCGAGGTCGCACTGGGGCTGGCGGTGCTTGTGGCGGCTGCGCTGGCGGTGTCGAAGGATTTGAGGAGGTGGGCTGTACGTTGATGGGTGGGCGCGCCTCTGGGCGAGAGGCTCGCATTGTGTGCTTTTTAGGAGGGGTTAGAAGGGGGTGTTTGTTTGTTTTTCTGGGTCCTGGGCTATGGGGGAAATAGAGAGGGGTGGGGGCGAGGGGGGTTACAAGCATGTGCAAAGATATTTGGATGAAAGATGAAAGAATGAATGAAGGGTGCTTGGCTGGTATATGACGGCTACCTATTTCTGGAATTTTCCTTCTGCTGTGAGATTTTGACATACATTTGTGGGCGTTTTTGTGGGTGTGGTGATTAGATGGTGGACGGTGGCACACACCTCTCTGCATTTGGCATAAAGGGGGCGGCGATGATGGCAAGAGATTGAACAAGCAAACAGTGGGCAATTTTTCTGATGTGGTTCCGGGTATCTTACGGTATCTGGTGGCGAGGGGGGGAAGTATGGTATATTTGGGGAGGAGGGCGAGCATACGGGATACACATACATGCATCGTGGGTTACATTGCATTATAAAGGTTTCCAATAAACTATATTCTCATGCGTGTATGAAGACAGAAAGGCTTTGCAGGTCTTTTGATAATGATGTTGTCACCCCAACCTCTGATATGAGGTTGAATAACAAAATGGCACCGTTCTCGTGCTGCTCAAGTCTGAAGGGTGGCTGTGGATGAGAACAGTGATTATAGCAATTACAATACAAGTAAAGGCATGGCTATGATTCATAGACCAGTTAATGCAAATGGAACGGAAGGGATAGTTTCTATGACTTGAGTAACTACAATCTAAGAACCGTGCCACTTACTGTTTCAACTGCGTGCCTGACAAATGACTCCTGAACAGAATCCGCCATGACAGACTAGATATCCATCATAAGCACCTGTTTTATTTCCATCCAAGGTAAATAAACTAAATATATATACCCCCATTTCCCAATTCCCATGCGTTACCAAATAAATGGCAAAATACGGACACGAGCATACAAAAAGTAATTACCAGAACGAAAAAAAGAAAATATACAACTTCAAAAGCTAAATATAATAAACCAACATCCCCATTCAACGCAAGCAGACTGATGTCAAAAAACAAATCACATCCACCCGCCGCCGTCACCATAGGTGCACAATAGGTAAGTAGTAGTAGTAGTACTAATTCACATTTTTTCCTAATTCTTTAATAAAATCCGTTTCCTCTGGCAATCCGCGTTGTTGTAACGGACGCCAAAAAAAAAGTATAAGACAACCACTCAACGACGACGACAACAACAACACACAAAAAGATTTTCCAGTTTATTCCCTTCCAACCCCCAACCGGCCACCTTCCACTACCCATTTGTGTCCCCTCTCATTTTTAGAAATTTTTGGCGAGAGGAGTAAACCAACTTGCTTGCCTCCAAACACACACGCTCCGAACACAACCCCCCCTCCCCCAGCAATCCCTCTTCATTATATAAAAGGAGTCGCGAAAAAAAAGAGGCTAATCGAAGCATGGGAAAGAAAGCAGCGTAAAAGACTGCGAGGGGCAGACATCTAAGCGCCCAAGCTGGGGAACGCCTTCTGGTCCTCGGTGTTGATGGGGGCGCCGGCCCTGGCAGCACCACCACCGGCACCACCAGCACCACCAGCACGCGGAGCACCGCCTCTCGGTCCACCGCGTCCACCACGGGGCGCGCCATCGCCGCGGGGACCGCGGAAGGCACCGCGCTCGCCGCGGAAGTTGCCACGCTCGCCGCGGTCGCCGCCGCGACGGGGTCCGTCACCGCGTCCGCGGCCGCCACGGCCGGAGTCGCGGCTGGGCTGCTCAACGAAGCGCTGGTCGATCTCAACGACCTCCTTCTGCTTGCGCTCGCGCGCGCGCTTGGCCTTGGTGGCGGCGGCGGCGATGAACTCCTCCTCCTCCTGCTTCTTGACCGCGCTGGCGGTGGCCCACTTCTTGTCCTCCTTGGTGCCCTCGTTGGCCTTGCGGCTGGCGGAGGCGGAGAGGGAGAGCTTCTCGGCTTGAGCGATCAGGTAGTCGGCGTAGGACACGGAGTTGTCCTGCTCCTCCTCCTCGGGGGTGCGGCCGTCGGCGTTGACGGGGGGGGCGTCGCCGTCCTCGGTCAGAGCGACCTTGCCGTCGGCCTTGGCGAGGGCCTCACCGGCGACCTCGTCGGCGCCGGCGGCCTCACCGGTCTCACCGCCCCAGCCGTGAGCAACCTGCTTGTCGGCGTCACTGGGAAAAAAGTTAGCTTTTTTGGTACATATCAATGGGGAATGTAGGTGATGCTCACCCGACGACAGCACGGGAGTGACGGTCATTCTGGCGAGGTCCGCCACGTCCACCACGGCCCTGGCCACCACGGCCGCCACGGCCACCGTAGGTGCCAGCAGTGCGGTCCTCAGTGGGCTTGGTGCGGTTGTTGGCGCTGCCGGCGTTGCGGTCGCGGTAAGCTGCATTACACACCGAGGTTAGCACGACTTGGCGCTAAAAAAGTAGCCCTCCTAGCGCGATTTCGGGCTGGGGAGAGCTCAAGAGCTTCAATTGGAGCGCGCAAAGGGGGATTGGTACGAACCTCCCTCGTTACCACCGGGTCCACGGCGGGGGGCGGCGTTCGCTGGGGCTCCTGGGGCCTCGCGGGGGGCGCTGCGCTTGTCGGTGCGAGCGGGAGTCCTGTCGACGACCTTCACAGGTGGCTCGGGCTCCTTGTCGGAGTCCTCATCGTGAGTGTTTCCTAAACGACACGTCTGTCAGTCTTCCCATTTCCCAATCGTGTAGAGCTGCCATCGAGGTCTGCTGGATTCGGTGGGTGATGGTGTCATACCGAGAAGCTCGTACAGGTTCTGTCAAAGGCACACGAGTTAGCTTCCATTCAATCGAGTCATGGGCATGTTTATTGCGCGAGCTCAACACACGCGCACTCTCCCATCGAACAGCTGCTGCAATCGCATACGCAGCAGCAGCCATTGACGGGATTTGGGGTTTGGGGTTCGTTTCTGATTTACCTTTGATACGACGTCAGCCATCGTGTCCGCCTAGCTCAAGTGCCTCCGAAGAAGGCCTTGCTACCGAGTAAACAATTCGAGTAGGGGGTTGGAGGAATTCGAGATGGACAGATCCTATATATCAGGATCCTGTCTCTCGAGATGGTGAAGTTGCTGCTGAAAGCTTGGGTTGGGCTTGAAGTGCGATGGAAGACGGCAAAAGCGGTTTGGCAGGGCGAGAACTTTCAGTAGTAGCCAAAATGCGGTAATGCCTCAAATTTCCGCCTTGCTGCATTCTCGCTTAAGTAGGGCAAAGAGTGACCAGTAGTACTCTACTACTAACAACTACGTATTTACTATAGAGTGGTATAGAATAGTATAGACCAGTAGTGTAGTCTAATGGTCCAGTTACTCTAAACTCTTTTGTACTACAGTTCTGTATAAGAGTACTGCATTTAATAGTATTGTGGTAATGAAGTAGTTTAAAAATCCATTATTCCATTATTCTAGTGCACAACGAGACGAGTCTTCCTGTTCCAGTTTCAAATCCAGCGACAATCACTTAAATTTCAATTCCACCCGTTACAATTGGTTCACACACTACAAACGATGACGCCTCCAACCAAACACAATTGCTCTCGACGCCCGGTGTGCATTTTGCTATTTTAAGAGGTACATTTGCCCCCACCCTCCTACATATCATTCGACGTAGCTCGAAGCTCGAAGCAGAAGCTCGCCCGTCCTCCCAATGACGACGACGACCCCTCTTTGACCCCTTCTCCCCCGCTCCTCTCTTCACTTTTCGATATGTTTTTGAAGCTTCGGGAAAGCCAGCTTAACTACAGCAATGCAGCGGCTCCCGTGTGCTGTGTAGCCATCGCGGAGACCAGCGACAATCGATCGCCTTCCATAATGATACCCATTTGCTCCCCTACAGTAGTTCCGCCCGAATGCCTAAGTCCCTCCCAATGTCCCCCTGCCGCCCTATACTCCGTCTGTGTCCAGTCGTTTTCCATGATTTATTATTTACCGATCCGTTGTATTTATCCTCCCAGTTGGCCTCCAAATAGCCATATCCGAGAGCAGGATGCCTTCCGAAGCCGAGATATAAAAAATAAACTATAAACAGGCAAAATTTCCATCCCTAATTTGCGCCTTGCAATGCCATTTTGTGTGAACTCCAAAACAAAACAAAAAGGTACAAAAACTTTTATTTCCGAGGGTATCATTAACATTTCCGGTCTCAGCGCATCGAACTCGTGTCAAAGGTAAATTGGGTGGGGAAGTGCATGCTCGCCGACAGGCCGAATGGGTCCATGTCCAGCATCGGGTCGTAAGGGTCCAGCAGCTGCTGGGTCATCGAGTTGAATCCGGGTACGTGTTCGCCGGCTTGCGAGGTTCGAGGTGGCTGGCGTTGTTGCTGGGGGTTCATCATCGGTGGGAGTGCGAATGGCGCAGGGTATGGTCCTGGGCCGGCAGATTCCGGTTGGTCTTGGTCCGAGACAATGTCGGTCTGAGCATCATACTCTTGTTCTGCGGCTACGGAGTTAGTACTATATCTCAACAGGGCTCTCTCCAGCGAACTGGAGGCAGGGCTGTGATAGCTTACCTAGTTGTTCAATGTGGTTCTGGAAAGAGGGATAGTATGCTGAGGGAGCATCTCCGGAAACTCCGGCCCCGGCGGCAGCCTGTATCCCCTTCAAGGCCGGGCCAAGTCCAGCATTTTGCGGTCCTACTGATACACCGAGTCCGTGATTCATCTGCGGCTTCAGCGGCTGGTGAGCACGCTGCTGCTGCTGGATCTGGGCTTCTGGAGCCGGGGGTGTCATGACATTTGCTTGCGCAAACCCGGGAGATGTCGACGTTGGCGACGAGTGGTGAGACGATGGCGTTGGCCGTGACTGTGGTGATGGGTTGCCGAGAGGCGCCACAGGTTCCAGCTTGGGTGCGATGTTCGAGTTCGAGCGTCGTGCCTGGTGGTGGCGGTTCATGATTGCCCGCTGGACAGTCGGAGGCATGGCCATTCCCTGTGGCATATGAGTTGGACCAAGAGAGGGGCTGCCTGTCTTTGCGCGCAGCTCGGACTGGACATCGATTCCTGTAAAACTGTCAGCATCTCCGCCTTATAACCGCAATGGTGTAACCCACCCTTCTCGAGCAGGATCCGCTCCAGCAGGGAGTTCTTGTATCTGAGCATGAGGCACTCATCCGCCGCGCTTCTATGGGCGGTTTGGAGGCTGTGGAGGTTCGTCTCGTGGACTCGGATGGTCTCCTCCAACTGCTTGATGTACTCGGTGCGGCGCTCGCGGAAAGCAGCTTGGGCTTGACGGTTTCGCTGCTTGCGCTCCTCGGAGGTGGCGTATATCTAAAGTAGAAAATGTCAGCGACTTCTTGCCAGGCAGAGTTGTCTCTGGCTGGTGGTACATACTGGCTTGCGGCCTCCCTTGCGCTTGGGCTGCTCGGTGTGTTCTTGGTTGGGCGGTCCGGCGTCGGCCTCGGGGGTAGACTCCATGGAGTCCACAGAAGCCTCTCTCATGTCTTCTTTCTTGTCGATCGACATCTTCTCGTCCATTGCTATGAGGGGCAGGATTCAAAGATTGACTGGGAATCTCCTGTGCGCGACCGCCATACGGCAAAATATTTGAAGTCTGGTGGGTAGACGACAAAAGCTGCGTTAGCCAAGAGGGTGACGGCGAGTCTACGTGGGAGGTAGAAGGTAAGAGGAGAGTAGAGTGATAAGAGTAGAGTAGTAGGTAGTGAGAGGAGTGAGAGTAGCGGCGGTGTGTGGTAGGTTCTCGAGCGCGTCTACTACGGGGAGTGTTCCAAGGGTTTGCAGGCAAGATGCAGAGTACCTGATCTAGACGCGAATATCCGGGGTAGCGGTAGTGGCAGTGGTGGTGGTCGAAGTAGCGGTAATGGTAGTAGCGACGAGATCTGATAAGTGTAGCGGCGTAGTTGGCTGGGATGATGTGACGAAACAGCAACGTCTGGAGGCAGAAGTGTTTCTGTGTGTAAAGAGTTGGGTAATGAAAACATATAATGGGTGTGGGAGTAGAGGATATTCGAGGCGAGAGATTTCGAGTAGTAGTGGCAGCAGTGGCAGATGGCAGGAGTAGTGGTGGTAGTGGTGGTAGTAGTAGTGAAAGAAGTAAAAGCGATTGTTTATGTGTGTGGTGCGGTGTACGGGGGCGGGCAACGAAAAAGGAATTGTTGGGGTGAGAAAGAAGAGGGGAAAGTGGCAGAAGGCGATTGAGTTAAAGCTGTTGTTTTTTCGAGAGGGGGAGGGGTGGGTGAGGTGTGGAGGGGATGGGGGGGGGGTTATGATGGTAGATGGACAGGGGGGGAGGGGGGCATATGGGGGGGGGCAAAAGAACAGAAAGAATAGAAAGAGCAGGGGTTTGAGGAAGTGGATGGTGGAGGAGGACTGGGGGTGGGAGGTTGGTGGTTGGATGGTTGGTGGTGCCACTTAGGAGAGGGAGGATGGGAGGGATGTGAGGGATGGGAGAGGGTGAAGAATTGGAGGAAAGAAAGGGTTAAGGCCTAGAGGGACAAAAAGACCAGGGGTCCGGCGCGGTTACGTGGGGACGACGGAGGAGACGGACTGGGTGGACTGGGTGGACTGGGTAGACTGGGCGGACTGGGCAGACGACGGATGGGGGGACCAGTGAATTCTGTTTAAAGGCTGGGGCAAGAGCGACCCGCCAAGCCCATATTTTCTGTAGTTTTGTAGCCATTTTTCCCTACGACCACAGGCTGGGCGGTAGAGCGGGATAGTAAGAATGGTAGTGCTATACTTGCTACTTATACTGACTCTTTCTTTACTGTACTGTACTGTACTATACGACTCTTATGGGCTGGCAACTAGAGTACACCCGAGTAAGACGCGTGATGTACGTGTATGTGTATGTGTATGTGTATGTATATGCGGGATCCGTATGGGAAGCGTCTAATGGTACTGTGACACCTTCTAGCACGGCGACGAGGCAGAAACACAAAAACCGGAGCTAGCATCCCAAAGGAGGAAAGGGAGGAAGGGACGAGAGGGCTAGGCTGGGTGGAGATTTGGCGTCGATGGTTCCGCGTGTAGTGTAGTTTTTTTTTAAAATTTGCGGGCAGCGCTATTTCACGCACATACTGTACGCACATACCACCATAATATACGAAGTAAGTCTAGTATGGGGGCAATTATGGTCAAGGAACAGACGGGCTGGCATGGCTTGGTTTCTTCATGGGGAACTGATGTCCTTGCGACGACGGGCTGGGAATGTTGTTAGGTTGTGTTGTGCTGCAGGTGCTGCACGTAGTCGGTGATCCCGGCGCCCGACGCGCCGTTGTAAGAGTGGGGGCTCACGGTCGGACTTGGAGGGGCTTGGCTAGGATGGCGGCGGAGGAGAGGAGAGGAGGAGGGGGAGGGGGAGAAGACGAGGGATAGACGAGGGATGAACAAGGGATGATGGTATGTATGTAACTGTGGATATGTGGATGTGGTATAGCGAGGATGGACGAGGGATGATGTGGATTGGGATGGGGATGGGGACGACGTGGATGGGGGATCGAAACAAGTCCGCCACTCCGCCAAGGTAGAGTACAGAGTTGAGCGTATTACTATGGGTAGACTATGGGTAGACTATGGCTAGAGACGTATAAAGTGTGGATTATAAGTAATTATGTACGGATGTGTGTATGGACTGGCTGTTCGTTGCTGTACGTACGTGGAGAACAAGACCACGATGCTGCGTCATTCGCTATGGATCTTTTCCCCAAGCCTTACTCGCATTGAGCTTCGTACTCGTCGTTTCTTCGTTGTGGACCATTCTCCATACCACAGGAACAGACTACAGCACAAACTACAGGACAGTCTGTTCTAGTGTATATACTTGTGCCCATCTGTTCTTTCTTCCTTTCCTTCCTTGAATGCTTGAAGTCGACCCCGTATGCTTGACTTGCCATGCCATCCGTCATTCCCCAACCCATCTACCATATACCATCCACCATCACCAATCCATCCACCAACCCATCCACGCCGTGTCGTTCCCTGGTGCGCGAAGGGGTCTGTCGGGAGAGCAGCATGTACCCGCCTGCACTCTGCCCTGCCTTGCCTGCACCACTCCAACCCCCCCTGCTCCTACTCCTGCTCCTGCTCCTGCAACATGCAACAATCAAGCCCATGCTCGATCACCATCCGTGCTCCCCAAACAAACCCTTGAACAAAAATCCCTTCATCCTTGAAAGAAAAGAAGGAAAAAACGCCGCCATCATCTGCAACCAACGATTGCCGGTACCCTATCTAGTTCGTGCGTAACAGCACTACGCCCGTTCATGTCCATCAGGGCCCTCCACCGCCGCTCCTGATTGGCTTTCCCCGCACACATTTCCCAAGGGCAAGGACGCACGAATCTGCTCGTCGCTGCGTCCGTTCCCAGGTCCTGCACCGCACATCTCACACACCCATCTGGCGGCAACTGTAGCAGCCAGACAGAGCAAGAGCCAGGCAGAGCCAGGCAGGGAGTCCCTCGACATACATTACATGGGGCTAAAGCCAGCCAGACACCGCGCTATTCACTCCAAGGTAAGACAAGAAACAAGACAACCTACAGGACCGTCTACGCCTACTTTACAGTATACTTACAGTAGCGTCGTCTCTTATTCCCACTAATCCGATGCACATTGACATGGCGCCGATGTAGGACGCATGGGCTGGGAAAAAGAAAGCCCCCTCCTCTCCCCTCCCTTCCCTTCCCTTCCTCTCTGGATCTGGATCGAAATACCCACTCTGGATCACGCCTCGGACCAACCGCGGACATGATGGCGGGATGACTCGCCAGCGCACGGGACCTGGCCAGTGCTGCGGACTGGCACAGTCGTGATCTGGCTTGCTTGGCTTGGCGGGTCCAAGACGTCCAAGGCGTTCAAGAGGCCACTTTTGGAGGTGCATGCGGTTGAGCGAGCTGATGATGTCGTCAAAGGGAGCCTGTCTATTTTACTCACTCACTGACTTGACTGCTGACTGCTGACTGCTGACTGCTGACTGCTAACTGACTTGACAAAAACGAGGGCAGAAGGCAGAGAGAGGGCATCAGAATAAACTACAACACTACAACAAACTCCCCTCCGTTATCGCACAGACGCCACGCCGTAATGGCCAGGCCAGACGAAGATCTAGAGTATGTAACATCATCCCGCTCGTTATATATGGAAGATCCCAACAATTGCTTCCTTTGCACCACTCTAGCCACACAGGCTGTATATGTGGGGTTGGGGTAGGTTACGGTAGTCCACTCGCCGCCCTTCGTTTCGACCTGCCCGAAATAGTATAATCGTCACCACCACACAAGGCATCCAGACACCCGTGGTGGTGACCGCCCGCCTCCGCGACCCCGGCCTCTCTCTCTCTCGCCTTTCTCACAAAAAAGTGACGTTGGCCCAAATCGCCAAGACCCACACACCAACTTGCCCGCTTCGAGACGTCACCTGGCCACAAATATACTTTCGCGAAAGAGATTTTTGCAGGGGCGTAGGGGCTCGGCGCTATTGGCTGGCTTGGGGTCCGGAAAGAGGGGACCAAGGGGAGGGGGGTGGTGAGGTGTGGAGGGGCCGCCAATACTACGATGCGATGGGTAGCAGCTTTACTAGGGCATGTGTGTGTGTTGTTTTTTTGCTTTACTTTTTTTGGGCGGCGTGAGAAAAGATGCCGTGGTCGGATGGGTGGGTGGAGCTTACTAAGGACGTGGGATGCGATCCTGCCCCTCTTTTCTGGGCGACTGTAGCTCGAGTTGGACTCGCTTTGCGCTTTTGTATGGGTCCGTAGCGGTAGATGTGGAGTAGGCTGGGATGAACGCTCTTCGTACTTCGTACTGTAAATGGCGCTTTTCCTTCTTCTTACTCTTGTGGCAGCAGTCACGGGGAGGGGGCGGGGGGGGCGTCTTGTAGGGAGGGAGGTGTCGCAGGTGGTTTTTGCAGGTTAGACAAGACCTGCCATATGGAACAATATAGATGTGACACGTCGGCAGTCTGCCGGTGTCTCTGGAATCTTCAAGCTGAGGCCACCGCCGGGGAAGATCCAGGATCGGGCTCTGGGGGTGAGCGAGCTGGGGGAATTGGATGCTCGGCTAGGACGGAACAGATCCGTGCATGCAATGCAGTAGTAGTGGAACAGACGAAACGACTTCACGAACTGCTGCAGGAGAGGGAAGAGGCGAGTACTGTGCTGTTGCGTAGCTGAGCTGAGCTGTGAAGGGCGATGGGATTGTTGCGTCTCTCTCCACCAAAACACACACGATGCTAGGTGTGGGCATTGGACACGCCAGGCTGACCTGGCTGATCCATTCATCCCACGCCTTGCCCTGCTCTGCTGGAACAGACCAGACAATAGATAGTTTAGCATCTCCGAGGAGCCACTCTGTGGGGGATTGGCATGTCTTATTGTCTCACGGGGCTCCGTTCCCCCAATCTTTTGCCAGCCATACTTCGCCGCCATCCTTATCTCTCCCTCCAACCTTATCTGATGCATCCTGGCCTACACATCAATGGGGATTGGGGGTCCAGTACTCTAGTGCCTTACTTATCTGATATGAGAAAAAATCGAGGCGTGTGGTATTAAAGGGAGACGAACGCCACAGATCCCTCATAATGTCGTGCTTTCTTCTTTGGAAATCGCGAGAAGAGAGCCAGGGAAGAGATTTTTCATCCTTCTCCACCATCCATCCCAAGCCCTCCCTCCCTCCCTCCCTGCTTCTCCTTCACATCACCAGACCCAGACCCAGCCAGGTACCAGGCTTACGTCCGCTCCAGCGGCATTCGCCATCCCGCTCCGCGCCCGAACAATTCATCCGCCCTTGCAAGGCAAGCCCAGATCCTACCCGAAGCATCCAGAAGGGCGCGCGCACGTACGAAAGTAAGCACTGCAGTTGGTCCTGCACCACATCTCCGCAGGTTCGCAGAGCGCGGTCCGGTTCCTACCGTAGTGTAGTTCCATTCCACCCCCCCAGCTCACGTGGTCTGCTTTCGTTGCGACGAGTCTGCAGTGGGATCCTGAGGCCCGTTGCAGCGCTGCGCTACCTCATGACTTGAAAGATGGCGGGGGGAACAGGATGCTATGCACGATTTCTTCCCTCATGACCAGACCGGCGGTGCATACACGGCGTTGGCAGGTGCGATGCTACACCGTGCGGAGACGACCCGTCACCTCACCTCGCGTCCCCCGTCCTTCTAACTATGTGCTGGTTCTCCCCGTAGCTGGCTGTCACAGGATTCCATAGGTCGTACTATGATGTACGTGTCGGCGTTGTTCGGTGCGCCGCCGAGCTGCGAGATCGTCCCTCGATGCGGCGGTCGAGGGAGAACGTCGCACAGGGAGGGTGCTCTGGACCCTTTTGTGGCAGACTATCTGTTGGCGACAGGAAGGAGTCGCCAAGAGTGAGTGCCACAGGGGTTACGTGCATGGAGATGAGGTGCAAGGTGTTCACGAGTGCGAGGGCTTGGATTGAATTGTGATACACTGAAGTGCCGAAACGGGGTATAGTCAGGCCCATGAATGTTAGAAGCTCATCTGGGGAAAGCTCTCACTTCTTCCCATGTTGGAGTTGTAAAATATGGTACTAGACTCAATGTAGCCTACTTCACTTTTTTATATATTTGTCGCTTCGCTTTCGATTAGAGAAAGCTGTTGCTGCCTGAGGCTGCTATCACCAGCACCCTTGTCGCTAGGAGCTATGACCACACGTAAACAAACAAGCCCCCCGACGAATCTTATCTTCCGCACCTTAACTCACTCCAATTAATCCCACAACCCCACTCCCAACTTTCCAAGAATAGCCTGGGAGGCCATTCTATTTCCATCACTGCAAGTGTCCCTATTCAGAATCTCAAAATCTCCAACTTCACCCTCAATCAAACCCATCAAAACTCGCAATGTCCCCTCTTCGACGCCGCTCGTCGAGGATTCGGGGGAGCAAAAACACCCCTTACAAGGTAAACAAATCCGTTTGCGGCCTCCCTTTCTCCACCCACCACAGTTCCCCCTTCAGCCATGCTAACACAAGATCCCCAACATAGAGGAATGAACCCACCCTCGACCACCTCGCACCAATCGGTGAGCAGGATGGAACCCCCAGCCGCGCAGCCCCCTCGACCTCCACCGTCGTCGAAGCTTCACCGCAAGTTCCCAACACGCCGACGACGGCGGGACGCATCAAGCCTTCGCACGAAGAGATGCACCCGAGCAAGGCTCAGCAAAGCACCAAGAAGGAGGATGAGGGCATCAGACACGGGTTCACCGATATTGGAGCCAGAAAGCCTGAGATCCTCACTACACCGTCGAAGCTCAACGTGAATTCCTCGTCGGAATTCGAGTTCAGATTTGCGAAGCCGGCTCCTTCCCTTGGTCCCGAGGCACAGCAGATGATGGCTGAGATCCGTGAGGATGCTCGACGCATCAAGGCCGAGCTTGCTGCCAAGAGAGAGGAGGAGATCGCTAAGAATGGAGGTGACGTCCTCGGCGTGCTTGCTGGACGAAAGTTTGCGCAGCCAAAGGGCAAGGCTAGCCGATACAGTGATGTCCATATGGCAGAGTTTAAGAAGATGGATTCCATTGCTGCCCACCCTTCTGCTTTCAGAGCGCAGCCTGGACGGATCACGCCAGTTGCAAAGACGCTGAAGCGCACCCAGTCGAAGGCCAATCTGGCTGAACGGGATGTCAGCCCTGCAAAGACTCTGAAGCGCACCCAGTCCAGGGCCAACCTCGGTGAGGGAGATGTCAGCTCTGCCAAGCAAACTATCAAGCTTGTTCGACCATCAGTCTGCCCGGACAATGAGGTCCCAGCAAAGCGTGCCCGCCAGATGGGTGCTCGTGATACGTCTTTTGCCAGACCAAGCTCGAGTGGGGCTAACATGCAGCCACCGAGCAAGCCATCAACACCGACGACTGGACGTACGGCGAACTTTTTGAGCTCGCTTTCTACCCCGACACAGTCTTCGATTGCACGTGCTGCCAGCACTAAACAGGGCGGCACTCCTCAGAGCGCGTTGCGTCGATCTCCCTCGAAGATCGCTTTGACACCCGGACTTGTTAAGTCTGCTACCATGAATAACCTGTCTGGCATGACTAGATCGGAATCTACCCACAAATTCACCGACAAGATGAAGTCTATCCTTCGTCGCCCTGCGGCGCCAGCGGACAACTCTATGCCGCCACCACAAAGCTCCATTCCATCACTGATGAAGAGCCCTAGCAGGGCAAATCTTCACAGGGATGTGCCATCTGCACCGGCAACCCCTACTACCAAAACTGCTGCCCGTCCAAAGAGCACTAAGCATGTCAACTTCACCCCCACCACTGCCGCGAAGGACGAGCCCCACCACTCTCCTACGCCTCTCAAGTCCAACATCCCGCGCTCAAAGTCCTTCGCCAACCTCAACGCAGTGGCCTACCCCACCCTGCCCTCGGCCTCAAAGCCCGTTGCCCGCCCAGCCGAAAAGCAACCAGAGAGCACCCCAATCACCTACCCCTCCCTCCCACAACTTCCTTCCTCCCCCACCCTCTCTCGCACACCCCTGCAGCCCATCGCCGCCCCCGTTGCCCCCGTCGCCATTCCGGGTGTCTTCACCTTCACCAGCGGCCAGACCATCAAATTCGGCACCCCGCCGGCGCCACAGCGCGCCCTAGGCACCTCCCCGGGCCAGACAAGCATCCGCCAAGTACGTCCCAGCATCCTCCCTCCCACCACCATGCCGGGCGCCTTCCCTGACGGAGACAAGGAAAACGAAGCACCGCTCATCCCGCACGGCCTGTCGAACAAGAAGCGTGCGCGCGCCGCGTCGCCGGGGGAGGAGGAGCAGCTCCCGCCGCTGCTGAAGAAGAAGCGTGCGCGTGCTCCTGAGCCGGCTGGTGATGATGATGGCGAGGCTGGGGATGATGAGCGCGAGCGCTCGCCGAAGAAGAGGAAGGGCAATGCGGCGGAGGCGACGGCTATGGCTATGGCGCCCAAGATTATCAAGGAGCAGATGGCGCCGAAGAGCAAGATTCCGAGTCCAGAGAAGAAGGGCGGGTTGAGCTTGAGTCGGCTGAAGATGCTTGCGATGCCCAAGTCGAGGAGATAGGAGGGGCAGCTGAATGCTGTGGTCTTGGTAGGACTGACTGTTTTCATGGGGCGTATTTTGATCGGGTGGGGCGTCTCTTTTATGGGATGGGGGGTTGGTGTACGGGATCTGGTGTACGGGATCTGGTGTGAAGAGCTCATCACTGGATTTGGATTTTTTATTGTTTAATTTTATGTGGGAGGTTGTATGTCTTGTTTGGCGTATCTTATGTTTGTTTGTTTTTTTGCTTCTTTGGGGTGAATACTTTGAGTTTAATGTGGGATGAAAACAAAATGGGGAGTTGGATGACGAAAGTACGAGGGACTATATTGTGTGTTTGGAGTCTTTATTTCTGCACTGGATTTTTTGTATGAGGTATACAGACGGATTTTACTCCATGGGTCGGGGGGGATCTTCTACTCGTTACTAGACAGACTCCTTGATTCTTTCTGATCTTCTTGTTTGTGATTTGTAGTTTTAGTCTCAAATTGATGGATTTATGTGTGCCTTCCTTCCTTCGTTCGTGACGTCCTTTGCACCTTCCAACTTCCTTTCGTAGGAAGCCATCCTCATGTATCCCTTCCATCGTTCCTTCCTTCCACCGCGCCTTCTTCGTGCCTTCTTATTTGTGGGAAATTCCCCATAATTCTCCTTCCCATATTACCTGATTATCCTTCGCGCCTTCCATCTAGGAGGAAGCTGACTAATTCGCTAATTCGTTCCTTCCTATGTTACAATATTACAATATAGGAAGGGGCGGGTTTATCAGCTACCTTCTTCGTTCCTTCCTTTCATGGGGGAAGTTTAACTACTTCGCTCCTTCTTGCTTTGAGTATATCTGTGTTGTCCATGTCGCCAATGCTCCTTCCTGCCTTTCAAGGAATACGATGAGCGTCAAATACTTACGTACAATATAAAAAAAACACTACTAGCGACGAAGAACTCCTAGTAGCAAAATTAAATTAAATTGGTATTGCATCTCCAATCTAAGCAGTACGTTATAAAAAATTTAAACCTATTAAGCTCTTTCAAGGTCATCGCCTATTTACCAAGGCCGCCAACCAAAAAAAAAAATACCAAAAAATGTGGAGAAACGGCGAATCGAACGCCGGACCTCTTCTAAATCGTACCAGATCAGATGATCTCGTGCTAAAGAAGCGTTATACCACTAAACCATATCCCCTTTGAAAGATATCAGGAGTTACTTGGCAGGGTATATATACACGTATAATTTCGTGTGTTGTATATACTGTATTGCGCTGCCCCCTATCTGTACGAGATGCGCTTTTAATTATATATTATATGGGGTTCCTCTGTTTGTAGAGGTCGTGCCTTCCATTTGTATGGAGCTGATATGGAGTCTATAGAACGTTCCTGCCGTTTTGGGGCTGGATTTTACTTCCCCTATGTTGTTGTCGCGCCTGCCTTCATTATTTTCTGTTGAATTAAAAACTAAATAACGACACATAAAAAACAAAAATCTACCAAAGCAAAGTAAACCAAACTGTATTATTATATGCTATCAATTAAGGTAATAATATATCATCACGTTATATATCGGACCATACTACGAGGGACTTTACGTTTACCTACCGTGCCCGTTACCATCGCGGCCATCATCGTCCTCCTCATCAGAGCGGTGTTTCCTCTTCCTCGGCTTGTTCTGAGCCGCCATCGACCGCAGGAGCATTTTATGCTCTTGGCCCCAAGCATACAAATCCATATCATTTCTATGGACGCCGATGTTATTCCCTCCCTGCCTCTCTCTCGTCGCCCGTCTCACTCTTGCTTCAAGCCTCAGATACTCCTCAGTAAGCGCGCTGCAAAGTGTATTCTTGTAGTCCCATCCATCTGCGTGTGGATCTCGATGCCTGGAATTCTCCATGTACACCATGCATATCCGGGCAAACTCAGAGTGGTCCCGCGTAATAGACATTCTATTCCTCCCCTCGCGCAAGGTGCGGGTGTCAGGGACGAGATTGCAATACTGCGCCAAGCAAGTGAAGCTACAGAAGCGTTCGAGACAGTAAAGATGCACGTATCCAGCGCAGTGGTACGGATCGAGCTTTTCATCGTTCTGCTCATCAAAAGCGACGCGGAAGTGCCCACTGGGGATTGTGCGCGTCTTGACTGGGCAGTCTGTGAACCGGCACTTGTTGGAGAGGGTGGTTGGGTATCGGCTGTTTGAGTCTGAGGGCACGCACTGGATGAAGAGACTTGGGTTGTTGGACTCTAGGTTGTCGAGGCGTGGAAACGTACCGAAGAGGTACTCCAACATCTCGTCGCCTGTGAAGGTCATCCCGGGCATGAGTTCGCCGAAACCGTTGTAGCGAAATCGAGGCCTGCCATCGGGATTAGTTGGTCCCCAACTCTGAGGTATGCGTTCCAGGGGTTGGTAGTACTCCGTCGGATCAAGCTCAACGCGCCTGGCTGTGCGTGGGTTAATCTGTCCGTCCTTGACCTTGACCTTCGGGGGAACTGGGGCGGCGTTGCCATTGTTGGTCTTGAGGCGTTTGGCAGCGGGGATTTGCAATATTGGGGCGTCATTCGGCATGGGAATATGTTCCTCACCTGCTGCTCGCTTGAGCGGTCTATGGGGCTGCTGTGAAGATTGGGCAAGGTACTGTCGTAATGGGTGGAGCTCAGAAAGCTCGTTGATAGTATCACTTGATATTTCTTGGCCGGCGGGACGAGGGTTACCCTGTCGAGGCTGGGTTGTGTGCGGTACGTCTTGGTTGACATATGATGTTTGTGCTTGTGGGATTTGAGCAGGTCCAGCAAATCCTGGATTGTATTCATTAGTGACACCGAGACTCGCCTCATAATTGCTAATGCCGTTGATCGTCCGAGTCTGGAACGGGTCTTGTCCTGGGCCATGCTCGCTGTAGGCACCGGGGTTCGTATCATGGTTGTTGGTGCTGTTGTCCGTCCGGGTTTGGAATGGATCTTGCCCTGAATCGAGTTCTGTATAAGTATAGGCACTATGATCCTGTTCATGATTGCTGACGCCGTTATTCGTCTGAGTCTGGATAGGGCCCTGGAGAAAGTGAGCCCAGAATGGGTCGTTCGGCGATGGTAGGTCCCAAATATCATCGTATAGATCTCCCAGCAATGGTTGTAAACCGTCTGTTTCGTTGACATCATCGGAGTGCTGCTGTTGAATATCCCAGAAGTTATTAGAACGAAGCTCTGGAGTCTCCTTTATTATGATGGGCTGCTGTTGAGTGCCGCAGGAGTTATAGTTACTGGAGATAAACCTCGTCGGCTCAGTTCCTATAAAGGGCTGCTGTTGAATATCCGGGGATCTCCTTATGACCTGCTGATGTTGAATATCTGGGGACTTCCTTGTGGCCGTATGCTTTTGAATATCTAATGAGTCATTGAACGGAGGCGTTGGCAAACCGGTCCTTATGGCGGGCTGCTGCCGAATATCAATATCCGGGGAGTTGCTGAAAGGGAGGCTCACTGTCTCATTTCTTGTGAGCGGCTGTATCTGTGAATTATTATCGATATTCTGGTTGAAGCTCACACTCTCCGTACCTGGACACTCAGGATCAGCACCGCCGCAACCGACGCCAGCGTCGTATATATCGCTGAACAGCCCAAAACCATCATCATTTGGGCTAGCTGCATCGCCAATTGCCTCCAAAGTGAGGCCAAGTCCAAATATATGCTGTCCTGGAGAAGTCATTGAATTTCGACCCGCGAAATCCGGATTACAACCTGTCTTGACTTGAAACAAAACTTTCGTTGAATTTTTGATGAACAGTAATAAATATACAACAAAGCAAATGAGCGGCACATGCGAACTTATATATTCCCGCCCATACCATCCATATCTGCCTTTGAAAAGCGTCCATTGCTCAGGGTCAAAGAAGAATGCTTGAGGACTCATAAAGCGAAGACAATGACAAAGCAAGTAACAATAGAGTTATAATTATATCTCCATTCGGTATATACGGCTATTGGCTACGCGTAATAAAGACATTGGCTGTGCCACCTTGACAAGCAACGAGAATGAAAGGTGGAGCATCAATGGGGAACAAAGGTAGCATTAGCCACGACATTGGTAAAGCCACACATAATACAAATCTGGAGCCTCCATACCGTCTCTAGGCGTATCAGGACCGGAATATATTCTTACCAAGCAGAGAATTTCCTGTAATGAAAGTTAGAAACAATCATTATTATGAATTTCGAGCAAACGCGGTATTGGACGACATAATATCAGAAGGTCTCCAAGTGTGTCATCAGCAAGCCCATAAGGCTTTGAGAAGTTACAGCATGGTATTCATCATTTTGTTCAGAGGCTGTCCCATACATGGTGGTGCCTCATTTGGATAGAAAACAAGAGAGACTTACCAAGATGGTCGATTGAGGGCTGACTGCAACACAAACACAGCAGGAACCTGATCTGAGCGAAGAAAAGGCTGCTTACAGTTTGAGTGAGCAAGTTGTGGAACAATGTGAGGCGAATCTGTTGAGTCCGCTATTACACAACAAAGATGAACACATTGCGCTTTTGTATGTAAAGATTGGGAGTTGAAAATCGATTTTAAATATGCCGTTTAGCTTTTGCGGTTGATCCGCATTGGCGCTTATGTAATCCATTTACTGGAGGTGAGCAGTGCGGGCCGCAAGGGATCGTCGGGCATCGGCCTGATTATCGAGGTTGCATCCACGCACCAGGCTCGTATCTATCTTGGTCGCGCGGGCAAGGCTAACCTGTCAGCGTTCCTGAGACAGAGCACGAACAGTAGATTTATCACTTCTACAGATATAAACTTGTTCTATTGTTACACCGTGCCTCTTTAAGGTCTACCTATCGGCTTTATATATCCATTTCTAGAGCGCAACCCATGGGCTATCCCACCTGAATGCAACTTACTTTTGGGCCGCAACTTGCGACTTCGTCTCTGGCGCCAGTTTCCGTATGACCTGCTTCTAAACAGTCAACGGACGGCTACCCACAATGGACGCTGGAGATAACCCAGAGCTGCGCGCTAAACTCGAGGAGCTTGATCTCGAGCTAGAGGTATGTTTCACAAGATGCCCAACCCAGAGCTACGAGCACCCTTATTGAATGTGGGGATGTGTATAATGTTTCCCTGCCCACCTTTTGCTTATTCAGTCATTGACACACTACATTTGATTTGGTAAATGCTAATAGTTACCAATAGGAAGGGGATATCACACAGAAAGGGTATGATCCTCTCCAAAGAATCTTGCGACCCACGAATGAGTGCTAGATTGGGGCCATTGCGCGGAGCAGCTGCTGACATGTTTCGTCTCTCAGATACCAGAAGCGCCGAACGCAATTACTGTCTCAATACCTGGGGTCATCTTCGACGGAGCCAAGGGGTCTACGAATCCATGCACCAGACGATTCACCCCGCCGCGCAAACGACGGCTCTCGCAATGCTTCGCTCGCAGCACCCAATGGCAATGAGCCGCAGGGATACCAGCGACATTCAACCGCATACAGCGATTCACCTGATATACCTGCTCAATCGCCTGCTAGAATTTCCTCTGGCCACTTTGAGCCAACGCCGAACACCTACCAACCATATAGTGAAGACATAAAGTCCGAGCTCTCACCAAACCCGGAAAACCGGGGATTCACACCAATTGATTCACTAAACATCCCGCGGCCACCTGCGCAGGCACAAGATTCATTATATCTTGATGTTGGCGGAAATCCATTTTCACCTGGGCCCTCCCAGGGGTCAGCTATGTCGATGGCATCTGGTGCCAAATATACCTATAATGCAGAACATCAAGAAGGCTACCAGGAGAACCAATCCAATGCATATATTCAAAGCCAGGCAGGGACAATGATGTACGATCAACCCCATGGGGGAACAATGTCGTATGATGAAAGCCAAGGTGGAACTATGCTTGATGCTCAGCAAGTCTATTTCTCAGACTTTGCAGGCCAACAAGCTTATGACAACCAGCCGCAACAACAACATGCTTATGCCGGTGGAATGCATAGATACTCAGTTAGCGATACTTTCTCGCCCACAGCAGGTATGGCGCCACCAATGCTTACTGCCAATGATCTCCCGCCTCCAGCGGCGCTTGACTACCAAATGCCATTGGAGCCGCGAGACGTACCCTTCGCAGTATACGATCCTCATGATGGAATTACCCCTATGTCAAAATTCGACAACATAGCAGCGGTCTTACGCCATCGCAGCCGGACCACGGGAAGAGCACCAGCCTACTGGGTACTGGACAGCAAAGGAAAAGAGATATCGTCTATAACCTGGGATAAGTTGAGCAGCAGAGCGGAGAAAGTAGCACAGGTAATCCGGGACAAAAGCTCGCTCTATCGTGGAGATCGCGTAGCTTTGATATACCGCGACACGGAGATCATAGAGTTTGCCATTGCCCTGCTTGGCTGTTTTATTGCCGGAGTCGTCGCAGTTCCAATCAATGATCTCGAAGATTATGTGAAGCTAAACACAATTCTTACATCGACTCAAGCACATTTGGCACTTACCACCGATAACAACCTGAAGGCGTTTCAAAGAGATATAACAGCACAAAAGCTAACCTGGCCCCGTGGTGTCGAATGGTGGAAAACAAACGAATTCGGCAGCTTCCATCCAAAAAAGAAGGAGGAAACTCCACCATTGGCTGTGCCCGACCTTGCATACATAGAGTTCTCACGGGCACCGACTGGGGACTTGCGGGGAGTGGTTATGAGCCATCGAACAATAATGCATCAAATGGCATGTTTAAGTGCGATACTGGATACTGTCCCGTCAAACACAGGCGGCGACACATTCAACACATCGCTACGGGACAAGAGTGGACGACCGATGTCGGGATCAAAAACAACCAAGGGTGACATATTACTATCATATTTGGATCCTCGACATGGTATTGGGATGATAATGGGTGTGCTCTTGACTGTGTACGGGGGTCACACCAACGTTTGGATAGAGCGCGCTGCGGTTGAGACGCCCGGGCTATATGCTCACATAATTACCAAGTACAAAGCTACCCTAATGCTAGCAGATTATCCAGGACTGAAGCGTGCGGCATACAACTACCAGCAGGATCCGATGACGACCCGAAATTTTAAGAAAGGCATGGAACCAAATTTCCAGCACGTCAGGCTATGTTTGATTGATACCCTCACTGTGGATTGCGAATTTCATGAGGTTCTGGCCGACAGATGGCTGAAACCGATGCGAAATCCTCGAGCACGAGAACTTGTGGCTCCAATGCTTTGCCTACCTGAACACGGAGGAATGGTGATCAGCATGAGAGATTGGCTTGGAGGAGAAGAGAGGATGGGTTGCCCTTTGAACCTGGAGATAGGCTCGGAAACGTCGTCGATCGATGAGAGACAGAAAGACAAGGCCGAAGAGAAAGAGAAAGAGAGAATCTCTGGCCAGAACGGTTTTGGTAGCCTCATCGGGGGAGGCGGGACGACAACGCCCACTGAAAGAAAAGAGAGGACAGAGCTTGGAGAGGCCCTCTTAGACCGCGAGGCTTTGAAGACGAATGAAGTCATTGTTATTGCGATTGGCGATGAAGCTAAGAAAAGAGGAAATGAAGCTGGCACAGTGCGCGTCGGTGCCTTTGGTTACCCGATACCAGATGCAACTTTGGCAGTAGTGGACCCCGAGTCAGGATTATTAGCATCGCCTCACACGATCGGAGAGATCTGGGTCGATTCGCCATCCCTTTCAGGGGGGTTCTGGGCACTTCCAAAGCATACCGAGCAGATATTCCATGCTCGGCCATATAAATTCGCCCAGGGTGATCCTACCCCAATGGTAATTGAGCCAGAGTTTCTCCGTACCGGCTTATTGGGCACGGTAATTGAAGGAAAAGTATTTGTCCTAGGATTGTACGAAGATCGCCTTCGACAAAAGGTTGAATGGGTTGAGCATGGCCATGAGGTCGCCGAATTCCGCTACTTCTTTGTCCAGCATATTATCGTCAGCATTATGAAAAATGTGCCAAAGATCTTCGATTGCTCAGCATTCGACGTATTTGTTAACGACGAACATCTTCCAATTGTGTTACTAGAGTCACAGTCCGCTTCAACGGCACCGACCACTTCAGGGGGGCCACCGCGTCAGCTCGATACCGCATTGCTCGACTCATTGTCCGAAAAATGCATGGAGGTTCTAATGCAAGAACACCATCTCCGCGTATACTGCGTCATGATAACCGCCCCAAATACATTACCCAAAGTTTTCAAGAACGGCCGCCGGGAGATTGGAAACATGCTTTGCCGGAAAGAGTTTGACCTTGGAAACCTGCCCTGTGTGCACGTTAAATTTGGCGTTGAAAGGGCTGTCCTCAATCTTCCAGTTGGCGTTGACCCGATGGGAGGCATATGGTCGCCTTTGGCGTCACAGACTAGAGAAGATATCCTCTTGCCAGGCGAGAAACAATACTCTGGGTTCGACCCTCGCGAAGTGGTTATTGATGATAGGACCTCGACCCCGTTGAACAATTTCACTAGTATTGTTGATTTGTCACAATGGCGCGTTGCCCGCCAGGCCGAGGAACTTTCCTACTGCACCATTGATAGTAGGGGCAAGGAAGCTAAAGGGATCACTTGGAAAAAGTTTGACACCAAGGTTGCTGCTGTGGCCATTTATCTCAAGAACAAGGTCAAAGTTAGAGCAGGTATGTGCTTGATGCTCATGTATACGCACTCCGAAGACTTCATATATGCAGTCCATGCCTGCTTCTGCCTAGGAGTGACGGCAATACCGATGGCACCACTTGATCAGAATCGGCTCAGCGAAGATGCGCCAGCAATTCTCCATATAATTTCCGAATACAAGGTCAAGGCGATTATAGCTAATCATGAGGTGGACCACCTCCTAAAACTGAAAGTCGTCTCTCAGCACTTGAAGCAGTCTGCTCAGGTACTAAAGATTAGCATGCCGCCTATCTACAATACTACGAAGCCCTCCAAGCAAAACAGTGGCTGCAGAGATCTCGGTCTAACAATGCAACCTGCGTGGGTTCAGCCAGGATTCCCTGCCCTTGTGTGGATATATTGGACACCTGACCAACGTCGCCTGGCTGTCCAACTTGGCCATGATACGATCATGGGTGTTTGTAAAGTGCAGAAGGAAACTTGCCAAATGACTAGTTCGCGTCCTGTTATGGGATGTGTGCGTAGTACGAGTGGCCTTGGCTTCATACATAGCGTCCTGATGGGTATATTTGTTGGCGCGCCAACTTACCTTCTCTCGCCAGTGGAATTTGCACAGAACCCTGGATCATTATTCCAGACTTTGTCTCGATATAAGATCAAGGACACGTATGCGACACCTCAGATGTTGGACCACGCTATGGCCATGATGCCTGGCAAAGGATTCGCTCTGCATGAATTGAAAAACATGATGATTTCTTCCGAAGGTAGACCACGCGTTGATGTGTTCCAGAAAGTGCGTCTACACTTCGCCGCCACAGGTTTGGACAGGACAGCCATCAACACGATTTATTCGCATATCTTAAATCCGATGATAGCATCGCGATCATATATGTGCATTGAGCCAATTGAACTTTGGCTTGATACGAGAGCACTGCGGAGAGGTTTGATCTACCCAGTTGACCCCGACTCGGACCCGAAAGCGTTGCTGGTGCAAGATTCGGGCATGGTCCCGGTATCAACGCAAATTGCAATCGTCAACCCAGAGAGCCGCCATTTGTGCCACGATGGCGAGTTCGGTGAGATCTGGGTCGTGTCCGAGGCTTGCGTGAAATCCTTTTATATGTCAAAGGATCTTTTTGACTCAGAACGGTTTGACGGAAGAACTGTTGATGGAGACCCAACCGTTCAGTACGTGCGGACCGGAGATCTTGGATTCTTATACAATGTTAGCAGGCCAATTGGGCCAAATGGCGCCCAGGTAGATATGCAGGTGCTCTTTGTACTTGGCAGTATTGGAGAGACGTTTGAGATCAATGGCTTGAGTCATTTCCCCATGGATATCGAACATTCGGTCGAGAAGTGTCATCGAAGCATTGTCTCGGGTGGCAGGTAAGACTACCTCTTTATAATTAACTGTGCACATATGCTAACCTTAGAAATAGTGCTGTCTTCCAAGCTGGTGGGCTAATTGTTGTCCTCGTTGAAGTTGCACGAAAAGCCTATCTGGCATCCATTGTGCCCGTCATTGTCAACGCGATCCTTAACGAGCATCAGATCGTTGTTGATATTGTTGCCTTTGTCAACAAAGGAGACTTCCCTCGCTCACGACTTGGCGAAAAACAGCGTGGCAAGATTCTCGCATCGTGGGTTACTCGAAAAATGCGCACAATGGCACAGTTTGGTATTCGAGATGCCGATGCTGCCCTAGAAAATGCCAACGAAGGCGCCGAGCCGCGTACAGATGGATCCAGCGTGCGAAATAGTAGTATCATTGCGAGCAGCCTTCGCAACGTTGAGACTGCACCTCAGTTGACGGAAGGGAATGAAGCTGATGCAAGGCGTCAGAGCTACACCACATACTCACCGCCGCCAGGAGTGGTGGAAATGCCAGTCAGCGAGTACAGAGATATACCTATTGCGTCTGCCGCCCCGAGTGAAAATACACCGACAGAGGCACGGCCGGGCGTTCAGGAGTTAGAGGCTCCTTCTTCATCAACAGCGGAATATGACGAACCAAGGTTTGGCGGCCCAGAACGCCACGCATCGCCAATGCCTCCACAGCCAGGTCCAAAGCCACCATCTTACCCGCCACCACAGGTGCCTAGTTTGGGAGAGCGGAAACGAGACACCTGGACATTACCCAGTCAACGCCCAATCTCCCACGCTGGGCCGGGCAATGATGGAATATTAAAAGTTGCCAATCCCACGACAGAGGAGGATTGGGGACAGGAAGCGATAATGCATATGAATCTTGCTGGACAACGTAGAGATTTGGAGTAAAGTTACTGCTTACGACTTTGACTTAGCGTTAGACTACAGCGAGGGAACCTGGAATAGCATATGAGGAGTTTGTGGTGCGGTTTTGTGTATATAACCAGTTATGAGTGATTCTATACCAGCTCAGGTGGGGATGGGCTTATCTGATGAGGCAATGAATTACAATAGATAATGCGCTGTACCTCTTGGTGAGGAAGCGTATAGTTCTCGTAAATAAGAAACCATTGATTGCATATCTGTAAAGCTGATAAATCTGCGACTTTTGAAGCAGAGGTGATATGTTATGCATTGTATCGGCAACAGTGACAGGAGGACAGTATTATTTAGCGGAGGTACAACCCTGGAAGCCAGCTCGTGCCAATAACCCAAAAATGGCAGGGGTCTCCAGGCCTGTTTATGACGTCCACCCCACCTCCAGTTCCTCAAGTCTCGCTGGATCACGAAGACTTCTAACGAAGCGCATGACCATTTCGCACACGAGAAACCACCTATCGTGATTCAGTAATCGCCTCTTCAAAGCTGGCTCCCTTTCGCTTTCGGACGTTTAAGTCCCCCACGAACAGCCCGCGTTCCCAGCCTCAGCACCGAACATCATTCTTGCGATACCTCTTTCCAGAAACCTGGCGCAAGGTTCGAAATCACCAAGCCGACTTCCGCCTCAATACCCTTCCCTACCTTAAGCACCGCACCCAAGCGCGCATATATAGATATATTGTCGAGCGCCAGAGAAAGCGACAGGCCAGGATCCCTAAACGCCGAGGCATTCTCGAGTACCTCAGCGGCCGCCGCCAACGTAGAATCACTGTTGCAAGCAAATATATCAATAAGGATGCAGTATCTGTAAAAAGAACTGCAATGACCACACCAAGATACCCTCGACGAGGAACTGGCGACTTTGAATACGGCGCAACCCATGACCATGGAAGGAATGAAGGGGCAGAAGTGAATGAAGCCCCCGAGAGGGGAGGCAGAAGACGGAAGATTGCAGGATACCTTAAAGCGGCAAATGAATTGAGGCAATCATATCAAACTGCAGTAAGTGAAAAATGGGAAGCAAGGAAGGAAGATGAGCACAAGGATCCCATGCCTGGGTCGTTTCCCGATGTATCGATTGTTAGGGATGGGCACGAAGAGCTGATTCTGTTTCCTTCATATTGCAAACGACACGTAAAGCGACAGCCCGACTCGGAACTGGCGTCTGATGATTTGACGAAAACTCGAAGCGGTGATACTACGGACAGTGGTCCGGAGTGGTGGAAGGGAGAATGGCAAAAATATGAAGACGACAAGGCGATCGTCGATGTGGATGTAAGAGGCTGGGTTTATACGCCACACAGAGGCCCAATGAACCGCAAAAATCGCATACTACTAGGGCTTGTTCGACAGCTCAGTGGTGTACCTGCGCCGAAGACGCCGAAGAGCCGCGAGGGCAGCCCTGAGCCGACGTCTCTGAAAGCCAGGCACGAGGCTCATGAAGCTCAGAGAGACGAGGAGAGGATTGCACGTGAAGCCGAAGAAATTATGCGGAAAGGGGAAGATGAGACGGAGATTGCAGCACGAGGAGACTATAGTGAAGGCCGCGGTCAGGGACGCCGCGTTGATAGCATGCGTGATAGCCGTAGCCAGTCGCGAGGAGGCGAAGGAACTCCGGGGCAACCGCTAGGATCTGGCCACCTTCCGAAACGATCATCGTGGAATCAGCCTGCGGATATGAGTCCAGAAGAGCTGAAGGCAGCGAATACGAATCTTATGACAAGGATAATGCCATTTTTGACGAATCCGCTTGTATCGATACCAGTAACAGTCTTTTTTTACGACAACAAGTCGTCTCAATCGAAAACAGTAACAACGAACGAATCTGGCCACTTTGATTTGAGGGCCGCCTTAGACTTTGTACCAACACACATCCGTGTTCTCGCTTCAGAAAACCTATCGGCTACGGAGGAGGTGAAGATCACAGAGCCGAAAGGCGTCAGCGTGATTAGCGATGTCGACGATACTGTTAAGCACTCATCGATAAGCAGCGGAGCGCGGACGATCTTCAGAAATGCTTTCATTCGAGACCTGAGTGACTTGACCATTGATGGCGTCAAAGAGTGGTACAATCAGATGTACGATATGGGCGTTGGTATACACTACGTATCAAACTCGCCATGGCAGATTTTTCCTATTTTAGCAACATTTTTTCAAACTGCTGGGCTGCCGCCTGGAAGCTACCACTTGAAGCAATATAGTGGGATGTTGCAGGGGATATTCGAGCCTGTTGCGGAACGAAAGAAAGGCACGCTAGAAAGGATCCTTCGAGATTTCCCGGAGAGAAAGTTCTTGCTTGTGGGCGATAGTGGCGAAGCAGATTTGGAAGTATACACGGATGTTGTACTTGCGAACCCTGGCAGGATTATTGGGTATGTCTTCATAGCTCCAAATGCTTCTGATATTGTGGCTAACGGATTACAGGGTTTTCATCCGAGACGTAACCACGCCAGTTGAACAGCCATTTTTTGACGAAAGCTACGGTGCGTCTTACGTTTCTCGAAGATTGACTGAGAAATCAGTGAACCATGGGCAAGATGGCAGCAATATGCGGATCGGGAAATCTGATGAAGCAGACCGTCCTGATAAGCGGCCTCCGTTGCCAGCACGAGCAACTTCAAGCACAGGGCCAATAATGGGCGACCTTATCGATTTTGGTGACGAACCGGACAGGGCCCACAAACCTTCCAATAACAACTCTCCACACTTCAATACAGACCTTGCAGAGCTAGAGTCGCCGCAGATCAAGAGGAAATCTGTTGCTGAAAAAGGAGCCAAAGCACCAGCACCACCGCCACGGCCCATCAAGCCCCTCTCATTAAGAAGCAGGACTTTATCATTCGAGAACACACAACATGATTCGCGTGTTGGAAACAGGCCGGCGGAACCGTCTCACCAAGCCCGCCAACGCATGTCTAAACCTAACAACCCGCTCCCAGACGAAGACAAACAGAAACAGCAGCCGCCATCGGACGACGATACCTATATTTCCGCTGCATCTGCCAAAGCAGCGGAAGCATATAATGCTATGCCGAATGTCTCGTCGTATATTCCTTTCGGCAGTGATCTTTCGCGGCCACAATCGGTGAATTCTTCATCGGAAAGTGTGTCTACCCGCCAAGCCTTAACTGCAAAAGCTGCTTCCTACGCTGCTTCGGCTTCAAACCGAATCTCAGCTTACCGCTCGTCTCGGACCGACGTACCATCGTCGCTTAAGCGCCCCGACAGCACGGATTCCGATCTTTCTTCTGGCGCTAACACTCCGCCGATCAACAAGAAGTTGGAGTTATGGAATAGGAGGTGGGCAAGGGCAAACGAACTTTTGGGTAAAGAGGGAGTTACTCTGGTGAAATGGCGGAAGGGGGATGATGTTGCAGACCAGGCGACACAGTTGGTTAAGAAAGCCATGAGGGAGATGGGCGTGGAAGGGCACAATGGAACCAACGGAAAGGGAAAGACAGGAAAGGGTGGGGGAGAAGCAAAGGTAAAAGACCTGAAGAATTAGTGGTTAGGCAACGGGAAAGAATATTCATAGACAGTGCAAGGACGGCGGTATGACATGTTCGTGAAGGTTTATACAAGTCCTCTCAAAATATAAATAATCATTCCCACGGATCACGTCTACCTCCGTGGCTTTCCTTTTCCTGGTGGTTTTCCACCTGCGACCTTCTTCTTCCCCTTCTGTGGTGCCAACGCACCCTTCCCATCCCTTTCTGCCCTTCCTTTCTTCCACACCTTTCCTTCTGCTCTTGATTCGTGATCATCCAACTTCTTCCTATCTTTCCCGCTCAATTTCCCCTTAATGCTCTTCTTCAAGATGCTCTCCGGTCCATTCAACTCGGCGCGCCCAGATTTCTTCGCAGTCCGCTTATCCGCCTCGCTCTCGAACCAAGTACGCTTCGGGCGGGACTTGATCTCATCCTCATGTACCATCACATTCTCACCCTTCTTGAGCTGCATCTCGGCCTGTGCCAGCTGCTTATCCTCCTTCTCCTCCTTGAGGACCTCCTCGATTTCCTCGGCCATCCCGTCTACCTTGGCAGCGTATGCATCTGCTTCGTTGGACTCGATGACACGCGAGGCGATCTTGGCACCCTGGCTCCGCGCCATCTTGACGGCGGATTTGACGACCTTGCGGTCGGGCTCGGCGGCAAGAGTACATGCGCGACCACTGCGTCCAGCACGGGCAGTACGACCGACTCTGTGCAGGTAGATCTCAAGTGACTGTGGGGCTTCGTAGTTGATGACTGTGTCGACTCCCTTGATATCGAGACCTCTGGAGGCAAGATCAGTTGCAAGGAGATACGAGACTTTACCGTCTCTGAAAGCTTCGACAGATGCAATACGCTTGGAGACAATGTTAGCTTTGATAACATGGGAACATTGGAGTTGTACGAACTTGTTCTTGCGACAAACTTCCGTGGAGCTCAGCAGCCTTCATACCAGACAGACCAAAGATGACACGCGCTCTGTGTGCCTCCTTCTTCTGCCTGAAGAAGACAATGACTTTGTTGGCAAAGACCTTCTGGCACAGGTAAAGGAGATAACCCATACGCTTGTCCTCTCTGCCCGGACGTAGACGGACAAATTCTTGCACTAAAGTGGTGACCGTCGACCTTTGCGCATCAACCATCAGTCTAACAGGTCTGTTCAAACCCACGCGAATGAGCTTATCAACAGACGATGTCATAGTGGCGGAGAACAACATGGTCTGCCTCGACTTCGGGATTGTGGTGAGAATTTCATTCAACTCATCGGCGAAACCATCTTCCAACATGCGATCAGCCTCATCAAGAACAAGAATCTCGAGAGTATCAACGGTAAAAGATGGAGAGTTGCGCATATGATCAATAAAACGACCTGGGGTAGCGATAATGACATCTGGGCGAAGACGGAGCTCAGCCTCCTGTATCTTCAAACTGAGACCACCGACAGCAAGACAGAACTTGATATCCGTGTAACTGGCGAGTTTCGTAGCGACTGCGTGACACTGGATAGCCAATTCACGTGTTGGCATGAGGATGGCGACTCTGCTCGTTGGAACTTTCTTGGGCCTGTAGAGGAGACGCTCGAGAAGGGGGACAATAAACGCCGCAGTCTTTCCGGAACCTGTAACGGCACCACCGACAACATCTTTACCAAGTAACGCGACTGGGATCGTCTTTGCTTGAATAGGTGTCGGCGCAGAAAATCCACATGCTGCCAGACCACGGTGGATTGGCCTCGAGAGCGACATGGACTGGAAGGACAAAACCTCACCCTTTGTCGCAGTCTTTTCGGACTTCTCTTCCGGTGCGAAAAATGCATCTCTGCGGGCAGCTTCCTCCACATCGTCGTCAGAGTCCTCATCTGATGAGGCTCCCTGGATGTCGTCTGGGTGTGGTTGTGCAGAGGCGATAGACTCGTCGTCAGAGTCGGCATCGCCATTATCATCACCAGCCTCCCCCATGCTCTCATCCTCGTCTTCCGCAGCCTCATCTCCGCTCTCTTCTTCATCCGAAGCAACACCCATACCGAACCCATCCTCTGCCATAAATTCGTCTTCGTCGTTGTGTACTACAGCCTCCTCATCGTTGCTCTCAATATCGTCGACCTCCTCCGTTTTACCGCCCTTCTTAGCCTTCCTCCTGGCAATAATCTCGTCGATATCGACAGCCCTCTTGTCACCGGCCTTTGATGCTCCACCAGCGAAACTCTTCTTAGCACTCTCAAACCCCCACCCTTCGAACTCCTCCATTTCTCCTGCAGCATCCGCCGCCTCCAGCTGGAACTCGAAATCGGAATCCATGGCTCCGTCATCATCCTCCTTTGCGCCCCAAACCCCGTCATTAGCCTCCTCCTCTTCGTCTACCTCCACATTCTTGTCCTTCTTTGCCTTTTTTAACTTGTCTTTGCTTCCGGCGGCATTGTCGCGTTTGCGCTTCTTGTTCTTCGATTCGCTGGATGCGGGCACTACTTCAAGTTCGGGATTCGCATCGTCTTCATTATCGGACAGAGTCAGGACGAAGTCGTCCTTTGCTTTTATCTTCTTAGCGCTAACCATTTTGTGAAGATTGAGGATTTAATGGGAGGGCCTTGCAGAAATGAGGTGCGGGCTTGGATGAATTCTGGTTGTCGAGACTTTTTCGGGCAGAAAATGGTAGCTGCGAAAGGCGGTAAAAGACATCGACCAATTAGATGGGACGATGTTACAGGGGACTTCCAACTCCGAAATACACCACTATCACAGCGCAAATGTACGCGCAGACAACCATGTTATTTAAATTTGGGGAGAATTCATCAATGGGTTTTAAAAAGCTGTAATTTATCTGCTGCACACCAATACAATTTGAGTATGCGAATTAAGTAATTGAATGTGGTCGTGCATGCCACCATATCCACGCTCATGAGAAGTTCAGTGCACGATCCATAGAACCCCTCGTGACGCTTGATAGAACTCCTCATGAGCGTGGATATGGTGGCATGTGTGACCACAGTCAAGTTGCTCCGTATTTCTTCCCCTCCATCCAAAATCATAAAATCTCGTCAGTATCTCAGTGTGTTTCCACAGAGAGTCAGGCCGGAATATGGTTCCAACCTGAAGTAAAACTAGAAAAAAACAAAAACTTGATGCCATTTGGTGACAAGCGTGGAATAGTTTTGCCAACTTGTCGATTAACCCTCCACACGCACGTCAAGTTCTGCCTCGTGTTGATATGTGACAATGTCGAGGAATGTTGCACTTGTCCCACTCGCTGTACGAGGCTTCCGTGCAACAGACAGCGTACGATGACTCTCCCAAATCTTATACTTCTTCATGAACGCATCGAACCACATGAAGTCCGGGTCAATTGGCCTATCCATGGGCCTGTTGACCACAACCTGGTGAAATCTGTTCGGGATCTGTTCGTAGATAGCGTCTCTTGTCGGATTGATCCATATATTGCGGTCTGAAAATGGCACGTGCAACCTTGATACACGGCGCAATATCTGGGCCAGCAAGTGCCCACCGATGCCATGCCGCAAGCATTCCTGGTGGACGTAAAATTGGATTGTTGCCGTGGATCGGGATCGGCCATTGGAGGCACCCCCAAACCCTAAACATCTTTCCACCATGGCGAACCCAACCACCTCATCCGACCTTGCCACACGGCTTCCGACAGGGGTGTCTCCGCGAATGGCGACAATGAAGGGGTAAGAACCTTTCCTTGCAGACTCAAAGATGGATTCAATGTCGTCTTCGGTAACTGGCTGCTGATCCTCAGGAATGAAGGAATTCAAGACCCATTGGTTGTAGATTGCCGTAATTCCAGGGACGTCTTTCTTCTCCACCGGGCGGACGTGAATTGCGATGTATGGCTTTTCCGGAGTAGTTTCTTCTCCCCAATCAAAAAGTTGAACACCCAGCTGCATGTTTGGTACAAAATATGTCTTCTTCCCCCGCTGGCGACGCCGAGCGATGGCCAGTTTCCGCGTTTGTCTTCGCTCCATGGCAATCTTTGAAGTCCATTTCTCTTGCTTCTCTTTATTGTCTGTAGAGATATCTGGAAAGAATTAGAAACGGGCTAAATGCATGGCAGAAGCAACTTACTTGGAAAGGATTCAGGGTGTTCAAGAGGGTCCATAAATGAATCGACGTCAATCGGGAGGCTTTCCGTGAATTGAGTCGCCTTGACATCGACAATGGCAACTTCTTCTGGAAGCTTCTCTCGCCAAACCCTCACATAGGCGTCCAAAAATTCCTCAGAGACTTCTAAATGCCATTCTTGACCTGTGGGATCTGTAGAATAGAAATAATTGTCATTGAGACTATTGAGCTTGATAACATCACCGGGGCATTCAGCCAACGCTGTGCCAATGAACTTCTTCACCGAGACGTCGTCTTCAAAATCGTTATCGCTGATGCACAGGCTTTTAACTGGACCGGGCTTTCGAAGATCTGCCCACTCGCTCGAAACATCACTTCCGTCTTTTCGGGCGGAGTGGGTTTTGATAGAAGCGTCCGAATAAACCCTGGGTGCTGCGGCTTTGGTAGACCTGCCATCAGTTCCTTGAATCAATCCATTGCTGTATTCTTCTTCTTGGCACATATTGAACTGAGCTGAACTGGAACCAGCCTGGACCGGTGGGGATACAGCAACCTGAAGTTTGACTTTTATCCCTGCCGAAGCCTTCCGATTGCCACCCAGGGGTACACCTCCTAAAGTACTGGAAGAACGACCAGAAGCAGTCTCGTTCAAATTCGAAGCAACCGTTGATTTGTTAAGATCGGAAGACTGCATAGTATTCGATTTCTTGCCCCTGAGATGTGGCGGGATATATTGTGGCTTTGCTTCATCGTACAAATGCTGGGAGCAATTTCCTAAAGAGGCGGCGAGCAAAGTCGGGTTCTTCTGTTCAACAACATACCTTGTACTTTCGGCCGGAATCGAAGACTCTCGTCGCAGATGGGGGGGCAACTTTACCGGAACAAAACCAGCTTGTGGTGCTACTGACTCATTTCGGGAATGAAGGCCAGGATTATCATAAATCTGAGTGCAATCTTGCGTGATGGAGGTTCTGGAATTGACGAGAGAACTTGGAACTTGGGTTTTCCTGAGATGGAATGGGAAAATATGAATTGGTGATCCAGCCGAACTAGGATTTGGCGAAGTGATTGAAATAGGGGAGGCAAACTTATTCGACGTTGATCTGGACCTAACTGCGGAAAGAGGGCTGTTGCTTGAGGAGAAATCGTTCCCTTGCCATGCCTGTACTCCCGATGAGGCGGTATCCCCCATAGTACTGGGCAAGCCTTTCTGCTGCTGAACTGGTGTCTGACTCAAGCTGGATATAGATGCACTGGCGTTATTAGATAAGGGTAGTGGTGGCGATACTGGGCTTTGTATGAAGGTCTGTTTGTGATCTGTAGGAGTTTGGACCATATTTCTCCTTCGCAGGTGTGGGGGGAGCTTCTGACTTGGAGTTTGAGCCGATTTCACTTCAGAGTCGACTTCAGGAGAAGCAACAACCGGATTTGCCCCAGTTTGAAGGCGTTCTGTAGACATATTGGCAGACGTTATGCCACATGTATGTGGCTCTGCGCTATGTGATCTTGCAGATTGCACCACGGGTTCGGTTGTGTCGGGCGCTGAGGTGGTGTGCTCTTTTGCCACAGTTTCAATGTCGGAAGCGTATGATCCAGGCCTAAGGCCTGGTTTGAGATGGAGCGTCCCGGAAACAATTTGATCATTTTGCTGCTTCCTCAAGTGAGGTGGACCCCATCCAGCTTTTGTCGAGGCTTCTTGGTTATGCATTGCGCTGGGGCGCCTTTGGTGAGGCAGCATTGGGTTGGTTTGAGCTGTAGTGGCTTTCAAGGCTTCTTGACTTTGTGCCGCACTGCGTCGCCGTAAATGAGGTGGTGTTGGATTGGACTGCATTGCAGCGGCTTGTGCTGAGACTTCTTGATTCTGTGTAGAATTTCGGCGCCTCAGGTGAGGCGGTATTGAATTTGGCTGCATTGCAACTGGATTCATTTTTGTATGCAGAGCGTGGTGCAGAAGGGACAAGTCTCCTTGTATGTGGTGATAAGTATCTGTAAACCGTAAAAAGGTTGAGAAGGAGAAGTTGGTTGAGTGTTCTCAGATTGAGTTCGTTGACGAAGAGAGGAGAGGGTTTTGCTATCACTTGAACAAGTCGGCACAATCAAGCGATAGCCTCAATAACCTTGATAGCCTTGATGGAGTAAAATTCACCCCGACTAATCTTTGATGCTAACAAGTTGGTTATCTTTGCTGATTCCTTGCAGTCCGTATAGGTTTCCTCGCGAAGGTTAAATATTTATTACTCTCAATGAATACAATAAAAGGAGCAGGATTATTTGTATTTTAACCCTCGAATATCATACTTTCAGGAAGATGATTCTAGATGGCTTCACCAAATTTCAAATGAGAAAGACTGGGACCCAACTCGTGCCGCCCAAAAGTCGGAAGGAGGACTCATTATCGTTCGGAATCAATGCCAGCAATCTAAGGCTCCCAGAACTTATTTCTTCTCTTCCATTTGTTAGTAACTAGACAACTGACTATAGTTCTGAGTGATTAAACGCCTTAACTCGAATTATACCAATTGCTGTTTGCAGACTTTTGGGCAGCACGAGTAGCATCTGGATGCCACCGGTTGAGCCATATGGGCACTAGCCACGTGACCGCATCGCTCGAATTAATAACTTCGGTGAACATGGAATGCACTTGACATTCCATCGCCAGACGACAACAATGTTGTCCATATTAAGAAAGGCACGCCTGAAGGACAAAGAGATGCGCATATTGATGCTGTACGAACGCTTCTGCTTTGTTTCTTTCCAGGAGCTGACATTTATAGTGGTCTTGACAATGCAGGGAAAACGACCATTGTGAAGAAGATCATGGGAGAAGACGTAAATAGCGTCAGCCCAACGCTAGGCTTCATCATCAAGACCATAGATTATGAGGGGTGAGTAAAACCCAGGCAAAACCCCAGTATTTTGGCTGACGTTGGTTGCAAGGTATAAACTTAATATTTGTTAGCATTTCAGTCTACTTTTCATGGATAGTTGCAACTCTAATGTTGATGTTCAGGGGATGTTGGTGGGCAAAAAACCCTGAGATCGTACTGGAGAAACTACTTTGAAAAGACAGACGCCCTCATCTGGGTAGTTGATGCGACTGATCGTCTGCGAATTGAAGACTGTAGGGCCGAACTCCACGGCCTGTTACAAGAGGAAGTTCGTCAGCGATCCCCTTCACCCATGTTTGGCACCGACACTGACACCACGTGTTTTGCTAGAGACTGTCTGGAGCAAGTCTCCTGGTCTTCGCGAACAAGACAGATGTCAATGGCTGCATGGATGAGACAGAAATCCAAGAGGTTTGCGCACGATACTCGGTCTTGTATGTCGAGTGTCATCCGCTAACGGAAGATCATTGTTAGGGCTTGCGGCTAGATGAGATCCGATCCCATAAATGGCACATCATTCGTTGCAGCGCTGTTACAGGTGCAAACCTCAATGAAGGGCTAGCTTGGGTGGTTAACGATGCTAAAGCTAGACTTTTCTTGTTCTGAGCCATACAATTCAAACAGTTCTTGTTGTCATGGCTACCCGGACGACATTCACTGGAGTGGACGAAACAGGTTCTAGAGTTATGAGGTCAAGCGGCTCCGTAGTCGTACCCATCTCGGGGGTTGTCGAGGGACAACGCGCCAGCGACAACTCCCCTCGCGCTAAGGGCCTAGTCGGCCAAGACATAAACAAAACATGGAGGGGTGCATTTCAGACAATTGAGGAACACCAGAGTCGGAGGTGGAATGAAGCACAAGGAAATGACAATTTTACGGAATATATTGGTGAGCATAAGATCAGGACTCAAAAATACTATATATTGCCCATGCGATTCGCGGATCGACTCCAATGTCGGATGGTGGTCGGTGTCCTGCGGGCGGTCTTTGCCAAGACCTATGAATCGTGACGCTTAAATCGAACCTAAATAGATTGAAGGAAGTACAACCGACCGCTGATTCCAGCTCTTGTCTTGATCGCATCTTGTCAACTCTGAGCAAGACTCTAGCTTATAACGAGCGCTGCCATCATACTTGAACAACGTGCTATTTGTATATTCAACTGCATTGCTTTGTATTTGCGAATGTGTTGCGAACGTCGCTGAAAGCCGTCACCTTTTTCCACCATGCCTTCGACAGCAGAAACCGATGCTGAGGATGTAAATGACTTCTTGAAGCGTATCCAGGAATTAGGCATCAAGCGCGACCAGGAGGATGAAGAGCGGAACAAAAAGCTGGAGGAGGAGATCCTGCAGGGACGAAAAGAACGGCAAGCCCGTCGGGCTGGTGCGTGTTGCCCATGTCTTTGGAACTCACGTTGAACGTTACCCAGAGTCTTGTCCTGTCTCACTAACACCACAACAACACAGAACGCGCTAGATCAATATCCCCAATAAAGGACTCTCCTACCAATACCCCGCCGCCATATAAACCCGCGTCCGCTGAAACTCGCACCCAATCTCCGAATGCGGCTTTGACTCCGTCTCGAGAACTCCAACGCCCATCTCAACTATCAAACCGAGAGCAACCGCTCGGCGACACCATGGGCCGCCTCACTGGCGAAGATTCACCAACGAAAGATTATAGCCCTGCAGCCATTGGTCGCAGCAGTGATGTCCCAGACAAGAACGTCGTTCATACCATATCTGTCAGGGCGTCCCCCTCAAGCGCGATGCCGTCAAGGAGCCCAACTCTTTCATGGCAACGTAGGCCAAATTCACAATCACCGGTTCGATCAAACACGCGACCATTTTCTATGATTGGAGGCGAAACCAAGACACGTTCCCCAATAGATATCTCTGAACCTCCGTCAGGGGACGCGGCTCCAATGGACCGCAACGAAATAGCACAATCGCTCGCAGCCAAAGATCCCACATGGTTTAGACAAACTTCTGACCGAGGACAAGGCTCTGCCGCATACCGGAAAACACAAGTTGAGGTTAAAGACGTAGACGAAGCCATACCAAATATTCACCGCGTGGGATTGCCAGGCATGTCACGTACTCCAAAGAGAGAGTATAGTGATAGCTCGGATGCCAAGGAAACAAAACAACCGGATATAGATCGAACATCTTCACCTTCGAGAGCTAGCTCATCTAAAGACAGTATAACACAGAGCAGCGCGTATGGCTCCACAACGAGCCGAACTGGATTTGTATCACCGATGCCCGCGACCAGTGCACAGCGGTTTCCTCAGCCGGGATCAATATCTTCGGCTGAGGGCAATATAGATCAACCAATCTCAACTCGCTCTCTCGCGATGTCTCCTTCCCAGGGACGCATTTCGCCAGAGAGGATGGACCGGCCAATATCCCCAACCAAAGGGATGGGAGGGTTTGTCCAGAGTGCAATGATGAAACGGTCTGACAGTGTGAATAAAAGATGGAGTGTACAGTCACCCGGCGGACTGACCCGTGGTAACTCCGTAAGTAATCGAAGTAGCCAAGATCTTTCGAGAATGCCTCTTGGTAATATTTTGAATTCTCCCACACGAGAAGCACGCCCCAGCAGTTTGAGTCGAGAGAACACTCCGTTATCTACGTCTAGACCAAGTTCTAGCCATAGCAATGCTACGGTCGGCCTTGAGGGCACCCGCCAAGGAAGATCAGGCGCTCAATGGGGCTCTGAATCGGAGGTCATCCTAGACGGGGACTTCGTGAAGCCAGGAATACCGGCCTCGCAACTTCAAACGCCATCGGATGCACATTATGGGCGGCAAGTTGACAGGCCAGAGAACTCAGCACCCAGCGCGAGCCCCCCTTCAAGCCCTCCCAAATCCGCAGACACCCGTAGATGGAGTCCCACAAAGTCCAGCTGGCTTGAAAGCGCTTTAAACAAACCAGACTCTCCGAAGCCCAAGCCAGCCCCTCCTCCTCAACAGCCTAGTTGGATGTCAGAAATTAGCAAAGCCAAACAAAAGGTTCCAACTGGAGAAACATCAAACAGACCGTCAGGGCACAAACACCAGGTGAGCATCGGAGGCTTACTGAGGTCGCCGCCAATGGGAGGAATTGCCCAGCCTTTATCCGTTGGAGGTTTACCAGCGGGATTTTCAAGCGGTACTTTCCCAATAAGCCAGTCAAACAAAGCATTAGATGCTGCTCCCAAAACAAAGACCGACCACAGTAACGTATCGGGCAAGGCACCGGTTGAAGATTTAGAAACAGCCAGCTCTAAAAAGCCTACCGTACCTCTGGCCGTTAAACCCTCATCTCCTGTCATTGGCAAGACCAAGCCTGCGACACCTCTGGCTGTTAAGCCCTCATCTCCGGTCATTGGTAAAACCAAACCAGAAACTCCGCCTAAAAAGGACTTCATACTGAATGCAAAGCCAAAAGAGGTACTTTCGCCTGCTGCCAGCAAGGACGAACCAGAATTCAAAAATGTGTTCGGCCAGCTACGACGCACCAAGACTCAAAATTATGTCGCCCCTGACGAGCTGAAGGATAACATTCTTCGTGGCAAAGCAGGGTTGAGCTTAACTGGTGGCCCAAAGAAAACTGAGCATAGAGATGAATTTAAGGATGCTATTCTGAAAAAGAAGGAAGACTTCAAGAAAGCACAATTAGAGGGGACCGGAGTCACGAAGTCGACAACTTCTTCGGTTCAAGCTGAGCTTCCCGAAGCCTTGCGCAAGAAGGCACAGCTAGGCGGGGTTGGGGTCACACAATCCACGCTTCCTCCAGTAAAAACCCAGCTACCCGAAGCCTTGCTCAAGAAAGCGAATTTGGGGAGGGTTAATACGGTGGTATCTGGAACTCGAGACCATGCTGGTTCTGACAAAGGTCTATCCGACACACTATCAAAAAACAACCTACCTTACAATTCCCCGAAACCGAGAATATCACCAGAGGCAGGCTCTCCTGCAGCATCCCAAGGCAAACTTGCCGGGCGCTTCAACCCGGCACTGGCTGGTATACTAGGAAGAGGTCCGCCTCCAAAACCAGCAGGCTCAAGCAGAAAGGTTAGCTCCAACTTGGAAACTGCCAGTCGACTAGCATCTAAAGGGCCCGAAAAGCAAGACTCGGGGCCACAGTTAACCCATATGACGAAGGGTCGCGCAAGAGGGCCACGGAGGAAGGCTCCGTCAACAGTGGCTCAAGGAAAGGCACAGTCAGAAGCTGCCACCTCACCGTTAATATCTTCTGGGTCGCCGCTCCTTGCTTCGTCTCCACTGGAGCGGAGAAGCACGGCCCCTGTGTCATAGGGTGTGATGCGTTGGTAAGAGGTGGGATTCATGATGCATTTTAGGGGTTTTGGGGTTTGGGGTGGTGGGCAGTGTTTTGCCAGGGCAGGGTTCTGGCGGGAATGGATGGGTTGGAAGTCGTATGATATATGTATACCAATAAGAGATTGTGGCCAATTGTGTATTTCTGTAGAGCGAGACTATATATATTGGCGTATACCAATAAATATTAAAATCAGTTGCTCCAAATTAAGTTATTATGCTTTGAATATCATGTTGTAGGCTACAGAAGTAATCTATATTTCTTTTATTTTTATTTTGAAAAAAATACTCGGATTTGGCAACAACAAAGCAACGGCTTATAAGGCATGTAATGAATGATGAGCGTTAATTTTAATTAGAAGCAGCATCAGTTGTTGTATAATACTCGGCGTGACTCCTATGCAAACTCTATGTAATGTGCGCATAGTACTCCAGCCTACTTTAGTACGACAAATGTTGCCAGCTGAGTTCTTACAACCCTTCCTTCTCGTCACCTACAACAAAACACCATCATCATCACCCCACCCGCTTTACAAAACCACCTCTCCCCAACGCCGCGTGTATCTCATTACAAACCAAACAATAAGTATCTATCAAAGCAGTACACTCATCCCAGCTCTCGCGATTTCAAAGTGGCATCCCAACTTCTCCTGCTGCTCATACTCGTTCATCTCCCTCAATATCGTGTCCTCGGCAGGCTCATTATCGTCTAAGTTATCCTTGACGTGGATAATCACCACCTTCAACCCCGCCAACATTCCTTTTAAATCACGAGGCTTTCCCAAGGGTGTCCTAATGCCGTCACCGCTGAGTTCCGGCGCCGTGTTGGCTATATCTCCTGCCGAGGAAGTCAAAGAAGTTTGAGTAGGTACATGCTTAGGACTGAAGGGTGATTCGGGCTGGGATATATCCCGTCCTCCGGGTCGTGGGCCTCGTGCATCTAATTCGAAAGAATCAAGCTGCATAAGTCCGGCATTTGGTGGGTGTGGTAGGGCTCGGGTGTGAGGGCTCACATTCGCCTCGTCCTTTCTGTGGGCCTTGCGAATGACTTCTCTGGCTGACCATGGCTCAGAATTCTGTTTAATCGCCGGACTTGACATATCTGCCTCCAAAGATGCGCCGGCTGCCGACAAGGTCTGGGATACACGCTTCCGCTTGCGGAGGTCGCTCGGGGATTGAGCCGCGCCAGGGGTGCCTGACGAGTTTCTCCTCGTCTGGGCGATATCGACATGGCCAGCTAATGCTAGAAGTTCTTCTATCAGGAATCGGGGTGCGAGATGCCCGAAAAGAGTATCGTCATTCCGAGAGTCACTATATGAGCATTCGATAAAAATCGCCTTGAGGGTGCCGTTTGCTACTTTTGGGGCAGCATCGGTCCAGACTTGGTGATTGCGAGGCGAGAGAGAAATGCTGTCGGGTTCGACATCACCAAAAATCAATACTTCGCGCCCAGTTTTGATGTCTCGGATGAAATAGGCGGAAGAGTCATAAACGCATACGTTGTCTTGAGGAGGAGGTTGATGCGACGAGTATTGTTGGCGAGGCGAGCCATGCCTCTGCCCTGGTGTGGAGTTTGAGGCAGAGCGCTGCATAGCTGTCGCATCAACGCTATCGTGGGAAATGCGGCCATGTCCGACGGATGACCCTCGATGCCAGTGGTTTTCCATGCAATGGCCATGACTGACTGACCAAGTCTTGATGCTAAGTCCCTCACAGATCTCAACATAGCCTCTGCTTCCTGCATTGCCTAGGGCCGCAGATCCTCCCTCTACCAGACGCATGTAGGTGACAAGACCAGCGCCGTCATTTTCGTCCGAAAGGTTGGGCCATATTACGTTGTTGAATATGTGATTCTTGAACGCCGATATCGTTGAAGGAAGTGCAGCAATGCGTTTTGGCCTGACACCGGGCAATGCGGCGGTATTTACAACCAAACCGGATATATGGTCTAGATGTGGATGGGTGATGAGGTAAGTGTCGACGATGGCTTTGGTTACGTGGCCTGCATTTGCCTTCGCTGATATGTGGGGTAGCTCAAGACCCGAAAATGGGCCTGTGGTAAGGAAGGTCTTCTCATCCACTTGTGTTCGTTCTGGAAGATGCTGCTCTATGATCCTTGAGATGCTTGACAGATGGGTTCCAGCATCAACAGCTAATACGGAACCCTTCCTCCAGTCCTCGGACAAGGAACGCACGAGGAATGCGGTTGTATTATCCTCAAGCGGACCACCGGTGGACCCCTAAGTGCATATATTAGCACGCTACCTCAAAGGAATCACCAGGAGGTATCTCCAGAAGTGATTAAAGTCAAGGTTGAACAGGAGCGACACCAGCTGCCAACTTCATCTGGCAGGTGGCAAGTCACGTGGCCATGAATAAGAACGACAGGAGGATTGAGCAACACAATGTTGAAAGACAAACGCAGGGAGACTAAGATCAAGAGCGGGATTGAGACAAGACGGATGTGATCAAACGGATAGTTCACCAAAAGGGCCATTCCCCACATATAGCGCTGGTCGTGAGACAGCACGGCATGCAAGGCAGGGTTCCCACGAGAAGCAAGACCAGGAAGGATGCAGAAAGCGCAAACAATTGCACTGGACTCACCAGGACTATGACCTGCAATGCAGGTGTCTCTTCTCCGTCACTCATGGGTCCGTCTCCGTTGGCGTTGTCGACGATGCCTAGTTTCCAGCCAGACCGCCTAAGCTGGGGAAAGTTGGTCTAACGGGTCGGTTGAGGCTCTGGGCGATCTGCAAGCAGCCGTTTCCGGGATGCAGAGCCTTTGGGACGGTGTCTGTGTGTTTCTTTCACTCGCTGTATCAAACAATTCGCGTTGTATTTCCCAATGAACTTGTAAGTACAAGGGTAATGGAAAGTTACTAAGAAGTGGGAAAGTGGGAAGGTGCGTTGCCTTCCGTGTCCAGAACCCCTAGTATGGAAGGTGCAGCCTACCGAGGAGCGGCAACTTCCAATGGAAGGAGCGACCAGCCACAGCCTGAGAAAGATGCGGAATATCTTCAAATCAATACAATACTTTCTGATTAACTGTGCATGATGAATAGTGGGTAAAGCTTGTGGGATTCGTCGACGAATTTATCACGGTAGGTTTCTGGGCGATGTATACTAATCGTGGATGGACAAAGTACTCTATTCTGAGGAGGCAGGGCACAAGTCCAGCCTCACGCATACGCAGGCAAACCTGGAGCGCATGTTTTTTAGATGGAGATATATAGGATCAGGTACAAAGGGAGATTATCCAGTAACCTAATATTTTCTTGGCATGTTGGTGGGTGTTCCCTGTCCTTCATGCCATATGAGATCACCCTGTCGCACTATATATATTATACTATCAAAATGCGATTTATGCTTATATTTAGCTGCAAACCGATAAAAATACAGCGTTTAATTCAAGTTACAACTAATCCAGAAACAATGCGAAACAAAAAAAAAACCCATTGAACTCTTTTAAAGGCAGAGCTGCATCGGTTAGAATCAGTCTTTCTGTCAGTGTTAATCACCTATGCGACATGTTAGTCGTCCCTGTGTCCCCTAAGCTACTAGTCGATAGTCTAATAGCTTGGTGGTGGTGGCGGTGGCTGATCGCTTGGTGGGGGAGGTGGAGGAGCAGAACCAGGAGGAGGTGGAGGTGGCGCGCTTCCAGACGGAGGAGGCGGAGGAGGGCTTCCACCATATTGCGCCAAGAGAGCGTTAAGTCCAGGAGGAGCACCTGGAGGAGGTGGAGGACCGCCTGATGAGCCAAGCCCAGGAGGAGCACCCATCGCTTGCTGAGGAGGGTAACCAGAGCCGTGTCCTGGGGCTGCGTAGCCACCGTATCCGCCGTAGCCTGGGCCAGCGGCGGGAGGAGGGGGAGCTGATTGCCAAGGAGCAGCACCGCCAGGTGGTGGTGGTGGCGGGGCGCCGTAGCCGTTGTCATGATGGCCACCATAGTAGTCACCACCACCGCGGCGGTCTCTGTCGTCAGAGCGTCCACCACGATCCCGAGCCCATGGTGCTGCGCCGCCGCTAGGTGCCTGGTCACGGGAGTTGTAATCATCGCCGCCACGGCCGCGTTGCTGCCATGGGGCGGCAGCACCAGTCGGGCCACGCTGCCATGGCTTCACATCGCCGGCATCAGCAGGTGGTGCTTGATCATATCCGCCTGGGCCAGCTTCGATACGTTGAGGGGCGTCACCATTTGGTGCAGGAGCGCCACCAGACAATTCTTGCATAAGTTGCTAAAGGTTCGTTAGTTATTGCTAGTCATACGGGAAAGTTGAGGAATTGACTTACCTCGTATTCGCGATCAACTGCATCGCCAGCGCCAATTCGGCCAGCTGCAGGACGGCCAGCAAACGCGCCGGGGCCTCCTCCAGGAGCAGGAGGTCCATTGCGCCAATCTGCGCCACGCTGCCTGTCTGGGCAATCTCTCGCCATGTGGCCAGCGTTGCCGCAGACTCGGCAGATGATGTTTGCGGTGAAGTTGCGCTGCTCGGGGCAGTCGTACTTCCTGTGGCCGATCTGGCCACAGTTCTGGCAAGCTTGGTTCTCGTCGTCACGGAGCGTACCGTTAAGAGCCGCAAGCTCTCGCAGTTGGTTACGCTTAAGCTCGTTTTGGCCTTCCGGAATAGACGCAGCCTAGAAATATTAGATGCTGAATCAGGCAATAAAGGGAGGCAACACTTACAGTTTCAATGACGTTGTGAATCAACTTCTTGGCCTTGTTCACCTTCTCTTCGGTGTCTGCCATGATCAAACAATGGAGATCCTCCTCCTGGTTACTGGTGTGGGCAGCGTCCGAACGGCCTTTTCCTTCCTTCACGGATCCTTTGCCACGAATGGCGATTTTAGCCTGCGATTCAGTCTCCATCTTTTTCAGCGTGTTTCCACGGGGGCCGATAAGTAATCCAACTTTAGTAGGGAAAAAGCTAAGTGTTAGTTTATGGTCAAAAGTTTAGAGCAAAACGTGGTTGAGAGGTTAGTGATGGCAAGGCGTCGCACCCTGAGGTTAGAATGCAGCACGCAATGCCACACGGCAATGAAAAAGGGGGAGGGCATGGAGGTTAAATGTGTTAGAGAGGTTAGAGGGTTAGCAATCATACTGAAATTGATCTCTGGATAATCATTGACTGGCACATAGACCTTTTCCTGTGTCTTAGTTGGGCGGCGATAGTCCTGTGGCGGATGATAGTTAGGAATGACCTTCATGGCCTTCTCAATCAGCTTGTGTCGCTCGTCCTCCAGCTTCTTTCTGTATCTGTACTCTCGAGTATTAACACGGCGACCGAAGTTGTCGTATTGTGGTGCTGGAGACGGGGATCTTTGTATCTTGTTAGTTATTCGTTCAAATATGCCATATGTGGGATAAACATACCTGTCGCCGTCCGCTGGTACGACATCGTCGATTCTGAGCTTTTGGCTAATTTCCTCAATTCGGAGATGGAGGGTATATGCTTCGAGCTGTTCACTGGTCATATTTGCCATGATTGCGGTCGGAAGTCCCATGAGGCCTGCAGCTTTGTTGTCGGTTGCATCGCCCCAGCGGTTTCTCTTTTTGCGGGCTGGTTTAGCTCCATCGGTATTTGGCTCTGGACCTTCAAGCACAGTTAAATTTGGGTTTGTAAAATCAGGAGCAGAGCTTGCACTTACGTCTTTCTGGGCTACGGCCACGCCTGTAACCATCCCCATGGCCTGACGGAGGTTGGTTGTATTCGCCGTGATTGCCACCTGACGGGCCGTTGTCGTCATCTCCAAAGCGTCGTTTGGTTCCCAAAGGAATGTTGTTTGAGCCTGTTGTGCCTTGATTACGCCACGCCATCTTGTGCTTAAATCGAACTAGTTCGAGGATGAAGACGTTGTGATGAAGTTGGATGAAGTTAGATTATGGCGCCAGGATGGAAGGCGAAGCTTTTTAGAAATACCATGAGGCCATTAGCGCTGCTAGCGCCATCGCGGCCGCATACTTGGTGGTTCATCACGTGATGGGGTACTTCAAGTGCTGACGGGAGTACCAAACCAGACACAATAAACAGCTATACTCTACGTGTAAGCTTAAATCTTGGCTTGGAGATATAATCTTCAGTTATATACAACAAGGCCGTCATGATCGGTTCAATAGATACACCGTCTGCGCATGTGGTTGGATTTGTTAGGATTATTAGTTGATTTCTAATCGGTTTTTATAATGCCGAGGGAGGGGTAATGACGTCCCTCCATCATGTAAGCTAGAAGTGTTGCTGAGCGAGATAGAAGGTTGAAGGAGAACTGTGGATCAAACCTATAAGAAGGGCCATCTTCCCATTACATTCCCGTTAAATAAACTAATATCTTAATAACTCATTTTCCCTTCACAAATCTTCAAAATGGCATCCACTCCAGATATTCATCTTTATACATCCCAAACTCCCAATGGAGTTAAGATCTCTATAACCCTTGAAGAGCTCGGCCTCCCATACAAAGTCACACATATTGCTCTGGGAAAGATGGAGCAAAAAACAGACTCCTTTCTGGCAATAAACCCGAATGGCCGGATCCCGGCCCTCACGGATAAGTTCACCGATGGGGAGACAATCAATCTGTTTGAATCCGGGAGCATCCAGCAGTACCTAGTTGATGAGTATGATAAAGAACACAAGATCTCGTATCCGAGAGGGACAAGGGAGTATTATGAGACCAACAACTGGCTATTTTTCTTGAATGCCGGCGTTGGTCCTATGCAGGGACAATCAAACCACTTCACCAATTATGCCCCCGAAACCATCGAATATGGAATAAATCGGTACCAGAACGAGACCCGTCGTCTGTATGGTGTATTGGACAAGCATCTACAGAAGTCGTCATCGGGATACCTTGTTGGTGACCGATGCACCATTGCTGATATTGCTCACATTGGCTGGATTGTGAGTATAATTTCTCCCATCTTTATAATATAGAATGAACTAACGAGTTACAGTCTTCTGCGGCCTGGGCGGGGATCGAGATCGAGGATTTCCCAACTCTAAAGGCATGGCGAGACAAGATGCACGCCAGACCAGGAGTCAAAAAGGGAAGCGATGTGCCAGTCCCAAAGCCCAAGCCTGCTACCACTCCTGAAGAAAAGAAGAAGCTGCAAGAGGAGACCAGGGCTTGGGTCCAGCAGGGTATGAAGGAGGACGCATCAAAGAATAAGATTTAACTAAAATTCTCCGTTGAAATGGGATATCACAAATTACAATACCTAATTCTTGTGATATCTAATTGGTTTCATAACCACTGTGCTGGAGTAGCTTTATCAAAGTGCTGGATATCAGTATGAACCCATAGTCGCCAACATCTTACTCATTGGTACGGACAGGCTTATGAACATTTTAGGTAGCATCAGTAATGGGACCTGGTTGTAAAGTATTGGGGTTCTATTGTACATCTGGTGCAGTTGCCAACCTGAAAACAAATAAAAAGCTTTTGCCTTGCCATGGCCTATCAATCAGTAGTACAAAATCGCGCGAAGAATGGAGCTTGGTAGTGTTTGGAAAATCCAAGCCCCTCGGCGAACAATGATCAATCGGCATAGAGTATTCTTACAAATTTTGCAATTGCACCGTAGTCAAACACATATGAGTATGCCCCTATCCCTCCTGTAGAACAGTGCGGCACTACTGACCGAAACAGCTGCAACAAGTTAATGGGTACCATCGATGCCGAGGACCTCATAGCATCTTCACTTCCTTTCCCTGTTTTGGTGTCTGGGGGGTTCACCGCTGCGATCTTCTGACATTCTGCTTTCGATGCTGAGAGTGACTTTGTCGTTACCTTCGTTACTTCTCTCCATCTCAAAAGGGTTGTTGAACTCGAAGCTGAAACCAGAGTTGACCGCAAGTAGCCGTGGTGGAACCTGAGATATGTTCATGTTCGCAGGCAGGCCGCTGGTGCTGGGGTGGCCCAAGCCGTGGTATGTATTGAGGCGCTCATGGTCAGCTTCATAGCCTCCCGTAGGGGAGTTGGATCCCCGCTTTGGATCCTTGAACCGGATGCGCCGCTTTCTATCCCGTCTCATAGCTGGAGGAGGAAAGAAGGAACTGGATGAAAGAGGGAGACCTCGAGCTGCTGGCCTTTTAACTAGAGATCTTTTAACCGGGGACATGTTCTTGTTCGGATAGACCGGTGGCGCAGAAAGAGCAAATTGAAAAGATTGGTCAATCTCGCTGTATGCATCGGCATCACTGTGATTGCTAGCGCTGGAGGTACTACCATTATCATTGAACTCTGGCTTCTTGCTCCCGTACTGGTTAAGCCGAGGACTATGGAGAACTTGTACTTCGGCCGCAACACATAACACTGGTCCAGGAGATTCGCTCCTATCGGCATCTGCCCAAGACCGCAAAGATGGAGCAATGGAGAATGCCATTGAAGATGCAGAAGATTTCCTCGTATGAGAGTTTCCCGTGGGGGGTTCTGGAAGTGGTCTTACGTCCAATTGGAGATTCTCCTGGCTCATCCACTTCTCCTTGTTTGAGATAGAAAATATCGATGTAGGAATCTGATACTTCTTCTTTGGCTTGTTGGCGTCTGGCTCTGTGGCCTGCTTAGATCGGACCTGTGAAAGTGCGGTGTCTTTTGCCACCATTTGGCCAAATATGGTGTTTTCAATCTTTTTGGTTGACAATGAAGCATTTGGACTGCGTGAGCGACTGCGCTGCTCTGGGCGCTCTGGTACATCGTTAGCTGTGGCTTTATTGAACCTACTGATGATTTCAGAGCCGGTCAGGGTTGGTTTGTCTCTCGGCAGGTTGGGCATGCTAAGGCTGTTCTTTATGGAGAATTTTGGCAATAATTCGCGATCGCAGTCCTCAGGAACAAGCTGCAAGGCTTCTAGAGAGTCCCAGCTGCGGTAGTGAAAGCGAAACGTCACAAAGGGGTGGTCTCTCGGGTCCTCTAAGAGCCAGTCGAAATACTTGTACCTGCTCCTTTCAAGAAGCCCAGAAGACTTGAACCTGCATTTATGTTAGTACACATATTTAAAACTAACTTGCTGCATGGAGCTTACTCAATCCCAAATATACCCTGGTCTCTGAATGGGTCTAGGATCGCACCCCGACGTCTTTTTCCACAGGCTCTGAAGACCCTTACTTCAATTACGCCGCCATTCTCAGCGGCAGAAACATCTCGCTTTTGGTCATTGAAATAGAACGGTTTGGTTTCTGCTGGGTTAAGTATGGATGCCTTTGACTTCAACTTCTTGTTGGCTTCGAAAAGGCCCAGCATAGCCCTCCCCACCGGCATGGTTCTTGGATCTATCCCCCATGAAGTGACATGGCGACCGTTCATAAAGAGTTTGAGAAAGACATTTGTGCCATCTGTATGTGGTGGGTCTATAGCATACAGCACAACGAATCGGGTTCCTTGTGAGGTTGTTAGGTCTATTTTCTTTGGAAAGTAGAACGTTATGCTTACCAGGTAAGGATGGGATGTAGACAGAAACATGGGGGTTAGATGAGTCGGGAGCTTTCTTTCCTGGTCCTTTTTTGGTAGGTAACGAAGAAGTCGCCTTGGAATTGTTACCTGGTAGAGTGGTCGATCCGTTGTTTTGAAGCTGGGAGGTTTCTGGGTGAGGGAACTCTGGATATACTTTCGAATCACCAGCTGATGTTATGGACAACGTTATGCCGCGGCAGGATGGCATATTGACAGCTGTGTCTCTGCTCCAAAACCATCCACGTGAGTGGTAACCAAGGAAGGTGTTGTCGTGAAGGGGAATCCAAGGTTGTGTTGGGAGGTGAATTCACAACAAGCGCTTCTGCTCCCTCCATGGTAACCGCCGAGAAGAAATACGGGGTAAGTATCCAACATTTCACAACGCTAAGCCAAACAATTATAAGCTGGCATATAATTGTACTTAGCTTAACGATGCCACACTTCCTTCCACTCATACGTATATGTTACGCATGTATCTTGCTGCAATGTGGCCAGCAAGATCTCAAGGGCCAAGGAATGCTGGATTGACAACTTTGAACACCCTTGGTTGAAAGATGCCCTATAGATAAGGACATTCTCACCAGCTAGATGCTGTATCCAAAGGAAGTCTTTGGCCAAGGTCTCTTTGTCCGTGGTTGATTGTCTTGGATTAGCCATAAGGTCTCTACTCAGAGAGCCTTTTAAGGAATACCCGTTCACAATAAAAGCAAGGAAGGTCAAAACAAAGCTGTTTAGGTAACGTAGGTTTAAATGGTCGGCAAATAACCTAACTCATAGCCGGCCTTATGTACAATTCACTCCCAAATCTCCACAGCTGCCGTCTATTTTCTTCCTGGGGCCGTCGTATCGTCGTCCTTATCTAATAATCCCAAGTTCCTGACCTCTCCTGCCTTGGGTGCGTCCTCTCGGGGGTTTGATGCTTGGTGTTTGCGGTATGCTGTTTGTATCGCACCAACGCGGTGTGCCTATTAGGTTGATGTTAGCGCTTGCAATAACTGACGATTCAGACTTTCGGAGTGGAGTGCCGCTCAGTTTGGTCATACCTCTTTCTTGTGGTGTAGGCACTCGTAGTAATCCTCGAGAACCGGCTGGCACTTCCTCTTGCCAGAGGTATCATCTGAGTTTGTGTTGACAACGTAGCAAGCTAGAACTTCTTGCCAGAATGGGAAGCATCGGGATGAACCTAGTTATTGAGATTTAGTAAATGCTTGGGCAGGGTCGCCGGGGCCGCAATTGATGCCAATGGCAAAGTATTGCGGGTTCAATTGACATACCTCCGTTAAGTCCATATCCTGACGACATCTTGGGTGGTCAATTGCCAATTCTTTGGTATCTTCACTCTCGTTACTCTGGTTGTTCGTGATCCCGCGAGCGTCGTCGTTGCCGCAGCGGAACAATGCATGCATGGATGCCTTAATGCCTGAAACCTTATATTGCTTGGACCAGCTACGTATCTGTAAACTTTGGGGTATGTGAGAGCTCTCATGAATATTATATGATATTTCAGATGCCTTCTCTGAGCAATCCGCCAAATATCTACATGGTTGCAAATGAGCATGGCGACTTTGGACCTTCCGCCGGCGAAAGTTATTTTGCTCGCCGTTCAAGCGGCCATCAGAGCAGATATCAGGACACTTCGTGCTTTACTAGCTACCCACCCAAAGACGCTACATGACTTGATTCTGCGTATCCTCCTCACCTATCTCCCAGAGAGTCTCGACAGCCCAGAATATGTTCAGCTCCTTATCGAATACGATTCCGGCCATGTATCAGGAAACGAAGCTATCATCGATACAACACCCCTCGACGGCTTAAGCAATGCAGCTGCCAGCAAGAAGGTCCGGAAGCTTAGACTTCTGTCCTTGCGAATGGACCAGGCTCACCACGAGGCGCCCGAAGACCCATTAATCCTATTCCTTCTGCACCGAGCATATAGGATTGACCAGCAAACTGGTCTGATTGCCCAGTTACCACAACTCCTGGCTCCGTTTCTGGAACGATCCGATTATCTCAGGGACTGGGTGCTCGGGACTGTCCTCCCGCTCTTACGGCGCGACTACGAATACCACCCCACAGAAACCGAGACGCAGTCATTAGAATGGTTCGAAGGTTTAGGCACCGTTGAAGCGGTGGACTTCCTGTTTTCGAAAACCATGCGTACCGACAGCGGGAACGAGCTGCACGACAGCACATTAGCTCGTGATCTTCGCTGCCTGGCTGGCCCGTGGCTTTATGGAAATAACCAGTGGAAGCGTCGGAAGGTGTCGTTGTCAGAAATGGGGGCGCAAACTGTTGTGCCCTTGAAGGGGGCTGTGCCTTCTCAAGGTTCACAGTATCTTGATTGGGATACAGTATTTGCTTGGATCATAAACCGGAATTCCGCCTCGTATATCGCAGTTTCAGATGCCATCGAGCAATGGGGAGGAGCGGCTGATGTAGATCTTGGTAGCTATGGGGATACCGACGCAATGCTTTCCCAAGAAGACCGCCGACAAATTAACGAACGCTATGGACACTGCGCCCTCACTGCTTCTTTTCGTATGCCTGGAGACTCCATGCCGGCATTGTCAGAAGCTCACCGCATTCTACGTAACGTCGTCACTCGTTTGAAACTGCCGTCGATAAGTGCATTGGAAGTAGCCGCTGGCCGGCTAGCCCCTGTTCCCGACTTGTCAGAAGATGGGAAGCCAGTAAGGGAACATATCGAAGAGTTGCTCTCCTTGCTGAAGAATGACGAGCAAGATTTCTCGGCTCCGACGCAGGCAGCCGTTGACCTGCTTCAAGCCCTCATCACAAGCTCGTACTTGCTCCTCAAAGCTGGGGCTCACACGTCTATCGAGAAGACTGGATCTATGCTTTATAATCAATCCGAGTCGTACCAGCATACAGTCTTAAAGGAATATCTGAACAAGTTAGGAGCCTCCGCAGGCGCTGATGACAAGCTCTGGGTAAGCGCAAGGAAAGAGGTATTGTGGCTGCATGACTGGGGCAAACCCCCGTCTGAGGAAGGTGCAACTACCCAAAGAGGCCGTGGTGTTTTGGGTCAAATACACCGGGATACGGTGGAAAAAGAGATACTGACTGCCCTTTTGACGCATGGTCGTAAGTTAATCCCGTTTGTTGTACCATATGCACATTTGGCTAAATTTTCGTACCCAGGCTATGCTACTGCACGATCTCTCTATGAAAAGTCTTCAGAACCCCCTCTTTCCAAAGAAGAACTATCCTCGACAGTTAGAGCAGCAGCAATGCACGCTTTCAACAACGCAAACAACCCTAACAAGACGCGTGGCGGCGTGAAGAAATGCCTTGATATGTGAGTTATATCATTCTTAAGTGTTCGCTCAAATGCTGATTCATGATGATAGATTGAGCGCATTTCCGGATACATTCCGAGACTCTCTCCCCCGAGAACGCATCATCCACCTCTCTGATGCCGCAAATTACTTTGCAAACTATCGACTAGTTCTAAACTCGGGCGAGCCATACAGGCCTTCGGTCATACACACCCATGGCGACCCGATTGCCTTAGTCGAGAAGGTTCTCGCCCAAAACACCAGAACCTACACCGACATCGACAACTTCCTCAACTTCGGCGAGAAGATCGTGCTAGCCGGCCTAACAGTCCGCGACCTAGAAGGCCGCTCCAAAATGGCACCCGAGCAGGTCGACGAGCAAATGGCCATCTCCAGATGGCGCATAACAAGCATGTGCATCGACGCCGCGCTCTCCGAAAACGACTTCGAGACAGCCTACTCCTACGTCGTCAACCGCCTCCCCTCCATCAGCGGAGATGCCTACGCCAAGCCCTCGCGATCGTCCATCCCTGACCCACCCCCCAAAGGTGCCGTTGCCCAAGCCCCCCTCAAAGTCCTCGACAACTGGTCCTGGAAAGCGGCCTTCCAGACAGGGAAGTACAGGTTGAACCAATACACCCTCAAGCCCAGCCACGTTGGCAACTCGAGCGCCAACCCCGAAATCCGCCATCTGGAGCAACGCATGGAATGCCTCTCGCAAGCCCTCCTGATCGCCCCTCCCCCCGCTCTCCAGGAAATCCTCAACGTCTTCCGCCGCTGCGAGGAGGAGCTCGACGCGAAGATCCGCCAGGAGGCGGAGCAAGAAGACGCCTGGGACGACCAAGGGGACGACACATCCATGCCCGGCCGCTTTGGCGCTGAGCCACCCCCCGTCACGCTCTCCAGGGCCAGCGCGCCCATGAGCAGCGCCAAGTCCCGCACCGGAGCCGAGGCGCCAATGTCCCTCCTCGACCTGACGCGCGCTAGCGCCGCGCAGGCACAGCGGTCCATCGCGGCGCTGACGAATGTGAAGGGCGGTGGTGGTGGGGGTGGCGGGGCGGCCCAAGGAGGAAGAGGAGGAGACTGGAGCGGAAGCGCGAGCACGGAGGATCTGGATGATGGGGTTAAGCAGTCTACGGTACGGAAGCGGGATCAGCTCCGGAGCGCGGCGATGAGCACGATGATTGGGGGCATTGGGTGGGTGATTGGGGCGCAGACGCCTGCGGAGGATGATAAACATGAGGATCGATGAAGACGAGAGGGATGTAGATATGCATTGCAAGAGATAATGACTGCAGGTAGTTTAGCGGGCGTTGGGAGGCACAATTCGCAATGGGCGCGTATTATGCGTATACAGCCTTGGCTATTTTACATTGCGTGTTGTAATGTATAAATTATACTGTAAGATAGCTGGGTATTATGCTGATGGATATGCAATAGAAGAAGCCAAGCTTGCTTGAGCCCTTTTTGGAAACTATGGTGCCCGCCCGCCATTTCAATAATATGTGCCCCAGAACCACTGTCGGTTCCTGCATCCCCCCTCTTTCGTGATAGACAGAACACCTAATGCAACGCACAACAGAACTCCCATGACACTCGCACAATGCACAATGCACAACGCTCTAACCAATGCCGCTGCAATCACCAAGCCGACTCAATCAAGCAAGGCCCAAACACCGCTCAGCACGCCTGCATCCAAACAAACAACACAGCCACCCACCGCATTCGTGGTTGGCCGCGGATATCACAAAAATGCACTCATCTCTAATCCAAAAAGTGTATAAAGAAGGACAACATACACCTATATAGACAAGATACCCCACACATTCATTACCTTCCCAATCCACCCATCACATACATATTGCGCCCCAGTCGCCCCCATCTCCCCCCTTAAAAACGCCACCAGATCCCCCACCGTTCCCATGGTCATTAAAGATACGAGCCCCCCCACCACCGCCGTCTGCCCGCTCACCCCCCCAGCTAATCGTTGGAGGGTAGCAGCACGGGCGGTGATGACTTGTTTGGGGCCCTTTTTTTTCATCGCAACATCTGGGCACACATGCACACACGGCTCTGTCGTTGTTGTTGGCCCCCTACTTCATCTCCCCCTTTAACAGACTTTGAGTTTTATAAATACTTTTCATCCCACGACGAAAGGCAGGTGTCATTGATAATGGTGGGCGGTGCCATTAGCGCGGTGCCGCTCGTCCCGCTCCTTCTCGCGCTGGAGTTTGATCTTGATGGCTTCCGTGCCGTCGTCGGGAGTGGCGACTTCTTTGAACCAGGGGTGTTGGAGGGCTTGCTTGGCGGTGATGCGGTCGCTCGGGTCGTAGACGAAGATGCGGCTGAGGAGGTCGAGGAAGTGGGTGCAGAACTCGTTGTTGCTGGGGATGATGTCCTGGTGGGGAATGTTAGTTGGTTGTTGGTAATAGGGAATGGCGCGGTTGGTATTTACCTCTAGCTTTTTCATGGCTTTCACGAATCGCTTTGATGCTCTGGTTGTTTCTGCGGTTGGGTAGTCGAGTTTCATGCGCTTGAAATATCTGGTCTTTGTTAGTTGTGCTCATGAAAGCTTTAAGGTTGAATGACATACTTTGCAACTGCTGTTCCATTTCCCCCGCTACTCCTCTGGCTCATTTTGTTGACCTGCTGGATGAGATGCGGATCCATCTTAGCATCGACCACACTCTCCATCATGGCCAAGTGTTCAAGATTATCATGCGTCTGGAACAACGCGTCACCGGTAAAGAACTCAACAAGTATGCACCCGATGCTCCAGATATCACAAGGATATGACCAGCCCAGCCCAAGGATAATCTCCGGCGCGCGGTAATGCCGCGTGGAGACGACCGAGGAGTGGTACTCGTCCTGGAACGTAGCAGATCCGAAGTCGATGAGTCGAATTTCGGTATCCAGTAAAACTTTTCGCTGTCCAGCCTGGCGGTTAATCTGCGTCGAGGAGGAGGGTATTTTGCGGTTGTATGTAAATGTTTGATATGCATTCTCACAGAGAAGGATATTTTCGGGCTTTAAATCAGTGTGTATCAAATTCAGGTCGTGAAGAACTTCTTGGTGTTAGTATACGTGCCATCGTATGTGCAAAGAATGGTACTCACAGGCAACGCTTGTAAATAACTGACGAGCAAAACTCTGGATCTGACTGTTCGGGAATGGCGTAAAGCTGTTTCCTTTCAGGAAATCGAAAACTGACTGTCCCATCAGATCCATGACGATACAGATATGTCCCCGGTAGTCAAAACAGTCGCGGAAATGTATACACCTGTTCCGGTTCTCGGTGTCGTTGGCTTTAAGAGTCGACAGCACTCGCAGTTCTATCCGGGAAGCGTCTCGATATTTCTGGACGGATCGAATAATTTTGATGGCAACTAAAGAGCCACCTCTTCTCCGGTCCCGGGCTTGAACGACTTTGCCGAATGTGCCTTGGCCGAGCAGCTTTTGTACTTGGTCTGCAGATGGTCAGCTTAATTCAGAATAAAAGTAGAATGATACTCACATCTTTCCGTGAGATCCGTTTCGGGAACCACAATATAATGTCCATCCTCGTCGTCCACTTTGGTGTTTTTGGTGTGCGAATTCTATATCGGGTCAGTATGATGACAATTCCGGAAAGGCGGGCAACCTACATCTTGCATAACCTTCACATTGACCTCGGGGGCCTTGATCGGTGGCCTCGGCGGAGGCCTATAATTTGTGAATGCGTCGCCATTAATTTCAATCTCTCTCCTCTTTGCCTCGTTGGCCAGTTGTTGTCGGGTCGCAACCCTCTTCCTCTTCTGGCCCGGCAGTGTGTCATCGACCGGGTACCCTCTTGAGCCATTATTCGAGTATTGCGACCCCAAGGACGTCGCGGCCGTAGTTTGTATCGCTGACGTCGTGCGATCGGTAGATATTGTTGAACTCGTATTTGAGCCCTTGTAGTGTGGACTTCGCGTCTGTGAGGGCCCGGCCTTGATGTGGTATATGGGATCGTACATGTCGTCACGTTTCCGTTTTTTGGCGGCGTGCCTCAAAGCAGCCCCATTGGCGCCACCATTGTCATTTCGAGGCCCGTTGGCAACAGCCTCGACCGATGCGGAGGCTTGCGGCGGCGGAGAATCATCGATGACGATGATTTCCTTTGGCAGGCCATTCTTGTAGAAATTTCTCCAGTCGGGTTCGCGAGACCGCTGCCGCTTCTTTGGGGCCTGCAGTGTGGTGGCGGTCTGCACCTGGGGCATGATCGGACTCTGGTCTTCTTCCTCGTGCAAATGAGCCCTGTTGGTCTCTTCTACGTAAGGTAGAGCGGCAAGGTCGAGATTGGGCGCGGTGAGGTTGCTCGATGATGCAGGGAACTTGTATGTTGGACCCCGACGGCCGTTGGCATTCAAAAGGCTGTTGTTGGCTCGAAAGGGCGCAGAATTTGGCTGATAATTTTGATGATGAGAGTAGCCGAAATGGAGATCAGGATGAGGGAGGACGGCAGTCGTCGCTGAGGGCGTCGACATCGCTCTGTCGTGGGCACTCGTTCTCGCTGATAGCGAGTGAAACCGAGTGTTGGTGCCGTGCGGAGAACGAAAGCCAGATAATCCAGGGCTCGAGGAGTGATCTCAGCAAGTAGCCTCGAGGCTGCGGCGTCAAGAGTGCAGCATTTGATAGCCAAGAAGAAGGGTAACCAAAGATATGTGAGGCCCTTTGGGTAGAATGAAGGATTGAGGTTTGTTTCGTGGTGGTCTTACCCTAGGCCGACCGGGCGAGCGAGGGAGCGCGTTGGCGAGATGGCGAGGGCGAGGGAGGGCAAGTCGATTTGTTAGAACAGACTCGGGTCATCGACTTTTTGGGCGAGGGGCGTGGAAGTACTCTCTTCGTTATTCCACCTCAAAATGAGCGCAGAGTTTCGAGAAGCAGTTGAAATTAAAGGGTAAATTCTAGAAGAGCCGTTTACGGGGGAGAGGAGAAGATATTGTCTACAGTTTGGAAGTGGGATTAATTGATCTTAGATTCATGATTTGGGGGGATGATACAGGAGTTAGTTGTTCACCTGGGGTTTTTAGGTGCTGGTAGTGGAATAAGCGTCGACTCTAGTGTGCTGAAAGTACACAGGTGCAACTACAACTACAACTGCAAAGTAACTACTGGACTGGAAGTACTCTCACTACTGTTCTCTGCTGTGCTTGCAGTGTGGAAGAGTAGTTAGTGTACATCTGCCCAGAGTATAGTGCTATGGGTACAAATTCCCCCGCTCAACGGGTCATTATTGGGGGGGTGCGACTGTTGGTTGTTCCAGTAACTGAAAGTACAGACAGTAGAGTACCTTATCTTATGGTGTATTGCATTCCAGGTATTTGCAGGCAGGTTGCTGGTAATATATCAGAATAATAGAATATATCATAGTATTTACCATAGTATTTACCATAATATTTACCACAGTATTTACCGTTAGTAGAGTAAGTCTGCTGCATGGTCGACTTCGTCCTGAGCCATTTAATATACAACTATTGGACCCTGTGTCTGAATTTCTCGTACAGGGCATGGGGAAGGGAAAATGGTTCGCTTCGACGCGACCGTGTCAATTACGCCGGTTCTCCTGTTATCGCTATCTCTAGTGAGGTACTACTCTGAGTGCTTGCCGATACTCTCCAAAGTAGTACTCCTACACCTGCTCCAACTCCATGAATCTATCACCGAGGGCACAACAACGTCTCGACAGAACTATAGTAATACCGTCCTACACACAAATCGTACAAACCGTATATAACTTCTCCGCCACCGATAGCCCAGAACAAACCAACGCTCATCGGTGTTCGGTGTTACCCTCCCCCATCTGAGTACAGTAGTACACCACCCGTGAGACCTGGAGGGGGGGCGTGCCAACCATCCATCCCCCCAACCCCACCCCACTCTCCAGCATCAGTCGTTAGAGTACAGTAAGTACAGTGCAACAGTGCATCAGTAGTCGAAAGAAAGGTACTTTTTTCCACTTCCACTTACAAGTATCATCGGACGTAAAGTATCAGCCACCGCCCAGAAATTCGCCTCGCGGCACAAAATGTCACGTCTCCCCCCCCAGTACTTACCCGAACACGCTTCCGCCCTCCCTCTATAGTGCCATATCACATCGCCGGTAGCGGTAGTCACGTCAACCGAGCCTGCGAAATAGCGTTAGCATGGCCACCGCAAGTGATCGAAATTACACCACGGCGGCAGCGCTACAGAGCATCATTCGGCGAAATACACTGCACTGATCCATCCCAATGCTCTGGAGATGCCGGATACCACACACATACGTACGTGCATACGTGCATACGCTCGCTCGCTCGCTCACTCGGCATTCCCATCGTCTCCCCCCTCCCCCTCTCCAACTACTTTAGAGTAACTCCTGCCGGATGGGTCAGTAGCACCCTCCAGTTGCAGCACGACAGCAATTCCGCTCCACCAAACACACACACTTAGATCCGTCCTCCGCCGCTTAACGGTCTTCAGCCTAGCCAAGTCCATGCATGGAAGCCCACCGGGACACGGAAAAAGCGTTCGTGGGATGGTAAGGCGGGAGAAAGTGGTGGGTTGGTGGTGGTGGGGTGGCTCGTTTGTGGGCTTACTCGCCACCACCACCGCCGGGCCAGAATCGTCCATTTTCTTTCACATAGGCAACGAGGCGATAAATGTTTGTTCGGGAATCGATGGGAGGGAAATGTTTCCGATCAGATCGATTTATCGAGGTGGCCAGCAGACCGGTGAATAGAGCGCCGTAGTGGCAAATTGGACCCCTATGTTGCCTATGTTGGGCTTTGGTCCTGTCACGTTACCACGTGATAGCGTAAGGCACATGATCTGATCTGGTCTCCTTGATGGTTCCACTGCCCCTCATTATCACTTGTAGGGCATGATCTATATTCGCTAGCTCCTAATGTGATATCAGTTTCCTCAACCCCTTTTTTAAAGCATGATCTATAGTCGCCCGATGCCAATGTGATCCCACTTCCCCGCAAACTAACTCCCAATGCATGATCTACACCTCCCCCTCTCCTATCCCACCCCCAACGACCAACACACCACCTCTTAGAAACCCCCCCCCTAAATCCCCCGATTGAACACCACCATCCCCCCACTCCCCCCCTTTCCATGAAACTCCTCCTCCAAACTACTATCCCTCACCATCTCCCTCTGCGGAAACGCCCCCAACGCAAACGGCAACGCCGCCAAACTCGTCGTCAAAATCAGCCCCAAATTCACCGGCAACACCAAGCGCGGGTTATTCCTCAACCAGCTCATCTTCTGCAACCTCACCAGCGCCAAGGCCGGGATAACCATCACCGGCGAGCTGTTCAGCACGCGCGAGAACGCCGTCTCGCTCACCGCGATCGTGGCCGCCTTCCTGCTCTTCCCCAGACTCTGGAGATCGGATTCCGATTTCCCGGCTGCTTTTTCCTCGGCCGAGAGCGCGGGGTACACGTCGATACCCATGCGGATCTCCTCGCCGCGCATGAGGAAGACGTTTAAGGCTCCCGCGCTCGCGACGGCGGCGAAGGGGACGAGGCGCCCCAAAACCAGTTTTGTGCCGGGGGTAACGCCCTTTAGGCGGGGCACGACGGAGCCGAGGCCGAGGGCGACGGAGCAGGAGGCGCCGACGGCGAGGAGGTAGGATTGGACGATTTTGGAGGTGGAGAGGGGGGTGGATTTGTTGGCGTTGGCGTTGTTGATGGCGACGTTGAGGGATTGGTTGGTTATTTGCCAGAGGAGGGTGCCGGTCGTCTGAAGGGAAGGGGGTTAGCTGATTGTGGTTGGAAAGGGGGAGGGAGGGGGGCGTACGCCGAGGCCGGGGGTTAGCATGCCCGCTGTGACGACCAAGTTGGAGAGGACGAAGGAAGACATTCGGAAGGGTAGCATCACTGGTTCACCCGTATCTGTGGTATGCCAGTCAGTATTTCCCCCAACGTTGTAGAAAGGCGCCGAGAAAGCCACGCACCAGGATGTATCGTCGCATCCACCACCTTCTTCGCATGCCACAGCTCCGGCGACATCTGCGCAATCTTGCCCAACTTGTAATTCGCAATCAACTCCTTCGAGTCCTCCAATCCCTTCTTCGATATCAACAACATCCTACAACGCGCCCTGTCAGCCAATGTTTCTCTCTCTGTCGTCCATAGTCTCCTGACTCCAAAATCCCGCCTGTGGCCTGGGTTTTTTTGTCCATGAAAAACCACGTACAATCCGCCCCCCCTTTCTTTCTCTCACCTAGGATCTGAAATCTCGGCTGCGTGCTTCACACGCCCCCAGTACGTGGAGAGATCATATTGCGAGGCGGGGAGTGCCCTGTTCCCCGGGAGCGCTGCCGACATCTGGAATCGTTTCTTGGAGGAGAAAACCGCTCAATCAAAGTCTGGGTATATTAGTTTTCCATCTTGTCTATGAGGGGGGCAGCTATCTTACCTCTCTAGTTAATAAATATGACTCTTGTCAAGACGCCCACACCGCTAAAGCCGTTTGCACTTCGCGATTCCGCACAATTGAGTCTCCAAAGTACGAGAATACGACGGCCTAGCTTTTGGTGCTATTGTTCTGGCGAGTTAGAAGGGTTAATTGTATACAATCAAAGCATCGGTGACTCTGAAGCTTCGGTTTTCGAAATATTTGCCGGATTGGACCCTGGACCGATCCGATAACGCAGATTGCGCTTATCTACGGCAGGGGTCGGAGGTGTATATAGATCACGTGATATATATGTTTGATAAGGGGGAGAGGTGAAAACAGTAATCTGCAATGCAGCAAGTAGTTGTTCAATTGTTATATTTGTGCGTAGAAGCATTATAAGCATCTGTACGTCTATGTACATGTTATGGTATCATTATGTCGTATGCAAGTCGCCTTGTAGCTCTGCAGTTTACCCCGACCCAAGTGTCCGTCGAATATAGACAGTTCCTTCTGACGCCCCTTCCGAATTCAAATAAGTGAAATATATACACCAAAGTAGAGCCGTATTTGCCGTATTACAATATCGGAATAATAGGCTTGCAAGCCCAGAATTGTTGCTGGACATCTGCAGCCGAACAGTACATTAGTACTGACACCCTCCTTTCCGAACTGGAGATCTCGTTAATCCCCAGAGATAAAATCCCCAAGATACCCCAATTCATCAAGCAGCTCATCAAGCGCCGTAGCCGTACTCGTATCCACCGAATCCGGGGAAGTGCTTTGAAACATCGGCGCCCCAAACGACGCCGTCACCCCAGCATCATCAAGCGTAACAGTTCCCAAGCTATCCGAGCGATTATGTTTATCCATCGCATCATCATCCGATCCGAGCGGGAGGCTATATCCATAGAAACCCCCCGTCTGTGTCTCCCTTTCCTCGCCTCCTTCGAGTACGACAGCAGGCTTCGGCGTCGAAAAGCCAAAATCGAAGCCATCGTCCGTTACAACGTATTCGTCGGTAGAGTCATAGGCTGAGGGGCTTGAACTGTCGAAATGGCTGCCGACGGTCGAGGCGAAGCTGGTGGCGAGGCTGTCGATGGAGAAGTGAGATTTGGGATTCAGTCTTCCGTCGAGGGAGGCGGGGTGCGGGAGGATGTGGAGGGGTGAGGGGACCATGGAGGGTGAGACGTCTTCGGGTAGTTGGGGAAGGGGTTTTGCTTCGGAGGGCGCGGGGATGAGGTGGGAGAGGGTGAGGAAGTCGCGTTTTGGGGGCGGGGGCGAGAGGGAGGTGATGGAGGATTTCTCGTCGTCAAGGGGCTGGTGGGAGGAGCTGGCGAAGTTGTCATCGTCTTCAAATTCGTCCTCGAAGCTATCGTGGGGGATGTCTGTGAAAGAAGATGAAACGGAGCTCATATCTGGATGGGCGGAGGAATTTGCTGGCGCTGCATATCTCAGAGCCGGTTCTCTTGGGCTTGTCTTACCAGACGAGGCCGCTGCTCGTGTGTGCATCGTGCTGCTCACCAAAGTCGGGTAGCTGATGTGTGCGTCGCCTTCACGGCTCCGTGATGGTGAAAGTACCGGCCGGCGATCATTGTTTGGTGCTGCAGAAACAGGAGATTTAAGGCCGAAGAGAACTCTAGCAGACCAGGGTGGTCTAGGGACAGGCGACGTTGACCTTGCGCCTCTCTTCCTAGCGACCACGCCAGGAGAAGTGTTTAACCGCGGCAGCGATTTTGGTGTCGGAGGTGGCGCTCGCGGGGTTAGATACTTGTCTGCGGGGTTCATAGTTTTGATATCCGTGCCTGTTGCGCCTACAGATGCGCTTCGTTCTCTCAATGGACTCTCTTCGACTGGAACCCATATAAAGTTCACGGGCTGACCAGGCAGGTACTGGCATGCGGTGGTAAACGGCCGTGTGGGATCATGAATCTCGGTGTCGCCGTCTATTTCGTACTGTTGATCAAATCAGCAAGGTTGATAACCCAATGGTCTAGTTGACTGAGGCTCTTACATAGTAATAGTATGTTTGTCCCATCTTCAGCCCACCATTACGTTTTGCGGGGCTCGTAGAGTCGCCGTCGCAGGTAATGTCTTTGAAAGAATAACAGCCTCTCCATTCCCTATGTCCGCGCCTGGCATCCTTTTCCATCGGATACCGCTTGGTGAAGTTATCCCATGATCCGATGAGTTGCACAGATCGCGCATGGGAAGATGTCTGGCTATAAACTCATTAGATAATATCCACATAAGATGTTTGTGTAACAATGATTCAAAAAAGCAAAGACAAGTGGAGAAATGCCCATGCCCTGTATGCGAGCGTGATACAGCTTCCAGAACACACATCTCAAAATCCGTGCCCAGCAAATCGTCATGAGGGTTCACTGAGTCCCACTTTCATGCAACCACCCATGAACGATGCCGATCGATGATTGAGGGTAAACCATGGATGCTTGCTTGGAGAAACTCATAATGGGCGGACTTACAGCATAAAAGTCATGAGAGTCGTGGTTGGATCCATTCCGAGCGAGGTCAAAGGACGGTGGTAAAAAGGGCCAGCCCCAACTCTAATAGTTTCTTGGTGAGGTCAAACACCAGGTTCTTCACAAGGCCTAGGGACTCGTAGATAATTAATTATCAATGATGCGCCATCGTGCTCGAAAGCCGATAAAGTGTCAAACCCCTCCAATCTCTACCTGGATATATTATTTCCCTCTCTATCTGAGATGTTCCGTCACCGTCAAGTTCGAACGCGACTTGCGTACCAGCAGCCTCGAGGTCGTCCTGAGACGAGGCAGTTGTGTGATTTAAAGAAGTCCGTGTCTGGGAACCTTTTGGGTTGGCCAGTCGGAGCGGTTGCTGTAACCCTTGATTCACTCGACATGAAATGTATGGCGGGTAGCGGGGGTGATCGACGATACCTGATGCACAGCGCTTAAAGTGATTGTTTTAAGAGGGACTCGACAAGGAATATATTCGAGGAGGATATATGTGGGCTGGGGGAGGGGCTGTAGGGTTGTGCCGGGTTTAATGGGTGTGGTGCCGCATTGTTCAGCATTGTTCAGTAGGCGCCGAGAAGGTGGGCACAATGCCTCAGTTATAACAATCTGGGCTAACCAAACCTATGGCGTTTTACTTCAGCTCTACTAGGAAGAATGTCTCAAATCATCGATTTTTGGTGACGATGATGGTGGACCTGTAATATTAGATTAAACCCCATTAAACCCCATTGATCCCCCTGAGGATCAATCTATTGGGGGAGAGGGGAGACTTCCAATGGGACCTGGAAGATGGAGAGCGTGGAGCGCAGCTAGGGAGGAGCTAGCTCCCGCAAGCGTCGTGGTGGTGGCTGGTTGATTGGCACGGTGTTGTTGAATTGTAATGAGCCGGGAAATAGTGATTGGCGCTTGGCGAGGTCGCGTCCAAAAGCAGGATCCAGTGGGAGCTAAACACAACTCAACCGGGCCACAAAGAGGAGGGCGGGATGGGCGGCATGGACGGAATGGACGGACGGCGCATCCCAATGAGACACCGACAACGCATATTCCTGCAGATATTCTCCGCAATATTGAATGGATGTTACTGTAAGTATCTCGAAAGGAGGTGCAGGAGGTGAAGACAGTGGGCTGGCTGTACATGAGCTGTAAGTAACGTGTCGGATGCATGAAACCAATGCAGGAGCTGGCTGATTGTCAAAGAGGTCTCTTTGTTGGGATACAAAAACTGTCCTGATTCGACGAACAAATAACGCCATCGAGAGGAAATACAAGATCCTGTCTTCCTGTCAAGTGCCGTCTTCACCTCCCTCTATCTTATCAATCTCTCCATCATATATCAACGTAAGGCTGAGAATGTCTGGCAATGGGAGGGAGCAGATCTGTAATTCGCGACATCAAGTACCGTAGCATCGTGTGAGCATGTTCAATGCCGCTTCGGTCGCAGCTGCACGTCCGACTCAAGGGGGCTGGCTTCATGTAGACTTGTAGACTCCAATAATGTGTTTGTATTTTCGTATGAAGAAGTGGAAATATTTCCTGCAATGTATTCCAAACAACCATGTTCTGAAGAAGCATCATGTAATTAAAATTAGTAAGGGCTCTTAAACCAACCTGCAACTAGAACCTTCCTGTCCTGCAGTCAAGATCATCTATATTCATACAGCATCCATTAGAGTGGTGCCCGTAATGACGCCAAACCTCCAGCAATCCAAGGCCGCATCCCAACCATCCCGTGCGCCATGCCAAAAAAAAAATGATACATCAATAGGCTACAAAAGAATTATAGAGTAAGTATTATTATTCTCGCTTCGGCGGGATCTTGTCGGCGTCGACAAGCACTTCGGCGGCCTTTGCAGACCTCTCGTAACGAGACCTGACGTCTCCTCCGCGCCAGACTGTGCCGAGTATTCTATCCCAGAATGTAAAGAATGGCTGACTGAAGTTTGTCTTAATGCCCCAGCTCTGGTGGTGGATGTCGTGGTATCCAGCGTTGTTGCTTGTGATGTGCTGGAGAGGGTCCCAGGGTAAAGAGTATCCGCAGTGGTCATCGACGGTTTTGAGTGTTGACCCGACGAAGAAGCACATCCCTTGTCGTGGAGTCATAAATGCAAGCTTGTAAGCGATGCTGGCACCCAGGGTATCCAGACAGAAGCCCTCGACTGGGTGGTTGTAGAGTGCGCCATATGCATAGGGGACATATAGGCGGTGGTGGCGAGCATGGAATGTAGCTATGAGATGTCAGTAAATGGGGCTCCATTTCAAGGGCAAAACGAAGAAGGCATACTGTAAAGCCACTTATTCATGTGCATGGCGCGATGCAAGAAGTACTGCCATGTATCCACAATGGCAATGGCAACGAAAAACTGCACTATTGGGACAATCACCCAGTAAATTGTCTCCGAAGCCAGGATCTCCCATCTCGCAAACGCCGGTACCGGAGCACCGCTGACGACGTCGATGCCAGTGGTCAGCCATGGGTATTTCCCGCCTGCTATTGCGCCAGCAAGCAGTGGGTAGGAGCTGGCAACATTCTTCGAGATGGCCGCCGCATTGAGTCCAATGGCGCCCAACAGCTGTGGTAGCGCCCGCTGTGCAATCCGAATACGCCTTGCCCACATGGCTATGTCGTATTCCTCCCTTCCTGCCATCTCCTCAGGCTCAGTCAGGCCCAGTATAGCTCCAACAACGGTTTGTATCACCTGCTGGACAATAACGTCTCGGGCAACTTCGTAGCGGGAGACATGGTTGCGCTTCAAGATCTCCGCCGGTGTATGGAGCCTATACTGAGGCCATATGTCCATCACATCGATGTAGTGGAAGAATATCGAAAGGACCCAGTAGGCCGCGACTGGCGCCAGCAGGGAGAGGTAGAAGTCGGAGATGTATGGAAAGAGCGGCTGGACAGGGGAGAGAGTGTATGACGGCAGCGGCGGAAGATCGGACAAGTAGGAATTGTTCGAATTGGTCGGCATCGACGACATGTTTGCCATGGCGCTCGTCATTGTCAAGACAGTTATCGTGGTTCACACGACGGGCGACAACTCGAGCAAACGTTGGAGGTTGTGCTGCGTACAGACTGAAGGATGTTGCCTCACTCCTTCGCCGTTTATGGCACCAACGTCGAATAATCTCGGTTAGATCTGCGCATCCGGAAGTGCCGCGTTAACTAGATGGGCACCGATGGACCTAAGTCTCCTTACGTAAACTAGCTTCTTGGTTTGCAGTGATATTCACACGTGTTTCTCCTGCTCTTGAAAACTTGAGAATGTAGAAAGTGGTAATCGTCACTCAACTGTTCTCTGAGTAATCTAGAGTATGTCTATCTCTATGGAGTATGTACGACTTTGCCAAACGTTCCACTTAGAAGTTATAAATCATGTGACTGAACACTGTGTGGCTAAAATGTATCACTACCACGCCACCGTGGCTGACCTCTCTCGACCCCCGAAAGCTGACAGAATTTTTAGCCTTCACCATACTAACTTGTTTAGTTCTAGCTCCAACTGACCCCACCAACACTGAGGATTCAAGGCCACCACGAGTTTTCTCCTCCCCCTCCAATGTTAGTTTCGTAATTTGGACTTCGCAAAACAGCAGCTTCTTCCGCTCTTCTTATCGCAACCTTTTGACTTTAAGACGACACCGCCAAAATGATCATTTTCAAGGTTCGTAGGCCCCCAGGAGACAAACTAGCCAGGGCGAGGGGCAACCTTTGACCCCGCTCTCATTATCTACCCGACTGGTTGCGACTCAGACCGCTAATGCCTCTCCTATAGGATATCATCTCGGGCGACGAGATGATCTCGGATAGTTTCGACCCCGTCGAGGTTGATGGCGTTGTCTACGAGGTTGACTGTGCCATGATCACCGAGGGCGCTGTCCAAGTCAGTATGTACAACCCAGACGTTCCATGCTTCTTATCTTTGCACTCTTACTGACACAATTAAACAGACACCGGTGCCAACGCTTCCGCTGAGGAGGCCGAAGAAGGTGTTGAGGATGGAGCTGTCCAGGTCAACAACGTTGTCAACTCTTTCCGTCTCCAGTCCACCCAATTTGACAAGAAGTCTTACCTCAGCCATCTTAAGGGTATGCTTTTCGCATTTAGGTCCTATGATATATGCCAGTTACTGACAGTGTTTTAGGTTACATGAAGGCCATCAAGGAGAAGATGAAGGCCAGGAACGCGCCTGAGGAGGAAATCACTACTTTCGAGAAGGGTGCCGCCACCTACGCCAAGAAGATTGTTGGCAACTTCAAGGACTACGATTTCTACGTCGGCGAGTCCATGGACCCTGATGGAATGTAAGTCATATATATATATTCCATGCCAAGGGGTTGAAGAGATTACTGACTTATATAATAGGGTTGCCCTCATGAACTACCGCGAGGATGGTGTCACCCCATACATCACTGTCTGGAAGCACGGCCTTGTCGGCGAGAAGGTTTAGATCGTATATTTAATGAATGGTTATTGGGAAGCTGGTTCTGTGGTATTGTAGCCCAACGAGCTGCAGATGATGCGCCATTTGGTAGCCTGATATTCTCCAATACAATGAAAATGACCCCTCGATGATACGGTATTACTGTATGTTCAAACTAAGCAAGATTATTTTTGTTTCAATCCCAAATACAACAACATACCCTCATGAATATATCGAACATTACAATTTTCCATTCTGTATTATATTAGTGTAAGGGATTCCAAATTGCTCCCATAACTCATAACACTACGCACTATGTGAATGAGATATTCAGCCTTGCGATAATTTGCTGACTCATCAGCCTTGCCTCAAAATATTGTCCCGACTCACTGTTGACTCAAATTAAGGACGGTCAAGACCAAGCGGCTCGACGCCAATAAAGGAGCTGTTAAGTGAGATGAGCATTCATGAGTCGGTTTTTTTCAGTGTTACAGCCATTACTAGGAAATTTGCGGAATGAAGTGGGGCCTGCACAACAAACACTCTCTACACCAAAGACGCATCCTGGCTACAAAAAGGCTCTCCGACTCAGCAAATCGCACATGAACAAAGTTTGGAGGATATCACCGAGTCGAGAAATACCATTCAAGAGCCGCCGCAGAGATATATATTCCCACCAGCTTATCAAAAGTCCTTATATTCGGAAGACCAAATCCAGTCTCTGGCTTGTTCTTGGTCCTACCCTGAAGAAGATCCTTTCAGCTCCCCCAAAGAAGGTGCAAAATCCGAACCAATTCCCAGCATCTAGCCGACAGCACAATCCTGGGATAATGCGTAGCTACGTGCAGGTCATTACGACTCCCACGGCGGACACTCCTGGCACGACACTACTTTTGCATTTTGATAATAAGCGTTATATCATTGGGAATGTCAGCGAGGGGACACAGAGGGCGTGCATTCAACAGAGGATTGGACTGGCAAAATTGGAGGATGTGTTGCTCACAGGAAGAACAAGCTGGCAAAACAATGGAGGGCTTCTCGGAATGATCTTAACTGTGGCCGATGTCTTGATTACCAAGGCCGCTGCTTTGAAGGAGAATCCCGGCAAAGGAAAGAAACGTAGCAAAGGAGATGCAGCCGATGAAGCGCCACAGAGAGTCAAAATTTACGCGGCCGAGAATTTGAATCATTTGTTAGCGACCGCTCGACGATTTATTTTCAGGAAGGGAATGCCGCTGGATGTTGTTGAGTCACAAGACATTGCTTCCGATTCTGACGTCTCTGTTCCATCCTGGTCCGATAACAACATTCAAGTCTGGGCTTTGGATGTAGTGCCTGATGAGACACTTACTCACCATGCGAGAAAGAGGAGTCACGAAGAAATCTCTGGGGATGAGTCCTCTGAATATAGCAAGAAACGCGTTATGTCATTCGATGGCAAGCTGGATGAAACAGCAGAACAGCGAGAAGACCGTTACAATCAAATACGAAAGGGCGTTGTCGGTAATATGTTTGATTCAACCTGGCAACTGGATGCGCTGGTATCTAAGAAACTCTCGGAGGTAGTAATGCCTGCCGCTGTATTTGTAAGAAACGAAGCGGGAAAGATTGAAGAATATAAGGGGCCATTGCCGAGCGGCGATCAGTACGTGCCAGACATCGATGTTTTGGTCCGGAATCCTTGGCCGGGGGCTCGTATCGAAAGTTTACCTCCAACAAGTCGGTCAACAATCTCTCGATCTTACATCATCAAAAATTATCCCCAGCGTGGGAAGTTCAATCCTAAAGCCGCGATAGAACTGGGGGTCAAACCCGGTAAATCCTTTCGCGAGTTGACTATGGGAACAAGTGTTGTGACGGAATCTGGCAAGACTGTGACACCGGATATGGTTATGTCGCCAGAGAGAGTTGGGGGTGCGTTCGCGGTCGTGGAGCTCCCATCCGCAGATTATATTGACGGACTACTCAACCGAAAAGAATGGTCCTCAGAGAAAGTCATGGAGGGCGTCAAGGCTATTTACTGGATCCTCGGCGAAGGTGTCCTTGCAGATGAGAGGTTGGCCACTTTCAGAGCCAAATATAGCCACCTGAAGCATATAATATCCTCGGTGGACTCCTGTCCTAATACTATTGCTTACGAGTCGGCAACTGTAGCACAGCTAAAGCTGCATCTTGTCGATTCTGAACGATTTCCTATTCCGGCACATAACAACAGCGTCCCCGGCGATACGTCAAAGTCGATCGATTGGACTAGAGCACAGGTCGAGGACGTTCTAAAACTTGAGGAACCACGTGAAGCCAAAGAAGGTAAAGCTACGGCGAAGCCTTTTGATGCAGCTAAAGTCCTGGTTGAGCTCCAAGGTACACAGGGTAGCCCAGCTGATCAAGGAGCGCCATTCTCGCTAGATAAGGAAGTACTTGAACTTGCCCACGATGCTCAGAAGAGAATAATTGATCCAGAGTATTTGGCCAAGCTCGCCAAGATTCAAGAGGATATACCTTGCAAGGACGCAGAGCTTATAACCCTTGGAACTGGATCTTCCGTGCCATCTAAATATCGAAATGTCTCTGCTACACTATTACGTGTTCCTGGAGTTGGGAACTACCTGTTTGATTGCGGGGAGAACACATTGGGTCAGCTGAAGCGTGTGTTTGGCGATGAAATGCCCCAGATCCTCAGAGATCTGAAGGTTATCTGGATCAGTCATCTCCACGCCGACCACCACCTTGGCACAGTGTCAGTACTGAAGGCATGGCATGATGAAACTAGCAGACACGAGGAAACAAAGTCCAACGGCATTATTGTTTCATCTGAGGATGGTATGCTTGGATGGCTGTCAGAATACTCCCATGTCGAAGACTTCGGCTACTCGCGTGTCAGGCCGCTTAGGTTGAGTTACGAAAATACTTGGATCGAGAACTTCAGCAGCGAAGATATCAAGTCTTATGGCTTAAGCTCTATTGTGGCTTGCCAAGTGACGCATTGCCACCAGGCTCTTGCAGTTATTTTCAAATTCCCAAATGGCTTCTCAGTGGCATATTCAGGGGATTGCAGACCGTCGTCTGAATTCGCAAGGATCGGCAAGGGGGCCACTGTGCTCATTCATGAGGCAACGTTCGACAACGAACTCGAAGGTGATGCAATTGCGAAAAAGCATTCCACAACAGCGGATGCACTATGGGTTGCGAAGAAGATGGGGGCGAGAAGGATCCTCTTGACACATTTTAGTCAACGGTACCAGAAGATTCCGGTAATGGACAATTCGGGCGACCAAATAGCTATTGTCGCCTTTGACTACATGAGGTGTAAGGTTGGAGACTTTGCAAAGGTAGCAGAGTTCAGGCCGGCTTTGCTAAAGCTTTACGAGAACGAAGTGACTGATGAATAGAGCGCCGTTTCCGGTGCTTGTGGCTTTCCTGCGTATCGAGTCGAGAACAAGCATAGAGTATAGGGACTTTTTGGACATCGGTTATAGACGGAATGCTCGTCACAACTCAACATATTCTACTTCAAAATAAATACCCACGTTTTAAGTCTACCGTTTTAGAAAAATGCGTAATATTTAATCTTGTTAAACCTCGAACACCAAGCCAATTTTTATTTTTATTACTCTAGCTAGTAAGATGAACAGTTGCCTTAAATTGTTCCCAAGTTAGCTTCGGGCTAGGATAAGAACTACCCGCAACACTATCCATCTCAGAACCTCCGGGCTTACCTTCTAGCTTTCGATGTGCTGCGGCACGATAGCGAGCCGTCCTATCACGTCCATGGGCACTGTCGGAGTCGTTCCATCTCTTCGCTATCTTGGGTGACTTCGCTATCTCGCGTGACCTGCGGTCCGTGTTAGTAAGTGGGCGAGCTTCCTTCTTGACAGCCATGAGACTCTCAGGATCACCTACCAGCTTGCGATATGCCTCCGAACGCTGTTCGGCATAGTTCTCAGGGCGCCATTCTATTTTTTTAGATGTACTGTTCGAATAACCCACGCCAGAATCAGTACGGCTATAGCTACTGCTACCCATAGGAGGTTGCCGCTTCGGCTCCGGTATTATGTTGGGTATCTTCGGGACTGGAGGAATATCCTCTTCCTGACGTTGACCGTATATTCCAGTCGAGGCGTCAAAAACGATGTTCTCACGGAAGGCTGGATGAAGGCTGTGAGTACTGTCGTTATTGGGCTGCCCTGATTTCTGATCCGTGCGGGACATTCGTGAGAGTCTGCTGAGGTAGAAGTTAATGATATCTGCATCAGTCGATTCAGGTGGCCGCTGATCTCTCCTGCCGTTGCCGTTGCCGTTGTTGACAGCTTCTGGCTTTGTGTTTGAATCATAACTTTGTGTTATTGTCCTTCCGCGGCGCGCGTTTCTAACCTTTAAATATAGCGGATCACTTCCAGCTTTGATGGTTGCAGCCATTCCCGTCCAATGCAGCCAGCCATCGAGGATTCTGATGATACGAGGAGAAGGACCGTGGTTCGTCCTCCGAGTGATGGCACCGATCCGTAGATCAGCGAGCATGGTTGTGTTTCCCCCTATTGAGGCCAGAATGCAAGCTTCGCACTCGCTGTGGGTATACTCAAACTCCGGGTCGCCTGGGTTTGCGTTGAAAAGGTAGCGATATAGGATTGGTTGCGTCCAAAGCGAGTTGATAGACTTAATTCGGGACCACCACTGCCTTATATCACTGTCTGCCGGAGGAGAATCTGTGAAGCGGCGAACTCGGGTTGTGCACTCGTCGACTATGGCAACAAATAACCGGCGGATGAGCTGTGGATCAAGGCACCTGTGGCGCGGGCATAGAATTGCTTTGGTGCTAGGCTTGGCAAACTTCTCTACCAGACGTGGGATGAGAGCCTTTGACCTTTTCAAGTGGGCTGGTAGGTACTCAATCTTTTTCTCTTGCCCGACAAGCCAGTATTCGTCGATCTGTGCCCTTTCTGGCAATCTGAGAATCTTTGTGAGGGCCAGAGTATCGTTGTGGGACAAGTCCTCAACCCAGTGGATGGAATATGAAGACATGTTCAATCTCTGACTCCCCCAGGTACGAAAATTTCCTCGAAATTGTCCTGTCGACTGACTCGATATCCTCCAGGGATATTGTACGTTTTGCTGTTCTGTTGCGATGATGGAGCACGAGATTTTTTGGAGATTATTTTAGTCATGATGGTAGATTGCGCCCATATATATATTCCGTAGGAGAAGTGGCATACTGTTTGAGGTTGAAGCACTGTATCTAAGAGAGACCGTTTGAATGATTCGGAACTGTTGTCTATCTTCTAGAAGATTAAAGATATGGCCACTGTCTGAGCATCTGAGTCTGTGCAAGCATCGGTTTTCTTTATTCTCACAATGTAGCAAAATGCATGAGACGAGCCTTGTAACAATAACCTTGTTAAACATAATGGATGTTCAGCGCAAAACAAAGTTCAGGGCATTCAAAACGCCTTTGTTGCCGAACAATGCATCCATTGTTATTGTATAAGCCTGGGAATGAATAATGCTCATTCCTAAAACACCTTTGATCTTATGTTTCGTCTATGGCAGGAAACCATACGGCTACGGTTTATTTAAAGGGGGCATCGATGCACCTCTCTCAAACCTTTTTAGCCAGACAACCCAAAGACATCACTTTCATATGCCAGTAAGTATCCAAAGTCAATCCAGAGGATCTCATCAATACCATACGCGCGACAATATTGCGTCGGCATCAGCATAAATGGACGGCAAAATGGAGGAGAACACGAGCGAGCAGATTCGATGTTTCGTATTCATCACCTTCTTCCACAACTGCGGCCACACCTCAACCCGAAAGCATTGCAGAGATCTACTTAAGATTTGGGCTGATGGCACTCACAAACACCCGCATGCCGCTTGCGATGACAACTGCGAGTATATGCTTCCATATTATTCGTATATGTGGGAGATATCATGCACATGGTGCCGACAACATCCAAGGATTCCCAGGACCGCCGAGGAAAGGTCGGACATGCCCGATGCTGGGCAGCCGGATCTCCCTCTTACTGAGATGGAAATAATACAGCGTCGCCACGCCTTTTTGGTCATGATGCGTATCCAGAGAGAGGGCCAAGTCAGGTTGGCTCCATATGAGGTGGACCCCACCAATGCCCCCCCGGATATTTTGTTAGACATGCTAATCAGGCACGACAGTGAAATTGCCATCAGTCGATTAACTGACGATATCAACGGTGTTCCAATATCCGACAGGATTTTTGAGGTAGGTGGTTTGTGTGATCATTCCGAGCTCTTCACTTACGTCGATGCCAGGACCTATCCAGACATCCATGAGGACAACTGCGGCATTTGCATCACGAGTATAAATACCAACTCAATTCGCCAACTGCCTTGCGGACATATGTATCATTTGCTTTGCATATACGAGTGGTTTGGCAAAAGCAACCCGAGAACTTGCCCGACCTGCAGGCAGACTTACAATATTATTGTAAGGCGTGCTCCTGCGACAGCGACAGAGACCGCAGTGGATCTTGAGGCTGCCGCAATACTCTTCGGTCTCTCCGAGTGAGCAGCCGCTGTATAATACTCCAGGTTCGTGGTTGCTATGTATTAATATACCCTATGATTTTGTTGACATTATTTTAGCATAAATAACATCACTATTTTATCCCATTGATGCACTCTTTGTAATTAACGTGAACTTCTATGACCCCCTTGCATTTGGCAAGCTTGGAGGCATGAAATGGGTCGTTGATACCAATAAAGCGAATATAAGTTTCCAAGGCGTCAGGTCAAGGATTATTGATACACAAAAGTTAATAATTGAAGCCTTCAACTCGCATTGTTTCAGGGCCAGGTTGCTTCCAATGGGCCCACCCAGTTGACGCCAGCCGCCCTAAATATTCTCACTTCACCTTCCACCAACTCATCCACGTCATAGCTTCCCTCTTTAACAATTTTAACACCACCCATATTCTGCTCAACGGTCTTCATAACGCCGTTATTTTCCACCCTTGTAATCACAGCCGTATGATCGGGTGCCCCGGCACTCTTCCAACTCCTCCCATCCTTCGCCTCGAGACGCGCTTTCCAGAATTGAAGGATATCACCCCTTGCAACTCCAGCTGCCAGGACCCCGCCAGGAGGTGCAGGGTGCTTACGTCCAATCTTTTCATAGACCAGAGCGCCATGCACATAGCCCTTACTTGACATACAAGGTTCTTCGCCACGATCAGTGCAAGTAGATGCAATGGCGATAAGGCCATTATTCGCCAACGTCCAGCACTCGCCATTGCCGACTTGGGTGCCCATTTGCAGTTCACACCAGTGAGCAAGATTTTCAGAGTATCTTTATCAGTTAGTTACCGAGCCGCGTAAGTCCAGCTTTGATTTGACTTACTGCTGTCGGTAGCTGTCTAACTGTGATTTGGTTGGAGCAATCGGCGGTGGGAAGTGCCTCTGTTCTGATTTGACCGTCAACCCTGGGTTGCTGGCGTCCCAGGTTATGTGGATCTTTGTGTAAGCCAGAGTATTGTATATTACCAGGCCAATGAAAGTGCATGTTTTCCTCACGCCGTTGGAGCTCCAGCCAGAGGAATATTTGTAACCCCGAGACCCAGGGACTCGATCTATGGAGGCGGGTGGGAAGACGACAGGCTGGTTAGCGAACCACTGTTTCTCAAGATCTAGATCAAAATCTTCGATTTTCGGGGCAGTTTTTTGTGTAATCTATTATAAGTGTCAGCTTTTATGGTAAAATAGGAGTGTTGTAACTTGAAAAAGATGCCAATGAGGCCACGACCGATTAAATATTATAGAAAGTAGATGACTGTTACAATTTTGGGGACGTTGAGGAATATTTAATAGTCTAATTCTTCATACTAATCCATTTATTTACTTACTGAAGGCTTTGGTTTGCTTGCAAGTGGTATCGGTGGAGGCCCTCCGGAGTTGTCCACGTGAGCACCTAGTCCAGGCTTCTTCTTTGGAGGTGGTGGGGGCGGCTTCTTGGCTGGAGTCACGGTTTTATCTTCCATTAATATTGGGCCGTGATCATACTCTGGCTCGACTTGCTTGCTTGGAGCATTGTGGGATGCGACTTTGTCGGCAATCCCGTACTTTGAGTTCAGTGCATTCGCAGACTTCAGGCCAGAGGCTACCTGGGTGCCATGTCGTTCTCTAAAATTATTGAATGTTGACGCAGCAATTCGGGCATCTGAGAATGATACTGAAGAAGGGCTATCTCTGAACGAGGATGCTGTCTTTAAAGCGGCCTGTTTTTCGGCCCAGCTAGTCCCTTTGGCGGCTGGCTCTTTGGGGGAGGAAGTCCCCATCTGGGAAAAGCGAGACTGTAGGGCGTTCACCTGAGTATCATGCAAAGATGATTGGTCTGCCAGAGTCGACTTTCTAGAAGGTATAGGAGGCGGTGGTTTGGGCGCAGGTTCGGTAGTTTTTGGTCCGATGTCGAATCCTGGTACATTCACACCTGCAGCGCCGAGCCTGCTGAGGGAACCTTGATTTAATAGTCCCCTATGCGCCGGTGGTTCGGATGTAGCTTCATGGTAAGCTGGCGGAGGTGGAGGTGTATAATGGCCTGGGTTTTCATTTTGCCTGGGAGGTAACCGTGGCGGGAGGGATGGCTTTGCCTTCAGCGCTGGAGCTGCTCCATCTGCTCTCTCTCTCCTTCCTGGAGGAGGGGGAAGGTGAGAAGTGGACAGTCCCGTTGTATCTCTACGATACGGCTCTGAGACCTTCGGTTCTTCTAATTCTTGTTCAATTTGTCGACCGTATGCTGCAGAGGGCCCATTTTGGGATCCCATTGAGGTTGTTGTGGATGAATGCTGCGAGTAACTGTTCTTCTTTGGCGGCGGCCCAAACGAGTTCGGATCTTTCAAAGAGCTAAGTGGCCGTGCTACATATTCAGATGAGTTGGGCTCAGTCGTCTGGCCTTTGGCCCTTCCCATCAAACCTGACTATAGAAGTTAGTATCCAAATCTTAATGACGGGTAATTGCCACTTAGATACTAACGATTTGACTACGACCCTTGAAATCCCCCAGCCGACTTTCTTTTGGCTTTCCATCGGTACCTTTAGACTGCAAGTTCTTCTTCACAGTATCTCTGATGTTGTAGCCCGACATCGACATCCCGACAACTGTTGATTTGTAGGTTGAAAGGCTAAGGTTAACCTTGGGAGGTACTCGTGGATAATTGCAGCACTAATGACGACGCCTGTAGAACGGAATTATGGCGGGGGTGAGAAGCTGTTGCCCCACCCCAACGATAACCCACATGTGGTTTTTGGCCTACAATTCATTTCAGAGATAGTGTAGCTTTCCAAACAAATATTATAAATCAATTATAGCTATGATCATACCGTGACACATATATACTGCCAGGAAGATTTACATTTCGTAATCCCACAGCCCTGTCTGGACATCTATTGAGCTACTAAAGTACTAACTCTGACGACCCCTGGCGCATATGTGCCTCAGGCAGATATCCTTATCGATAGTTGACATCGCGACTCTCGGTCGCGTACACAAATCGACGACGTGGTACTGTAGGCCAGATTGAACAGTGGGCTTTCGTTCAGATATGGATTTATCACTCCAAGCTTGCTAATCTCTTTAGCCCTCAGAATGTCTACCAATTCTAAAATGGCGCTCTTAACGGAGCATTTGCGCCACACGCCAGTGGTGGGTTGAACCTTGAAATTTACCCCTCCAAACGCCCTCTAACAAACCTCAATAGAGCCTACTCGACGATATCATCGATAGTATCAATAAATTAGCATGGAAGGCCGTAGATGCAGTCGAGCAAGGCCTTTCCGCCGCACCCCCGGAAGCTCTAGGCCTCAACATCGATCCGTCGGATCCAAAATCGGTAGACCTTGAGGCGCAAGTGAAGCTTGAGATAGAAGCCGGCGCACACAAACTGGAGACCTTACTAGGTACTACTATCGACAAGAACTTTGACAAGATGGAAGTTTTTGCTTTACGGTCAATTGTTGCCATTCCAGACGATTTAGAGGACTGGATAAGGCTGCCGCATTACGAGGCATGTCAGATATATAGGCCGAGTGAGAGTGAAAGCTAATGGGTTCAACAGGGCTTAAACTTCAAACTGCCAGCTGACGCGCCAACTATCGAGACAATCCGCCTTCAGCGGGCCAAAGTCCAAGAAGCACAAAGACTCAATCGGCTGCTGACTGCGGAAACTTCAAAGAACACAACCATCATCAATCGATTGCGATCACTACGTGGGCTCCCTCCAAAGTCTGTCCCAGAAACCTCGAAGGCGCCCGGATCATCTGAGCCAAACGTAAATGATACAATGACCACTTACCCGGTGTTTGCGCATTTGGAAAACAAAGCCGACCTCACAGATGGCACAGGAGATACGCCGCTCAGCACCAACGCTGCCTTCATCCTCTCTCAGCTACCAGCACTCAAATCACTATTGGCGGAATTAAAGCCACAGGAAAGGCTTCTAAGGGAAGGAGAGAAGGCGGATCCAAATATTGCGGAGGTGCGAGGAGAAAAGAGCTGGCGGAAGCAGCGTGTAGAGTATATTGAGACGCAGACTAGGAGACACTTGGAAAAAGTTGTTGGATTGGAACTAGGGAAGAATGGCGAGGTGGGAGATGGAGAATGGCAAGCCGATGGAAGGAAACTTGCAAGGGGGGAGGTGCAAGATTTGGAGAAGATGGTGGAAATGATGGGAGGAGGAAGCTCGGAAGGGAAGGACGAGAAAATGACAGACGTTTAAGAAATTCTCTGCTGGCGTTGGACATTCACTTGACAAAGAGTACAAGGTATTTGGCGTTTGAGAGCTGTAAGAACCTCGCTGAGGTATGGTATCATGAATTATGTTCTCTAATATCAAATACATATTGTACATATATTACACTAAACCGCCATCTCTTCGACGAGTCCCATCTCAGCTGCACTATTCCAAAACTGATGCTGGCCATCGACGCCGCGAGCATCAGGCGCCGGCGGCCCACCTCGTTGAACGCTTGTATTTTTGACCAACTCCGTGGCTAGTTCAACCTCGTTATTCCGAACCAGCGCGTGAATCAGCATGTCAAGCGCTGTATACCCTGCCATGAACCCCTCCTTTTGTGTCTGACGAAGATAGTGCAGGGCACGGACGGTATCGCCAACATAGCAGTACCCCTCGATAACCCGGTCCCAGAAGATGTGGTCCCGCATAGCGTTTCCCTTTATCATCTGGTCCAGGAGCAGGCCGATCAAATCCAGTTTGGGCTCGCTCTGCTTGAAGTAAAAATCCACAAGCATGGTATGAATGTGGGCAGACGGCTGCAGGCCTTTCTTCGACATATGTGCTATAACGAAATTGACAGTAGCTATAAATTCGAAGTCGGAAGCTCGCCTGAGTATGCTGTTGATAATTGCAGCATATGTCTGCTGATTTGGCTTCACTGCCGATGCGTCCATTTGGGTGAAGAGGTTATTTATAATTTCAATGAGATCTTGAGGAGACTGGTTCTTGGCGTCTGAAAGAGCATTCTCAAGGATGATAGTGAAGGTAGCCACATCACCTTGTACTCCCTGTGTCTGCATTTGCTCCAGCAAGCTTGTTAGAGCTCGCTCGTCTTTATTCCGTACTAGCGAGCGCAACATGGTATTGTAGGTAATATTGTCGGGTGTAATCCCCATTTCTCCACCTGTAGCAAGAACTTGGCTGGCAATATCAGTCCTGTTTTTCCTTAACAATCCAGCAATCGTAGCGTTGACGATGGCTATTGTAGGTTTGACAGCCCCACCAACATCCCCAAGGCTTTTGATATCGACAGGACTCCCTGACTGAGCAATGTGCCGCTTCGCCGCCCTTTCCCAAACTTTGCGCATTTCGACGAATGCACGAAGACCACCCTCAAGGTCTCCACAGTACATAAGTCCACTTATGAGGGTAGTCCAGCATTCAACGTCGGGAACTGTGTCCGATTCGATCAATTTGGACCAAATAGCTAAGAGTGACTGTGAGTCCCTCGAGGTTTTGCATCCCTCAAGCATTGCATGCCATGTCAGAACTGTAGGATGCAAACCCGATTGGATCATAAAATTCCACACATCAACGGCTCTCTCTTTGTGAAGCGCCATAAATGTAGCAATGAATTGGTTGCATAATTCCGAGGATGGCCCCGATGACTTTAGCGCAGCTGATATGATGTTATGCTGTTCGTTCCCATTACTTTCCATTGGCCATGATTGAACCTCTGTCCACAGACTCTCAGCAGTATCGAGATCTCTTGCAGCCACGGCACGATATAGAAGTCGAAATACACGAGTTTCTTTATTTGTGACGAGTCGGCGAAAAGCCTTATCTGTGCCGCCCCTAGGTATTTCCACGGAGGGGGTAGGGGCGTTGGCAATGCTCCTGGCTTGCTCGATGATAGACGGCCACCTATCGTTGAGTTCGACACCGTGGGATACGTTTTGCATTCGAAAATATTGGTCCAATTCCCCAGGCGTGATTTGCGCCATTGCTATCACCTCTGCGATTGCTTTGATAAACGGATGGTTGGCCGCAAATTGTATGGGGTGGTTCAGCCGGCTGTCGGTCAACGTTGCAAATGTGATAATGGCGCTCGCGGGCAACCCATGAAAGAGCTTATTACGGGATTTTGGTAGTAATAAAGCAAAACACTGCTCTATTCCCCTCTCTAGCATAGCTCTTCTAACCTTTGTGGGATTAAGCGCTGGGGGGTTCCACTTGGCTCTGGGTTCGATATCAGCAAATGAGCCAGGTGCCTTGCTGGAGTTATGACCAAGGGAAAGTATTATTCGCCAAGTCTCGAGGAGGTCTTCGGAAATTCTTTCACCATCAACATGGAGCTTCTCAGCAGATTCTCTGGTAAAGAATGTTTCCAACATAGGCTTCCACACTTTAGGTTCAAGTATGCCCAGAGATGCGTAGGTTCTAGCAATCTCGCTCACAGTTGGTATCCCTGAATCAACAGTAGGTTGTTGTCGAGCAGTCAGGAGCTTGCGAAGAAGGGATTTGGCGGCAAAGTGTAATGAATATGGAGTTTGAGATCCCTTCGGACGAGCCATGGGGCAAATTTGTGCGAACAAAGCCCACATAGTTGGGATTGGCGTGCTTGAATTGTTAAGCATTTCCATTAACTTCTCGACTTGTTCGTATAGTTCCAAACTCGCAGTGTTGGGTTTCAGTGTTGCCGTGCCCCAGTTTGCGGATGTTCTGTTCAACCCATCCACGAAAAGTTCCTCTAATAAATCTCCATGCGCCTTGGCCCGAGAGGTTTCAGCATTTGGCGCTTTGGTAGACCACCGCGGCCTATTGTTGGTGTTCGAGTCTTCATTCTTGGGGCGAGGCTGTTCCGAAGGCGCGGGCTTCGGAATCTGGGGCGCACTGAGTGAAATAAAAGTTGCTCGCGGGATCCATTGGCTTGACGGATATTTGCTAAATACCTTTGCGAATATTTTTCGCTGGCATGTTGTGCAAATGTGGCTTCCGTTCATCTCATTCGGTGAATGAACAATGTGCTTCTGGATATCGCTCAGAAGATGACGCCGCGCAGATGATCTTCAAACTTTTGTGCCGTGCTCAGTACTCGAGTTCCTCGAAATGGCCAAGGTACGTCTGAGAAACGGGGTTTCCCGTCGCAAGGCTGCCACCCACTGCCTCGAAACACCGAAGTGGCTAAGTGGGTCTCAGCGTCGACCCCCGCTGGTAACTCCCTGGCGCGGTTCAAGAGATGCGCGCAATTGCAACTATCAACACCTTCCAAATCAGAAATACGGGATGAAGATATGACATCTCAACGCCCCAGAGCACCCTACTCGGACGAGGAGCTTGCAAAGCTCTACCCAAACTCTTTGAAGCTTCAACAGTTCCAGGTCCTACTACGCCATGGCGAACGAAGCCCAGTCTCGGCCCGCTTTCAAAACGCTGGCCTTGCGCCTTTCTGGCCATATTGCTCGGTAGCGCGACAGTTGCTGAGTGCAACATTGAATAGCCAAAGCTCCCAATGGGGATCCTTGGAATGGAAACGACGCCTCGAGACTTTCGGACCCGATGACAATCCCGTCACAGCTTCAGGGCCAGATGGGACTGTTGATGCCATTTGCAACCTGGGAGAGCTGACCGACACTGGGAGGAGAACAACTCATGCTCTTGGGAAGCGCCTACGACACTTGTACGTGGACCAATTGAATTTCATGCCCTCCACTATAAGTGATTCGGACATGATATATCTCCGTGCTACTCCGATACCTCGTGCTCTGGAGTCTATGCAAGAAGCGTTCTGGGGGTTTTACCCATCAAACAAACGCTCCGCATCATTTCCTCCCCCCACAATCATAACGAGAAATCCGTCAGATGAAACTCTTTTTCCGAACGATGGAAACTGCAGGCGATTTGCCATGCTCTCGCGAGCCTTCGCGCAACGAACAGCTGATCGTTGGAATGATACAGCCGAAATGGCATATCTGACAAAAAAGATTGGAAAGTGGATGCCCGATCCAAGCAAAGGTGTTGCAGTGGATTCGCGCCCGAGACTGTCTGGAATCATGGATACCATAAACTCAACCCTTGCCCATGGCCCGGAGACGCTACTACCGAAGGAATTCTACGACGACAAGGGGAGAGAGATTATAGACAAAATAGGGGTCGAGGAATGGTTTAGTGGATATAAAGAGTCTCAGGAGTATCGTGCTCTTGGGATCGGAGGGTTAATGGGTGACATCTGTCAACGCATGGTTGGTCATGTAGAGAGGAACGGCAACAGTGACGGGGCAAGTCGTGGCCCAACTACCAAAGGAGCAGATGGCGAACAGGATATTAAGCTTGGCCTGAGCGGTTGCCATGACACTACTCTTGCAGCTATCCTTACGAGCTTGGGTGCCTTTGATGGCGAGAAGTGGCCTCCTTATACGAGCCACGTTGCTCTCGAGCTATTCAAGAGCGCGGATCGGCCAGGGCTCCAAGTGCCGTCAAAGGACCAGACCGCGCCAAATACTATACATAAAGTATCGCCAAACCCCGAAAGACAAAGCTGGTTTGGGTGGTTTTCAAAGGCAGCGGCGAACCAGAACAGTGCACAGACCGGAATATCTAGGAAGAGGATCGAAGAGCTCAATGGCACCGAGAAAGATAAGCTGGATGGATATTATGTCCGAATTAGGTACAACGATAAGCCTATGTACATTCCTGGCTGCGCACTACCTGGGAACCATTTGGACGGAGATGAGAGCTTCTGCACTTTGGTAAGTTTGATCAGATTATTTATAGACTTTTCTAACCAATAAACCAGGCGGCGTTCAAGGCCATCGTCGACAAGTTCACTCCAAAGAATTGGAAACAAGATTGCAGGAGCAACCTCGACGCTTCTTCGTTTCCAAAGGCAACAGAGGCTGCTGGATATTAGAGCGCATGTGAAGTATTAATGGTATATATAATGTATATACATATAGAGGTGCTACTGTTGTAAACTGTAGTAGGCAGAGCATAGATCTAGAATGCTTTCTAAAACCAGCTGTATCCGTATCTATAAATATTTTCGTAAGACAACAACAACGTACAGCATTCTACTGCCATTGTGCCTGTATCCAACATTCTTGCCGACCCCTTAGCACCCCGGGATACTATAAAGCAGTCATGGTATTCATTGATCATGGGCTCAGAGCATTACACGAATTGGGGTGTGGGTTCAAATGATTGGGTTCAAAGCCTCGATCCTCCAGGTGGCGATGATTGACGTTCAGGTTTCTTACTTCCTTCAACAACCACACCTAGCCCAGTTCCAGCATCAACTGTTGCACCATTTGTGGCGGTTGTCATGAACGATTCGTCCCCCGAAAAACGCCTAAGCTCCCGTTAGAACTACAGTGTAAAGAGATAGGGTTGAAACTTACCACCCGCGCTCCTCGCCGCCACTTAAGAATGAGCAGTCCCCATTTAATTCGCAAGTCCACCCGCCCGAAACACCGTTTCCGTTTCTCCAAGGGACCTTCGGTATTTGTGCGCCTGGGCCTTCCCACAAGCCGATCTCACCGCTTGCTGATGCATCTGTCTTCCTCACAAACTTGCTCAACCCGCAAGTAAATGGGTTGAAATCTTGCTCCGAAATATCCTCGGGCATCCTGCCCGTTAGCGCTCGCCCGATTGCTAATATAGTCGCCGCATGGCTGCAGATTAGAATTGCTTTGGCTCCATCTTTATCACTCTGTTCAATAATTTTGTGGAGAGCATAGGCGGTCCGGTCATGCAGCTCGTCGATTGTCTCTCCGTTCACACTGGGAACAATGGATGACTTGTATTGAAGATCATACAGAGGAAACAGACCATTTAATACTTCTGGCGTAGCTGGCGAAGGGTGATCGAATCGTGCTGTACCATACCACTCCCCCACCCCTGTATCCCCGCGAACGGTGCGTTTCGGCACTGAGGGTTTCAGTGCCTCGGCCTTTTCAATAGTTGGGTATATGGTTTGAATGCAACGATAAAACGGCGAAGAGTAGAATACATCTATAGGAGGATCCACGGTGACAAGATGATCTGCAAGTTCGCGTGCTTGGGCGACCCCATATCCTGCCAGCGCAGGGTCGCTGGCGATTCCAGTTGGTGAAGGAATGGACCCGGTGTAGACGCCTGTATCAGCGTCGACGACCCAATTAGAACGGAACTGTAACAATATTATCAGTAATTGAAGTATAAGCTAATGAGAGAGTCCTTACGCCATGCCTTGTCACATAAATTACTTCCAACATTTTGTTGCTTTTCTTGTCTATGAAGTGAAGGAGGGGAGGGGCATCCGGATATATCCAATGTGGAAGGCGGTGAGCTAGTCGCAATACAGGAACATGGGTAAGACTGAGCCTCGTTTAAAATATTGGGCTAAATAGACAGCATCGATGTATCCAGTAGAAGGCTTGCTCAGCTTCAGCCCGCTCGACGAATAATTCGAACTAGCCAACAATGGCAACAGCTTCATATACTTGCCATAGATGTCTGGGGGCGCTCACAAACTCTCCTCGAGCTCCAACGGCGAGCCTGAAGCTATGGCGGACTGCAACACTCGGAGCAGGGCGGAGATCCATTTCGACAGGATTGTACAACAACTCGACATCACAGCGACCTTCAGCCCAACGCCCGTCGAAGAAAGTATCCGGAAAGAGACTACAGCTGATAACCGACTTTGCTGGACAGAAACCAAAGAGTGAACCAGTACAAGTCCGGACTCCACCGGGTCTGGAATACACTCCCGCACCGGAAACCGACGGCCGCCCATTGTTACTTCCAAACAACCTCTTTCACCCATTTTCCGAGTCGCCTTCTCCAGAAATCCGCCGCCGCGCAGCGTTCATGAAACAAAATGCGTGGTGCCCAAACCATGCCCATCAACAAACGCGATCAGTTCCCGATTCCAATGGCACGCAGAGTACCCCAAAGCCTATCGGTACTGCCCCACCTGCTCATGTCAACTTCGAGTGTCCAGATTGTGGTATCCCGGTTGCTTGCTGTGAAGAGCATTGGGCCGAGGATTATGAGAAGCATTTAGAGGTTTGCGACACGCTTCGCGAGATAAACGAAGACGACCATGACCTTCGTTCGGGTCGCTTTTTCCCGGAATTTGAGTACCCAGGCGATCAAATTGAAGAAGCACTAGTGAATATGACAAATTGGGATACATTTTTATACTCTAGGGAGTTTACAGCAATCAATGACGAGAGGAGTTTACGCCAGGCCACGAGGCTATTGACATATCCAGCAACAATTGGCAGCGTTCTGCATGAACTGAGTCCTTACTCCCTGAAGCGAGATGGGCGCCTTACGAACGAAGGCTTGAAGAGCTTGAGTGCCCTCCGCTATACCTTACATCCTGCTCGTACCGGAGGCGGGGCCGATATTAAGGGGTTGCGTCCAGCTCCCCCTCCAGTCAGAATCTTCATTCTGGGTGCTCGTGCCGAGTCGTCGCTGCCAAGAGAAGTCTGGGTTCAGCTGACTCATTTGTTCCCAAGAGTCTCCTTCCATCTTGTCTTCATCGGCCCTGAAAGTATGGCCAATAGAGACAATGAATTTCCTTTGCCTCCTCGAACTCCCAGCAACCCATTCGGGGCTGTTGTTGAGGACCGCATCACCAACTCTTTGAAGATCAGCACATTTGTTGAATACTACCACACGCTACATGAGGCCGGTCAATTCTACCCGTACGATCCATACTTTGATTGCTTCATGCTATTCCACCCGGGGTTGGGACACCCGGCAAGCACCCACGAATGGGAACAGACCATCCCTCTGTTGTTAGAGACAAAGGTGCCCATCTTTGTCACTGGATATACTCAATTTGATATGGATCGTGACATTGAATGGGTCAATAAGACCGTGGGCGGCGAAGTCGATCTATTGATGACGCCAGGAGAAAATCGCTTCAGAAGTTTGAGGTGGGACATCAATGACCTTGATCCACAAGACATAAGCTGTGGGAACTGGGGTATCTGGGGCTTCAGAGGCAAGAGGTATGCACTACAATCCCTGGCACTTACGAGCCAATGCTAATTTATATAGATACGAGACGACACAAAAGGATGTCCCGGCGGCATGATCCGAAGGGGCGATCTCGGTATTGATAGTGTAAACTAGGTGTATTTATATGACGGCTATTTGTAGACCAATACCTGCCTGTATATTCAATAAAATCAATCTTCACCACACAAAAGTCAAGCTGAGACCTCTGGATCATCCTATACTTTGTCATGCCGCAGCCTCTATATAAAGATATAAACGCGCTTAACCGGCCGCGCTTATGAGCAGAGTGTAAAGAGGCGCGTGCAAGGTCGATAGCTAAATGAACCACGTGTAATACTTTCACGCCTTGCTCTTTATTGCGTAGCTGCACAACGTAACTATTCTTATGTGCAATGTTAAATAAATATACTTACTCAATTGTGAAACTTCGACTTTTGGTGTAGAATCAGCTCCACGGGTTGTACTAGCCCAAGAATGATTCTAGCCAATCAACGCACGGCCCTCAGTTTATGAGGAACTTTTCAACGCGCGACCTATTTGCAATTGTGCGTCAAGCTGCTTTGCCAGCGACCATAATGAAGACTCCATCCACCAACCTGTGGAGCTGATACACGACCACCTATAAAGCTGCAGCGGCCTGCTGCGCAACCCGCAAGTCAATATGGCGACCACCTCGTCCATGTTCATGTACTCTTTGACGATACAACCTCCAACGGCAGTCACACAGGCTATTTTGGGCCAATTCGCTGGTACGAAAGAGCAGCAAATTGTAACTGCATCAGGATCTCGCCTTACTCTTCATAGACCCGATCCATCACAAGGGAAGATTGTCACGGCCTTAACACACGATGTGTTTGGCATCATCAGGACATTGGCAGCCTTCAGGTTAGCAGGCAGCAACAAGGGTAAGTCAAACAAACACCTCCAAATGAAAGCTTCATTTAGTGATTCGTGGAAGCGTGTTGGACAGTCCAAAATCTGGAGTGGCCCCACAGCTTCTCCTGGTGCATGGAGCTAGCACAATTTTCTTCAAGGATTTCTTTGCTAATTTCTGAAAGACTATATAATCATCGGATCCGACTCTGGCCGCATCACCATTGTTGAATTTGTTCCTGCACAGAACAGATTTAACCGACTTCATCTCGAAACATTTGGGAAGTCTGGTGTCAGACGAGTGATTCCCGGACAATACCTCGCCGTCGATCCAAAGGGCAGAGCGTGTCTCATCGCGTCTGTTGAGAAGAACAAACTCGTCTATGTCTTGAACCGCAATTCACAGGCCGAGCTGACGATTTCGTCACCGCTCGAGGCCCATAAAGCTCAAACCTTAGTTTTTGCTCTGGTGGCGTTGGACGTCGGATATGCAAACCCGGTTTTCGCTGCCCTCGAAGTCGACTATGGCGACTCCGACCAAGACCCTACGGGCCAGGCGTTCGAAGAGATTGAGAAGACCTTAGTCTATTACGAGCTTGATCTTGGGTTGAACCATGTTGTCCGCAAGTGGTCCGATCCCGTCGACCGAACGGCGAGCATATTGTTCCAGGTTCCTGGCGGGACCGACGGCCCTAGTGGAGTTTTGGTTTGTGGTGAAGACAACATCACGTATCGCCATTCCAACCAAGAGGCCTTCCGTGTTGCTATTCCCAGGCGTAGGGGCGCGACAGAAGATCCCCAACGGAAGAGGTCGATTGTCGCCGGTGTAATGCACAAAATGAGGGGTGCTGCCGGGGCTTTCTTCTTCCTCCTCCAATCTGATGATGGAGATCTCTTCAAAATTACCATTGAGATGATCGAGGATGACGACGGACAGCCAACCGGCGAGGTCAGGCGCCTGAAAATTAAATACTTCGACACTGTTCCAATCGCAACGAGCCTCTGTATTCTAAAGAGCGGATTTCTGTTTATTGCGAGCGAGTTTGGAAACCATCAATTCTACCAATTCGAGAAGCTAGGCGACGATGATGACGAAACAGAATACATCAGCGACAGCTTTCCAACGGATCCGGCGGAGCCATACACACCCGTCTATTTCCACCCTCGCCCAGCAGAGAATTTGAATCTTGTGGAAAGCATCGATTCCATGAATCCTCTCATGGACTGCAAGGTTGCAAACCTGACAGAAGAAGATGCTCCTCAGATATATTCCATCTGTGGCACCGGGGCTCGTAGCACTTTCCGTACCCTGAAACACGGATTGGAGGTCAACGAGATCGTGGAATCCGAACTCCCTGGTGTGCCATCTGCAGTTTGGACCACAAAGCTTACTCGAGGTGATGAGTATGACGCCTATATCATCTTAGCATTTTCTAACGGCACACTTGTGCTGAGCATTGGTGAAACTGTTGAAGAAGTCAGGGATACTGGATTCCTTTCTTCAGCCACAACTTTGGCTGTTCAGCAGCTCGGCGAAGACGGGTTGATCCAGGTGCACCCTAAAGGCATCAGGCATATACGTGCGGATCGCCGTGTTAATGAGTGGGCTGCACCACAGCACCGCTCGATCGTTGCAGCCACTACGAACGCACAGCAAGTCGCCGTGGCCCTGAGTTCCGGAGAAATTGTCTACTTTGAAATGGACTCGGATGGAAGTTTAGCAGAGTACGACGAAAAGCGGGAGATGAGTGGCACAGTAACGTGCCTGAGTCTTGGGGAAGTCCCGGAAGGGCGTGTAAGGAGTAACTTCCTTGCCGTCGGATGCGACGATTCAACGGTCCGAATCCTCAGCCTTGATCCCGATTCCACTCTTGAAAACAAGTCCGTCCAGGCCTTGACCTCGGCGCCTTCGTCGCTATCAATCATGGCAATGACAGACTCTTCATCCGGTGGATCCACGCTTTATCTTCACATTGGACTCTATTCTGGCGTGTATCTGAGAACTGTTCTGGACGAGGTCACTGGTGAATTGTCCGATACGAGAACACGATTCTTGGGACCGAAGCCAGCCAAGCTGTTCAGAGTTTCTGTCCAAGGCCAAACAGCAGTACTAGCGTTGAGCTCCAGGCCTTGGCTTGGATATTCCGACCCGGTCACGAAGGGCTTCATGTTAACGCCTCTCGACTACGTCGGACTTGAGTGGGGCTGGAATTTCTGCAGCGAGCAGTGCCCTGAGGGAATGGTTGGAATTCAAGGGCAAAATTTACGGTACGCAATTCTCTCCTCCGTCTCTCCCCTTCCCAGTACTATGATGATTTTCTTATCGTTAAAACCTTACGTCCCTCGTGACTATGAGGATTAATTATTAAAATCCAATTGTTCCTTCTGAGTACTCTACTATGAATTATATTTCATGATAACATTTAACCGTTTTGAAAGAAGCTAATTGTTATATTTCAGGATCTTCTCAATCGAAAAACTCACAGAAAACCTCCTTCAACAGTCAATCCCACTGTCTTATACCCCGCGCCGATTTGTTAAGCATCCTGAACATCCATACTTTTACGTCATCCAGTCCGATAATAATATTCTCTCCAAAACTACGAAGCAGAAGCTGCTAGAAGATCCATCAGTCGTGAATGGCGACTCTGCCGTTCTGCCTGCCGAAGAGTTCGGCTATCCTCGTGGAAGGGGCCATTGGGCGTCCTGCATTCAGATCGTGGACCCTATCACAGAAAAGAAAGTCTTGCAACAAATCGACCTCGAGGATAATGAAGCAGCTGTCAGTATGGCAACCGTTTCGTTCGCAAGCCAAGAAGATGAAGTATTCTTGGTTGTGGGTACGGGGAAGGATATGGTGGCGAGCCCCCGCTCATCATCGGGTGGTTTTATTCATGTGTATCGCTTCCATGAAGACGGCAAGGAAATCGAGTTTATCCATAAAACCAAGGTCGAAGAACCTCCGCTTGCACTTCTCGGGTTTCAAGGAAGACTTCTCGTTGGCATCGGCAGAGAACTGCGGATATACGACTTGGGAATGCGTCAACTTCTGCGCAAGGCGCAGGCTGAGATCGCTGCGTCCTTAATTGTCGGACTCCAAACGCAAGGTAGCCGCATCATCGTCAGTGACGTCCAGGAGAGCATTACTTTTGTCGTCTACAAGTTCCAAGAGAACAAGCTCATTCCCTTCGCGGATGACACTATTGCGCGCTGGACAACATGCACGACAATGGTTGACTACGAGACTGTAGCCGGCGGGGACAAGTTCGGCAACCTCTGGCTCCTGCGTTGCCCCACCAAGGCGAGCGAGGAAGCAGACGAAGAGGGCTCCGGCGCCCATCTGGTCCACGAACGTCAGTACCTTCAGGGAGCGCCCCACCGCGTTGCCCTGATGGCACACAACTTCGCGAATGATATCCCGACCAGCATCCAAAAGACGAATCTCGTAGCCGGTGGGCGCGACTGCCTTCTCTGGAGTGGGCTGCAGGGCACCATTGCCATCCTGATTCCGTTCGTCAGTCGCGAGGACGTTGATTTCTTCCAGACGCTCGAGCAGCACCTGCGCACCGAGGATGCGCCGCTAGCGGGCAGGGACCACCTCATCTATCGGAGTTATTACGTCCCGGTTAAGGGTGTCATAGATGGCGATCTGTGCGAGCGGTACACGTTGCTGCCTACGGATAAGAAGATGATGATTGCTGGGGAGTTGGACAGGAGCGTTCGCGAGATCGAGAGGAAGATTTCTGTAAGTCCTCCTGAATCCAGTTCACAATTTTAATAACAAATACTAATAATGATATTTTAGGATATGCGAACTCGCTCAGCATACTAAGACGGAAGATATTTTGAACCGGGTTCGGGGTTGTATGTGTAATAACCACATTGCGTTATGTTAATTCTCTATATATGCTCCCTAGAGATATCAACGATCGTCCGCCTCAATGGTGCAACAATATAAAAAAAAACTCACAAACCCATATATCTACCGTTTTTATGCCCAGTTTGTGAACCATGGGCGCTCTGTACGATCACGAGCTGCGATTAGGCACTCGCGAGGCTGAGCAGAGTAGCTGCATATCTCGCGTGGTACTTCATTTATCCACGATCCCATCCCACCGACGAGCGAGTAAACAGAAGCACCACACCTCCAGACTAGAAAGGATCACCTCCCCTGCATCTAGCTGCTCCACATCGCCTTGTAATATACCTGCCGGGTTTTCCGCTCAGTCTTACTGTAGGACGGTGGAAGGCAACCACGCTTCTCAATGGCCAGGATAAATATTCCCGAGCTGAACACTATATTACCCCGCCATCTTCCTCCCTGACCTCATCGTCACAATCTCACCACCACCTCACATCCTCCCATCTCATATCCATCCCAACCCATAGAAAATGGCAAACCTATACCCCGCCCCCACAAACCATATCACCCTCACCGACCCTAGAACGGGGAAATCCACCTTCCACTCATCCCCCAACCCCCCACCATTCACCGATCCCCTTCCCTCCTTTCGCGTTCACTACATCTACTCCACCACTGCGTCTCCCGCCGGTGGCCCCCCGATCAAAGATGATACCGATCTGAAGAATTATGAGAGTATTGCGGCGGAGCCGCGAGTGCATTTCCCTACTGCCGGAGGGACTGGCGGGTGTCTTATTCATGTAAGTCCCCCTTTTTATTTTCCCATTCTCACCGCACGCGGCACCAAGTAGAGATAACTGACAACGAATAGTTCTCGCCCAACCCCGAGCAATCAAAGGGCGCCACGCATACCACCTCTACGCTCGACTACATATTCGTCCTCGATGGGACCATTGAGCTCGGGTTGGAGAGTGGTGAGTCGAGAATCCTAAAAAAAGGGGATAGTGCGGTGCAGAGAGCGACGACGCATTGGTGGCGGAATACGTCGAGGACGGAGCCGGCTATGATGGCGGCGGTAAGTGTAGGGATTGAGGGCGCGGTGGAGGATGAGATGAGGATTGAGGGATTGGTGGAGGGGGAGAAAAAGGAGGAGGGGGAGTAGGAGGGAAGAGATACTGGGCCAGAAGGAGGAATTGTTGTGAGTGGGGGTGATGGGATTATGTATGCTTGCGACTGGTGGTATATTAGGTGCTTGAGACGGTAGCTGTTTCAAATCAGAATACCAACTATTCCATAAGACATTTTCAAATAATCGGGAGTTGGAGGAGGTAATGGACGGAATTACATGGGGTCTCTCTTCTCCTAAGGCAACGTTATATATCTCGCCACATGGTTCCTGCACCGTGAAGGTGCAGACAGGCGCACGCGGCGGAAAAAAAAGCGGTGCGATTCGCCAAAAATACTCGTGCCGCTCATAAGTCTAAAGAGTAACGGTAGATGACAACAGCGAATACAACAACTGAAATCTAAGTGAAGGCGTTCAATTATTTAGGGGTGGAACTAATAGGTTAGCTACTAACAAATGGAACCAAAATGACAGGTTCTATGCCTTTAAACTAGAAGCAATGACTCTGAGAGATATCAGCATCCTCAAATGGGTACAAAATGTGCTAAGAACTGTGCCACTTATTGTTCCAACCGCGCAAGGCGGTATTTATATTCACAGAGATGTTACTAAAAGTGACATATTTCCGCTCTTTTGGATTTTGCTCTGTTCTCCATGACTGTCTCTGCGCATACAGCCTCTGGCAGCCCTGATTCCTTGTCGTCTGAGGAGGTGCCAGAGGATGTTTGGTACATCCATAAACCAAAGCATTCTCCGCCTGGCCCACACTCCAGGAGTGGGTTTGCAAAGGAATAACGGGTTTGCCGTTAACCTCTCACTGTCATCGTTCTCGCTGCCGCCATCGTCTTGTGGTCGTTGGTCTCCCACCGTCGTCCGTTCCACCTCCACCTCCTACCTCCTGTTTCCATTCATCTCACCCTCGGCTTCCTACAACCATCATTCAATCCATATACACTCGTATATCCGCCCTGATTTCATATTTTCTGCTTTAGTTGCAATATTAATTTACGTCCACCAACCCAGCGTCTTCTTGAGACTATATAAAGTATGCTCTAATCCCTTCATAATTTGGCTATTTATATTTTGCGGAGGCGACAGCGAGCGGGAGTATTGATCGTGTGTTGACGCAGCTGCCTAGGATGGAGAATGGAGGTACAGAGGGTGGTTCTTGGGATGACGGCTCCCCCTCCCCTCAAAAATATGCTGTTTCTGTAGCTTTGTCGCCCGATATTCAATATTCGACGATGAGGAAAATGACACTATAGCCGTATAAAAACGAGTTTGGCGCTGGCAATACGCAAGATGGCTTTCCCATACTTTTACCGAGGTATGGGGTGGAGGGCGAAGTTGAATATAGGTGTGTTTTCCTTGTTGTCAGTGTCTTCTCATCGCCGTCGTCCTTCTCGCCATCGTTGCCACCCGTCGTCAATACTTTCACACCCATCCCCTCCCCCATCCTCTCATGTCCACCTTCCCTTAATCTTCCTTCCTACCCTCCTCCCGCTCTCCCTATACACAATGAAGGACCACCCCCCCCCAATATACTGAGTGGTTAGGTATATATAGTATCTATCCTACCCTCCCATCTCCTCCCGTGGGCCGCGGAATTTGGAGCGTAAGAACCCCCTTTCCCCTTTCCCCTTCACCACACCCCGCAATCTCCCTCCCCATCAGAAACGACATACGGCCATAAACTCAAGAGATTTTGGCATCGCTGCTGGCGCTGGTCGCTGAATGCGACGGCTTTAAGGTTTTTGTTGATGGAAACATGATAACTACTTGCTGTATCTCGTGAGTGATTCTAAGGCAAATGCTGCTTTTATTTAACAACACTACAACACAAAACGGCTAAATATACCTAAACATACGCGGCTATTGCAAACTTGCCATTCGCACGCGCAAGGATTGCAGAGGCGGGGTTGACTAATGTGTATGCTGCTTCCCTCGTTGCCGCGTCGATGTTGCCCCCTATGAAAGTTGGATCTATTGAAGAAAAATGTGGTCGCATAGAATCGAGTGTAACGAGTACGACGCTATGTGACGGGTGTTCTCACAGATGTATGTGGTCAATGATCTTGGACCAAGGCAGAATCCCCCCCTAATGAAGCCCACCCTTTCAATATGATTAATTTCAATCTGATTAATCTCAATCCTTATCGACCAAGCAGAGGAAAATGATTCTGAATTAACAGAGAACCTATGCAATGGCTCGCGATCACGCTACAGCCTATCAGATTAGATAGAGTGCGGGTACAGACTTGGTGCTCGATATCAGAGAAAGCTTGATACGATGACCTGCTTGACTTTACTATTCGATGTCACGAAATTTCGTGAACAGAGACGCGCCCGATCTAGCTGAAGCTCGGTAACCTTATGCCCTAGAACTGGATATCCTATCTTATTCCTGCCGCGTCGCGATCTGTTGAATGTTATCTATGACCATGCATCTGACCATCAGCATCGACATAAGCGATTGTCCTCCAAAGAAAGCCGCAAGTCTGCGCTGTAGCGCAGGCACGATGAGTACAATCCGCGCGGATTGTACCTACGTAAATTTGTCACGGACCGCCTAATTGAACACGGCAGTCCTGGCCTCCTCCCACGAGAAAAACAGTTGGCCGTCCTCAGGAATGGCCAACTGGGCCGCTGACGAAATTGCGGCAGCAGGTCCACCAAGATCCTCTCAGATGATACCGAAGTGCCGGTCGCGCCACTAAACAGCTCACCGACGAAGGCAGACAGGTAGTGGTTGGTTCGGTCAAAGACCTAAGCTATGGGCAACGTCGAGCTGCAAGATGCTAGATAGCCTGTCCAAAAGTGATAAGTAATAAATTATATTTGATATACTATATGGACGTTTTGATTCGACGGAAATATTTGCATCAAGATTTACAAATTAAGCTCTTTACCAGTCGCACTTGCGATGGCAAACTCAACCTGCTCCAGGCATCCACCAGGGACGACTACCTCCTGCCCCTCCCCCATAACCTCTGAAAAATGCTCAAGATAGTCCTCTGGACTCCTTTGATTTGTGCCCTTGAATGTCGCCAGCGTCGTCCGCGCAGCCCTCCCAGCGCCTGCACTAAACGACTCACCAGACACAGGTACCTCCTCGGCGCACAAGGCAATAGCGAACTGCGCTACTCTGTCCAGCGCGAAGAATTCCTCGCTCACCTTCTTCATGTTCGGGTCCAAATCAGCCATTCGCGTCGAAGCCGAGGGCTGGATCGCATTAATCTTGATGCCATGTCTCGTCGAGAACCTGCCTAGGTCGCGCGTCAGGGCGAACACGGCGCCCTTCGACGCAGCATAGCCGCCGTCCCCACCCATGCCAAAGCCATAGATGGTGTCAGAGCTAGTGTTCAGGATGCGGCCGTACTTCTGGGCCTGCATGACGGGATAGACGGCGCTGGTGCAGAGGATGGTGCCGAGTGCCGCGATCTCAATTGTCCGCATGAAGAGCCCCGAGTCGACGGAAAACTCGCCATTCTCCTTGCCAAACATTCCGGGGATGCCAGCGTTGTTGATGAGGATGTGCACAGTACCAAATTGAGCGATGGCGGCGGCAACCATGGCTTCCACCTCCTCCTTGATTGAGACATCGTGGCCGGATGCCAAGGCTTTGCCGCCGCAAGCGATGATCTCGTCAACAACAGACTGGGCTCGCGAGACAGAGCCGCGCTCGCCTGCCATGCTTCCACCATAGTCGTTAACAACGACTTTGGTGCCGTAGGAGGCTAGCGCAATTGCATATTCGCGGCCGAGGCCACCGCCGGCGCCCGTGACGATGGCCACCTGGCCGTTGAGGGAAGCGAGTTTGTTTTGAGCTGCCATGACTGTGAGGATTACTTCCGAGCGTCTGAGGAGATTGTCACATTAGTGGGTGAGTGAGGGTACACTGCCTTTGCCTGACTTATGACTATTATTTGAGCACCTTTGAGAGGCGCCTTTCCGCGGCCCATCTTTAAACATCTTCTCCTCTTCTCTCCTTGTTCGACGCGGACAACATCGCGGTCGAAATCAGAAATGGTGCATGCAGGGGTGAGGTCTGGGATGCCTGTCCTACCCCGCATCTTGGCTATTTGGTGGATTGTCGGGAAGTGGAGATGCGGAGGAAATTCGCATCAACTTTGCTATTTGGTGGATTGCGGGGAAGTGGGGATGCGGAGGAAATTCGCATCAACTTGTTCCCGTGTATCCATCTTGGCAAGGGTGCTTATGGAATTGACGCGGTAATTACGGCTGCATACATACTAGTTCTTGTGATGTCTGGTAAACATGGTGCCGAGAGTCCCGTTGAAGAGATTGCAGGATTACAGTTATCTTTTATCGAGATTAGGGAACTCCAACCGTGGCCGAGGATGTTCACAGGAGTATAACAGGGTTTGTATAGCATGGTGGCCATTTTATTATAGTTACCCTTTTTTGGACCTCGCATTGCGTTAATGACCCTTGCAAGCTTTCACTGTATTGACATCTGTTGACATCCCCTAAATTTTTTTCACTTAGGGAAGGCATTCTCCTTTGCAGTTGAAGAGGAGACTTCATGATGATGCTGTGTGGACGCCGAGCCTGGCTATCAAAATCACTGCCAGCGAAGAGATCTAGCATAACATTCTCACATCATAGTTACCGTATTTTGCAATGTAAACGAAGCTTTGCCTCCCAATCTCAGGTACAGTTGCCTTCACTCCCCTCGCCACCAAAGCAATACGCCAGGTCTAGAGTTGACTCTGACAATATATTACAGGCGACGGAGTTCGATAGGACCTACGACGTCGTCGTTGTTGGCTCAGGCTGTGCAGGCCTCACAGCTGCGACCGTGGCGGCAAAACACGGGTTGAAAGTGCTCGTTGTAGAGAAGACCAAGTACTTTGGCGGCACGACAGCATATTCCGGAGGCGGTGCATGGATTCCAAACAACCCACACCAGCCGGCCATCGGTGTGCAAGATTCAACTGAGCAAGCTGATAAGTATCTTCGCAATGTCCTTGGCGATCTGTATGACCCTAAGAGCATCGGAGCTTTTCTGAAGTCGGCACCGGAAATGGTGAGATGGATGGAAGACAATACGACAATGAAATTCAAGCCGGTGCCATTACCGGATTATCATATCACAAAAGAGGGATCCAAAGTCGGACGCACAATACTCACCGAGGAGTTCGACGGCCGAAAACTTGGACGACGAATCAAAGAGATAAGGTATCCCCTTCAAGGCTACTCAGCTTTCGGAACAATGCAAGCAGATGCTGGCGATCTCGGGGCCCTTTCAAGCCCATTTAGCAGCATCAAGAACTTCACATTTAGTGCTAAAACCATCATCAGATATGCCACAGATCTTCTTACATATGGCAAAGGTACCTACATGGCAAATGGCAATGCATTGGCGGGTCGCCTAATGCATTCTGCTCTGCAGCAAAATGTCGAGATGTGGAATAATGCGCCTGCCGTTCGCACAATTGTCGAAGCTGGCAAGGTAGTCGGACTCGTCATCTCGAAAGATGACGGAAGACCGGTAGCTATTCGTGCGAACAAGGGAATTGTTCTCGCGTCTGGTGGCTTTGGCCGCAACATTGAAGAGGCGAGGAAGTATGTGCCTCATGAGTGGTGTGCACAGCCTCGAGGGAACGTCGGTGATGGCAAGCGCATGGGTATCGAAAGCGGCGGGGTGCTCGCAGAGCGAAACCCGGAAAACGCCATCTTTGCGCCAATATCATTATTACGTCCGGCAAACGGCCCTGTCCGCCGGTATCCTCATTTCGCTCTTGATAGGTCAAAGCCCGGATCCATTATCGTCGGTCCCGATGGCAAGAGATTCGCGAACGAGTCTGAGCCGTACCAAGAATTCGTCAGCGTCATGCACAAGAAAAAGATCGAGAAGGCATACTTTATTGCTGATCGTCGATTCTTGCGCAAGTACGGCATGGGCATGGCTCTCCCTGCTCCATATCCTATCTGGAAGCTTCTTAGCCAAGGTTATCTCATCCACGCGCCAACAATCCCTGAGCTGGCACAAAAAATTGACATTTCCGCTGACGCGCTCGCCGAGACTGTGGCGCGGTGCAACAAATTCGCCGAGACGGGCGTTGACGCCGAGTTTCACCGCGGCGAGAACATCTACGACAATTTCTATGGCGATGCAGGAGTCACGCCGAATCCGAATCTAGGGAAGTGCGAGACAGGCCCGTTTTACGCGTTGCCGCTGTATCCAGGCAATGTGAGCACGATGTTTGGCCTCAAGGTAGATGAGGATGCAAGGGTGATTGGCAAGGATGGTAACCCAGTGGAGGGACTGTTCGCTGTGGGTTGTGATCAGAATTCTGTTATGCGTGGCGCCTACCCTGGCGGTGGATCAAGTATCGGGCCGGGTATGACTTTTGGATATCGTGCAGGCTTGTTTTTGGCAAGCTAATGAAGATAGTTAGTTCTTGTGATCATTACAAAGGTGTTGTAAAATATCATGTAAGCCTAAGCGCAGCTTAATCATCTTATTATATAATTAAACCTTGCGGACTAATCACAGCGATTGCTGTATCCTTCATTGGCGCATCACGAATGAAATTTGTTATATATTTTTCTGTTGTAACTCATTTTATCTAGTTTCATAAATACCCTTTTAACTACAGGGGCTCTTTCTAATGTATCATGTAGCCCCCATCGATCTATAAGATAATTAGACCATACATTGAAGTTAAGGTTGGAAAAGACGCCAGAATGATCTTACCGCAAGACTTATGCCGGTGATATAGCTTGCACGATTACTTGCCAAGAAGACAACACCATCTGCAATCTCTTGTGGACTGGCAAGCCTGCCCATAGGCGTTTTGTCGATGCTCACTTTGAGCTACGTATGGACATTAGTAGCCACGCCCGGACATGCTGGGAGGGAGCTGCTCTTACAATTTCCCGAATAGCCGGAGTAACGAGTGGAGTATCAACAAACCTTGCATACAGGATCAGTATTGACTAGCTGGTAGACGAGTGCGTGGAGAATAGGATGGGATGGAAAATCTTACCCAGGACAGACAGTGTTCACACGGATGCCTTTCTTCGCGAAATCCAACGCATCCGTCTTTGTCAAACCCGTTAGAGCTTTGAATAAATTAGCCGAGCTGTCATACCCATGGCACATTTTCGTTCTGGGATACATACCGTGCTTCGACATGGTATATAGAGCATTCTGCGGGACGGCAAGAAGACTAAGAACGGAACCAATGTTGATGATCGAGCCTCGAGCTGGCATTCTTCCTGCACTGCATAGAGCAGATATAATGGTTAGACACTATTAGACCGATATGGTGATAGAGGGACGCTGGAAGTTAGCGGCTTACGGAGCAGATTCCTGCAGTGGAAGTGGCTCCTGCCTCAACATTTGCTTCAGTGCGGCTCTCTCACACAGCCAGACCCCCTTCAAATTCACGCTCATAATGCGTTCCAAAACTGTCAGATCGCTCTCTGTTGTCGGCACTAATGGCCCACCAATTCCTGCGTTATTAACTACGTAGTCGAGTCTGCTGAACCTCGAGACGGCTTTTTGGAAGGCAGCTTCTACTTGCGCCTCGTCTGCTAAATCGCATGTCAGTGCTTGGAACTCTACAGCAGGAAACAAAGAGGCCAAGCTCGCGGCAACAGAGTTGAGCGCGGATGCAGAGATGTCGACGCCCGCGATTTTGGTGACGCCGTCGCGCGCGAACTGCTGCACAATTGCTTGCCCAATTGACCCGCCGGCGCCGGTGACGAGCGCGACTCTGCGAATGGGTTCAGCAGTGACTTAGACATAGTGAGAAGAATTTAGAGGTACCCTTGAAGATCAAAGCCCATAGTTTGGCTCTTGGATTGTAACGAGAAGGTCGGTAGCGGAAAGCGAGTGAGGTAAGAGGTGCAAGGTTTGATATTAATAGATTCAGGTACATAGACGGTGTCTATATATACGTGGGCAACAAAATGCGGGGTACGATCCGCTCTACTACGCAAAGCTTCCTTAGTATTTGGATGACCTAGTTTCAGAAGGACCGCATCAATTTGAACTATAATCTCCGAAATTGGAGCGACAAGTCTAAAGCAAGTAGGCCGTGATACACAGAACTAGTTATGTTGAGGAGTGGCACAACGATGAGTACTTTGGTTTAGAGGATGGAGTCCCAATTTGATACGTTGTTAAGTCTATCTTTTCAAAGATTCCGCACTCTCCATCCTTTTCTATCCTTGCAATATTGACTGAGAATGCTATTCCTAATCTATAATGGAATACCAACAGTAAATCCGCCATCCACCGCAATATTTTGGCCAGTAACCCACTGTGCCTCATCAGTGACTAGGAAAACCACGACATTTGCAATATCGTTTGGCTCCCCCAGTCGTGGCCAAGGAGTTCCCTTCTTCATTTCTGAAATGATATTTGGATCTTGGAAATTCGTGCTCGACATCGCCGTTCTCACTACGCCTGGGCAAACCGCGTTGACGTTGATACTATCTTTTGCGTGATCTAACGCCACATTTCTCGTTAACATGCAAACAGCGGCTTTAGATGCAGCGTACGTTGCTTCACGTCGAATGGCGACAATTCCGGCGCTGGAGGAAATGTTGACAATGCGGCCACGAGATCCGGATTTGGGGTCTATTGGTTGAGTGAGGAATTGCTTGATTGCTTGGCGCATCGATGTAGCAACACCCTTGCCGTTAATCCCCATCATGGCATCCCACTGCTCATCGGTCTCTTCGACGAAGTCTCGTAGGGGAAGCCAGAGGCCAGCATTGTTCACGAGGATGTCCAGCTTGCCACATTCCTACACCCCGGAAACCTCCGCATCAGTCGTTGGTTCTCGCTGTGAACGGAGATGAGAAGCGATGAAAAGTGGGAGACCGACCTTGATAGCAAATTCAATGAGGCTGAATATTTCTTCCGTCTTGCCCATATCGCATTTCTGGAAGTGCGACTTGGCTCCGTTGTTTCTGATCACCTCGTGAGTCGGGATATCCTTGTCTTCCTCAAATCCTCCCTTTGCAGCTTCGGGTTTCAAATCAGAGCAGACGACAATTGCTCCTTCTCTTGCAAGTGCTAGGGCAATAGCTCGTCCCATGCCTGAAGAAGAGCCAGTGACAATGGCGACTCTGTCATGGAGTCGGCCGCTGCCATCGAGCTTATACAATGCTGCTAGAGACATTCTGAGTGCGATAGAGTCGTACGTTTGTGCAGGCAGTCATGAACTGTGTTTGTTTAGGAATGGGGTTGAGTGCGCGCAATATAGTATTATTTTCTTGATATATATGTACGTATGAGAACATTTGTGCCATGGTCTCCACAGGCTTGAAGCTGACAAAGATGTGAAGAAAGTGGGGTAGAGACGGTGGTTGTGTGCGGGGTAGCAGAGTGTCCCTGCATATCCCTGCGTTGCCCATCGCGCATCGTATGTGCATGCTCGCAAATCCCTGGTAAGAGCAAGGTCCATAGCGGATCTTCGGCACTAAAACTACGGACCAAATTCGGGGCGTTTGGATATCTGTCGATCGGGTAGAAAATGTGGAGATGTAATGGTACAGTAGTCAGTGTCAACGTTGGCACATTCATCCTTTTACCCCCCATTCAGTCCGACAGGTTCGTTGTGGAGCCTTCAATTGTGGAGATTATAAAGCCCCGAGGCTTTAAGGACATGTACAGTACAATGAGAAGCGCTGTGCCAAGGTAGTCACACTAGTAGAACTCGGAGTCATTGCTTTCTTTTTCTTCTCCGGGAAACCCGGGAAACTAAAGAAGAAGATTAAAATTATCTCACATTGTAAGCAAAATGTCTCAGCCAGCATTGCAAATTATCATTTGGCCTGTGCGTCCGCATCACACAGATGCCGAGATCGATGCAGACATCGCAGATGGCCTGAATCTCCTTTTGGGGTACAAAGCTCTCCCTTCACATCTACCCCTTTCCCTCGGAGACCTGACTGACGCAAAATACAACAGCGCCGACGGCCTCATTGGCAGTTGGCAAGGAAAAAAGTATGAAGAGCGATTCACACGCGTCTACCTCCTGCTCTGGTCCTCCCTCGCTGCTTCGCACACCTTCTTTACCTCACCAGCCTACACTGCGTTCCACAAACTCATCCAGCCTGCCATGAACGGTCGCGCAATCACGTGGCAGCAGCACGCTTTGCTCTCACACTCTGCCATTTCCTCCCGCCAGCACCTTGATAGCATACTGTCCAGTCCCGCTATCGAAGTCGCTTGGACGAAAGTGGTCGAGGGTGGTGTGGCCGGGTACTACGAGCGCTTCAACGAGACTGTCGTCGGTGTCTTGGGCGAGGAGCCGGGCTGTGATGGCTTCTTCATAAGCCCGCTCATCGAGAACCCGCAGGACCAGATGCTGTTGATTAACTGGAAATCCGTCGATGTGAGCATACTTCCGGAAGAGAAATCTTGAGTAAAGATTGCGAAATCTGACAGAGAGAATAGGCGCACCACGAGGATTTCGAGAAGAAACCTGGGTTCAGGGCATGCATTGATTCCCTGATGGATTATTATAAGGAGTTTGTCGTGCCGTGGCATATAGTTAACCTCAACCCGATAGGCAAGAGCTGTTGAGAACAAGAGCTCTCGAGAACAATAATACTTTCATCAATTAGATTATTGTGTCTAAATAATCACCGTACATATTAGTGATAGCCCCTACATTGTTGTAGTATTTTATATGATTTAGAATCCCCAGGATGTACCCTCTGGCATTGTCTTGATGCGACACACTTGAACTACGCACCACGGTTCTTCATAACCCAGCTGAGTTCCCTCAAAATACCCAGCCCTTTCCCGAATAATCCAAAACCAGTTACCAGTCGACCTTTACTCGTGGCCGACCTTTATGACAGTCCTCAGTCGCTGCGAATATCTCCCGCCAGCGTCGCAGCATTCGCGCATTAAGTCCCCGCAATTTCGCATCAATGCACATCAATGCTATGTGAGACACAATAGATGATCCGGCCGGTGTTCGACCGCTCTCTAATTTACACCGTAGATGTAGCAGCACCACCGTGGAGAGTGCGTTAGAGTTCATGTCACGGTGGGATTAAGAGTTGGAATATCTGGATTGACAGTATATATGATCCCTAAGACCCCCTAAGATTCATGTTTTGCTAGTCAACGCTTTATAAGTAGCTCTGAGCCTTTCTATCATTTACTTCTAATTAATAGTGCATATGGTGATTTTCATAACTCATCCAAAATTGCCATGGTTTGGCTGCAATGCACCTCAGTTCAACTGAAACACTCTTTAATCGGAAGGACAGAGGCCAACTGTGTGAGGGGGCGAGAGTAGGATTCTAAGGGCAGATCACTGAGGCCATGTGTGCGGCAGGCAGGGAGAGCGACCTGTTTCGGAATGGCGAGAGGTACGGGAGTTTGGGTTTTCGCATTGCCGGCACTACAGTGTAGCTCATCGCAGCAAGATGGCGCATTCAGAAGGGGCTTGTTCGCTCATTAAACTGGCAGACCAAGTCCAATATAGGTCCGAATGATGCAACTTAAGAACCCCAATTGTTGTGGTCAACGGCACGCGATGTTTGAAACTGCTGGACGCCGCGACGGCTCCTTGGTGGGTTCTCTCAAACTCATGAGGTTAAATATTTAAGTATTTCTCTTCATTCGATGAAAGATCCGGAGAGCAAGCCATTCAAGTAGTATGGCAGGTCACCATTTCCGCCAAAGTCGAAACCGAACCCAGTACTGTCGATCACCGCCCCGGATGACATGGAGGGGCCATAGACTCCGTCCAACTCTGACAGAGTTGCATTCGTTTGCTGCATATATGCCGACAGGTGCTTTGGCTGATTCTGGTTCTGGTATAGCCATTCTTCGCCAAGGCTCTGTAGTGCAACGGCCCCTTCTTCCTCAACTGTGCGAGATGGCTGTTCATTCGGATACTGGCATACGTTTCGCGATTCCGCCAAGTCACGCATACTAGAGCTTTGCTGTGGTCGCTCCGCAGTCTTTGGCTCACCGAGGTGACGAAGCTGGGCGTCAAGCAGATCCAAGTTCATCTGTAAAGCCATTGATGTCTTCCAATGATCAATGAACTGACTATAGTTCAACCTCAGGACCTTGAAGTTCGAGTGCACTAGACTCTTACTCGTTCCCAATGGACAGAAAGCTCCGAAGACGAGCTGTATCGCGGCTGCGAGCCATACAGTAGACGCGACGAAGGGATTCACATATTTGATATGAGAATCGGCGCTTCGGTTGATGAGAATAACAATACTCTCAGCTGCTTCCATGCAGCGTTTCAACGCTTGTCGGTCGAGCATTGGTAACTTTTGAGTGTCTTCGGAATTTTGCAGCTTATCTTCGTTTGGATGAACCGTTGATGCCGGACTCTCGAAGACAGTATAGTGGTGGATCATGAATTTAGTCAACTGCGTCATCATGTGAATTGCATAACGGGCGCTATGGCGCTGCCGAACAGCGACTACAGATTCAGGATCCGGAGAGCTAAAGGTCAAATACTCATCTCTGTACTTCAGATCGGAAGGTAGTGCCATGGTGAAGCAACGCAACGAGTTTTCCAAAACTACTAATCGCTCAGAGATTGCCTTGAATTTGCCAATATCAGGGGCATTGTTGGGCATAGAGGTCCACGTGTTGCTACTTTGTCCATCAAGGTGCAATACACCTCTCGGATTTGACAAGACCTGTGCTTCCCGCATCAAGGAGTTGACAACAATAAACCACGCTTTCGGTGCCTGGTTATTCGTGTTCTGTAAGGCGCCCCAGCGGTCGATGGGCATCCTTTCTAGGAAGCAGCTCCTTTGTACTTTTCCTTGAAACCATGCTAGATCCTCGGAAGGTAGATAGACTTCAATTTGGGTCCAATCAATAGATGTTGGGCATCGTCGAATGGTGCTCGCGAAGACATCCATTTCCCAAATGGCCCACCAGGCTCGTCGGCGTTCTTCGTTATTAGACCACTTTTCCGCATCTGCCTCTAAACAATGGGCGTCTTGATTGCCTTTATTCGTGTCGATGAGATGCAAATATAGTTCATATGCTATCCTTACACACCGTCCAAGAGCGCGCCATGCACGGCCTCGCACGCCACAAATGAGTTGTTGGAATGTTGTAAGAATCATCGCCTGGAGCAGGTTAAGGCTTGGTGTTTCATCTGCACACTCGACCAATGCTTGATCGATGAAGCTAAGTGCCATATCGAGGAATTTTTCATTCTTTGTAGTATTGTGATGGTCAAAGAAGTTATCTTGCGCACAGGCTTCGGTCCCCTGCACTTCAAAACGTACGGAATAGGCAAACATGGAAGCCAATAGAGCATTGAGCTCTGCTGAAGATGTAATGGCTCTTAGCTTCGCGTCGAACGTTGGTTGCCGGAATAATGAGAAGGATGTCATATTGGCGAAATATAGCTTGATTCTACAGAGAACATTGATTTGATAAGTCTCTGATCAAGCTTTGCATCCGATGGTATATTCAGTACAATATATTACTCACAGGCTTTGAATCCTCATAAGTGGGATGTCCAAGGCATAACTAGCCCTTTCCATCAATATCTGCTCAGCGCAGGTATCGCCATCGGTCTCGGAAAATCCGTTTCTTGTGCTTCCTGCTTCAGGGCTTCCATTCTTATTGCTTGCTTCATGCGAAGGATGAATAATGAAAGAGAGATTATGCATGCTTAGTATATCCGATCTTGGCGTACTGCTTGCTGCCGTTAGCACTGGCGATGCCGGCGCTATTTCTCTCATATTCGAAAGCTCGGGGCCTAAATTTTGCATCATAGCAATTGATTCAGCGCGGCGCACTCCTTGCGGATATGTAACTCCATGCATGGTATTCAGGTACCGTCGATGAGTGTCGCTTTCGGGCGATAGCACATGATCGTGGTTCGTGGCCTGGTCATCTTCGCAGACGATATCCCATTCTTCACTTGTTTTCGCCTTCTTGCGACGGCGTGATTGGCCTACCAATGTCCATTATTACATATTCCTCGGAAATTTGGAACTGAGATTATTTCAGCACTTACCAAGTTTCGGGCCTGGCTTGAGAGGACCGTCAGGATATCGGCAAACTTGTGATGATTTCACGCATACTAAGCACTGCGGAACCTCACGGTCGCTACAAGTAGAACAGTTACTCTCTGCGTCCATCAACAATCGGATGAGTAAGGGTACCATTTGATCTTGCGTCTGACGATAGCGTTAGCGATTCTAATATTAAGTACAATATCGTTTTCTTTGACAAGAATCCAACATGGATTGCTTACCTACGACACGACTCGCATGCCAGCGTTGGCTGCGGCATTGCTTCTGACTGTTCTTGTTCCTTCTCTGACGTGGAAGCCTCCCTGGCCTCTCGATTGGGGCGTATTGGTTCCATCGAGGTGTCCTCTCGAATCTTCTTCGATCTAAAGCTCGCCGTTCCTGTTCTCCTCCTAGATCGTAGCCATTAAGTAGGACTATGGGAGAATATCATCAATCACGGCTGACTACGTGTAAGAGCTCGAAATTCCACATTCCACATTCCAACCATACGTGTAACCGAGAGATAGGTAATCGATGTTTAACCCCAAAATCGTTCACGCAAGGTGACATACAGTATATGCGGAGATGCGGGGAACCCTGACACGTTCCGCAACTTTGGTAAGCAATTTGCCAAGCGTCTTGCCGTGCGTCTTGCCGGCTCATCCGGACACAGAGAAATGCATTGACAAATCAGAGCTATGGGATAACAGACAGACGCCGAGCTATGTTAGCTTCATGGTCCACTTCCTGTTTCTGTACCGTGTTTACTATTCATTTGCGATTTCGCAACTTCGGACTAATTAATTCGATAGATGCGGGGAATGCGTCTTGCCAAGGAGAATGATCAAGGGTGGATCTAGGTGAAATGCGAGTATTTGGGTACTGTTTAGGACTTTACTACCAAGACTATTTTGCTATGCTATGCTATTGTAATGACACCATCAGTGTAAGGATATTCCATGAATAGGGCAGTACGGGGTCACGTTCTCATTCGGATACGCGTATATAGATCCTGTAGATTAGGGAGACTGAACGCTGAACTTCCTCTGAAGGTCCGCGTTCCTACTATATACTACAGCCTCACGTGTTATTCGGCCTGACGATCCTCCGGCGACACGCTCGTGACAACCAGCCTGTGTTGTAATAGTCACATCATTTCACTTGATCTCCGTACCATACCGCAGAGCAAATTAGATAGCAATACATGCATTTTTATTACTCAATACCATTTAACCCTGCTTCCTCGTTCTTGGGGTGCAACTTAATATCCGAACGGAACGGTTAGATCTTCAGGCCTCGCTCTGTTGCTCAAAATGTCTCACCTCTGTTCCCATCTTCTGCACATGCGCATCTGTCATCTGGTCCATCTCCACCTCTACCTTATCGCCGAATGCCCTGTTCACCTCTTCTAGTGTTAACCCTTTCGTCTCTGGGAAGAAGATCCAGATGATGGGGAAGAAAGCCAAATTACACGCCACGAAGATAAAGCTGAACTTCCAAGTGATCGCCTCGAGCGCAATTGGTGCGGTCTGGGTGAACATGACCGTGATAGCATTAGCGCAAAAGAGCGCAATGACCATGCCCTTTGCGCGGATCTTGGTAGGCAGCACCTCCGCGGCATAGGCATAGGGTGACGCATTGAAGGTTGCTCCGAAGAAGAAGATGAATATCATCACCATGGAGACCCCAGCTTTGCCCCATGCGTTAGAAGCGGTCTCACCAAATTTAGCGGAGAACGCAGCGAAGAGTCCAAGGCAGACGGAGAGTAGGATGAGACCTGAAAGGAACAGAAACCTGCGGCCAGCATAGTCGATCAACGAGAGATTGACAATACCACCGATAATAAGGCATATCTGGAAGACTCCGGCCATTAACAGAGTGTTGCGTGGCGAGAAACCCAGGCCTGAGTACAAGGTTGACTATTTTCTGAATTAGATATCAATCGTTTCCGACTGCAATGCTTAGGCGATTCGAGTACATACCTGGTAAGCTTGGATGGTTTGAGCGCCGTTGGTTTGCACGCATGTCATGGCTACGATGGCGATCAACACGCGCTTTCTCTCGCTTGCATTGGTGAAGAGATGAGACCATTTGCTAGTCTTCATTTCTTGGGCTTCGACTGCTGCCTGGGCAGAGATCTGTAGATACTCTCTCTCCCAGAAGAGAGGATCCTCACTGTCATCGTGAAGGCGTGCGAGGATTACTTTGGCTTCCTCGTGTCTATTCTTGGATATCACTAACTCTGTTAGTCTATAGCTTGTGCGTAAGGTCTTGAACCACTCACACCAACGGGGAGAGAACGGAATGTAGAAACATCCAAAGATGAGGACAACGGCAGGCAAACACTGAAGGCCGATTGGGAAACGCCTAGGATTAATCAGTATATCTACTAATTTTTCTCTCTTACACAAGGGCAGTGCACATACCAAGAGAATGACTCATTTGTCGAAAAGTTGCAAGCATATCCGACCCAGCTCGCCAGGCCACCAGAAGATGTTAGAGTAACAATCTGGAAACTAACCATGCGTCCTCTCAGATGTGGAGGAGCAATCTCTGCCTGATATACGTTGACGACCAATAGCATCACACCGGAGGCCATACCGCCAATAACACGGCCGGCGAAGAAGGTTGGAAGGTTCTGAGCAACAGTCTGTAGGATAGCACCAACCAGAGCAATGCAGGCGCCGATTTGGATAGTGCGCTTGCGACCGATGCTATCGGCGAGGAATGTAACGAAGAGGAGGCCCACTAGGAGACCGCCATAATAGGAGGAGACAATGGCGCCAAGGACGGTGGCATTAGGTTTGAAGAAGTTTATGAAGCCTGCCTGGCCAAAACTGATTCTCTGTTGTCAGAGGAGTGGTTGGTAAGGTTAACAGGGAAGATACTCACGTTGAGGCGATGATAGCAGAATCATAACCATAAATCATGCTGCCCGAGCCGGCAATGCCCGCACAGAGCCAGTTGTACCCTCGTCCCATAGTGATCTGTCTACGATTTTCTTCTTTTTGTCGTTGATATGTGAAGACAGTCTTCTACACAAAATGCTAGACTCACTGATCATCCAAATGGATACATCGATCAGTACTTATATCAGATATGAATCTAGTCGATTCTCAAAATGTAACGCTAAAGCTTAAGTAGCTCCCCACAACTCGGTCTGGTCCCTCTTGCACACATGGCCCGTACTTTCGGGAGTCTGGGGTAATGCAGACTAACGTGGAGACCTTAGAATCTCACCGCATTGGGGCTAATTTCGTTAGTTCAGGATTTCGGACGATCTTTGAGTGGTTGCTTGAATCCGGGGAGCGGGAGAGAGCGGGGAGTGCCAAATATGCCAATAAGTGCGAAGAGGACGCGGAGGGAATGTACCGCGGGAGGAAGAATTATGAACTGTCCGATAGTGGTCGCATAATTCGGAAAAATGCGTATAAGTCTTCACTTTGGTAATATGGACATCTAATTTTCTTTACATTTTTCCTTTGCATCTTTCCTCAGTCCTACTGTCTAATGGGTGTATGTGCTCCTAAGTAGCTCCTAACTAACTCAAAGTGATCACGTATCGTATCAAGACTGGATCTGAGTTGCCGAACTGTCTGAGCGAGAATGCGCCTAGACTCTCTTATTTACAAAGACACTTACCAACTTACTCGCCTGTGCGCTGCTTTTAGTGAAGCCACCTCGGTCGTATACTTGAGCAGGTGTCGGTTTATACTGCCTTTAAAGTAGTGTGGGACTATGAGTGTCCGTATTAAGATGCTGAACACTTTGTAATGGTAAAAACTCATACAATCAATGTGGTTCATTAGCCACTACGCGCAATGATAGCTACTCGCTCAGATCAAATAGCCATGTATAGTTGTTTTAAAATCAATCTTGCTCTATAACAATTCTTTTCAAACTCAACAACAAGATAGCAATAGCATTTGGTTCTTGCATTCATCTTATACGTGTCTATTGTTCGAATTTGTGGTACACCAACTCTTCATCTCTATGTACATATATCCCTCCTACCCTTAGTTGAACTGCTCGAGAAACTTATTCGCTGCTCCAAGTTCCTCCTTAATGACCTCCACATGCTTTGCGCTTCGTGGCGTTATAGTAACTTTGAATGGTAGCGGCGCTTGCAGAATCCCGGGATTATAAGCATCTGGATCCAATGGCATCAACTTGCCAGTGATAGGATCAGTGGGTTCACTAAATTCAAACGCCCACAGGAGTTTGGATGCGATGCGCCACATGTTGCGCTCAGCGAGGTGCATGCCCGGGCAGATACGCCGTCCAGCGCCGTATCCATAGTGGTCGCGGCCCTGCCAGTCGGCGCTGCCAGCATAGTCGTTGGCAAGCTTCTGGTGGTCGAGGTAGCGCTCCGGGTTGAAGCTGGATTCGTCCTTGTAAATTGAATCGGTATGGTGGAGAGCCCAGGTAGCGATGAAGAAGGTGGTGCCTTTGGGCAACAACATGCCTTCATACTCATCGTCTGTGAGAATTGTTAGTACATATTTATTCTGCAAGGATAAGGCTCTGGCGCCACGGTGCCTCACCTTCACGCAATGTGTGTGGTAGTGCAGTAACAGCAACTGGTCTCCAGCGCATTCCTTCCTTGACAATCGCATTAATATACGGTAGCTCCTTGAAATCAGTCCACATCGGGCTTCTCTCATCACCGCACACCCTGTCGATCTCCTCCCTGGCTCGCGCTTGCACACGCGGGTACTTTGCAAATGCGAGGATCAGCGTCAGCAGCTGCGCAGCAGTAGTATCAGCTCCGCCCTCGACCAGTTCGCCTACCAAGTTGTTAAAGGCGTGCTGCGTCATTGGCCACCCTTTCTTCTCATATTCATCCAGAAGGCCATCAGTAACGGAATGGCGGTTCTCGCCAAGGGCACGACGATTGTCGACAATCTTGCGGGCGCGGCCCCAGACGTCGTCCATAACGGCACCAGCGGCGATAGCGCGGCGCTTCCAGAAGGCGAAGCGTGCAGGAATGAATTTTAGGAACGGGTATTCGTCGCAGGGTGGATTTGCGCCTGGTTCCATTGCTTCCGTCCATTTGGCCATCACGTCATAGACGCCCTGGTTTGTTGTTAGTTCGACGCTGAGTCGAGATTAGGATGTCTATACTCACATGTGCCCAGAAAGACTCAAAGGTTGGACCACGATGGCCAAAGACGATGGCTGCGGCGACAGAGGCAGTGTAGCGGCGGACGTGGTTAAAGAAGCCGTCTGGTGCAACCAGGAGGTCATTCATGAGGACAGTTGCTCTGCCCGTCATTAGATCCGTCTAACTCAAGCCTTATCATCTAAAGGAAGGGTATCAAAAACTCACTCAGCTTCCTGGACCAAGTAGTGTTTCTCGTCTAGCTGTTTAGGGCTAAAATTGTGCGCGACGACCTTCCTCTTCTCTCTCCAGAGGGCATCCATTTGCATGATGGCGACGTGATCGCCCTGTGTCAGTAAATCGCCTACATATGTTGGTGGTCGATCTGAGTAAATCGCTCCCTTCTTATCAAGCAACTTATGGATGGCTTTACGGTCGCAGAGGACGACAACGTTGGAGGGACCAAATTTCAAGCTATAAATGCTGCCATATTCCTTTGACCACTCGCGGAACTGCTTGAAGAGGCCTGTGCTGGGGATCTGATGCAGATTCCCGAGTATGGGGATTGTGGGAGGGCCGGGTGGCATGCGTGGATCGCGGCGTCCAATTCGAAGGATGCGGTAGATGGCGACGGCGAGGAGGATGCCGCCGCCTATCAGTAAGTGAGGAGCAACGAAATACATTTAGAACCAGCCCACCTTAGCGGAGTGGAATGAGAAGATCCTTGGAGTTTGAATGAAGCGGAGGTAATTGAGAACTCAAGTGGTTGATATAACAAGGACTTTCACAGTGGGAAGAAAACGTAGTGTAGGGTGCTCTTGATACTATCAAGTATTGTGCCGACTACTGTGACGCTAGTCACTGGCCAAAATGATGAATTTGCTACAACGGTTGGTATCTCTTACCCATCCTCACAGCATCCAATTGGCGCTTGTAAATTGCTCTTTTGCATCGTGCTATTGGTTTACTTCCGAACTTCCGAAGAGTTTGGGATTAGTTCATGACGGTGTATAGCATATCGGACGTTCCAAAGGCCCACCTCGGCAGCATCATGGGTTCGTGAGGTTTGCGGGGTTTACAGGGGTTGGAAATAATTAGTCCGAGGCAGGGATTCTCCACTTCTCAGAACCCCTCACTCGCACAGATTTCTGGTGGCCCTAAGGCGCCGCTAGTCCAACTTCAGTGTAAAGCACTTGTAATATTTCACTAGCTTAGAGCTTTTTGCGGGGTCCGGTCGACTATGTGTAGATAAATGTGGAAATTAGAAATAGATGGATGGGACGGGTGTAGAAAGGACTATGGATTGGATATGAAAGTTTGGATCGGGCTCTGATTGAACAAATACCCATAGGAGCATGGCATATAGAATGCCACACTAAGCGCCACATACCACATGATGTACATACATGTACACATATGACAACCGGCAACACCTCTTTCTCCCCCCTCACGCAGTCCACTTAACACCTTCTTCGAATCCCCGACTTGGCAAACATTTCCCCGTTTCCCTACCAACTCCCACTACCTACTTCCAAAATACTTAATATAGTTAGGCATCCTCTTGCTTACCTATATAGTATGGGTTTAATTTGTCCTTATAGAAGTACCTGTAAACAATTGGGTTTTTAGACCCAGAAATTAAAACGGCCACGCTATTACTACCTTCTTTACTTCTATGCTTTTGTTAGTTATTAAGATTACATATGCCTTTAAGTAGCTTAGTAGCCCAAGTATAATGCTAAAGGGCCAAAGTACCATTAACTATAAGTAAAGTAAACTGTTAAACATAGTAAAGAATGAAATAGAGAATTATAAAAATTAACCAGTAGATATATATAGTAGAAAACTATAGCTTTTAAACATACATGCTACATCACTCTAGACCTTAGCAAGAGTAAGATCAACCCTTTACGTACTCATCTCTAACAAAAGACAAACAGCAGACTAAACATTCGACATTTATCTAGACAGACTCAGCTCCCGGATGATGGTGGCCGCTTCGTTAACGGCTTTGATGAGCTTGTCAGCCGTCCCTGTAGGGCAGTTCAGGCTTATAAGGGTGCTGCGAGGCCCATTCGTTAGCATTTGTTCCGATCTGAGAAACCATAAGGGGCTGGAAAACTTACTGGTCATCATGAATAGTGTATCTGATCCTCAACGCATGAGGATCTAGCGGCGTAGTCACAGACTCCACGCTGTTATGGTTGATGTTGCTTATAGGGAACTGCCATGACCTCTTCTGGAGGGCATCGTCAAATACCCTCGGCTTGGGCTGATCCTTCGGCAATCGCTGCTCGATGGTCACGAACAGCCTGAAGAATCCCTTACCATCCTTGGCCTCGCTCAGCCGCCGGCTGATATCACGCGCCGCCTCAATCATCAGGTTGCGCTTCTGCGAGATCGGGACCTCGTCCTCGCCGGTAGCCACCACGGCCTCGCAGAAGGCTCGCACCTTTGGTGACGCCATCTGAACCATGTCATGGCGACCATCGTGGAACTGTGACAACATCACAGGCTGCCAGTTGGCAACGACGCGCTGTCCATTGTACAGGAAGAATGCCAGTTGGCACAGGACGTCGTATCCGCTCTTTATGGGAACCTTGCTCTGGCCGAGTATCTGGCCGCTGAGGGTTGGAAGCTCATACGAGATGAAGTCGCGGAGGGCATTATTGCTAAGCCATTGTTCTCGAAGAGAGGAGATGTGCTTGTCAAGATTGGAAGGCAGATCCAGTGGAATCTCCTCCGGTGATGGCACTTGCGGCGGCGCCTGACCGGTCGGCTTGTAAGCCGCAATCGCATCCTGCATGCGGTCGTAGAGCGCCGCAGGCGTCGTGCCGTCGAGGTACGAGTGCTCAACGAGAAGACCGGACTGGCCATTCGCAGTGACGATAAACTGCATAGGCTTGTCGTGCCAGCGATTGAAGCCGCTGCCCATCTTGCATTGCTTTGCAATCTCGGTAAAGTTGGTTGGGCTGCTGTCATCGAGGTTTATCGCAAATGCGGCCTCTTCGATCACTTGAAGGTAGTGAGCGTTGGCAGGGCTAACTGCTAACAGCTCGGTGCGAATCTGGATTGAGAACTTAGCCACATGTCTAGAGAAGAAAGTAGGGAGGCCTTTCTGTCAGTCGCGTGGATGAAAGATTTACTTACGTTGGCCCATGAGTCACGGTTATCGCTGGTCAAGATACCAGCCCAGATCCCCTCATCCTGGACATGGTCCAGGATAGCTGACATCGTGGCTCTCAGCATGTCGAAAGACACGGGAACGTCTGCGTTTTGAAGAGAAACCTGGAAGAGTCGACCACGTCTGAACACGACACAATAGTCACCTACCGTCTTCATTATCTTGTCCATCCCGGTCTGGGGATGACGATAGGTGTTGAACATCCACTGCAGCTGAGCCTGGCATACAGGCGTCTCCAAGATGTACATGGGCTCCATAGTCCCGTTATCAATCTTTTGCTTGAATTGGAAAGCAGTCTCGGCAAGCAAGGCAGCGCGATCGGCCTGTGTATGCGAGACAGGAGCGGGGTGGTTCATGACCATGAAGCTGCAGTATTGAAGAGCTTGCCGCATGGGCATGTAGTATCCCTCAGACAGGTACTTCGAGATCCAGTTGCTGACTTTAGGATCACGGGCATCTTTCTGGATTTCTTGGTAGACCTGCTCTCCAACACTGCCCGGCGCAAGGAATTCCTTCATAGCTGACCGAAGACTCTCAATCTCTTCTTCGCTGTGAGCGAAATGAGAAATGTTCTCGAGGTGTTTTTGCAAGCCAAGAACCAGATTCGGGACCGGCTGCCGGGCCTCCTTGGTCGGTAGCGGGCAGCATGGCAGAGTTTCGAATTCCGCGTCGTCCGGTTGAGCAAGCAGAGCCTGCTCTTCTTGGAAGCTTGGTTTTCCCTCAGCTTCATCCTTTGCAGGTTTCTGATCTTGCGTCTGCTTGCTGAGGCCGGCAGGAAGAAGTCTGGACCTGGTCGCCAACAGCTCCGCCAGGTGTGCGATGTTCCGGGAGCTAGTCAGCTCTGACACCTGGAGAGTAACCTTGAAAGCGCGTACCATCCAGTTCTTTAACTCGATGGATACAAGCGAGTCAAGGCCATAAGACGAGAGAGGCTGGTCGGGTCCAACATCGTCGGCCTCGAAGTTGAGGAACCTAGCGAATTTATCAATGGTCGTCTCCATGATCACTTTCACAGCCTCGTCAAAGTTAGTGGCGGTCGCGAGGCTCTCGATGTCCTGTTTGGTATCAGCGCCGTTTGAATCTTGAGAATTCGATATCTGCATCTGAGGAATCGTCTGAAACATGGCAGAGAAAAGATCGTCTCCCGTGCCCTGGCTCATGGACTTCCGGTCAAAGCCCATGATTGCATGCAAGAAGGGCCTGTCCAGCTCGACTGAGCGGTTCATTGCGTAATCCATTAGCTGCATGAGTTCTCTAACGTCAAAGAGCATGGACACTTGCAGGATGAAGCTGCGGGTCCCCAGTTCGATCTGGGCTAGTGCTTGCGTTTCATCAACAACAGGAAGGTCGACAGAGACGTAACGAGTTGGGTGTGACCTATCATGGTGAGTGGCAAAGTAGTCCTGGAAAGCGTTGGCAGCACTATAGTTTCCTTGTCCTGGGTTGCCGAATGTTGTGGCGATGGATGATAGAGTAACGAAGAACTCGAGATTGGTGGAGCTGAAAGCTTGGTCCAAGTTAAAGGTTCCACGAACCTTAGGACCGAGTACTGCGTTCCATTCATCTCGGGTCATCTTGGCCAATGGGCGATCCTATTGTCATGGTCAGCTTGCCCCGTGGATACGGCGGATATGAGCGCTCAATACTAGGCGTTAAAAGAGACATGTACATACCCTCAAGACCATTCCAGCGTGGAAGATTCCGCGAACTGGAGGCAGAGACTGCCGGCAGTACTCGGCAACCTTTTGGACGCTTGATTCGTCGGTGATGTCGCATTTTAAGACGTGAAGGTTTGCTCCGAGCTTCGCAATCTCGGCCTGCCACGGAAGTCGCTCCTCATCGGCGAGATCTCCGCGCGAAAGCGTGATGATATGCCCGGCATGGCGTGACGCAAGGTGTGTCACCAACATACGGCCAATCGCACCAAGACCACCAGCAATAATGTACGTGCCTTCCGACTGCAGCTTGGTAGGGACGGGCGCAGGCAAAACCGCTTGAACCTTCTCTTCGTGTTCACAGTCCAGAACGACTTTGCCGATGTGCTTTCTCTCTGCGATAAGCCTAAAAGCGGACTCGAGTTGATCGATGGGGAATTTGTTGAGGGGATAGACCGGCTTCAGCTCACCCTTGGCGAAGAGAGCGATGGTCTTGTCCAAAACATCGTAAAACACCTTCGGGCGCTCCTTGGCAATGGTGACCAGATCGACTGAGGAGAAGGTGACATTCCTTTTGAACGGAGCCATACTGATATGCGTGTTTTTGTCAATATCAGTCTTGCCAAGCTCGATATGGAATCCGAAAGAGGCAACACAGTCCCATGACTCCGCCAGCATTTCACCGGACGCTGAGTTGAGAACGACATTGACGCCTTTGTTCTGTGTCAATCGTAGCAGGTGTCGCTTCAGGTCGCGCGGTGAAGCCCGAGAGGAGAGAATGTGGCTCTCAGGGACATTGAAGTGGTCCAGAATGAACTGCTTCTTCTCCTCACTGCCAACAGTGACGAAAACCTCGGCGCCGAAATGCCTGGCAAGCTGGATTGCAGCCTGGCCAACTCCTCCTGAGCCGTAGTGAACCAACACAGACTGACCAGCCTCGAGGCGTGCAACGTTCACAAAGCTGTAGTAAACCGTCGTAAAGATGACTTGCATTGACGCAGCATCTGCGAAGCTCATGTTGTCCGGCATAACATGCGCATGATATCCGTTCAACCGAGAGTAGCTGGCAAACGGCTGAGCGTGCATGCCAACAACGCGATCACCCACCTTATAAGTGCGCTGCACAAACTCGCTGGAGCCAACAGCTGTGACAACGCCGGCGCATTCACCCATGAAGGTACCGTTCTGTAGCTGGCCAAGCGCACATAGGATATCACGGAAGTTGACACCGAAGGCCTTCGAGTCGATCTGGATCTCCTCGCTGCCCAGGGGAGAGGAGGCATCTGTATCGTGGATGAAGTGAATGCTGCTCAGGAGACCTGGCGCGCCAACTTCCATCCTCAATGGTAGGGCCGGGTTCTTGAAAGGTTGAAGGGAGAGGTCGCTGCGCCCGTTAACGAGGTCGGTCCAGTTGTTGAACTTCTTATCGGCATATGCCCTGGGAATGAGAAGCTTGTCCCCATCGATGGCGAACTCCTCATCCACTATCGCACGGTTGCTGACATCAGGCGCCAGAAGTTGAAGAGCAACATCCTGAACCTTCTGCACCAAACGGCTCACATCATCTTTGGTGCCGAGAACGTTCCTGACGTCAATAGTGATGAGCTTGACACCTCCATTCTCACGTCGGACAACGCGAGCCAGACCACCCGCCAGACCCTTGATGGATCCCTCCTTTAGTCCACCCTCTTCCTGGAAAGAAATCCAGATAAGATTGCGGCAGTTGACAAGGAGGTTCTGGTAACGATCGAACATCTCCTGGGTGGGGTGCTCGAGGACAGATGAGTTCGCACTGTCAAGAACCACGTACATGGTGCTCTCGCAAGCCTCTGCATCAACTTCTGCAAGATCCTCCCAACTGTTGTTTATACTGGAAGAGAACCCCTTTTGTTGGAACGCGGAAGTGAGGGCAGTGGATGCTGCCTGTCCCATAGGAGAGACAGGACTGTGTACCACTGTCACAGTGTCGATGGATGAGGCTGTGTCTGTTGGCTTCTGTTCCTCAATGGCCTTGGAGACAATGAAGGAGGCTCGGGCCAATGGGCCATCGCAGTCTTGGGAGGAGTACTCGATGCCACCGAAGGATGATCCGAGAAGCTGCTCATGCCATTGATCGGGCGTCAGAAGCGGAGAGCCCTCTCTGCCGTCGACGAAGTCCCACCATCTAGTAAGTTATTAGCAATTGCATCCAAAGAGTTCACGTAGACTGAGTTCGCTTACCCTGGCAAGGTTCCAAAGATAGTTCCAAGACTGCGGCTGGATCCTGCCAGACTGTTGTTGATCTCAACAAAGAGTAATATGCCGCCAGGCTTCAAAAGCTTCCTGACGTTGGTTAAGGACTCACGGATCGACTTTGTTGCGTGGAAGACGTTCGAGGCCACAACCAGATCATATGAGTTCGCCTTGTAGCCCTGATCCACTGGATCACGGGAGACATCAAGCGTTTTGTACTCGATGATGGACTTCCATCTGTCTAGCCGCTCCTTGGCGGTCTCGAAGAAACCGGACGAGATATCAGTGTACGTGTATTTCTTGACCAAGTCCGATGCGTCCTCGCCCATGCTCTTGAATAGCGGCAGAGTGGCACTTCCGGTTCCAGCGCCGACTTCGAGGACGTTCATCTGCGCGTTCTTGTTGGTCAACAGGCCTGTGCACCAACTGCTGATACAATGGTGTCAAGGGACCTTGATTGTGGAATCGCTCGAAAAGATCGTTAGCTACAAGCAGCTCGAGCGGATCAGCGGTGTTTGACAGGATGTCAGCAAGGTTCCTGCCGACACGGCCGAGCATTTCGCCCTCAACGTCAGATCTATCAGATCGATCCAGGACCTCAGCCTGCTCACTGTCACTCAAAGATTCGCAGATCTTCCGGCAAGCATCGGAATTGATATAGCTGGATATCCAACGTGAGAAGTCGCGCAGATGGGGCAGAGGCGCTGTCTCTGGGTTCTGGATCACAGGCAAATCCTTGACCCTGTTGAGGTAAATGGCTGTGGCCTTCTCGTTAGTGCTGAGCCGTTCGAGGAGCTCGGAGTTCTTTCGAACGTGCGGCTCAACCAGGCGTGCGAAAGAAACTTTGTCGAGATGATCTGGATCATCATTCCAGTACATCTGGTAGTTGTGCTTGCGCTGGAACGGCTTATATGCATCCGTGCTCGCTCCCTCACCTACAGCTCGCATAACGAGACCTCTCATGGAGCTCACAAACGTTACCTCACCGGTAACGGAGTCGTTCTGGAAGACCCAGACATTTCCACGTGCTTGGCTCTTGCCCTCAGCCTTCAGCTCCATGGCAACAATCATCTCATCGCCTGGCTTGCTTGAGAGATTGTTAGTGAAGAGCAGTTCTTCGGTGGTGATGGGCATAAGGGGAGCATTCTTGATTTCCCTATGAAAAACGGCCGGTACCATGTGATTTGACGCATCGAGTGTTGTTGGATGTATCAAGTGCGGTTGGAAATACCCTGCGGGCATGTACTGTGCCATATCTGGAACCCTCAGCTTGGAGAATCCAACCCAAGGCCCGATATGAGCCTCGTGCAAAAGGGCGAAGCTCGGGCCCCAGTCATTGCCTGCTGCTCTTCGTTCGTCGTAGAAGGTCTCCATATTCATCTTCTCCTGAGCACGTGATTTGATCCTCTCAAAGGCTTCGAAGGCTTCATCAACAGTTGCTTTGCGCTCCTTGCCAGTGACGCCAGCAGACTCAAGCTCAGCGCGGACGGTACCAGAGACGTGCTCGGTCCATGTTCCATCTGGCTGCAAAGACAGGATGCGGATCGAGTACCAGGGGTTGGCGTCGCTAATTTTGGAAGGGCTAAGGATGAGCTGAACCTCAATGTCGTCGCCGGGGCCATCGGTCGATTCGACGGGCAGGATAATAGGACGGGCAATGCGCACATTGCGGATGATGGTGTTAGTGATCTTGGCATCAGTGTCGGGCTCCTTCAGCTGCATGAGCTGCTTCATGGCCTCTGTAATCATAGCGCTGTAGCCAGAGCCTGGGAAGATGACCATGCCATCAACGACATGGTCCTTGAGCCAAGGCAGCCTCTGAATGCTGAGGTGGTGGCGCCAGCGAGGCTCCTCAATTGGACTCATAACATCATACACACCGAGGAGGTCATGATACGGGAAGCTGCGAAGACGATGATCGCGGCTGAGTCTCGACTCGGCCCAATGCTTGATCCGGTGATCCCACGGGTATGGCGTAAGATTGTCAATGACACGTCGAGGCTTGATGAACAGCTTCTCGAAGTTCACCTTTGCGCCAAGCTCAAAGAGTCGGGCTGTAGCTGCCGAGAAGGAAGAGATCGAGTTCTTGCCTCGAGAGAGGGGAGCCATATAGGCGGATTTGAATCCAGGTATAGTAGAGAGGATCTGGTTAATGGGACCCTGGAGGGCGGAGTGCGGCCCGATCTCGATTAATATGTTGGCAGCGTCAGAGGGACCTGTTGCTTCCATACTCTTAAGTAGAGCTGTCATAGCGTCGTTGAAACGAACCTGTCGGTATCAGTAAGCGTCAAATTGTTGAAGGAGAAGGGCATTCATACTTGGGACACTAGGTTATCAACCCAGTATTCTGGCCCGAAGTCAGAATTCTTCCTCAGACCGGTTACAGACGAATAGAACTCAACATCGGAGTTGATCTCAGTGCTGGAGAGTCCTTCGAGTGATTTGAAGTAGGAGGAAGCCACTTTCTCCATGTGATGGGAGTGGTAGGCTGTTTCAACCTTGAGTTTGCGTGTAAACACGCCTCCAGATTGGAGCATCTCCGAGACATAATGCACGGCAGGCTCGTCTCCAGAAAGAGTCGTGCTGGCAGGGCTGTTGACGCAGGCAACTACCACGCGACCCATCTCACTGTCAATATTAGCCTCCTTAATTGTCTGGAGCGCTGCATGTTCGCCATAGCCTGTGGCCAGCATAGATCCGGGCAACTCGTTGAGCTTCTTGGCAATCGCGGACTGTAGACCTCGAAGGTACGCCCTGAAGAAAGTGTCAGTACATATTTGAAGAAAACTCAAAGCAGGTGGAGTGCTCAAAGGAGGTCACTTACGCCTTGACTGCGGCTTCTCGGGTAAGGGCCCCAGCAGCGTAGGCAGCGGCAATTTCACCAGAGCTGTGTCCGGCAACAAAGTTTGGCTTGACATCGTAATGAGCGAGCAGATCCACTAGCGCCATCTGGATAATGGTAGTGAGAGGCTGCGCAAGCTCGCTCTCATTGATCCGTGACTCCTCCTCGGCAGACTTGCTCAACTCCTGGGTGAGGTCCCACGCGCAACCCAGGCTCTTAAGTAACTGAGACGAGCTCTCGATGGAGCTCTTGAACACTTGAGAGGAGCCTATGAGCTCAACCCCCATACCTGCCCACTGAGCACCTTGTCCAGTGAAGACGAAAGCAACCTTGGCTGATGGTGCTGACCGGGTCTTGGAGATCTTGCCTTCGCCAAGTGCTGCTGTGAGCTCGGCCACGTCGGAAGCCACGAAGGCTTTCCTCCACTTGAAGAGCGACCTACGGCACGCGAGGGTATAGGAAAGGTCACTCAAATCGGAAGTAGAAGCGTCTGGGCCCAAAAGCCATTTCTGGATCTGGGCCGGCATCTCGTCCAGGGCAGCCTCTGAGGTGGCAGACAGAGGGAAAATGAGCGGCATGCCCTCTGCCGATGCCGCAATTTTCTCTTCAGCTCCATTGCTGCCATGGCTACCATTGACGCCACTTGCGCCGTTGGTCAGTTGGACGCCATTCTTTTCGCTGGGGAATGTAGCAGAATGACCATTGGTACCGTTGACATCTCCATTCGTAGCCCCGTTGACAGCCCCATTGACAGATCCGTTGGTCAGATACCCACTATTGTCAGAAAGGTACTGGTCCAGCGATTCAAGGATAACGTGACAGTTGGTACCACCATAACCGAAGGAGTTGAGCGACACTCTGTGAGCTCCTTTAGAACCCTCAGGGAGCAGAGGGACAAGATCTAGCGGCACCTAACAAAGAAGGTAAGTATGACGATGATGTATGGCATGCAGATGCATAAGAGTAATTACCGAAATCTGCCTCTCCTCCAGGTTGAGGCCTGGCTTTGGCTCGATGAAGTTCAGGTTGGGTGGGATCTGCTGGTGTTTGAGAATCAGAACCGACTTGATCAAGCCGGCGAGACCACTGGTCGCCTCGGTGTGACCAATGTTGGTCTTAACTGAGCCCACATACAAATTCCGGGTCCTGGTCTTCTCAGTGAAGACGTTGCCCAGGGATTGCACCTCGGCGGCATCACCTGCCTTAGTACCCGTACCGTGGGCCTCCACATATGGAGTCTCGGAAGGGTCGAGATGTACATCGCAGTACACTTTCCGGATCAAAGCCTCCTGGGCATCTGGGTTCGGGAGCGTGACTCCGTTAGTCTTGCCATCTTGGTTGGCGCCGGAGTTCCGAACGATGGCGTGGACCGTGTCGCCGTCTGCAAGTGCGTCTTTCAGCCGCTTAACGATGACGACGGCAACACCTTCTCCACGACCGTATCCAGCTCCTCTGCTGTCAAATGTATAACACTTGCCATCTGGGTTGAGCATACTGGAAGAGAGAAGCCAGTCAGTTAGGGGTGCAACGAAAGTTTACCGTTTAAACCAACGTTGAGGGAACCTACCCGCCTGAGCTCATAATGACATTTTGATCGGGATGCAAGAGGACTTCTGTGCCGCCAACAATGGCCATCCGAGATTGTCCTGTTCTGAGAGCAGTGCAGGCTTCGTGAAGCGCGACCAGGCTACCAGACTTTTAAAGCACCAATGTTGTCAGCTCCGCGCTCACCTTGCAAGCGAGCATTTGTGAACTTACACAGCCAGTGTCAATAGTCATTGAGACGCCCCGAAGATCAAAGAAATGCGACACACGATTCGCAATGATAGCTTCTCCTGTTCCGGGAATGTGGAATTGTGACAAACCTTCGAGGTTCTTGTATCCGATCCGATCGTAGTCGCGCGCGAAGAGGGCGGCATATACTGCGGTGTCGGAGCCCTTGACGCTCTCCATAGGGATTCCGGCATTCTCCAAGGCTTCGAATGTCGTCTCTAAGAGAATCCTCTGCTGGGGATCTGTGACATCGGCCTCGTTGTGTGCAAAGCCGAAGAACCTCGAGTCGAAATCTGTGACGTCCTGCGACATGAAATATCCGCTTTTGGCGTTGTATGATTGGATGGAGGTGCCATCAGGGTGATAGAATGCATCGACATTCCAACGGTCCTTCGGCACAACTGACCATCCTGAGCCACCTTCGCTCAAGAGTCGCCAGAAGTCTTCGGCGTTTCCTACGTCTCCTGGAAGGCGGCAGCCGATGCCGATGATAGCAATGGGCTCAAGGTCTGCCATCGTGTTGTGTGTGCTCAAGGTATGAAGGCAGAGCTTGTAAATGGACGTTCCTACAATTTTAAGGTAGCTATGGGTATAAGACTCCGAGACTGACAGCGAGGAGACTCAAGAAGATGACTTCAATGGGTCACCGAAACTGACAGCGAGGATAATCGAGAGGATGGCTTCAATTGGACTCCGAGACTGACAGAGAGGAGAATCAAGAGGATGACTTCAATGGGGCATATCAGTCGCTTCTTAAGGATTTAAATTTGCAGCCATTCAACTCTACATGTTGTCCAATATCGGAGGCCCAGCCTAGCGGAGCGCTGCCGGCTTCTTTATGGCTGACAAGTGCATATCCTCTTGGCTTCGTTTCCAGTCCAGTCTATAGCACGGCGTTTCAGGGCCCAAAGAATTGTCGAGATACCATTCGTAAAGAGCGGTGACATTGGTCAGCGAGGACCTCGATACGCAACTTGCGTAGGGTAAAAATGCTTGCCATTAGAGTCCACCTTGGACAAAAATGTGTCCATTCTCAGCGACGCAGAGGTTTCTTGTGATTATCCGGATCCTGAATATACAAAACAGGCCACAGCTATGCAGGGTCTCCACCACCGTGAAGCCAATCCGGCATAATCTTTTGAGTGAGTGATAAACGTTGAACGGGAAGGATAAGGTGTATTACGTGGGATGCGCCAAAGTCCGGGGCAAATACCGAGGATCCTGGGGGTGGGGGGGAACTGGAGAAGCTGCTGTCACAACAGCAATGAGTTAGTTGCATTCGTTAAGGTGTGGGTGGGTGGAACATTTCTCCGGAGGATTGTTCTTTCTTCATGAGGGAAGGTGGAGGGGGCTATCGTTTTGCGCCCAGAACTCTTCTCCACTGGCCTCAGTGTCAGCTGCGTGGCTGAGTGAGCATGTCGTGAGAGCCGTGCCGTGCGGATAATCTGTCTTTTTTAATGATAATATATATCCTAGCTTCATATAGTGTAGCGAGCTGACGAGAGGCGACTGGAGCCACAAAGTTCATTGCAAAAAGGACTCAATAAGGTAGCTCACTAGCGTGTGCAAGCTGTCATTATACATCCTTTTGTCACAGCTCCAATAAAGGCAAGATGAATATCACAAGGAAACGGAAATAAATAGTAATTAGAAAAGTTGGAGTTCTTCAACCAGCTGGTCGGTACACTAGAAGGACGGCGCTGGGCAGTTTGGAATCTTTCACAGAATACACAGCCTGTGAAGTGTTACCCCACCCAGGCGTTTCAGACTTGAGCTAGACACGGGCCCCTCACAGGCTAGCATGTGGTCTCTAATTCGCCCCACCTCCCCAGGATCCTCGGCGATTGCCCCGGACTTTTGGTAGTTCGCCCAGCCAAGAATGGAGAATGCCGGTGCTTTCTCCAACTCCAGGCTTCCATGGGATTCAAAATGCCAGTAACTGCGGGGTAGATTAGGGCTTGGGGAAAATGCCAAGGAAATATAGAGAATTACTGTATATGAAGATTTCTATATTTCGAAGTAAAATAGAACATATTTCCTATCTTTGTTTCTATGAGGAGTACAAAATAAAAGCAAATAATGGCTCTAAACCCTTCTATAAAAGGGTAAATTTATGGCCCCCTTTTGCAACTTAAACGATTGTTATCGTGCTAAGGAAAAATGTGAAGTGAAATAGACGTCCATATTTCCGAAGTGAAGAATTATACGCGTTTCTCCGAATAATGCGACCGCTACTGCGGGGGAGGGGACTTTTCCGCCACGAAAGCCACGAAAGCCACGAAAGCCGTTAGCAGTTGGAAAGGTATCCGGCGACCAGCCCGCCCACACGATGAGGTCGAACATGATACAGCCGAAATATATTATACTTTCGTTGTTGGAAAGGTTGATTTGTGGTAGTCCTTTCACTACCAGACTTCGTAATGTCATCGGACGCGTATGATATAGTCATTGTTGGTGGTGGGACAGCGGGTCTCGTTGTCGCGGCTCGACTATCTGAGGACCCGGGTCTACAAGTCGCTGTGCTTGAGTCTGGAGAGGATGACAGCTCGAACCCAAATCTCCAAACTCCCGGCTTGTATAATTCTTTGCGAAATGGTCCATTGGATTGGGGGTTCAAATCTACATATCCAGTGAGTTTGTCACCGCTCTCTGTGCATGCATTTACTAAGACAATATTTTCCAGTCACCACATGGCGATAGACCACTTTCCTTAGCGGCAGGCCGCACCTTGGGAGGCACAAGCGGCATCAATGGCTTCGTCTTTCAACCAAGCTCAAAGTCTAATCTCGACTTCTGGACCGAGCTCGGGAACAGTGGCTGGGGCTTCGAGGCCATAGACCGGGCTGTGCGCAAAGCCGTGACTATCCACGGCCCGTCTGGGACAGCACCACGAGGCTCCGGGCCGATTCAACTAGTCATCAATGAGTCGGAAATAGAGGCCTCGTGGGTCAAGACTTGGAACGATAGCCTGGCACAGCTTGGACAATCGCCATGCGATGCCTTCGCCGGCTCGCAGCACGGCCCAATCACGAATCTTGATACTGTTGATCCGATTTCAAACAAGAGGTCTTTCACGACCAATGCATACCTTGACCCTGTTCGTTCTAGAAGCAACCTCACTGTCCTGACTGGATCTACCGTGAACAAAATCGTTTTTAAGAAAATAAATACTGGGGCTGAGCCTATTGCAGATGGCGTTCAAGTGACTTCGAAGGACGGGAAGCAGAGCATCATTAAGGCTCGCAAGGAGGTTATCGTCGCGGCAGGCGCCATCAACTCCCCTAGGATCCTTGAGCTCTCTGGCATCGGCGGAAAGTCGCGTTTGCAGAACCTAGGTATAGAATCTATTGTCGACAATCCCCACGTTGGAGAGAACTTCCAGAACCACTGCTTCTCAGGCATCGTGTTCCCAATCCGAGACGATGTCGATACCCTGGATGCATTAATCCGAAAAGAGCCCAGCGCTGTTGCTGCAGCTGAGAAAACGTATGCGAGCGGGAAGGGAGGCCCGATCGGGAGAAGTTCTACTCTCTTGAGTGCGCAAATGCCTATGACAGATATCACAGACGAGCATGGCATGAACGAGATACAACAGCTTCTAAAGGAAGCCGCAGGCAAATCAATAGGGCCTTCAGTTGCCACGCCAGCATTCCGGAAGGCTTGGAACTCATACATCGAAAGGAGCCTCACTAGCAAAACAGAGTCACCGGGGCGGTTCATGTTCGTCCCATGTTATTCGCCATTTGATGTTGCTGATCCCTCGTATCGCGCCCCAGGGAATCACTTCACAATTGTCACGATGCTTTCGACGCCTATTCCTCGAGGCTCCGTGCATATCAACAGCAGTTCACTCGAGCATTCGGACAAAAACACAGGAATAACGCTTGATGTAGGCTTTTCCTTAAGCCCTCTTGACGTAGAAGTCCTCGCCCGCTACGTCATGTACGCTGATAAGTCCCTGGCTCAACTAGAGCCCTTCGTGTCTCTCCTTAAGCCACGTGAGAATCGCTTCACGCATATCGAGGAGGCAAGGGAGTATGTCAAGGCCAATACTGCTTGGACGCATCACTTTGTTGGCACATGTGCTATGATGTCTCAAGAGATGGGTGGCGTTGTTGATGATAAGCTACGTGTTTATGGGTGTGCGAATCTTCGAGTTTGCGATGCTAGCGTTATACCGGTCGTGCCGAGGTGCAACCCTCAAGCTGTAGTGTACGGGGTGGCCGAGCATGGCGCTGAGATCATCAAAGCGACATTAGTGTAAATATATGAGAACTTTCTGAGCTCTGCTACTTCCCCTGCCTTGTAGCATTTTGCGAGCGAGAATAATTGTTTATTATCGTAACTAATAACCTATTGAATTGCCGTTTGAACCACAATAAAGATGATTGACTTAATACCCCTCTTACGCTGAAGCACCTGTCTAAACAGACAGACATTTCTAGTAGGATTCACTCCTGGTGAACTACTGTGCCCTTTTCCGATGTATCTTCTAGGCTCGACGGCGGAGTCAAGACAAGGACATTTGCCACATCTTGGTTGTGTCCCGTAATTATATCAAATCCCTGCATGCAGACAATTAGCAAGCTGATTCTCTTCATTTCGTTATGTGGCATATCATGGTATTCTTACCGGGCCCAGGAAGACCTTGCCATATATCAGCCAGTACGCCGTAACGAGCACTCCAAATGTCCCTAGGACAACCGATACGTAATCTGTAAAAGCAGTGAGTCTACAGTGATAACCTCAAGGTCGAATTGGGAGAGCTTACTCATATTGCTCCCGGAAACGTGTAGTGTCGTAGGGAAACAGAAGAACTAATAAGCAATATCAGTGGCTAATCGGTTACACAGGAATTGGGGTGACCTACCACTGATGTGACAACAAGATATATGAGAGCAATAACGTTTACAACCAAGCCCCATATTCTCCCCATCTTGAAGGGGGTCCTTTCGGATTGGTGCTCCCCAAGGGTCTTGCGGCCACGGATAAGAAGGACAATTATGGGAACAGCATAGGAAATATCCAAGAATATGGTGCACGACGCAACATATGCGCTAAAAGCCACTGTGGGACCTAGGTATAGCAGACCGAAACAGACGTTGAAGAAATAGCAGAACAGAATGGCGTGTACTGGTACGTTCAAACCAGACTGGATATGGGAGAAAAACTTGTGGAAGACTATGCCACGGTCACGAGCCATGGCAAAGAGCAGCCTGCTGGCACTCGTGATACTGGCACTAGATCCGTTGATGAAACAAACACTAAGCATCAAGCTCAAAATGGTAGCGGCAGCTCGACTTTTCGTAGCTTGGAGAACCATTTCCACAATAGGCATTCCAGTTGACGTCGATAGTATTACATCTGGGTCCGTAAGGCAGAAAAGAATAACAAGAATGAAGCATGAACCTCTGTATATGTCAGTTTTGTCTCTAAAGGTAATATGCAGAATTGAGTTCCTTTACTTACGTGACTCCTCCAATACCTATAGCGTAAATCATGGCTCTAGGAGCATCTCGCGCCGGATTCGGCATTTCTTCTGTCATGTGCAATACGACATCGAAAGCTATGAGGGAGAGGGCTGACTGTAGGAGCCCCAGCATCCAGGACATTCCATCTGGCCATCCAGTCTGGTTCTGAAAGTTTGTGAAGACAAATTCCGCATCAGTTTTCTCAGACGTAGAGAGGAGAACGACGCTGATGACGACGACACCCAGAATGGACCAATATACTTTGTGATTATCAGTTTGGGACTTCCGATTACTGCATGTATTTGCGTTGACTCACGTGCTGCGTCATTCCACTTCCCTAATATCTTATTTCCCCAGATGTTTACAGCTGTTGTAAAGGTGAGAATTGCCAAGAAAATTCCGTATGTTCTCGCTGGGGTGATTTCGAACGTCTCATTCGAGGCAACCACTGCAGCGGCGCAGATAAATAGAGCTATGTCAAGATCAGTCTTGTTGATAGATGCCCGAGGATAAACACTGATGCACCTACCGGCGAAATAGCCTTGCACGGTCACTACGACAAGCCAGCCAGCGATGCTGGTCCATCCGACTAGGAAGCTCTACAATAAAGTTGAATATTAGCACAGCTGGCAAGACACGCAGGGGGTACGATGTGTACTAACCGTAGGCTTTTTCCACTTGTCTGTACAGAGTGCGAAGACGAAATGATATTGCCCTCCAGCCGTGGGCCAGATAGAGCTGAGCTCGCCAAGGCTTGCTGCGACGCAGAAACAACACAAGACACAAAAGATGAACCCATACAAGAACACAACGGAACTACCCGAAGGCAGAATAAGACCGATAGAGCCGGCGAGGGCAATCCAAGTACTGAAGTGATATCAGAATAAGTATTACTTTATATCACCGCAGTAGAAACGGAAACATACTTCAGGATGGCAAAGGCCATGGCCACCGTTGACAAGGTAGAAAACCGCCGCCGGAGGGCTCCATGGCTCGATGCTGTATTCGCTCCGGATGTTGTCATCTTCATCTTGTAGACAAATGCGCTGCGAAAGAGAGAGTTATGGAAATATCAATTAGCTGTGGCGGCAATGAACCTGATATATATCTCAGCAATCGTTTGGTGGCGTGAGAAGGGTGGTTCAGTCGGAGCTTCAAGCGGTACGCTACCTTCAGTGTATGCCTCTCTTAACAGAGAGGCATATGGGGTTATCATAGTGCAGCTAGAATGATGATCCCGTGTGTTGATATCGAAGTATAGGTTGCCGATAGAACCTCATTGATACCGATGATGGAAGAGGCGCCAGAACACGGGCACTTTCCAAGATAGGCAAATTTATGAGAGATTAGATAGGCCGGGATCCATCGCCACTCAATGCAACACCCCAAAGGATGCGGGGTAACCGTGCACGCCCCTATCGCTTCCGCTCTGGGTGCCGCTCAGCGAAACTCACCAATACAAGCGTTTCGATACTATAATCACCTTTATATTTCATTGCAACGATGCCTCTAATGAGGAGAGGCGCTAGAGCCCAGGCCCTTTCCAAAATAGGCAAATTTGCGAGAAGTTAGATAGACGGGGATCTATCGCCAAACTCCATACAATACGCCACAAGATGCGGGGTAACTATGCACGACCCTATCTCTTTGCTTTTGGTGCTACTTAGCAGAACGAATACAACAAGCGAAACTCACTAATATAGGCGTTTTGATACTACTATTAATATACACATTATTACCTTTACATTTCATTGCAATAATGCCTCTAAAATTTAAGCTTATATAAGAAAATCGAATAATAAAAGCTTTAGATAAATATAAATTAATCAATTCTTTAGAGCTTACTGTCTTTACCTATAAGCACTATGTTTACTATTTACTCTATTTAGCAATGTGTCAGTGTAGGGGTTGTAGAAATCTACTGTAATAATTGCCTAGATACACGTCTTAAGTGTATTTATGTAATGATGTACGGTTACGCTCGCGCCACACCTCACTGAGCCAAAAATGACTACAATATTCCGGCTCGTGCGAAATACGCGTAACACGCCATATATACATACTGTAACAGTCGGTCAGCACCACCCCATTACAAGTGACTATAGCTATTAAAATAGCTTAGACTTGGTAAAACAAAGCTATGACAAATTTATCGATGCCACAAGCTCGATCCTATTGTCTCAATGATGCTAATCTGCGGGGTTGAGAAGCGCGTCAAAACCGCTTGAGGCTCTGGTTCCAATGTGGCGCTAAAGTCGGCCGTCCCTGGAACCATGCCGCCAAGATCAAAGATAAGTCATGCGTGCATGGGAGTGGATACCGCCCGCCAAATCGGGTAATTTTGTGAGAACGATGATGTCCGTCAGGGAAGTGCCTGGAGAGTCTCCATTTCGTCCGAATCGACTCTCAAAAAATTTCCCCTTGGAGCTAGAGTGGTAGTCCATCTCGTGCACTGTGGTTTAAGCTGATATTGGATGGGCCGACCTGCGTTCGCGGTAGTCCATAACTACTGTATTTATACTCAGGCCTGTACAATAAAAATGGGCATTACCGACAGTTCCTCTTGAGTTTTGTTTTCCAGAGTTACATTTTAAGACAAACACAGCATTCAATGGCGTCTAAAGATGGCTTCTCCTGGACCAAGGCCCATGGCCTCAAGGCTGGAATTCCCTGCATTGGCGCAATTGAGCCGCCTTCAAATTTGAAAGGCACCGATTCAAGATTTGATGTTATAGTTGTCGGCGCAGGATATAGCGGCCTCACAGCAGCACGCGATGCCAGCCTCTCAGGTATGTGACCATTGTCCTGCTGGAAAACTGATATTTGATCCATAGTGTTAATTATTCTTGCATAGGCCTTAAGGTCCTACTCCTCGAAGCTCGCGACCGAATTGGCGGTCGTTCATGGTCATCCAACATCGACGGATACCCGTACGAGATGGGTGGCACATGGGTATACTGGGGCCAAGCCAATGTATGGCGTGAAATAGCACGTTACGGCATGCAAGACGAGCTTGAGATATCCTACGATTTTTCCAGGGGAATCAATCAATATTTGCTAGCTAATGCGCAGGGCACGCAGCATTTCAGCCACGATGAAGAGGTGAGCTCGCATCTGGCCCCAAATAAATTTAGCAGAGAGAAACCTAACCTTTCTACTTAAAGGATGCCATGATGGAATCTTCTCTCTCCAAACTTGTCAACGTTGACGGGTCTTTCGGTCGCAAGGCTGTCCCGTTCCCCCATAGCGGCGTTCTTAGCCCAGAGGCTCGAAGGTACGATCATATGTCTGTTGCCGACCGCCTCGCCGAAATTAAAAATGATCTGACTCTCAATGAACGTCTCTGTGCCGAGGCCTTCGTTCTACTCTGCAGTGGAGGCACTCTGGAGACAACAAGCTTCTACGAGTTCTTGCACTGGTGGGCCTTGAGCGGGTACTCATATGAGGGCTGCATTAATCATCTTGTTAAGTACAAGTTCCGGGGCGGACAGTCATCTTTCGCGATCCGCTTCTTCCAGGAAGCCCTGGCCACGGGGAACCTCACATATGCCTTCAGTCGGCCAGTCGCGAATATCAGAGACATAGGGGGCACCGTACAGGTGACGACACGCGATGGGCAGACGTTCAAAGCTGCAAAGATGATCAGTGCTATTCCACTGAACGTTCTGAGTGATGTCACATTTGACCCACCCTTTACCCCAGGGAGAAAGACGGCTGCGAGTATCGGTCATGTCAATCAAACAGTCAAGGTTCATGCTGAAATAAGCGACCGCGACCTGCGCTCATTCACCGGTATCAGCTATCCACACAACGGACTCATCTATGGGTTTGGTGATGGCGAGACGCCGGTTGGAAATACACATATTGTCGCGTTTGGTGGACAACACAATCACTTCCACCCCGAAGACAATATTGATCACACCATAGCCGCTTTCCAGGGATTCACACCAATGAAGGTGGAGAGGCTTGTAAGTCAGAGTTACAAAATTGGGCAGCGTCTTTTCCGCTAATGCAGCCTGAATAGGTCTTCCACAACTGGTCTAGAGATGAGTTTGCCAAAGGAGCATGGTGAGAGACTTACCCCGTCGGTTCCAAAATTAGTTATGTGCGCAGTTTCTCATGCTTTTATAGGTTCTTCCCAGCGCCGGGGTTGTTGTCTACATATCTGAAGGACATGCGAGCAAGGCAAGGAAACATCATATTCGCATGCTCTGATTGGGCGCTAGGTTGGCGCAGCTTCATTGATGGAGCTATCGAAGAAGGTGCAAGAGCTGCTGCTGCTGTTCAGGCTGATCTTGCTGGGCGAGCGAAGCTATGAATGTAAATATGAGATAATCACATTGTATGCAGTGGAAGTTTAAACCCATAAAGAGGGCATGGCATTCTGTAGCTACGTATTTGACGAGAATCTGTACAGTGACTTATCCTCACATGATTAAAAGCGGTCTTTGATGCGTCACGATCTCTATCCAACACGACGAACTCTGCGTCGCCCAAATATGTTGAAGAGTTTCAAGCGCAAGCGGGATACTGCCAAATCTAGTACATTCGAACAGAACTCTTAGACGATTGGAAAAGAAGTCACGGTGTTCGGGTAGAACGCTCTCAGCGGCTGCTACGAAGTAAGTCCAGACTAGCGCATGGCAGCCCTCCACGCTCGGTTCCAGGTCGAGTACCGTCTGGCGAAGCCGTTCTACAGATTCGATGGAGGGCTCTGTAGCGCACGGTTTCGATGTAATTGACATGCTTGCCGTATACTGTAGCGCACTGTTTCGATATAACTGGCATGCCTGCCGAATGGCATCTTTCATTACCATTGCGTGGGAATACACCGCGGGGTCGAGTCTGAGCGATGGACATGGCAACATGAAATCGAGATAGTAGTCCGGGCATCTAGTAAGAGTTTTCAAGCCCTTTTCTTCACTAGACAAGGGAAATCCAAAGAGTTCGAACCTAATTTTTGTCACCAAATGATTAGCCCGACGCCCAGAAAATGTGAAGAGAAAGGCTGTTGCGAGGCCCTCACATTCTGGTCTGCTCCGTAATGAATGCCCTGGTAGTGTCTGAGAGTGAGTGTACAGATGCAGATGATCGAGCTAGGCATGATAGGAGCTCGAGGAGGTACACGAAGTTATCTGAGCCAGTGATTGTTGTCCCAACAAGCAGAACCAGAACTGTTGCCCATTTCGAAAGACTAAACAATCGCTCTGGTTCAAGTAGTAGGGAGTCGCGGCATAACCTCGATAAGATAGCTTGCTGGCCTCTCTCGGCAGCTATACGCATATGTGGCGCCTCTTGTGCGAGGTGGAAAGCCGCAATGACAGATACGGCTCGTCCGACCATCTCATCCTGACATGCAAGGGGCAGGACGATTTGACGATAGCCATTGCCGGTGAAATCGAAGACGACCATTTTGGCTGCGATGAACTTCGAAACTGCGGATTAGTAAATCGACGTCAGCCCTTATAGTGATCGTCAGAGCGAGGGGTTGGTGATTACAGTGATCGAAGAGCATCCTAGCTTGAGCGGGTACAACTTGTATTGCTGGGCGGGGTGATGAAAGCTGCATGAGGCTCTGATCTAGTTCTTCCACGTCCTGGTCTAGTTCTTCCAAGTCTAGAATAGAAGCAGGCTGTGGGTGGCTCAGAGTTCCAGAGGTAAGAGGTCCATCCTCTAGAGCTTCCGAGGACAGTGGCAAGCCTAAGCCCAGGCTCGACGAGGAGATGGCGGAGCCACGACGCGCAGACGATTTGGATTCATCTGACCTAGGCGCTCGCATCTGTAGTTGAGTACTAGCCATGTTGGCAAAGCGGTAACGCTTTGCTACTCGCGAAGGCGAGGGAGATCCCGAGGCCTGGTTGTTCATCCCAGTTGCGCCGATGGCTAATTGCGAGGAGTTGGTGGAGGTCATGCGTGCCATGTGAGAGCTGAATCGACATTCAATGCCCTGGCCAGAGCATTTTATACCCTTTTTACGGCATTTGAAGCACTCTGGCTCTGCCTTATCGCAGCGCACGCGGCGCATGCGACACTCCAAACAGCCTTCCAATTGATGGTCAGTCAGTCCCATTTGCGAGTGAGCTCGAAAGGGTCGCACACACCATTATTCCTCTTTGCTAACGACATATTGAACACCGCCGCTGTAAGAAAAACATGTCAGTAACCATAGCACCCTTTACATTCCCAATGGATTGTGTTTAGTGAGAGAGAGGAGGGCGGGGCAAATACACTTAGAGGTTCTGGGGATTTCCTGGGATCTGCCAAGTGCTTTTCCCATGGGTATCCATCCCATTGGCCTGCTTGGCCGTGCGGAGCCGTGCGCTAGCTCTTTGACTAACGCTGTGGGGCAGCCATTACTTGAGGCCTCGGCTACTGCCCAGAAATCACCAATACAAGCTACCTGAACGTTAGAGATATTTAGATGGTTCAATTAAATTTGGTAAATTTCTATATACTATATTCTGCTCTGTTATATCTTGCTAGCTGGTGCCAAGAGATAGATTACGGTGACCGGGGATTCTCATACGATTTTACATGTAAATCCCGGATTTCGTGAATCATGCCAATGCTTTTGATAACAAAGTCCTGAAACACAAGGTACAACTGTAGTGCTTGTGGGGCTTTTGATAAGGACTGGCACCCCACTTTGTCACTTCAGTTCTTAAGATGCAACTACGTTCTACTTACAACTGAGCTACGTTACTAAAATGTCAATAGGCCATTATGGCTATACCTAGTTTTACTTCATTTGTGCAATGCTGTCAGAAGAATTATCTCGAGTCCATCCTTTGGCCGTCGAACTCAACGCTCATTTCTTGCCTCCCTTGCTAAGCCTAAAGATGGTTTGAAACTATCATCGTAGATGAGAGGAAACACCTTCAATCTTCCATCAGGTCGTATGCTAGGCTACCACTCCTCAGGTGACCCTGTCGTTGTGCCCGTCCTATACTTTCATGGGCATCCCGACTCAGGCATTTAAGTAACAGGCCATCTCGAATCGACCGTTGCTAGAAGCCTTGGAATGCGTTGGATTGGTCTAGACAGACCAGGGATCGGCCTCTCATCACCGTATCCCAATCAACCCGTTCTAGGCTATCCGGCTGACGTCCAATTCCTCGTCGAGCATCTGGGACTGTCGCGTTATTACATTCTCGGGACTAGTGGGGGGACTGGTTTTACGCTGGCATGTGCCAAAAATCTGCCCAAAGACCAGCTTGCCGGCGTTGGGATCTGTGCTGGCGTTGGTCCTTACGAAATCGGATGGGCCGGGCTGAGCGAAGCAAACCAGAAAGGCCTTCAGGCTTGGAAGCAGTACCCAAACGAACTAGAGGAGTACTTCACCAACGAATATGTGCCTCTAGCGCAGATGGCAGACGCTGGCGCTCTGCGGGAGCGCGTTAAAAGTGACTTTCAATCGTGGTTTTCGGGGAGAGACAGAGAATCACTCCTCAAGGAGGGCGCTCTATCAATGGCGGTTGATATCTACCGACAGGTCTACGCCCAGGGGGCTAGGGCACATAGAGTGGGCGTTGAATTCAATCTGCGCTCGTGGGGCTTTGCATTAGAGGATATTGATTACCCCCGTATTAAGCTGTGGTATGGCGAAAAGGATGTAAATACTTCACCGGAAATGGGTCGATACATGGCAAGTAAACTGCCAGATTCAAGGTACAAAGAGTATAAGGGCGAGAGCCATTTCACTATATGGCGCAAGGAAATAATAGAGGAGATGCTGAAAGAATTGCTGGATCGGTAAGGTAGAAGCTACGTAGGTAGGTAGCTCAGCAGATTTCTCCTTGATAGAATACAACGATCTCTGGAGGGTGCATATATAAACGGCACGCGCGGCGATGGAATATGGGAGCTGGGTTAGATTTGACGAATGGAGGAGGGAAGGGGGGAGCAGATTGGACACTAGGGGGGAGCATGGGGACTACGGAGTATGGAGTACTCTGTACAGCCCCCTTAGTTCTGCTCTAGAAGAAAGGTACAACAGTTGAACCCCAAGGCATTGCCACCATCTGCTCCGCGGTGCAACAAATACTAATATATACCGTATGCGACACTAACCCTATCGCTAGTTAAAGTTCAGCCGTAGCTTGATTGAACAGCTGGTCAAACCGCATATTGCCGTAACGCGCGCTTCCAAGCGCGAGATTCCCCCGACAACTCCAACACTCCTCCAACGCCGGCTTCCCACACGTCGTATCGAACTGTGCCTTTTGCGGATATGGGCACAGGATTCGCTTGTGCGTCTTTCCCGAGACAGTAACGTCGATTGGCGAAGACTCGGGTGCCGTACCGTTCTCGACCCAGTCCCGCAGCTGGCGGACGATGGATGTCGGCTGGCCGCCCGGGCCGCCATAGCAGTGCTCGGTGCCTGGGACTTCGAAGTAGCGGTAGAAGTCGTGGATGTCGGGCGTGACTTCGGCGACGGAATTGTAGTATCGCTCGGTGGATTTGTAGGGTATGATTTGATCGATCTGTTTTATGAGGACCTGTTAGTCACTAGTCACGATAAAAAAGCGGGGGGTTCAGCTTTCTCAACACGATAGGAGTCTCGCCGACTTACCAAGCCGTGGTAGGTGATTATCTTGCCTCCGGCATCGCGGAAGTTAGTCAAGTCGGGATCCGATGTGTCTATGATAGACTTAAATTGCTGGCTAGCGAAACGAACAAGGCGGTTGTATTCATCACGGGAGAGCTTGGTCAAATCCATCTCCGTGTCCTTGGCTGCAAACAGTTTCAACCACTGCGGGCCAAAAATGTGCGGAGCACCAACGCAGCCCGTCTCAGTGCACTCTGTTCTCGCGAGGGTGACCATCATGCTGCTGGTGAGGTCGGATCCCGGGGCGATGCCACCGTAGGTGCTCTTCCCATTGGCGTCAACAGGACCATGCCAAGTGGCTGCCGCGACGATGGCTGCCGCCTTGCTGATCTGCACCTCTGCGCCGTCTTTGTCGGCGCATTTCACCGTCTTGCCAACCATGGAGAATGGATCGAAGACATCCAGGCAGGTATCAGCGCGAGCGACGATTCCATCAGTCACGCCATCCAGTCCGTCACAGGTCAAGATGGCCTCGGCGGAGATGGCGTCCAGTTCGCAGTTATAGGGATATTGGCCTAGCTCGTTCATGACCTGCTGCGGCCAGTATATGTATGGGAAAAGCTCGGTCCAGTAGATTGCAGGTGCAGCAGCCGCGATGCCGTCGTAGTCGTTGGGGTACCGTTGAGCCAGCATGAGACCCTGTCGGCCACCCCCCGAGCAGCCGACGTAGTATGAGTATTCAGGCCCTTTGCCATAGAAGCTTTGGATCAGCGACTTGCCGATGAGAGTCTATGATGGGCTGTGAGAAGCTTGCTCGAAATGGAATGAGTTGCCATAGACCGGATCGGGGGGGGGGGGTGGTGGGGGGCACATACCTCGTCGTGCAAAGCCACAGACGCAAAGTTCTGCAGTTTATACATGTTGACGTTTCCTGGACTGACATGAGCCCAACTGTCCGCATCAAACGGTCTCCCGACTCCTCCATCTGTTGTCATGGTGCTGAATCCCTCAGCAAGACTCCCCTTCATACCCTGAAGCACCGACGGGAGCCTGCCTGCAGCCCAGCCGCCGCCGCCGACAGTTTGGAGACGGCCATTCCAGTTGTCGACGGGAAGCCAGGCTTCGACATTAATTTCGTCGTTCTGCCCGGGATGGGTATACGTGACAGTCACGTTACAGAAATTGGCGTTCTGTAGCTCTATTGCAGGCGCGCCCATCCTAGCTCCACTGCCGATGGATGCATTGAGGTTGGTTATCAGATTGGCTTGCACGGACAGGATCTCGCCGCCAGTGAACGAGGGGCTGAAGGTAGACGGGATGCAGGCTTGGGCAAGAGAGGACGCCATCTTGAGGGGTCCTTAGGGGGACGTAGGACTCGGCAGGCGATGATGGACAAGACAAGGCTGGTAGGTATATTGGCGTGACGAACGAGGCCTCGACATGTGCATTAGACACGAGGCGCGGCGTCCCCATCTTATATATTAATGTATTCCATACTCCATACTCTATAGCATCCTCTCATCCTCTCCTTTCAACAGCTCCCCCGAATTTCTCTTAGGCTTCCCCGCAAACAAAGATTAGTGGAGACGGAGGTCGGAAGTGAGCTCTGCTTGAATGAAGCATCAACCAATGAGAACCATAATGTATATATCGGATCTTTCGGAACAAAATATCCCGGGCTCCGGTGCAAGATTTATACTGATATCCATCGTTCAATCGTCTTGCACAAATATTGTGAAGCATCCGGCAACGCCAACCGCCTCGATTTCGAGGATAGTTATGAAGATATCCACGGATTTAAGTCTGTATTCGGCACGAATTCGGCACGTATTCGGTGCGGATTCGGTATAGGGGGTATGTTAAGTAGAACCCTTGCTCTTAGGGCTATTCTAAAATAGTTATAGGTGATTAGGGGGCCATATTATGCCGAAATATATATATACGTAAATTTCGTAGCAATGTGCTAGTATTCATAAGCATATAGGTTATCCGCGGTTTGCACAAAGAGGTTAAAGTTAGCCCTTGAACATAATAGTACACTAACCATACATTACGAAGCTCCTTCCGCCGAATGTTCAATTTCACAGACTCTATGCTAGTATTTCTAGATAAGCATAATCTATATTAGACATTTTCACAGCACCGAATAGTACCCATTCATTACAGGTAATTGTACTCCAAATAAAGCGTCGTCAAACCATTTATAATGTACGCTACCTGTCGGTCGTTTATCCTCGCGGTTCTGTCTTATGTGGAAGATAGGCTGAGAGTCTACTGGCCGCCAGGCCAAGGGCTGATGATTATTATCACTTCTCTTATGGAATCGATGTCACTGGTGCTGATATTCGTCACTGGTGCTGATATTCTACATAACACCCACCCAACCACGTGGGTTCCCTCCTCGCCCCAGAGGTGGAAAGGTCATATAGTCATACTCATACTCATCCATATCAATATCCACAGCCCCAATCCATACGCATCCCAGCCCATCCAGTCCAGTCCCAGAAAAAAAAGGGGGCAAAACTCCCAAGCAAAGCTACACCACCGAGTCTAATGCATCGAAAAACGCATCGCAAGCCAGAGTGAGCCATCCCATCCATCCCATCCCGGCAACCCCCCTGAAAAAAAACTCCAGATACTGAAAATTGCCATCCCCTCCACAACCATCACATAACCTCACACCCCCCACTCCTCGCCCTCCTCCTCCCCCCTCCCACAACCCCCCCCTCCTCATCCACATACCCCCTCCTCGCCTCCCTCGCCCTCCTCCTCCTCCTCCTTCCCCCCGCCCCAACCTCCTCACTCGCAACCATATGCTCCGCCCACTTCCTCTCCAGCCTCCCCGCGCCCTCCCTCTCCCCTCCCAGCACCCTGTTGAGGTGCTCATCAACCATCATCTGCCACCCATAAAAGCACTTCAGGCTCACCACCTCCCTGCGTCCGGGGGGCAGGGTCAGCATCTCCGCATTCCTCGACAGGATCTCGAGGATCCCCGTCCACGTGATGTGCGGGCAGTCGAAGACTACGAGCCGCAATGTGGGTACGGCGCGCGCGGACGCGAAGGTGGGGAAGGGGAGCGGGCTCCACGAGGCGCGGGCGCGGACCATTTGTGCGGCTTCGGCGAGGACGAGGTCCGTGATGGCCGTGTTGTCCATGTCCAAGGTATGCAGCCCCGTCGCAGACCGTAGGAGGGGGATGACGCCGGCGTCGCTGATGTTCTCGCAGTAGGAGAGCGTTAGATGGGAGAGGAGCGGGGCGCAGGGCGATTTGGAGAGGTGGGAGGAGAGGAAGGTGTTGGTTAGGTTGGAGACTTCCTCGAGGTCGAGGTGTGTGAGGTAGGGTGTTGTGGCGACGAGGGCGGAGAGGGAGAAGTCGGTTATCAGAGCGCAGGAGGAGAGTTGGAGGCCCTGTAGGTAGGGGACGGAGTGCGCGAGGGACTCGAGGCCGGTGTCGGTTAGGCGGCTGCAGCGGCTTAGGTCGAGGTGCCTAAGCTTTCGGGGGGGGGTGAGAGGGAGGTTGGTGAGAATGTCTGTGTCTGGATCTGTGGAACCGTGGATCATAGTCTGCAATGTCGTATCTGTGATGTCTGAGCAGCCGCTCAGGACGAGACGTTCGAGGTTATTCGATTTAAACAACGCGGTAGCGACTTCCAGACCTGCGGGTCCGCTGAAGCCGCGCACCTCCCCGCAGCGCAGGTCCCGCAGCTTGGGGCACCCGGCGATGACGAGCTTGAGCCCGCGAGAGTCCATGTGGCTGCACCACGAGACGTTAAAGGACTCAAGCTGCGGGCAGGACTTGGAGATGATCTTGCAAGAGCCGTTGTTGACGGCAGCGAGGTCGGTGAGGTTGAGGTGCGCGAGCCGCTGGTTGCTCGAGAGGAGGACGTGCAGTGTTGCGCGCTGGAAGTTGCGGCACCCTTCTAGGGTCGCATTGATGAGGTTGGTGCAGGATTTCACGACGACGTCGGCGCGGTTGTAGTGCTCGACTTGCACGCAGCCGCGGAGGTTGAGGTCTTTGACGAAGGGACCGGCTGCTTGGACGATCTTGGCTAGGGATTCGGCGGGAATGGCGGTGTAGAACTCCGAGGCGTCGAAGCATGTCCAGAGCTGGCCGTCAAAACACATCGAGTAGAAGAGACGGCTGACGATGGACGCCCGGACTAGCTCCTTTGGCCGTAAGTGGCTCAAAACCGACAGCCTCAGTTCCTCCGGCAGGCTCCCCCAGAAATCAAAATTCGGATCGGGCGTCCTCGGTTTCACGGCCGATAATGTCGCCTCGTGAGAGAAGTATCCCTCTGCAACCTCGGGGATATCAGAATCCACTCTCTGGATCCCGGGGTGTGAAGTATGAGAACTTCCTGGCCCTCCATCATCTAAATTCGCCATCCACGGCCGACTTGCGAGGTTTGACAGTCCATTTATAGACGTAGGTGGAGTACTCAAACTCGACGTGGGGGTGCTAGCCTGCTGTCCCGTCACCAGCCTCGAAAAACTCGAGCTGCTACCGGCCTGGCTTGATTGTATGTTTGAGAAGCTGATTGCCGACCCCCCGCTACTCGTGCTCGAGTATGGGTTGCTTATGGCTCGTTTCCTGCTCAGTCCCTTGAGAGAGGTCGATGATGATATTCGCTGCAGGCTGTGGAGGAAGCGCTGTCTCCCCTTGAGCTTTGGGGGCGGTGGTTCGATTGGCTCCATCTCCACTTGTGAGGGGATTATGGAGTCGATGGTGTCGAGTGGTTCGAAGGTGTCCATTGTGGTCGGTGTGAGAAGCGTCTATAAAAAGTAGACGCTGGTGCTAATGATGATAAGAAATATACAACGCTATTGTACGACAAATGATGTAGCTCGCGTTGCAGCGTATCCGGAAACAAAAAAACCTGTCTGATCAAGCAGACATCGCCCGACTCGGTCGACGAGTTATGAGATGAGAAGTGAAGAGGTGCAACTTGCGGCTGAGCGGCCGTAGAACAAAACGAAGACAAATGAATGATTGAGTGAGAAGTGAAGGCAGGTGAAGGTTCGAGATCCGGCGACGTGTTGAAAGGGTTTGATTGTGTGTCTGCGTGCTGCCTCTGGTGTAGTCCGATGCGGAAGCGGGAGGGCTAATGGGAACCAACGGATGGGGGAATCTGGTCGTCTGGGCAGGTCGTCTGGACAAAGGAGGAGAGGGACGAGGGCAAAGGATGTCGATCTTCCAGCAAATGATGGAAGGCGTAGAATTGAGAGTCAAGTGTCAAAGTGGAATTGTTTCGCTCAGCGAGTAGAAAAGAGGTAGAAGAGAGGTAGAAGAAGGTAGTGTGTCCGCGGAAGGTGGGAGGAAGAAGGTACAGTGGTGCTGCTATTCGCAGTTATTTGTTCAAGTGGAGGGACAAAGGACAAAAGAGGAGGATACTACTCGATAGAAATCCTTCTATGGGGCCATATATTATCCACACCCACATGGACAAAAGAGTGTGGTACGAGAGGCACGAGGAGTGGAGGGGAGGGGGGAGGGGGAGGGGGGGTGTGGATAGAGTGTCTCGGTCAAGTGTGTATGGGTACACGACGGGTGATAGTGGTATTGGCGGGGAGGGAGGTAGATGGACACAAGGGAGTGTGAATAACGAAAGGATAGCGGGAGGATGGCGGGAGAATGGCGTGTGGTGGGAGAGTGTTGGGCGAGCGTGAGTGGTGGGAATAGGTGGAATCGGTGGTTGAGATGGTTGAGATGGGTTGTCGAGTGATTATTGGGTGGCAGTAGTGTGTTTGAAATGGGCGGGATGAGGTATGATGGAGCGAGGAAGGCTGTGTACGGGCTTTCGTATGAGTTTGTATGGTAAAAGTATGGCAAAGTATGGTACAGTTTGGTACAGTATGGGGATGTTCTGTTTCTGTGGTTCGGTGGTTCTATTGTAGGCGAGAGAAAGAGCCGTGAGAGGCTAATAAGGGGGGGTTTTAGAGGGGATTAGAGTGGTTAGAGGAGGCTAGAGAAGGGAAGGAGGGGAAGGAGGGGAGGGAGGAGTGGATGTAGTTGGATAGAGGGGAGGGAAAGGAGTGGGTGTAGTAGGATGTAGTAGGATGTAGTTGGATAGAGGGGGAATAGAGGGGTTGGTTGGGAGTGGATAAGATGGATAAGCGGTGGTGGTAGTGGTGGGAAGTAGTGGTTGTAGTGGTTGTAGTGGTAGTAGCGGTGCTAGTGGTGCTAGTGGTGCTAATAGTGGTTACTGAGAGTGTGGGGTACATCTATGTATTTCCTATTTTCTATGTTCTATTTTCTGCGTCTTACTGTATTTCTTATCGCGATACGAGTCCCATCGTATATTTTAGTACTATACTTTCGTTATCCGGTCGCAGTATTTTAGTGCTCTTTCACCACTGCACTAATCTACACTTTTAGCACTGCCGGCCGGATCATCCTCCCGGAACAACGGAGTAACTTGTACTACTAGTAGCAGTAGTAGCAGTAGCAGTAGTAGCAATCCAGTACCCCACTGGCACACAATCTGGAAAACACACAATAAAGAGTCAAGGTACCTTACCTCGCATTTTACTACGATATGATACTTATAGATGCTATTCTACTCTTCTCTCTCCACACACACACAAACACTGTCGAGTACACACACACGGCACACAATGCAGTACACTCCCCATACAACCCCCATACACCAACTCTACACCACACATACATTCAATTACACCACATGACTAGATTCACAGACAATGCCATATGATGCACCTGAAACTTGCTTCCTTTGTCTATTTGCTACTGCCGTCTTGACTCTCGCGAATAAGAAGAGAGATGAAGGACTTGAGTGGACACCAGCAACTGTCACTCCGGGCGAGTAACAGGTATGCCAATCATCAGCTGTTATTAGAAAGCCATTTAAAATATCATACCATAAATAAATAAAAAATACAATATTATCACGATACTGCACCCTACTCACCGTAAAAATAAAATTCACGAATAACAAACCATCAATTTACAAATAATAATAAAAAAAGAACAAATAATATATAATATATATGACACTCCACCTCTGTTTAAGCTTCGCCGTGCTGCGATTCCCCCCACCCCGCCTGCCCGCCCCGGCCAACGGCAGGGCCGCGTCCATGGCTGCGTACACTGCGAAACCGCCCTCCGTAGTCCTCTAACTTGCTCCATAGCTGCGCTGCACCCAAACTCATTTTTTCGACCTTCACTCGTAGATCCCCTCTCCTTCCCCCAACAAACAATCCCATTCCGAGTCGCTGAGGGCGAAAAAAAGGAAGAAGCAAAGTCCCAGCCCCGGGCTCACTTTCTCTAATTTTATTTCCCCCTAACCTCTCCATCTCCTTTGTTGAAATCCTCCCCGGACGGCAAAATTACACTGTCTCAAATCATCGTGAAACTCGTCGTCCTTTTTCGGTGGGAGAAGCTAAGCGTATTTGGAATTGCTTCGACAGTGGCCAACAACCACCAACTTCCCCCCCTCTCTCTCTCCACGCTGCCCGCCGGCGCAGACGTAAACACAAATATTCTCCCTCGATCGACGTTGACACAAACGGTTTCCGCCCTCCCGCTCAAAAGCCCCTCCCCGTCGATCCCCCGCCGGCCCTGACAGCGCCTCACTCTCAACCCCAAGACAGTGACGCAATACAAGCTTCAACTGCCGCCGCTGACGCTGCCCTCCACCACGCACGTCCTCTTCCCCCGCCGCCGCGCTCACCCTCTGCCAGAGCGCGAGGGAGCATATTGGAGCAGCGTACAATACTTAGCCACCCTGCAGCACCACCGCGTCGGAATCTGCGATCTCCGGACACGGGTGCAGTCTGTTTGCTTTGCGCCCCCACGCAGACCGAGCAGTTATGCTGGGGTCAAACGCGCCGAAACACGATGGTATGTTCGCGATATTCCGGGTGCTTTCCTGATCGACCGATCTTAAGCTGCGAAGGTCTCCTGCTCAGGCAGCAGAGACACGGGCAGCTCTCCCCCGCATCCCAATACCCTGGCTAACTAACTTCCCAGGCGACGACGTATATTCACGATCCCCAGAGCGAGGGAGACGAGGCAACACACCCGAGAGCGCAGACCACGATACGAATAGGCTCACACATACGAGCAGCCTCAGCATACCCAAGAACCGCAGTACCAGCAACCTCCTCGCGAAGAGATCTGGCTCGACGAACAAGGACAAGGGCAGGATACGCTTCTCCTTCGATGGTGGGGCCCACGACTACGATACCCTTTCCAGGTGAGCTTTAACTCGGCTATGGATTAGACGCGGTAGTGGTGGGGGTTGATTGCCTTAATATCCATCACTGGCACAGTGGGTTCACAAATTTGCACGAATTATGGTAATTGACGAGTTTTAAATCCAGGTCTTCCGTCATGACTGATCATGAGCACGGCCTAGGTGCCTCGGGCCTAAGACGAATCCGCCAGCAGCCGCCGTCGCGAGTTGCGACTATATCCTCTGCGAGCTCTTCTCGCGCTCCCTCTGTGGGGCCACGGACTGCGCCGATTATCACGACGACGCACTCGGAGTCTCGGAAGAGCTCGTATGGTGCCATGTCCACTGCGCCGTCTTCGCCAACTATGAACTTTACGGAGGATCTCACGAGATTTCCTTCAGAGTCGCTGCACTCATTTTCCTTCGCCCACCAGTCGACGGAGGATTTCATGCACAACCGCCAGAACGTGCTGAAGAGGTCGATAGAGTTTATGACAAAATCTATAAGCCGCCATGGAGGATCTCAGGTTTCGCTTGCCAGCATACCACCGCGCACGCTGGGGGACCAGGATTCCCAGGGCGGGTTAGACTCGGAAGCAAGGGCGAAGGTGGCGAGGTCAGATGAGGCGGGAGAAGTGAATGGGTTTGGTTTCACAGGGGGCCTGGTGGCAAGTCCACCACCCCAGTTCGACAGCGACAATGTGTTTGAAAAGAGCTATGGTCACCGCTCAGAGAGTCCAGATGAGATGGCTCCCTTGTCGCCGACACACTCGAGGAAGTCGCAGGAGGTCAGCGATGTGGCGCCGTCGGAGGGATACTCGGACGTGTTGTCGAGGACGACTACTGGCGAAAGCTTTTCGACCGACGTCTTTACCGCGCCGGCGCCTGTGAGGCCTGGATACCTACGATCGTTCACCGACACGACTCCGTCGAGGGTGCGGAGTACTGTGGTTGATGCTATGGTCCAGCAGCCGTACATTGCAAACGACAAATATGGAAATGGGAGGATGCTCTCGCCGCCTCTGCCCCAAGGCGCGTTTAACGCTCCTCAGCAGTCGTCGCTGATTTCGCCGTACCTCGATGCACAGCAAAGGTCTCATTACGGGACTTCGCCTACGTATGGATTAAGTGAATCTCATGCTAGCGGCGCTGTCCATGGACATTCAAATCGATGGGCTCCGGCGGCTCAAGCAATCTTCACCACACAGTCCCACGCGCCATGGACGATTCTGGCTGCAAACGATCTCGCCTGCCTTGTTTTTGGGGTTACGAATGCGGAGGTTAGGAAGATGGGCATTATGGAGGTGGTCAGAGAGGAGCGCAGGGCGTGGCTGGAGGAGAAACTGGCACAACCGGGTTCGGAGGCAGAACATAAGAGTCGGCAGGCTTCTAATGCTAGTAACCAGCAGGAGAACCCGCGGTCGACTACTTCATTTCTACTGGGGAGAGGTGGCATTACGGCGGCACTGCTGAACAAACCCTCATCGAGACAGGTTAAGGAGAGCCGAAGGACCCAGACAGACGATGGTGCCGGATCATCCGTCGCTGCTGCTCGGAATCAGGCTGGCAAAATCGGGCTCAACCACGCGAACAACAAGTCCAGAGGTGTTCTGCTGTGTGGAGACGTCGTTCCCATCCAGAAGCGGAACGGCCACACCGGATCTGCCAGTCTGTGGGTCAAGGAGAAGAAGGGCGGCTTGATTTGGGTTCTAGAAGAGATCCACGAAGACGTCGCCATCCTCCGCGTAGACAGCGATGGCGTCGTAACCGGAGTCGAGGGCCCCGCCGCGCCAATATGGGGCGAATCGCTAGCGCAGCCAGGCGTCGACATTGGGACTCTCCTCCCTCGGATCCCCCGGCAAGGCATCAATCCGCGGACCGGCGCACTAGACTACGCCGAGGTGACCAAGCAGCGATTTTTCACTGCCCGAAACAGCAATGCGGCGAACGTCCCGGTGGCCATCGAGCGGGTACCCGGCGGCACGGATCTCCGCGTCTCCAGCTTCCCCCACATCGCCGGCATCGTCGTCCTCTCGGCCGCCACCCTCCAAATCACCAGCGCCAACTCCGTCTTCTGCGCCGCGCTCTTCGGGCAGTCGCACCCCGACCGCCTGCACATCACGGACCTCATCCCCGGCTTCGACCGCATCCTCAAGATCCTGACCGAGGACGACAACATCCAGCTCATCGACGGCAGCGTCGTTCCCGAGCAATCCTTCCGGCGCGCGCGCGCCTTCGCCGCCCTCCAAGACGGCAAGGGCGACGCAGCAGCCTACTTCCTGCGGCCCGACGGCATCGCAGCCCGCCACCGCGACGGATCCGAGATCAAAATCGACCTGCAGATGCGCGTCGTCAAGAGCGAGAAGCAGCCCACGACCCCGCTGGACGAGCACGTCATCCTCGAGGAGGGCAACGAAGACGACGACGACGAGTACGCGCGCCGCCAAGGCGAAATCGTGTACGCGGTCTGGATCACGTATTCGCGGCACCTGCACGCCGGCCCGCAGCAGGGCAACTCGTCGAGCGCGACGACGCCGCGGCTGAGCGACGCGTCGACACCGCTGCGCCAGCCGTCGCCGGGGCAGACGCAGGTTTCGAGCCCGGTGGACATGGATTCGTCTGACGAGCCGGCGCGGGAGGTCTCGCACGCGTCGAGCCTGGCGCAGCAGCTCAAGGAGGCGGCGCGGAAGACGACGAATAAGCTCGTTGGGCGCGCGGCGACGGCGTCGGCGCCGCCGAGCACGGTGGCTGTTGCGGCGGCGCCGGCGGCGGTGGTGGTGGTGGCGGAGCCGCCGAGGAAGAAGACGATTGATGATTTTGTGATTCTGGAGGATATGGGACAGGGTGCGTATGGGCAGGTTAAGCTGGCGAGGAATAAACATACGGGTGCCAAGGTTGTGCTTAAGTTTGTTACGAAGCGGCGGATCCTCGTCGATACGTGGACGCGGGACCGCCGCCTGGGCACTGTGCCGCTGGAGATACACGTCCTGGACTATTTACGGCGCAACGGGCTCTCGCACCCTAATATCGTGGCGATGCACGATTTCTTCGAGGACGACGTGAACTACTACATTGAGATGCTGCCGCACGGGCTGCCAGGGATGGATCTGTTCGACTACATTGAGCTGAGGGTGAATATGGAGGAGGCGGAGTGTCGGGGCATCTTTGCGCAGGTGGCGAGGGCGGTGGGGCATCTGCATGCGACGGCGCAGGTGGTGCATAGGGATATCAAGGATGAGAATGTGGTGCTGGATGGGGAGGGGACGGTGAGGTTGATTGATTTTGGGAGTGCGGCGTATATCAAGAATGGGCCGTTTGATGTTTTTGTGGGGACGATTGGTGAGTCCCATGGCCCCCCTTCCAGTTCTCCTCCTCGCGCACTCGACTATTACCCCGAACGGACAAAGTACTAACGTCTCTACAGACTACGCAGCCCCCGAAGTCCTAGCCGGCCGCCCGTACGGCGGCAAAGAGCAAGACGTCTGGGCTCTCGGCATCTTGCTGTACACCATCATATACAAAGAGAACCCCTTCTACAGCATCGACGAGATCATGGACCGCGACCTGCGCGTCCCATACATCATGAGCGAGCCGAGCATCGATCTGATCCGCAAGATGCTAGATCGCGACGTCGCGAAGCGTGTCACGATTGAGCAGGTGCTCGAGCATCCTTGGTTGGCTGAGGGGGAGGGGGGGGTTGTGTGATGGGATGAAAATGGGGGGGGGGGAGATACGATATACCTGATGAAGATGGGGAAGCGGATATACGCGCGGATGGATGCATGGACGGACGAGTGAGATGAGATACCCCGCATAGAAGAAGCGCGAAACAAGCAAACGAGCGAGCGAAACAAACGAAGTTAAACGAGCGAGAGAGCGAGCGGATTGGATACCAGCGCGCCATAGTATCGCACCTACAGGGTGCCCCAAGGCGCAGAGGATGATGCATGCATGATTGGATGATGGGTGGCCTGCGTGCAAGTGCTACGGCTGCAGCGCATGGCATGGCATGGCGTGGCAGGGGTGGGAGATGGTGGTGCCGGTGCCGTGGGGGGGTGCACGGCATTCGCAGTATGCACGGTATGCACGGTATGCACGGTATGCACGAGTTGTGCGTGGCCGGTGTGATGGTGCCTGGGTCTGGGTCTGTGCCTATGCGCGGCTGGGACGGTGCCAGGGCGTCTGTGCTGCGGCCTAGCACCGGCTTTTGCACCGGGGCAAGGCAGCTAAATGAGCGGTTGGTTGGCTGTACTACTGCCCGCGGCTTGGAAGGGGCTAGTTGCTGGAATAGGCGTGCCCTCGCTGGGACCTGGCTGCGGCCTAGGTGGGGGGTGGAGGGAGTGGGGGTGGAGGGGAGAGGGGTGTATATAGAACCTTTTGTTAGATGGGAGAATGAAAGGCGATGGCATTTATCAATTACCCGTTGGTCTTGAGCTGTGCTGTGGTGATGGGTTGGTGATGGTGGTGTACGTGATTGTGAAGAGCTAGGTGAGGCGCGGTGGAGGAGGGGAGGAGGATACTAAGGAAAAGGTGCTGGCATAGGTAGGCAGGAGGAGGCACTGGCATCGGCAGTTGGAAGAGGAACTGGCATAGGTATTCAGGTAGGGTGAGCGTTCTACGAACAAACCCTCCGCGGATCCGCAGACCAGCCGGATGGAAGCTGGATGGAAGACGACGTGATGAAGAAACGGAATCCCGATTTGTCATCGCGGATAGATATGTCAGCACCCCACCGGCGGTATTCGTCCCTGCAGAATGTACATCTACAGCGACACGATACATAGAACTCAAAGCATATGGCGTGCGTGCTAGCTAGCTAACCATAAAGTGACAAGCGCCGTTAAAAAGCATCAGGAGCTTAGCTTGGTGGGCTCTCTGCTCTGCTCGGTAATCGGAGGGGATGAACTCATCCGTCTATTGCGGATGAGATGGTTGCTCTGTAAGCAAGTACGATTAGTAAACCCCATCCCCATCCCACCATCCCGCTAGTGAGTAAAAGCCGTTTATTCCCGTCAACTACGACATAGGCTATTCCATAGCGCAAGACGCACGGGTCTTTGCCGAGTTGCATAACTCGGGTTTCACACTATGCCCATGCATAACTAGAGATGTGTACGTGCGTAGGTAGGTCTGTGCGGGGGTTTATGTAAACCCGACGGCGGAGGGGACGGAGGACGGAGTTTAAGTTCCACGCGACGGAGTTAGGTGTTACTATGGTTAGCGAGGGGGGATCGGTGGGGATCGGGGTGCTGTGCTGTGATGTGATGGGGGGCTAGGGGGTGGTGTAGGGCTGAGATGCTTTCCTCAGGGAGGGCGGATGGGCGTAGTGAGGTTGGTTTGAGGCTGCCTGACTTGCTGTACACTGTACACTATGTTTGATGGACGCGACAGATCCTCACAGCTAGGCGATGACAATGAGGCGGTGAAGTGAAGTCTCAGGACGCACGCGACAAATAACGATATATCACCCTCCCCTCGGTGAACGCGAAACACCCCTCACCATCCCCCCTTCCCCTTCCCGACCCGTCACAAACCACGAGGCACGAGGGCCAGAGACAGGAATCAGAGACAGGAGTCTGGGTGACATCCCCAGACATGGCTGTCAAACATCCTGCCAAATCGACAGTATACAAGCGAGCGAGTAACCTCAGACACGCCCATCCGTCGCGAGATCGCACCAAATGCGGTAACCACCTCGCCCTCGCCCTCCTCGGCGCTTTCGGACCCTCGCAGCGCCCTCGCAGGGCGGGTGGCGACTCGGCGGTGCGGCGCGGCGTGGGGGGGTAAGCGAGGTTTGTACCCACGTACATACATACATACCTACTCCTAGAATTATACTACACGACACAACAAGACAGCACGGGAAGAACAGGGTGAGCGACTGACAGAGTGACAGGTCCACGAGCCCCCCTCGCTGACGCAGCGGCGCGTCGAGTCAGCGGCGGGGAGATTATCTCCTCCCTCCCTCCTTGTCGTACATCGTGGTGTCTTAGGGAGTCCGCTTTTCTGCAGTGTAAAGGGTGATGGGGGGGAGGCTTACTGTATTATACCGCACCCTCATGCGGTGGTGCGCGGCGATCCCGTTGGGACGGCGTGGTGCCTGCCTGTCAGTGTCGCATGTATTCTCGCTTCGTCGTATTACTGTACGTGCGTGCGTGCGTGCGATGTTGATATTGATATTGGGGTGAGATGATGGGCGCAGAGATGCAACGTAACGTAGCCTCGTGTCGGTGACGAGGCTGATGTGCGTCTTCGGTGTAGGATTGGGTGCGAAGATGCGCGATGGGAGGATGCCTGTTGATCTGCCTATCTGACCTACACGGTACAGTGCAGTACAAACAATTATACAATACAACACAATACACCTACAGCACAGCACCAGAATCGTATCCTACAGTGGATGCTGATTCTCAGAAAAGATACAGGCATTTCGCTTCGCTTCGCTGCCTTCGCTGCCTTCGCTGCCATCGACTCGGACCCGAAAACCCACTCCTGCACCCGAGATGAGAGACATGCCCATTCCTCTCGCTCGCGAGCACGCGGCGGCTGCTGCTGATGTCTTAAGTGTCTTAAGTAGGGGTCGGTCGCGAGTTGGTGCCTTGAAAGGGATGGTGGGGGTGAGCGCGTGGGTGGTGCAGCGGCGGAGCGAGGGCGATCCGTGCTGGTGGTTGCTTGTTTTATACGTTTTTGTGTTTGGGGGGGTAGTGTGTACAGTGCTTGGGTTTAGGTAGGGACGGGGTGATGGAAGAGCCGTGCTATACTGTGTATGAGAGGGAAATGCAAGTGTAGAGGCGGATTGGAGTGGACGATGAGGCTGTACCGCAGACCGACCTTCAACTCGGTGTATCTACAACGCAAGGCAAGCAAGTATCAACAACCTCCCCTCCCCAACAGCCCTACCAAAGCCTCAACCCCCCTCGCACCCAACCGTAAACTCCCCCATCGGGCAACCACCTCGCTCCCTCTCCTCGCACCTCACCCCAACCCGTAGCTCGTCTCAGGGGTACAAGCCACGAGTCCCAGCGCACAAAGTTACCGCATTAGGCAAACATCACTGCCACACCACACCCCCGTCCCCGTCCCCGACCGCGCCCGTGCCCCAACTGCCACGTGTAGTGTAGGGCCCCGCCCGCACGCCGCGCAACCCCCAATCTCGCGTCGCGGGCGCGGCGCACGTTGCTTTGACGACGGGGTGAGGCTGAGTCGTTGTGGGGAGGTGAGGTGAGGTGTCTTACTGTACAGTGGATTAGCTGGTGCCTTGGTGGTGCTGTGGAGGGAGGGATGGCAGGTCGAGACATGGTTGTTGCTGTTTTTGGAATGCGAGCGAGGGAAGCGAGATTGTGAGATCTCGCTGTGTCGTATTGTTGTACGTATAGTGGAAAGGTTTTTTGTATGTCTTGGGGAGATTGGGGGGAGGGCTGAGTGGTGGGCAGGATTGTTTGGACGAGACATGATTGTCGCAGGTGCACGTTTGGTGTTCGGATTCATTTTACGATAGTGTACTATACTATGCTGTGCTGTACTGTACCTGCAGTGCTGAGAGTGAGACATATTGAGATGGGTGAGTGATTGAGATTGAGATTGAGATTGAGAGGAAATGAGCGCGTTGTCTTGTCGCACCGCTCGGCTGTATATGTCAATCGGTGTGACGCTGGATGGAAGAAGGAAGGAAATGGGATCGGATGGAATGCTGGTGGTGGATTGGGTTGTGCCGTGTGCCGTGTGCGGACCGGCAGTTAGACATGACTCCTTTGTCGTGATTGAGAGTGAGTCTTGCATGCATGTATGTATGTATGTAATCAGACACAATTGATGGTGATTGATTTGATGGTCCCGCGCACGGAATGGGACGGGATGGATGAGTATGGTAGAGCTTGTATGTATGTATGTAGGTATGCTGTACATACAGTACAGTTTACAGTACAGTATAATGGTTCGCTTCGGCGTTAAAAAAACATAACGTTAAGAGCGAGCCGCAGTGTACTCGAATGCTCGAATAATGCCAGAATGAGATTAGTAATGCTGTCCAGGGCGTGAAGATTCAATCGGCGTGAAACCAAGCCGGATTGGGGGTGCTCTGGGGCCAATCGCGTGTGGGTCCGAGGGTGTGTCATCGGGGACTGTGGGGAAGGGAAGGAGGGATTTGGTTGGGATTGTTAATCAGGCAGACGAGTTAAGGCTCTTGTGTTTTGAACTGCGGTGTGTCTGAGTGCCTGGGTGTCTGGGCGGCTGGCCGGTGGTCGGTGTTTGGGGTTCAGTCATACACGTACACACCGTGAAATAAGGTACCAGGGCTGATTACATACAGTATTGATTAGAGGTAGAGGATGCAGAGTAGAGTAACATTGGTATTGCGCAGGGCGGCAGAGTGAGGGAGATGTTATGATGGATGTAGATGAAGATGTACACTCTGTGCAAAACTGTGTTGAACTGTACCTGCAACGAGGGATGCGACATGATTACATATACACGCGGCAGCATAATCTAGTAGAGGGAGATAAAGTAGGACATAAGGGATAGAAGGGATAGAAGGGATAGAAGGGATAATAACAGCATAACGGTATAAGGGAATTATGGAATTATGGAGTTATGGAATTGCATAGACGCAAATAGGAAAGAACAAGACGAAGACGGACGACGACGAAAAAGAAGACGAAGAATTGATTCGTAAGCTGGCTACGGACCAGATGGTTGTATGGTAGTACGTACTGTAGTTGAATCATCGACCACGCGAGTGACTAAGGTACAAGCCACTAAGTATCTTGGTACGAAATCCCTCGCGTCGGACTCGGAGATATTCTAATTGCCAAGCGTGCATAAAGTCGACAACCACCATAGAATGACCACACAACCACCATACAAATGGCCCAAGCCCGGCGGAGCAAACACGAAGTGCGAGCAGGTACCTTAGATAACGTAGGTACCTGACGTATTCGTACCTTGGCCAACCTCAGCCTGCCTCCACCTACCTTATTAATCCCTGTCCACCAATCCATGACTGTACCTTTCGTACCTTCCCTCAAACTCCACGCGGACCACGCACACGCACTTACCACCCGAAAATCCGAGACTGCGGACGAAAAAAAGGGTGGATAGAGCGGATTATACGGCCTTTACGGAGCTTACGTCTTAAACCTTAGTACCGTTAGTATAGTGTACTTCTTCTAGTCAGATACTTACGAGAGCTGGGGCTGGGCAGTGTTGGAAATACAGAAAAATAATGGATCGCGGCATCCGGTGCAACGACTATAATACCACCGGCATCACCTCAGCTGGACATTCCTTCTTTTTTTCTTGTTCCCTTCACACACAGAACAAACTATCATCGGCTTCATATCTCTGTATTTAGTATTCACTCACACTCAACTCAATCATACTCGACTACTACTGCCTACCACAGTCATACTTGATACCACATCTGCCACTCGATAACCACTTCTGCCTATCACCCACATATCACGCATTATCACACATCGTCACCACCCGCCTCGGCACCACGCTCCCGCCTACACCGCACAGCATCTGCCTATTGACTCATCCACGCAATCATACCAATCCCCACCACCACCACCACCGTACCAAAAAAAAAAACACACATATAACCAAACCGACATCCCCAATCCCTCAAGATGTCAACAACCATACAAACCATCCCCCCCCGCCACCCCCTCCCCTCCGCCGCACCCCCAAAGCGCAAAACAATGTCCATAACCCAAACCTACTACCTCGCGCACTCGGCGCGCGGCAAGCTCTCCACCGAAGCCTCGCGCTCTGACCACCGCCTGCGCCGCCTCGTGGGCCACGCGAACCTGCTCGATTCGCTGATGCTCGAGCTCGCCGACGCCGAGGCGGAGCAGGAGAGCTGGTTCAACGCCTCTGTGCGCGGCGCCAGGAAGACGGCCGAGGCGGAGAGGCATGTGCAGTGGGCTGACTCGGTTGTGGAGGAGACTGAGGAGGACTGGAGCGTTGAGGATGCGGAGAGTGAGGAGAGCAGTGATGAGGAGGAGGAGGAGGAGGATGTGGATATGGGCTTTGCTACGCTGCAAAGAGTGAAGTCGCATCACGCATTCGATGTCACGATTTCCTCGCCCGCTGACGAGGAGGAGGAGGACGAGGACGAGGAGGAGGAGATCTACGATGACGGAGAGGAAGACTACGCCATGCTCAGCCTGCAACGCACACACTCGCACCCGGCATCCCCACCCGACCTCATCGACGAAGACGACAGCAGCAGCAGCGAGGACGAGTCGATGCCGCCCTCGCCGCCCGCAGACATCGTGCACTCCTTCCCCGAAGACGAGGCGAGGAGGACAAAGGCGTCGCCTGCCAAGGGGCAGTTCTTCGATGAGGGCTTCTATCTGCCGGCGGCGCAGCGGACGCTGGTTTCGGCGGTGAGCGTGTACTGATGTGTGCGCACGCACTTGCTGATACCTTATACTTCATTGTCTGTCTGCGAGCGGGTTCGGGTTTGAGCGATTAGCGAGCGATTTTGTTGGGCATTTTTCATGGCGCTTTTTTTGGGTTTACTGGGGCGGATGCATCATATCATGGGAGGGAATGGGAGATTTAGATGCGGACGTTCAAAGTCCTGGGCGCATATGGGAAGGGGGGATATACATAGGATACTCTCATCAAGAGGTTTTGCTCCCCGGTCGAAAAAGATTGGGTTCGAGCTACCTCATCTATAATCACAAAACACCACTTTACAAACTTAATGCTTATACTGTCTTGTTCCTCTGCTGTGCGATGATCGTGATTGATTGTTTGGGGAAATTGTGAGGACTGAGGACTGAGGATTGTCGAATACTCCAACTGACGGTGAGGTGAGTACCCCAACTCGCAACCCCTCACGCAGGGTAACCCCCACCACCACCACCGCCGCCGCGACCGTACCCCTCCATCCATCACCACATCCAGCACCAAGCACGCGGTGACGCTCACCCGACACCATCCTCACTGCAATTCACAATCACCACACTCTACTACACCACACAACTCACCCTCCAACATCCCAATACAAAATCCCACAAGTACCCCCATCCCCATCCCCATCCCCTCATCCCATCCCATCGGAATCCCCCGGCCCCTCACCCTTCCCACAGCAGTCACGCGGTGTCTGTCTCAACCCCCAAATGCGCGCAATACAGTACTACAGTACAGTACAAAAGAAACGCTTAGCACGGCACGCCCTCTCCCTTCCCATCGCGTTGTATGTACCTGTCCGGCAGTCGGCCAGTCGGACACCCATCCACCCGCCCACGCGCCAATACCCACGGAAGCTCGGCGCCGTGGGGTGACCGACTGAGCGAGCGCCGAGGGAGGGTATCCACCAAGGTGAATTTTTGCACGGTCGCTGCTAATTGAGATTTTTTCTTGGGATGGAGTCATCGGCCAAGTGGACCTTTTTGGGACGCGGTTACTGTCTTGGCAGTACGAGAGGGCGGTACGAGAGGGTAGGGAAGGGATGGGAAGGGTGGATTACGTGGTGGAGATTTTATCGAAACATTTTTTCTTCGTGATGTTGACAGCTGAATGTGGATGCGGATGGATGGGATGAGACGGCAGGCAGGGCGAAGTCGTGGTGGTGGAGTTTGCGGTAATCTGCGTGGTACATACTTTCCACGGGGCACGAGAGAGTGGAAGTGGGTGCGTGTCTCTGTGGGTATACGCGTATAGCATAACTCTCTGCGATGGGTTCGGGTACATGTCTCGCCGAACGCGCTGTCTAGGCCTGCCTGGGTGACAGGTGTCCTGGCCGACGCACTGGCCGAGGCCGCGGCAGGGCAGGGTGTGTGTGTTCACGTGAACATGCCATGCCATGCCATGCCATCCCATCCGGCGGAAACGGAGTTGAGATGTAAAGTCGAAATATTGGTCCGGCCCGCCGGGGTGTGAGTGAGTGAGGGACGGAGGGAGGGAGGAAAAACGTCATTTTTATGAAATTATGAAAATCCAGCCCGCAAGTCTCGGCGCTGTCGGTGGTGTGACTTTCTCCTTTCCAGCAAAAACAATCTACTTTTTCTCGAATGCCATGCCAATGCCTTGTGGAGAACGAGGAGGAGGGTGGAACAGCATAGTCCGCTATAGAACCCTAAACCATAATCCCATCTATTTCCATCCTCCCTTCGTATATCCACACGCTCGGTCAAATCGATCGGTGATGGCCGTCTCCTCGCCGTCTCCTCCCATCTGTCTAAAATGAACTATTTCCGTACACGAGACCCGCGGCGATCGATCGACTTCGTGTTTTTCTTGGGTGGATATTTTTTGGGGTGGGGAGTCGTATTCGGGCGGTGTGGAGTTGGCGGCAGGGCTTAGGGGGTGGACAGGGGTAGTCAGGGGGAGGAATTAAGGGGGATCTGATTAGATCGGTTGGTGATAAGGATAAGATATGATTAGATTGATGGGGTTGGGGGTGTGGGTAGGGGGACGCGGAGGGGTGGCTAGAGTTGTTGGGTGCGTAGATGGATGACTTGTGGATATGGGTATGTATAGTGGGACGGCTATCGCTGACCAAAGTCTAGAGGAAAGTGATTTCAGATTCAAAATCTAGGTCCATCCGTGGTGTATTTATAGGTGAGGCCACGCTCTGCCGTCCTTACAACACCGAAATAACAAGTCGCCATAAAACCCTCGCTCCTCCAAACCGCTATCTGCACAAATCCCAAACTCCAAATCCATCCCACCTCTTATCCATTCCTTCTAACTTCATACCCCTCAACTCCTCTTAGTCCCCAACTCCACCTCCCCCGCCCAATCATCCCACCCCTCCCCCTCTCCCTCCCCCAACTTCCTCCCCCCCCAAATCCCCACCGCCGTCGCTCCCCCTCCCACAAGAAACCACCCCTCAAACCACCTCTCCACAAACCCCGCATCCACCCCCTTCCCCAACGCCTGCCCAATCCCACTCGCCAGCTCCGCCGGAAGATTACTCCTCAACAACAGCGCCGCGCTAATCACATACATAGCACTAATCTGCGCAACCGCCAACGGCAAGTTCGCCTGAGCCTGCCGCACCAAGCCGGGAGCGAAGCGCGAGAAGACGTGCAGGGTCTGCAGAACGGAGTTGAAGGATAACAAGAGCATGATACCAGCGAGGAGGAAGGAGATTTGGCGCGCCCAGGCGGCCTGGTCGAGTGAGGCGTCGACGTGTTTTACCAGCAAGCTTAGAACGCGGTTGATCGGGTCTGAAGTCGAGAATGTGCTCTGTGGGTGTGAGGACCGGTGGACGGTGGTGATGGACGTCGCGACGATGCGGTAGACGCAGTATATCGAGAACGCGACGTCCGGGACGACGAGACATCGTCCCAGGGGTGATTTGGCGCGCGTTTGTGCGGCGTGCCGGGCTTGGAGGAGCGTGTGCGAGGTCGAGAGACTGACGGCCATTGTTTCAAGGCCCGAGATCTCGAGTTGGAGCGCCTTTACCTCTGTAGCGTCGGCGTTTCCCCGGATGGTGCCGAGGACGCGGGTCATGAAGCCTTCTTCGGGGGCGTCGGAGAGTTTGTGGTTTAGGGCGCGGAGACGGCTTTTCTTGGCCGCTAGGAGGTCGTTCGTAGCGTCCAGCCCGGTCGCTTTGCGCGCTAGATCAGAGTCGGTGACAGGCTTGGAGCGTTGGAAGAAAGCTTGCCATGGGGAGGAGACGGAGGCAAAGCCTGAGAGGAGGGCCATGAGGGATACGCCTACGACGCCGACGCGGGAGAGTGCTGCGTCAGAGAGGGAGGGCGTAGGGGCTGGTGCGAGCATATCGTCGAAGGAGGAGGCGGTGCTGGAGAAGTCTCCTGAGAACCAGAAGATGAAGATCCAGACGGCAAAGGACAGACCCTGCAGGATGCAGGGGATCTTATTCAGTCGCCCATCCCGCCGGTTTATAAAGTCCCACCCGGCGCCGCGGATTACGGACTGTATCTCCAGGAACGGGATCCAGAGCACAAGCAAAACCAGCAACGCAGGCACCGTGACGCGCAGCGTCAGGGCCCGGGCGTCGGGGTCGAGCGAGCTCGAGATCTCGCATAGGATCAACTCGGCCAGGACAGCAGCGAGGGCGATCGTAGCGCCGAAGCTGACAGCCGCGAGCCGTCGGCGCAGAGGCCAGGTATTGTGTTTTGCCTCCGCCTCTTTCAGTGCCGGCGGGGCGTCGGAAGGGAGGTAGTAGTCGTCATCGACGCGGGACGCCGCGCCCGCGAGCAGCGAAAACAGGTGTCGCGCGACGAGGTAGCTGACAATGAGGAAGGTCAGGATAAAGAAGAGCGCCGATCCGAGGGTGCCGAGGGAGTGGAAGGATAGCAGGGCGCGCGGGCGCAGCGGCATGCGGCACGACTCATCGCACGTGTCGTCGGTGGGGGGAAGCATTGGACTGGGTCCTCGGTGCTGGGAGGACGGGGCAATGGCGCATTTCAAGTCATTGGGTTGAGGGCGGCGGTGCTTTGCACGGGGTTGTGATGGTGTAAGGAGGTGAGAGTTGTACAATCTGGGTTTCCTCGTATCCGAGCGAGCTCGCAAGGCTGCATGCGGACGGGAGATCGACATTGTATCACGTGATGGATAGTCTCCACTGGTGCACGTGAGGGGGTCGATTGGGGGGTCGAGACTCCATAGCTCAGGCCGTGCATAGAAGCTCCAGACAGGCTATAAACCTTGTTTTAGATTGGGCTGTCCACAGCAACTATACTCGAACTAAAGTTTGTTGGTAACTCAGGTCCATCCATTACAGCCTTTCAGTTACTGAAACCCCCCAAGTTAAAAGAAGGTATTTGAGCGTAACAATGGTACCGATTATCACTTGCACATAGCTCCTTAGACTTCGAGTCGCATACGTAAATTGTATTCATTAATTAAAAGTACCATGCATCTATCCTTAATCTTTGCCCGAGTTGGAGATACTACTATCAACCGATTCAAGAGATCGCTTCCGCCCCGCATATAACGCTGCCGCCTCCCCCTGCTCCATCGCCTGTAGCTTCTGCTGCTTCTCCAAAGCCTCCGGAATATCCCCAAGCAAGGCGCCGCCAGGTGTTACCTCGAACTCATCGTCATCATCTCCCGATTCGTCATCACTGGCCCCACGGCTGTCTACAACGCTGGGCTTCAAGGTACCCCCTCCGCCTGGGGTGGATGGCCTGCTGTCAAACAAACTCTCCTGCGAAGGCGTCGTACTATGGGTTTGCGCGTGCGCTTGTGTCTGCTTCTGCTGCGCATGCGCATGCAACCTCTTGTTGACATCCAGCAGCCGGATTGTGGGGTCGAATCTCGCAGGAAGGCCAAGCGCGGCGGCGACCTCGTGTGCCTCGTCATCTGGCGTTCTGGTTGGGAGAAATTCTACTGGGGCAAAGGTCCTGCTAGGAAGCATATTCGCCTCGTGCATTCCTAAGCTGCTCTCTTCCAGCATGTGGGCGTAGTTGTGTCGCGATGGGTCGTTGACCCTCTTCTTCTTCTTCTTGTCTCGTTTATCATTCGGTCGTACGACTACGACAGGTACTGGAGAGTATTGTAGGCACCACTTGGAGAAGGAGTTTCGATTATTGATCAGGCCTTGGACACCTCCTAAACTGCGTCCTCTCGTGCCAACGATGAGCATGGCGGGTTCATAAAGCTGGATCTGTAAAGTAGACCGGTCAGTAAAACGTTCACGTCATTGCGACTGACAGACTGACCATTTTCTGAAATGTCTGCTGTAGCTTCCCGACAGCAAACTCAAGCACGATGCTTATAGATCTCTGTTCGGCATTCTTGTCTTGTATTTCCTTCATGAGCCTCTTGGCCTCCTTCCTATAACTCTTCTGTGTAACGCTCTTGTCGTTACTAATCTTCGAGTCCTTCTCGACGACATGCAGACAGATGATCTCATCGCCATCGTCCACCATTTCATCTAGCATCCATTGCAGCGCATAATTAGAGTAGGCATTCTCATCGACGCCTACCATAAACGTACGCGATCGCCTGTTGCGCTGATAACCTCGATGCTTCTCGTTCAACGTCAGCGATATTGTATTGCTCTCCGTCGGCTCCCCGCCAGCGAAGTTGTCGAAAGAAACGTGAGGCTCAAACTTGCTACGAGGTTCTGTTAGATCCGACATAAGATTGTAGATTGGGTTATATTGGTAGAGAAAGCGCAAGTGTAGAACGTGAGCAATGACCGCGGCACTATGAGCTTACTATCAAAGGTGGGTTGAGATAAGGTGCGAAGGTGGGGTTAACGCCGGGCCGCGCAGTCGCCACTAAGCGAAGCTCCTCATAGCTATCAGCCTTCTTCGCCCATGCGCAGATATTGATAGACTGTCCTGCCGAGCAGAAGCTCAGTATAATACCAAGCTACCTGCTGACGTACATAGGACAACTTGTAGATAGAATATAGAAGAAACAACCTCGACTAACCTTGGTGCTGGGGGTGATAATGTCCTGCGCCTTCCTCTCTGCCGCGGCTTTGAGTCAGCCCAGGAGACCCCAGACAGTTCCGTTGGTGGTAGAAATGAAATGCTGGAGACAGATCCATGCCTTCCAATATGTGTAGTCGCCATATGCTCCGTGATGGTATCCAGCCTTGGACTACTTGGTAGGCTGAAACGACCCGCGACCGAGCCATCTCTTTGTGGCCTGGAGGACGAGGGGGAAGAGGGGGTTTCTGGAGACGCAGAGCCTGGGGTCTTTGGACCCGATGTGGTTGACATGTTTTGCTTGGTCGTGGACAGCCTTTGTTGCTACTGTCCAGTGTACTCTATGCCCACCAAAGAGGGGTCTTGAAAGTTGAGATCCGGAAGTGGCTACCTACCAAAAGGAAGGTGCCAAGTTGATGTCCCTTCACACTTTTTTCTCTGGATATCTGTCTCGTGCGGCAGTGTCGTCGGCTATGACGACCACGGTGAGTTGACCTTAGATTTTGTGATTCTAAGGAGTGAACAAAGTAAACAAAAAAACGGGTAGCACGTGCCACCGAAGCGCGAATCTTCGGGTGCTTCAATTAATCTTCCGGGATGTACAACATTATATCGCAGGAGCAGGAGGCTCAAGGGAGCAGTAACTGTGAGTAGGGGCGTTCGGATATTATATGTTTTGCTGACAGCAACTTGCGAAACAGGTCACCGCTCCGCCCAGACAATGCTTGCTGCAAGCGAAGGCGAAGGTTGCGCGGCATCTTCCCCCTGTGTCTTGGCTTCAGCTTTGCTCCATACGGTATTCCAACATTCCAACAATCCAACACCAGCCAGCCGCAACCGCATAAACTAAGTCTGCAGACTGCAGATGCATATCACCAGTCACACCATCATGACTCTCCAATCTCTAAAACTCTTTGTTTCTTGCTTACTGCCTAATAAACTAACTAACAGGGAATCACGGTCATTGACATCTATTTCAAAGTCGACCGTCAGCACCCCAGTTTTATACCATTTACGCCCCAGCCATGCAAATCCATATCGGCGTTCATCAGAGTAAACCATCACACTGCGTCTTCTAGTATGTGCGAGCCAAGTTTCGCAAGTACCAGTCCACCAACTTGCGACCAACCTTTGCCTCGGAGATGTGGATAAGATCCTGCGTTGTGTATTAGCAAACTGATATCCTGGCATAAAATACTTTGACAAACGTACCCCTTGCATGGCGTAATCAAGATCATTAGCGTTGACAACCTCTCCGTCCAAAAGCCCATTCTCGCTCCATCTTGTCTGCCTGCTCCTTTGCTTGTTGACCAAGAGGAAGCTGCGGAGCTCCTCAGGCTCAACCTCGAGGAAGCCAGCCAGCTTCTTCAAGTCCATTGTGGTGTAAAGCCTCAGGTAGGACTTCACGGTTGGGCTCCACATATTAGTCTTGACCTCATCCATGAAGATCTTGAGGTGGTGCTCAATGGGGTCCACGTTGAGCTCTGGGGTGTCGAAGTCGGGAGGCGTTGGGGAGATGAACTTGGGGCACGCAGAGCGGAAGAGCTCCTCGTAAACCGGGAGGGACTCCTCGCCGCCACGCTGGAGCTTGAGGAGCTGGTCGCCGTACTTCTCGCGCAGGGCGGTGTGGATGGTGTCATCCAGTCTGGTTGGGTGGAGAGCAACACAGATTGCGATCAGAGCGTACATCTGGTCGTTCTTCTTCGAGATGGAATCGTATTGAGTTCCCTTCTGGAAGTTCTTGGTCCTCGAGACGTAGATGAGGATGTGGCTGAACATGCGGATGGCATCGGCGTATCTGCGCATCATCATGTAGGAGAACCCAACATAGTAGTAGGTTGTGAAGTGCGCAGCCATGACGCGCGCGAACATGGCCTTCTTGTTGAGCTCGATGTCGTCGAGGGTCTTGAGCGCAAGGCTGAAGTCGCCCAACAGGCAGTGGACGCGCAGGAGACCGATGATCGAGAAGTATCCCAACATGCGGTAGATGGACTTGGAACCGTAGTCACCAGCGACTGCCATCGGCTCTTCGTTGCGCTTCATGGCGGCTAATTGCTCATTGATCTGGGATCGCTGGATGAGGGAGTACAGCACGTTCAGCACGCTGTAGCAGCCCCAGGTGTTGGGGTTGTCGCGAAGGAGCTGGACTTCCTCGTCGTTGTTGGCCTGTCGCGCAATCTTGTTCCTGTAGGAGCAGAAGCTGTTGAACTGGTAAATAAATTCGTCGATGACATCCCATGCCCAGTAGTACTATAGCCCGCAACATTAGTTTTTGGTCCTACTTGCTGGTGGAAATCGGACGGTCTTACGGAAGGTGGCTCTAGGTCGACTGGTCCATCGGAGTTCAAGATGAAGTGGAACAAGCTGCAGTAGCTGTCGTAGCTCTGGAACTTGATCTCAAGAGACGCGGAAAAGTCCAAGGGTTGCGCGGCAGCGGCGAGCCGCGACTGGATGTCGTCGGTCTGCTGGGCCATGCTCAACCCCCCCTCGAAGTCGTCATCCTGATAGCTGACCTGCTCACGGTAGTCGGCGGCGAGGACCTCCTCCGCGACATCAGACGCATCATCCAAGTCCCTTGCAGGGATGCCGCTGTTCTGGAATCCGCTCATTTTGAGATGCTTGAGGTAGACGTCGCTGTCGTTGGCTTTGACGTTGTCGGACAGAGAATTTGCGGGCGCGCTGTCGGCTAGCCCTAAAATTTCGCGTAAGACAATTTGGTGATGCCAAATGATATTTGGGTGGCAAGTGGGATTACAGTCTTTTCGGTACCATCTACAATTTTACATATGCTATTGCTACAGGCGAGACTTTATGTATTTAACTACCACTATATATCACAAAATTTTGCTGGTTCTTATACTCCCTGTTGCTCTTTCATGGTGACCTTTGGCTAGTATGGGCATTCTTCCCAGCCAGCCCCGCTCTCGAACTATCTTTTGTTTGATCACGTGATTTTCATTGTGCTCTGCACGTGATGATAATATACAGCAGGCACGAGCGACCCACATCCCGCACCTGCAACAGATACGATTAATTTAGCGCCAACCCTAATTCACAAGCTAGGCTCCATCAAGCACGCCTTATTCCTCTGCCCATTGCGTCGTTTGTCCAACATCCCATCCAACTTGATGGTAAACAAATACCAGATATACTGGAGTGCACGACATGGATAGTCGTCCTCAAAGTTATCTGGAAAGACAAAATGGATACTTTGTCTAGTTCTGTAACTCTGGACAGAACTTATTTTGAAACATTGTTGCGAAAGTAAGTTACACCCGCTCCGACGAGGCCCCTGGTGCCTACGGCAGATGTAACATCCAAGCTAATATGAGTATTTATGGCAGAGCACAGTTTGTACGTTACAGAACATATTTTGAAACTATTCTAATGCAATTTCTAATTTAGCATTCTTCCGGGGTAGACCACAGTACCCCTACGAACCTGCCCTTGGTGACAATTCCCAAATCTGACTATGATGGGTTGGTGCGTTATACACCACTCCCTCCATTTTATGCAACTGTCATACTTACAGCATATAGCTTGCTTCTTCTCGAGAATACGGTATGCCAGCTTTCCATGCCTCTATGCCAGATGCCAAGCTCTATCAGTTCAGGGCTTACTGCTTAGCAAACTTACGCAAGAACCTGTACAAAGGAGGGGTCTCAAAAGATATTCTTGATGCAAGCTTTCACCTCAAAATGTGTAAATATTAGAAACTGACTCAGGCTGTATAGATCCTTGTCAACGACGAACCTCCAATCAATGCCCAAGATAACACCGTCAATGTGGCACCAGGTGGCACGTCAGATTCCGAACCCCCCTTGACTCAGGTCCAACAATCTCCCACAGGATATGGAATCGGCCCCAGTTATAGCAACGAAAACGGCAATAAATATGCAAACCATGGCGGCTACGTGACGGGCCATACGTCCAAGGCCGTAGAATACAGTGGTCAATTCGATGACATCTATTCTCCAAATGAAGGCCAGGATGGGTACTTTAACAATGGCAACAATCGCACTGAAGTTGGCCGTGATGGCCAGTTTCTGAGGAATGCCAGGCGTACGATACTATTAAGCAACCTCCCAGAAGCGACCACGCATGCAGATGTGACCGATGCCGTCAAAGGTGGAATTCTACTTGATATTTTCCTTCGCAGCCAAGATAGAGCTGCATCTATCTCTTTTCTAGACGGGAATGCAGCAAACGACTTTTTCCGTTATGCTAAGCGCAACGATCTTTATGTTCGCGGGAAGAGGGTGAGTACTATAGAGCTGCACCATTTTCCCAATACAGGTTCTAAATTGACTTTAGGTCGCGATTTCTTGGTCAGACCGACACTTTACTCTGGCGAATCATGTTGCCCATAAGATCGGAATGGGTGCAACAAGAAATATCGTCATTCGATCCGCAAGTACAAGGCATACGGATGAATCTATCCGTGAAGACTTGGATCACATCCACAACCTTGTCGTCGTTAGCATTAAATTCGTTGACAGAGATGCCCATGTATCGACCAATTCGGTCCACAACGCCATGTTTGCGAGAACCTGCATGATGTAAGTGCAGTGCATAAGTGAATTTTGTGGTTCTAACATTCAACAGGTCACGAAGCAAATACAAAGGCTGCAAAATCGAATGGGATTTCGATGAGTGTGCCGCTTCCATCCCGGTCTTAAAACCACGGCCTGTTCAAAAGGGGAATAATCCACCCAAGGCAAAGGCCCCAATCAACCGATTTGCTCTACTCAATATGGATGGCGCTACCGATAGCTCGACTGACGAAGATTCCACGACGGGCATGAACAGTATTCAATCAGACCTTGTCTCAGGTTTGAATGGGGTTGCTGTGTGAAAAATCGTGTGATTCTCGAGTGCTGGTTCACCGAAAACCTACTCGGCTTCTGTTTCTTATATTGTTTTCTTATTTCTGTTACCGGGCTGGGCGTCACGCATCAAGGCTGATGCTACTTCTCTTTTACGGCCGCACGGGATAATAGGCACTTCTCATGTTTACGGCCACAGATACCCCACAATTTGCCTTTGCCTTTGCTTTTGCTGTCATCAACATGCTCGGTATCTGTGAATGATTCGTTTTAGCTACTAGGGGATGAAGCATGTCTGAGTAGTAGCGATAGAGGAACCACGTTAAGAAAATGGAATGATTTACATGCCTTGTTTACCTTTGAATGGCACTATGTGACGGTAATAAAGCAAGCGTCTACCTCCAAAGCTACTCCTGCCGCACAAATTTCTGAGGGAGGCACTGTATAACGGCGAACAACGGGTTTTGATAGCCCGCAATCCCTGTTACTGCTTCTACTCGAAAGTACTCTCTAGTTTTGCGTCTGTTTGATTCCACACGGAGCTCCCAAAAACCAGCTACCCATAATTTCTATGTTACCACCAGGCGGTGACATCACAAATTTACCGATACCCCCACCAAACTTCACTTCCCAATCATCCCCACGATCTCAACAGATCGCCAAACCCCGCCTCAAGCCCGTTCTTACTCTTGTCTTCTTCCCTTCTCTTTTCCATTATCTGTAACACGTGCAGCTCTATCTTTGTTCGATCACACTCTTTCCCCAAGAGCCATCACAGACACCGTCCGTCACAGAACCCACAACCGCCACAATGTCCTGGTTTCAAAAGACAATAGCTCTGCCTCCCAAGTCGCGGGGCAGCTACCTCGTCACCGACCACATCGTCGACAGTCTCCCAGAGCTCAAAGGCTACAAAGTTGGCCTTGTCAACCTCTTTGTCCAGCATACGTCATGCGCGCTCTCGCTCAACGAGAACTGGGACTCGGATGTTAGAGAGGACATGAGCGATGCGCTTGACCGCATTGCGCCAGAAGATAGAAAAGGAGACCTATACAGACACTCGGCGGAGGGTTTGGATGATATGCCTGTATGCTCAGAGCAACGGTTTGGGTTGGATGTTTACTAACTAGATATAGGCACACATCAAGAGCGCATTGATTGGTGCGAGCGTGACAATACCTATAAAGGACGGGAAGCTGGCGACTGGGACGTGGCAGGGAGTTTGGTATCTAGAGTTTAGGGCGGCTAGACACCAGAGGAAGGTGGTGGCCACGATACAGGGAGAGAAGGCATGAGTATCATCGGTTCTAGCGCTTCACAATTCAGCTGGCTGCAACATGCCAACCCACCCACATATTCTTGACGATCATTACATATTTTACACCTGGTTCTATGGTATCTATGCATATAGCCATGCTTTCCCTAACGCCAACTCCGTTTTTGTGTGCCGCAAGTTCAAATCTCCTCATTCGCTGGGAAATCATCGATTTCTATATCACCACCAGCAAGAACCTTCGTCTGCGGCGTGTAACCGTTGGCGTCTGGCGCTTGGCCGGGTGTCGCAGCAACAACCTGTCCCTTCTCGTCGACGAATTCAAAGTTGTAGCGCGAGAGGAGATGCGGGATCGCGGACAGCTGAGGACCGTAGCGCGCAGTGTTGTCGTAGAGTTCGAAGAGTGGGACGGCGAGGAGCTTCATGTTCTTCGGCACGCTAAGAACCTCTGCAATAGTTGGTTAGTTATGATACAAGACGGAGACGCGGGGAACGTACTCTGTCGCGGAAGCTGGATGAAGTAGAGTTTTTTGCATTCCTTCGGCCTTGTGACGTGGGCGGGGATGAATGGGTACATGAACGTCTCAAAGTTTGGGCGCCACCATTGCGCCAACGTGTCGCCAATCTCCCAGTCCTCATTGACTCCTTCTCCCGTGAACTGCGATCCGACCGGTGCGAGTCTTTCATTCAGTCGCGCCTTGAATCCGTCGATCTCGTCGTCTTCGGGCTTGAGGTAGTCGCCCGGGAGCTTGAAGAACGCGTTTGCAATCTGCAGCATCAGGATGTGAGGATGATTGTGTTCGTGACAGACGAGGATGCCTTCACAGGTACGGCGCATGCCATGGAGCTCATAGTGCTCTTCGAGTCGCTTTAGGCGGGCAAGCACAGAGGGGTCCTCTTCGGGCTGGTTCTCCTTGGTGCCAAAGGTATAGTTGGAGAGTGGGTAGAGGCGGATTGTCTCCGGCTGGTTCCCATTGAAGCTGAGGGGCAGAATTGCCGGGTATGATGTTTGGAGGGCTGTGGCGGTGATTGTTGACATGATTGCTCTTTGGGATGAGAAGGTGGAGAGAGGGGAGCTGTGTCTACGTAGCACGCTTGAGCTTGTCAGGAACGGATTAACTTTGTTCGTGTTGGTGGTCGGTCTGGAGCCGCTGACAAACCTTGGCACGACATGAGAATGGCTCCAATTTCATTTCTTTGCGACTTGCTTATAATAAATGTGATTAAAATAAACGCTTTTGACGACATATAAATTATTAGATCTCTTTGACAGGATATTAACTCAAAATTAAGATAAAGGCATCCATTTTGTTGTCTCTAAGTGCATCTTATCACTCAACTGTGCACTAAGTACTATGACGAGAACATCGAATACCGCAATAAAGCCTTACATATCAAACAAGCAAAGTAGCAAAGTTAACTATTTCCCACGCATCGGTATATCGCTTGTCACAGCATAGAACTCCGTCGCTTCCTCCTCGCTCACCGTACTAACCTCCGTTTTCCGCTTATCCACCAACCCAAGCCTCGCCTTCTTAACCTCCCACCACAGCTCTCTCCTGTCACCCCCCAACTTCTCTTTCAGCAAATCCTCCTTCAGTCGCCGTATAAACGAGTTATACACATCCGGCATCTCCAGGCTCGCAAGCTCGTCCCGCATCACACCTAAATTCGCAATAGCCCGCCCATATCCACTGTCGCCGAGGCTATGCTCGATCAAGGAGCGTATGATCCCTTCCATCTCCTTGCTAGCTGATTCGATCGTTGTTATATCCACAGCCGCACCAAGACGCTGCTTATACTCCGGAATAGCATTTTCGGAGCTGATTTCGGACCTCTCCTCGCGGCTGAGCAAGGCGTCGATATTGAGACCTGAGAGTGGCTTGATGGCCTCCTTTGCGCGGCGGCCCTTGGCCTCCGGTGGCACCTTCTTGACGTCGGCGGCTTTGATGAGGGCTTCGAGTTCAGTCGCGCTGGCCTTGACGAGATCGGCTGGGGGTTTCGAGTATTTCATGAGAACTTCAGGGGGAGGTTGCACGGGCTCGTCTGGTTGCACGGCGCGGCGACGGATGGCTTGGTTGATTCGGTGGAGGACCGGGGAGTATGTGTCTTCGATGGCCATGTATTCCACGGGGTTGCCATCATCGTCCTTGCCAAACGTGGAGATGTCCATGGCATCGACATAGGCTGACATGGCATTGGTGAGCTCATCGGTAGGGAGGTTGCGGTGTTTGGTCATGGTCTGGCCAGATAGTGTGATGACACGGTCAAGTGGAGGGAAGCGGTACAGGCGTACATCTTCTGCGAATGGAAGAGGGACATCAATTAAACACTCAAGCTCTGGCTCGATGGATGGCGTCAGGAGGACAAGTTGGGGGTCTTTGCCATCTTTCAAGACAATGCGAGCGACGGCATATGACTCCAGCTCTGCAAGTGCATGGACAAGAGACGAAAGCGCAAGTCGAGCCTTGTCATTTGACCTCGCGGCAACAGTAACACAGCTTTCGCCCATGTTGAAGTATCGCTCGTACTAAATAAGTATGTCAGTAAATGTGCCCAAATAAAGTGATAGCCGCTTGGCAAAATGCTACTGACCCTTTCGGCTGGTATGAATCCTACGATCGAGAAGCTCGTCACTGTCTCCAGCTTCGTTATGTTCTGGTCTGACTCGGCGATAGCAACTGCGGTCCGGCCATACTCGTACCCTTGCGCGAGATCATCTCTGTCGACATCTCTCTTCCCGCCAGGCGCAGACTCGTCCACTATCTTGTATGTCCTTGCATTCTTCACGGCGGTAAGTGCATCACCTTGGGCTGAAATGTCTTCCATCTTAACATCGCCCTCATCGCCACCAGCTACTTCTGCTACAACGTAACTGCTTGCAGAAGGCGCTTTGGCGACCTTGGTGCGGAAATAGCGTTCGATGTCAATACACATGGCGGTATCATACTTCTCGGGATCGCCTAACGTGAGTTGGCCTTTGAACGTTGCATACGGCCTGTAGTCCTTGACGCGTGGTATGGATAAGTCCTGGATCGCTTCTGCCGCAGTGCCAAATATTGACTTTTCACATTTGTCCGCAAGACCTCTCAAAACCTTCTCATTGCCAGCCTAAAATGTGTCAGCAAGAAGTTGTAAACGACGGACAAAGTAAAACAACCTTTAGGGAATCCTTGTCTTCCTCTTTAAAGCCAAACTCCAGGTCATCAAAATCAACTCCCCTGGTATCATATTAGCCACCAGTAAGTATATGACACGTTAGGGGCATTAAAGCTCACAAGACTACCAATTCAATGCCATCTTCGTTCAGCTTTGCAGATGTCTCATCCAGATCATCAGAGTCCATCAAGCCTGTCCCATTGGTGACCAGCACGATCTTCCTCGCATACTTCAACTTCTTCGTGAATCTCTCCATCATATCAATGGCAATTATGATCGCCGAAACTGCATCTCCGACATCCGTCTTGCTGGGCTTGATACTCTTCTGCAGCTTTTTCAGATCTGGAACTTTTATGGGGCCCAGAGGCTGCATAATGGAGATGTTGTTGTACCCTTCCTCCCCTTCCAAGGCATTGTTGGTCTCATCGGTCCTAAACCCAACAACTCCAACTGTGAGAGTTGTCCGCCCAGTAATCATAATCGTAGCCAGAGAATCCCAGACATATCTCATGGCAAAATCCAGATCGCTTTCGTCTCTTCCATTGCTCTTCCTGCCCATGGAAGCGCCCTGGTCAACAATGAAGATGGTTGCCTCCTTGCCCGACATTTTGCCGGTTGAGGCAGATTTGAGTTACTGAGTTCTGCTACCAGATTATTAAAGGCAGATTTCCTAGAAGCTGAATAGAAATTGGTCAATGATTTGAAGGATCTCGATAGGTGGCTGGGCTAGGCAAACGCGTTGTCTCACGCGTGCAATTAACCATGTTGTCACGGACTCACGTGCAGATAAGGCAGATGGCTGCCTCGGATAACGGCTGATGACGCGCTCCCGCTTCACTGTAGATCTCCTCGGACATCGGCTCTTGCCTCTTACCTCCTTAATCCAGCCCTCTCCTCCCCGCTACGAAGCATCAGTAAACAAACATACAGCTTCACTCAAACTCCAAAATGGCCGACGTTTCAATCTTTAACACTTTGGCTCCGTACCATATCATAGCGTAAGTCATTGGTCATGCTGACCCTTGGTCCCCTACTAACGAACTCAGATATGGCACCCACCTCGGCGCGCAGGTCTGGCAGGTAAGTGATATAAATACGGTCCCTTAAAACGTTTTATCACTGCACTACCAACTATCAATCACTCATACCTCTCTCATTACCTTCCATCTCCTCTCCAATCCTGCCCTCGACTAACAAACCCCCAGTCCTTCGTCAGCGGCATAACCGCCTACCAAACCCTCGAGCGCTCCCAATTCAACGTCCTCCAACAGCGCGTATTCCCCCGCTACTTCACCTTCCAAACCGCCCTCCCCTTCCTCGTCGCACTCACCTACCCCGGCGCCAACCACGGCGCCTCGTCCTACCACGGCGCCCTCGCGCCCGCAAACCAATGGAGCGTGCTCTACCCACTCACCACGGCCTTCGTCTGCGGCCTCGTCAACCTCGTCTTCCTCGGCCCAAAGACGTCGGAGCTCATCCGTCTCCGCAAGGCGCAGGAGGTCAAGGACGGGAAGAAGAGCATCGATCCTGCGCCGCATAGCAAGGATATGCTGACGCTCAACAAGCGCTTTGCGCGTGTGCATGGCGCGAGCGCGCTGGTGAACATGGTTAGCTTGGGCGCGACTGTTTGGTATGGTGTTGGGCTTTCGGCGCGCTTGTAGGTGGGTGTTGAGCGTGGAAATGCCTGGGGTTCGGCGGATGCCGGGGAGTTGTCAAGAGATGTATAGCTAGGATTAGTGGCTCTAAGGGCGGTTGTGTATGAAAGTGACTGTGGTTTGAGTCTACATCGTAGATATATATAATGAATCGCCGCTTTGGAAGACTTCTTGCATTGGAACCATTGTGCAGTACACGCCTAACGTATTCGAAAGCCCACGATGGCGTATGCTGGACCAGGGAATGCTCCCATGTTAATCCATAATAGTTTTCACGTTCGGCATGTAGTTCTTGTGTGCCTGTTTAGCAGGGTCCGCATCGAGTTTGAGTGATATATATTTACTTATTACTACTTCGTTGTTGATGTTATATGTGCTGACGTTGATTAAATTTTCATATTGGTAGGGTTATTTATTATTAGAGTAAATGATTTTAAAAATACCATCTCATAGTTTAATGACATCCCAAACATTCGAAATTGAATAATAGCTCCTCATTGCATTACTTATATCCCGAATCAGGTTGACGTCGTTTCTCGGAGCAAACATACGATCAGTATATCCGATTACATATATTCCCTCATAACCGTCTAAGGTAGCAATCTATATATGCCGCCAAGTATCCGGCCCAACACCACCACAATTCTTCCGAAACAGAGTCACGTTGGCAGGCAGTCACATGGTCGTTCAAACACAAATCAAATAAAGTAGCCGGGTAGTAGTTCTTCTCATTGACACGCACGCATCTCGACTCGCGAGACGTGTTAAAACTATATACCCTACTCCAGACGTAAACCCAGTGCAGCCCCAATGTGCAGGTATCAGCTAGGAAAAAACGTCAACTCCCCCATCTCTCAACCACCACCCACCCATCCCTCACATCCACCCATTATTACTATTCAGAATACTGCCACGAGAGAGCCTCAAATTGTGGTAAATTATGTAGGGACTGTGGTCTCCAGTATCCGCCCCCCGATCGCATTCCATAAAAGCCCTCATATCCATGTAAAAGGAACGTCTTTCTCTTCCAATCATTGATGTAATAAGGTATGGCTTTTCCGTATCCCCGTCCGTCCATCCCGTCCCATTTTAAAGCGCCCAGCCACCGTTGAAGGGGGCCCGCTTCAGTTCTGTTTCCCATCCAGCCGGTCCCAATATCAAAAGGAATTTCGCAAACGTCTTGAAGAAGTGTCGGATCCCCAAGAGAGGGATCATAAAGTGGTATAAATAAAAATCGCACAAAGGCGACGTCGCCCCGAGACTGCCAGCGAAGGCGTCAGGACGACGTAAAAAAATGAATTCGCAGGTGACAGTGAGGCTCCAGGCCATGTGTTTTAAGCCTGTACGAAGCCCACTAGTCGTGTTCGGACCAGAGACGAAGAAATATCGATGTATTTGTCGAACAAAAAAAAGAAAAGGTGTATTTGCGCATCGACCGACTCATATATTTTGAGACGCGATGCCGAGAAACAAGTCGTGCTTGTTTCCTTAAAATCCATTACTAAAAAACCCAACCGTCCCGTAACCATGGGAATCGATCAATCGTCGCCGCGAGATCGTGATATAAGAGTATTCCCATTTGCCGAAACCACCAGAACGCCGTTAAGATATTATACAGAACCAAGGCGCAAAAGCGCCTCGATGGCCTCGCGCTCCTGAGAGTCGGAAGCCATCCCAAGGGAGCTGAAATCGACCTTGGGGTGAGATGGTTGCTGAGAGGAAATATGATCATGGCGCAGTGGCGCTGATTTTGCCATCGCCGAAAGAGATGCTCCGCCGTAGTTGTTGGAGACAGCTCCTCCAGTATATACATGAGTATTGAGGAAGCTGCGTCCGCTAAGAGGTACTGATCCGTTGTAGGAAGCTTGACGAAGGGCGACTGCGCCGACGGCGGCCCAGTCTTCGTCATCGGTCATGTCTTCTGGGTCGTCTCCCATCATTTCGTCGTCTGGAGGCGCCTCGGAAGAAGAGCAGGAGCCATCAAGTGACATCTTGTCCACTTCTTCCATCTCCATATCGACGTCGTCTTCGTGGGAGAAGACCGCAGAGTCGCCAGCCCAGCTAGAGGATGGCGCGTTAGGCCGCGCCCTGCCACCAGAGTTGGTATTGTTGATGGGCATTCCCATCGAGTAGGTGGGTAAGCTGGGAGGTGGCGATTGTTGTCCGCGAGATTCGCGGCTTGGTTGGCCGTTCATTCTCGCGTCCCATCTTCCCCATCCGACCTTCTCGAACTTGACGTCCCCGCTCAGTCCGCCGCCGTCGCCACCTCCGCGACCTTCCAGCGCGCCGACTACCAGTCGACGAGCCTTGGCTGGTGGAATGCTGGAGAATCCAGGAACGGAGGTGGTGAGGTATCCCATGATGTGGCGAATGGCCAGAGGACCATTGTTGAGAAGGATGTCGGGAAGGTGGTGCTTCGCGAGGAGGGTTGGGGTGATGGACCCAGTCGTCTCAAAGCCATTCTGCGAATCCATGCTGCCGCCACTGCCATCGCGGAGGTCAAAGTCGGACTCGACGGCATCCAGATGCCCTGGGGCAGTGGAGCCGTAGTTTTGCGACTTGAGGCCGTGTGGCGCCAGGTTTGGAGAGATGGAGTTGGGAGGAGTAGGGAGGGTATGGGTAGCTTTCGAAGCAGGAACACTCTTGGCCAGACCACTAGTGAAAGCGTCTGGACCCAAGGGCTTCTTTATGTCGCGAGCATTTGCCATGGAGCCATTTAAGGCGATGGAAATGCTAGATCTCGTCGTAGCCATATTGGCAGAAGGGTTGCTTGGGTTCGTTTCTCTATTGCGCGCGCGAAATATTAGCCAACAGTACAATATGCGCGCGATAGGAATATCGCCGTCACGCGTTGGAGGCAGTCGGTGATGGAAATCTCGTGGGTTGACTCACTCGGCTTGCCAAAGAAACGAGGCGATCGATTGCAGGGCGCGCTGACCGGGTTGGTGCGAAGCGACTGGAATCGAGTCTTCTGGCGACAGAGGCTATCTCGTACGAATTTACTTGATGATAAAGTCAAGTAAAGCGACTTTTGAAGCAGAGGCAGTGCTGGTAAATGCGAAAGCTGAATGTTTGTTTGCTGTGCTATTCTTTTTGTTTGGTGATGTTGATGGAAGGAGGGAGGGAAGGGGGAAGGGGGAGGATATGACCCATCCAGGCGACGGATGGACAGGAATACCTGGGGGTCTGGTTCCGGGAGTTTGTGTGGGAGCGACTGGTACGTACAGTAAGTTACAGGAAGTGTGGACATGTGCCGCGTATCGGATTGGAGACGAGCGGACAGAGCGGACATGAGCGGACCAAGGAGGTACCTACTAACCTTCTAAACCATCCTCTCCAGAGATAAATGCGGGTATTGTATTAGTATGAATGGGTATGAATGTACATTTATGGATCAACCTTGCCGTACAAAGAAAGGGCCCAAGTTCGCGAACCGCTGTCGGCCATACCTTGGTACCTCACATTCCGCTGTGTCAAAGGTGTGGTAAGAGGTACTGTGCCATGCGATGTTTTGTGTGGTTTTGTGTGGTGGTGGTGGCCTGTGGCCCAACGGCGGTCCGCCATTCGTTCTTTCTTTGTTCGCTCGCAGCTGAGAACCAGCTGATAGATAGACTTCAGAGTACGAGTACTGTAGAGTACAGTAAGAAAAAGCAAGGAATGCAGATAATGATGCGTTGGAAACCGGAACACAGCGACGGGCTTTTGGGCATCACTGTAAATCCGCTCATATTAAATCAGTGACCGTGCAGGTTTCCTTGCTTTTCCCTTCTAATCTCGCGGCCGGCACTCCCTCCCTACTTTCTCACTTCTTACCTGAGGGTAAGTACTGAGAAGTAAAGCCCCTGCCATTAACTCACGTAATGAACATACCAAATGTTTGTGTATCGTATTTTGCCCCTCAATGCAATTAGCTATTTACAGCTCGATCACCCGAGATGGAGCATTGCGGGGGCATCGTGAAGCCGCAAGCACCTCATCGTTCTGTCCAAAAGTGTCCGAGACCTCATGTTGTGGGCTGGAGTCACTTGCCGCGTCTTATCTCTCTCCACATCCCGGGAACTGTCATTACAGCGAGTACTCCACTCCCCACTTCGGGTGGCTTTCTCAGCGCACAATGAGAAATCATTTGAGATTTGGTTGCTTTATCTACCAAAGCCCTCCCCACTTGCCCTCGTTTTGTGCCCTTGGTGTGCGCGGATCCCCACGGATCGCAAACTTCCCTCGCGAAAAGCGATATTGAGGCCAAGCGATGACGCGTGTAATGAGTTCGCCCTCGGCGTCGGACTTTGTCATCCTTAGCTAGCTCCAACAATAACGCTGCAAATCCCACGTTCCTAGCTTAATATGCCCTGATTGCTCGGCTATCATTGAGGGGAAATCGATCGTCTCCAACTCCGCCGTCCACAACCAGCATCATGCATGGTTTGGCGGGGTCAAGTTGATCGGGCACGTTTCGACAGAACTGGACCAGATCAAATGGAACGCTTCGCTCGCCACCATCGATTAACGCCGATGAGACATGTTTTATACCACAACCGCATACTCTCTGACCCGGTGGCCACGATAAAGACAACGACAGTCCTGATAAAAGACGCAAAGTTCCCCGCACGCCCGACGAAACGTGGGTCTTAAGCTGCTACTGCACTCCGCCGTTGAAGATGTACCTTCTACACGCCTAGATCCATTGTCAATACTTAGCCCAACGTAACATGGCTTCCTAATTGCCGGTAGCCCGCGTAATCGCACATAATGGAGAAACTTACAGCTATCAAATGGCCCACTTCCTCCTCAGTCTGGCTGTAAACTCGTTTGTACTGCCCTATTTCGGCGCGCAGCACCTCATTCTTTGTCTTAGTGCCATCGCAGATGGCCTTAAGCTGGAGCTCAAGCTCTTTCCGTAAAAACGGCTTGCTCAGCTTTTCCTCGAAGCCGATATTGTCGTACCCCTCTATTAGCGCGACTCCAAGAGTCGTTGGTATGAACTCTTCCACGCCTCCGCTGGACCTGCCACTTTCGGCGGCAGCACCCCCTCCCCGCCCCCTCCCTCTGCCTCGACCACGGCCGGCACCTCGGCCTCTTGCTGGTGCACTGTCTTCCCTAACAGACACATTGCCGCCTCCCCTTGACTTCGTCATGACGTATCCTCGTTCTTTTATTTTTGCTATATGTTCGGCCATTGTAGCATCTGTTCCAATACCATTGGCATCCATTAGAGCAATAAGATCGGGTTCGGTCAGATATCCTGGAGATGCCGTCTTGCCATCTGTAAGTGTGGCTTCTTTCGGCTCAAACTGTTCTCCAAGAGTGAACTTTGGGAGCATATTTCCCGTCCAATTCTCATAAGGATAAACGTCAAGGAAATTGCGCTCCAGTACTATAACTCCATGGGCATGAAAGGCTTCGGGGCCATATTGTAGCTCGATATCTGTTGCAGTGCCAATGGCATCTTCAGAGCAACATGCCAAGAATCTCCTGACAACAAACTCGTAAAGGCGGCCCTCGTCATCACTCCGATTTCCGGTGTAGGCAGCAATAGGATGAATCGGCGGATGTGCTTTGTCGTCATTTCGTCCTGCACGTGGCCAGTGGAAACCCCCGTTGACTAAACCTTGGGCAAATTGTCCCCATCGGCTATCCTCTGTGTGCTTCCCAACGAGTGCTTGGAGATTCATGCCCCTGTCAAATATATCTGTTTCTGTTCGAGGGTAACTGATCATTCCTTTGTTGTAGAGGCCCTCTGCCACTTTCATAGCAGTCTGACTGTTCATACGTAGAAATCGACTGGCCATCTTTTGCAGCTCGACTGTAGTGAGCGGTAATGGTTTCCATCTCTTGGTTGGCTTTTGCTGGACTTTGGTGACCTTTGCTATTTTCGCGTCGAGACATCGCTCGAACAGTATGGTGACGGCGGCACGGTCGAAAAGCCGGTTTCGATTCCAGAGAAATGTTGCGTCAATGTTGTCACGAGTATGGGTGACCTTTATACTCCAGAATGGTTCCGGCACGAAGTTTTGAACCTTCAAATAACGATCGACGACAAACCCAAGAGTGGGAAACTGGCATGAGCCTGTTATAACCGTGAGAAGAGGGTCTCTCGCAATGGAATTGGAGGGAAGGACTACCGTAAGAAAGTTTGGCTTCTGCTAATGGGCCTCCAAGGGTCTGGAGTGAGAGAGTCTGAAAGCGAGTAAATGCGTAGCCGATTCTTAGATCAAGCTCGATTCGAGCTGCAACTGCATCGACTTGACGGCTGTCAAGGTTTATAGGATGCTTAGCTGCATTTATGACATGTCTAAGAAACGTTAGAATGCACTGCAGAAAAGATGTTGACTTCTTACGCTCGTTCAATGTTGCTAAATTTTGCTCTCTTGACATCGATTGTCGAGTTGCCTTTGATTGCCTGCTCTCTAACCTCATTGCCGATATGCTCCCCCTCGCGGTCACAATCAGTCCATATGAAGAGAATTCTGGCATTCCTGGCCTGGGTCTCGATGTTCTTTGCAATAGCCGCCTTGTCCTTGGGTTGTGTTAGTAGTCGTTGTCTGGTCCCGCTGGGCAACTTACGTTATGGACTTTGACATGAACACGACCATCGAACAATTTGTACGGGGGAGGGTATTTCCAATCTTTAAACTCGGGCCCGAAGTCTACTTCGGTCAAATGCCCAAGAACACTTGTCATGGTAACATTGCACGTTCCCCATGGTGGACCGAAATTGAAAGTGAAGTCATAGTTCTTGGTATACTGGGCGCCGGCCACATTTCTCTGGCAGGTATCATCAGTATTGCACGCAGAAAGTGTGCTATATGCATCTTCTAGGTTCAATCTTACTGTCTCAAAAGATCCTCCGCCAAGATGTCCTGCGACAGCCTTCGCAATGCTGGGCTTCTCCGCCACGCAAAGAATCCTGGGACCCATGATTTCTTGTCATACCATGATCTCAGGCGTCCTAAGAGACTATAACTTTAAGAAATGCCCGGAACTTATCATATTGAGGCTTCTCTTGTGAATTCCACGTCGTTATACGGGGAAGGCAGCGTGTATGACCATTAAACGTGTGCCTGCCAAATTTTACTTGGATAGGAAGCGTAATTAAATAAGCTTAAAGGCTTTATATGGGGGGGACCCAGTGAGGAACAAGCAGGCAACAGAAATGACACAACCAAACAGACCCCTGTATGGTATGGAGCGTTGCAAAATACTGTGGTGCTTGCACTGCGATTTACACCGCGTGTAATTTATAAATTGGCTAGGTTCCAGGTACAGCAGGGTTGTGGATAAGCCTTCACTAAGCGCTGCTGTGCTCCGTATAAATGTCGCGTAACATAACCGTATGACGACACGTCTCTAACTGCACATGAGACCATTTGGTTGAACACGCTCATAACGAAATTTTCCGCTCTACATGCAGCTGTAGAGTAAGCATACACGACAGATGCAGCTCGTCACTACAATGGCCTTACCGGCCGTGGCTACGTTCGAGGAATGTGCCGATTTCTCAAAGACCGTCGCTCCCTTCATACCTCACCTATACGAATTGCCTCACCAGCTCCTCAACTCATGGTCGAAGCCCGATGAGCTCCTTGAGATTTACCTTGCGACAAACCCTTTAATATCCGCGGTTGCTTTTGGCCTGGCCCTATTCCCGATCGTATGGATCGTGTCGGAAGTCAACAGGAACTATTCGCAGGTTGACCGTCTCTGGAGCATCTTGCCGGCGGTATTCGTTGGGCATTTTGTAGCATATGGACACTTGATTGGGTTGGATACTGAGAGATTGGATACCCTAATGGTTGCCGTTGCTATTTGGAGCGTAAGTTGTCCGGAAGACGGTCTCGCTCAGCGGCTAACATATAAATAGGTGCGGTTAACTTTCAACTATTGGCGACGAGGAGGCTACAGCATTGGCTCTGAAGATTACAGATGGTAAGGGGATATTCTGGCTTGAGTAACGACTACAAAATGTTGACAACGTGCACAGGATGATCGTTAAAAGGAAGGTGGATTCATGGAGCCCAGCGATATGGCCCCTCTTTAATATCGTCTTCATTGCTGGTACCCAACTGATCCTCCTTTTCTTGATCGCGGCGCCAGCCTATATCCAGCTGCTAGTATCGAATATGGGAATGGGAATATCGAAGGTCGATACGTTTTTCCCCAGAGCCCTCGTTGGTTTAGTCTTGATTGAGGCACTGGCTGACCACCAACAATGGAGTTTGTACCCTCACTTCGTATAGGCTGATGTGGACGCTGACATTTATCTGCAAAGATTTCCAAAGCGCAAAGGCGAAGTACAGGGCTTCGGCCAAAGTCCCTCCAGGTTACGAACAAGAAGACTTAGAGCGAGGCTTCTTCGTCGGCGGCCTCTTCTCTTTGTGTCGCCACCCGAACTTTGCGTGCGAACAAGCCTTTTGGGTAGCTCTATATCAATGGTCGTGCTTCAACACTGACCAGCTATATAACTGGACTGGAATCGGTGCATTCAGTCTGCTATGCTTGTTCCAAGCCTCCACTTGGTTGACGGAGTTGATTACGGCACAGAAATACCCAGAGTACAAGGAGTACCAGAAACGAGTCAGCAAATTCATCCCGAGGATGTCGCATGCGCTTCCCGGAGACCCGGTCGACGAGCCTAGCGTTGAGCCTGCGACGAAATCGAAGCCAGTCAGCAAGAAAGGGGACAAGGGGCAGAAGGGCTCCAAGGGAAACTAGAGGATTGGATCGAACATCTTGGACGTCATAATTGACAGGGTTCTGTAGATCCCAATATACACATCTTCAATTGCTGGAAAGAGATTGGAGATAATGAGCGGAAGTTCCTTTGTACCCGCCTTTAGCCTCTAATCTTTGGGTGACGCCGTCGTTTCCCCCCGCTAGCTAGTGGATAAGAAAGTCAAATGCCACATCTCGCGACCCATTGCCGAGTAGGGCAACTTCTACAAAACTGGCGCGACGGGTCAGTTTAAATCACAATCAGGCCATTCAAGTCAAGTGTATTTCGGAATCTCCTCATTCTACCTTTCCTCACAAACCAACCATCAACTTTTCCTCCAAAAACAACTTTCTACAGATTCTTCGTTCGTGACAAAGCTTCATAAACCTTGTAAAATAAATTTCCCTTATCGGCCTCGGCGTCACATTCCTCTTTCAGATCACTTTTCTCGAAAGGTACGAACCACTCTCTGGCGTGACATTACACCTTCTCATCCACCTCTAGCCAACCCGCCATGTCCGACAACTCGGCCCTCAAGCGCCTCTACAGCTCCTCCTCCAGCGCATCCGCCTGCGACACCCCCACGACCACCACTGCCACCACCCCCGACCCCTCGCAGTCCCGCCACGAGTCCGAGCACGACGCCAGCGAATCTGATCCCAGCACCACTTTCAACCCCGCCAAGGTCTCCTCCAAGCTCACAAGCCTCGCTGCCAGCGCCCGCGCCGCCGCCGAAAACACCCTCGCCGTCCCAGGCTCCGATGAAGGCCACGCCACTGACCCGCTGCTGCGTGTCTATGACCCCACCAAGGACGCCAGCCTGAGCATCGAACAGCTCCTTGCCCGTCCTCGTCTGCCGCGCACACCATTCGAGCGTGCTTCTATGGGGAAGAAGCTGGAAGAGCAGGTTGCTGCCAAGAAGCTCATGGAGCAAGCTGGAGAGACGTCGAAGAAGGCGGATCGTGAGAAGCATATGAAGCTTATCAGGGACATGGCTAAAGATTTGGACCCCAGCTATGTGGAGAGCAAGTGAATTGTGATGGCGGTGTGCTGAAAGCATATGGCTTGGCTTGTGTTTTGTCACGGGGGCGTTTGCAAATATTTTCCCTTCATGATACCCTGGGATGTACGACAATGGAGTCTGTTAATTGACGGCGATGGGATAGATCTGGTTTATTGGGTTCTGGAGTATGGCTTAGATGGTACGATTAGAACTGGGAGGGCGGATGAATGTGATTATAGAAGGGGGATTGACTCAAAGTCTCTGTAGCTTATATGGCTTGTGGAGCTTCCTATAAAGATTGGGAATCAGTGGTTTAATATATAAACATTTCACCATCACAACTGTATCAAAACGTGACGATTAATATAAATACGATCGATTCCACTTTATAAGTGAGGGCTGACGTGCAGCAAGCCTAGGTATCTCAATAAATTCTCCAATCCAATCCAAATCTCCGAGCAAACGCAGGCAGCCATATGTACGCACGCAGTCGAACTCCATAACCAATAACGAAGGTGACTCCCCAAAATGTATCGCCCAGTTGAGGGGCATAATGTAATGTTGCTCTGAAGCAGTAAAATATTTCGATGAACCACCAACGCTCTCTCTAATGACCAAACGACCGACCAATGCTGGTAATAATAAATAAAACGTAGATACGTAAGTTTTTTTTGTGAGGATTTTCCGAGGATTTACACTCTGTTACTCGCGAAATCAATCACAGTACAATCATCTTCAAAGAAACCCTCCTCATCGTCTGGCATATCCGGAGCGGTTCGCGAGGACTTCCGGCGGCGGGTGGTGCTGACGATGGGTTCCGATAAATCATCTGGGATTCTCGTGGTGACTCGCTCCATGGATTCAGCTGGTAAAGCGCGGTGATGCTCGGACGACATGAGAGCGTCCTCATCAGAGTGCTCTTTCCCAATATGAAGGTTGGCAGCATGTATGGGGCCACCAAACACCCATGGTTCACCAGCAGGGCGGTTAGCCTTCTCTGTAGAAGGCTGAGGAGACAGCAATGCCGAAGTCGTCGGAGACAGAAGCTGGTGTGAGTACCCGGAGTATGCAAACAAGGAAACTCGAGGGTCCGTGTGGAATGGCTGATAAGGTGCATTTGATTCGATTTCAGCGTGAGGGATGGAGGACTCGGTTCCTAGAATGGGGGCACCTGTAGCTAGAGACACAGGACGTGAGAGAAGTGTGCGGTTCTCCCCCGCATCTCTTTCCTCAAGGTCCTCTTCGTCCGCAAGATCGAGCTTTCGCTTTATCAGAGGAGCTATTTTATTATCCGGGATCGAGGGGATCCTAATGTCGACCGGAGCAGTTCCGATATGGATACGGTACACACCAGGCTTGCTCTTGGACCTTATATGCTTAATCGTATACATCTTGACATGGCCATCCACAAGTGCAGCAAATGTCTGTTTGTGGTGACCGCCTAGCCACTTCACACAGCCGACCGAGCAAATTGTTGCCGTCTGTGGAAGATGCAGTTTATTGTCGCCAGCTCTTCGAAATTGTTGAATGGTGCCGGTCGCTGCACCAAACGATTTGCTTATCCCTGAAGCGATTGCCTTTCCACCTTGGCCAGCAATTGCAGTCAAGCTCGCAGTAATGGCACCTGTTCGGTTAGGAATGGGGCCAGAGCTGCCACTTGCACCGCGTGGCCGTGCTAAGAATGGCTGAGTGAGGTTCCAAGCTGCATTAGCCACGTTACTTGCCATTGCAGCTGCCGAAGGAGAAGCCTCTCTTATACTAGAGGGGTACACCGACGACGACGTTTTCGCCCGCTGGCGAAGAGGCGGCCAAATAAAGGCGTTGTGTGGCACGTCGAGGAAATGTATCGTGTTCCGCTCTGTGACCATGGCAATCGTTTCACCAAGTGGCAGCGTCCATATCACATCGACAATTCTCGCAACAGTAAGGCGAGTAAACGAAGCAACCTGCCGAACATGTATGCCTTGGGAGGCACCAGGGGCCTGAGGTTGCAAAGCTGAAGATTTCGTATGCTGTATCCGCATCAGGTCCCAGATAAACTGAACGTCCCCCTTGGTGCTTGCGGTAAACAGGGCTAGACCTGTAGGTGAGAATGACATGTAACTGCAGCCAAGGGGCACTTTAAATGTGGCCAAAGTGGCAGATGTCGTATTCCGAAGCGTTGCAAGCTTGTCAAGGTCTACTATCGTTATAAGAACCGGGTCGGGCTGAGATGTGTCGTACTGCAAGGCGGCTCCATGCGTGGGTGGAAAGTCTGGGAGAGGCTCCTTTTGGTTTGAAGCCTGCCAGTTCCCATTTACATTATTGGTAGGCTTATTCCAATAATTTGCCCATGCTCTTGATCCTTGGTCCCCAACCCACTTCGCGCCTTTGATGGCCTCTTGGGCTGCCTGGCGTCGTAAGCGGCCCCAGAACTCTTCCCCTTGGGGCGTGTCGACAGCACAGTTCACCGAAGGCAATCGCGGCGGCGCGAAAGTGTCGAGACCAGGAATTCGAGTTGTCGACTTCGAGACGTCGACACGGGCTCTCAGTGACACTTGGTTCGCCAAACTAGAAGGGCTATAAGCCAGCCATCGGCCTCGTAGTGAAAGCAGCGTCGACTTTGGGCGCAGCTTGTTCAGCCTCGCTTCATGGAACTGGCCATCGCCATCCCCGAAGTCGGACTGAGCTGCCGGCTCATAAGGAGCTGGCTGCTGAATTGTAGTCCAAAACTTGCCTAGGCACCGAAAGCTCATTAACGAATCGTTGTCGATCTTTATTTGACGGAAAATCCATAGCTCGCCAGTAATTCCTGACGAAACCACAATATTTCCTGCGTCTGCAGTCACCGTCAAAGCACCTGCTGGCTGCGGAGGAACGAAATGTGGGCTTGTGATCGGTATTGGGAGTGTCGTCTCTGGAAGAGAGAGAAGTGTTCCCACGTATCTCTTCGTGCTTAGCGACCAAACTTCCACTGTTGTTTGATAATGTTTAGTCGAGCCTCCTTGCCTGTGATGAGCTCTTGATGAATTGCCGATACTGCCAGATGTCTGTTCTGTTGCGGCTTCTGTGGGTCCCAGATTTGGTGAACCTTGTTCGCCATCATTTTCATAAAACGCAGGTCCATGTACCACAGCTGCGATCAGAGGAAAGCCGCCCGAGAGTTCGCCTTTCACTGTCCATGGCAGAATCTTCGCGCTATAGACACCGCCGCGTAGGCCGTCGAGAGTCGATATCTCGGTGTGTCCTGACTTCGAAATTGCATGCACACTCAAGCCTCCTTCAAACCCGGATATAACCACACTCTCAGTGTGCTTCGAGCCAGTTCTGGACGTATTAATGCTGTCCAAGCCGAAGAAGTAGCCTTGCGAGCCTGGTTTCAAGCCCATGCGGCGAATCGGTAGCCCTAAATTGATATCGGGCGCGCCATAGAAATGCGGCTGCGTTTGGTGGGGAAGGGGAGGATGGGAGGCGAAGCGCTGTGCCTGTTGAGAGTACGCAGAATTCCTGCGGTGCATGCTGGAAGCTCTTTGTGACATATTGTCTTCAAATGGATTATGTCCATCGATTTGTACACTTAGTGGCCTTCGGCGATAACTAGGTGGGGACGCGGATGGGACGAGTCCATTCACGTCTTTCCGCTCTCGTTGATTCCACCCAGCAAGTGTATTTTTGTCATCATAAGACGACGGAACCGTTGGCGGAGTGTCGCTGGGGTTGATGAGATTACCTGGAGAGCTCGAAAACGATGGGATGTTTTTGGCCCATTCAGTGGTACTCTGTCCGGTAGACTGGTCGAACCCGGGGGATGGCAGAGCGTCCAGCAAAGGCGATGTTATTCTTGGTCCATTTGTATTTGTCGCAGTAGTAACCGGTTTGACGTCAGATACCGGTGTAAAAGACGGCGGCGAAGGAGTTGCTGGATTATTGTCGTCCCTGTTAGACGGTCAGTATGGCCTCGATCGCAGGGCTCTCCCTCCAACGGAGGTCTTGCATATGGCTTTACTTACAGTACTTTAGATGCAATATTTATTGCAGTAGCGCCTCCACCACTGTTATCCTTCGCCGCCGCATTTCTCCTTTCCCGCTTGGACGGAATGGTGACTGAAGGAGGTGACAACTGGGGTGACTGTTTCCGAGCCAGCGATGCGATAATAGATGCGGATTTGTTGCCTTTCTCAGTCGAACGGGTCATTCAAAGACTTGCTAGAAGCTGTATATAGTTGATACCTGGCCACAGGTGAGCCAGGAAAAGTTGAAACGCGATGAAGTCGAGCGTACGATGCGGAAACAAGCTGTCCGAGCTGATGCGGCGGCTGGGGTCTGCCAAGGTGGCACTTGATCCCAGTCTTACCAGCGTCGTTGATTTTGGAGCGTTGGTGAGGTTCAAATGACTGTGATGTATTCTGAGCGTAGTATTCCTCGTGGATGCGACCGGCGACTTTATATTCTTCTAGATGTAGTTTGTAAGTGTTGTGGTTTGAGGAGTAAGAGGCCCTTTGTGACTTGCCTGACTATGGGTGATAAGCGGCGACTACAGGAGGGGCGGGGCAGTTGGCGACAGCGGCGACCGCCTGGCTGGACCCCTCCCCGTGCAAGTCGCCCGGCAAGCCGTCAGTCGCCAATTAGCGGCATTTATCCATTCCGGCCACCGTCAGGCACACCTGCTCATGTGAGTAACTCGGTGGCCACAATTCAGTTTACAAGTACTATAAGTACCATACTGTGAGTGTTTGTACATGTTTACAATACTTCTTCTACTCTGATATTGGAGTACGGGGCAGAGACGAAATGAGTTGGAAATCAAACATATTCATTAGATATTGTAATTTTATCCCTGAACCAGCAGCGTTGTCCATCACAAGCAGCCTGGTGCGCCTCTGAGAGCATGATTTGCGCAACCCTCTCTCCGTTGCGCCTCAACCACCACCATCAGTGTTTGGGGGATCCTGCGCTCCTTCTTGTCTCTTCTGTCGCTTTCCACCCTCCAGAGCAAGATATTTTGTAACAGTGCAGTCGTAGTCGTACAATACTGTCGATGGGTAGCCTCAGGCGCGACGATTTACGCCTTCTTCTTCGATGGCAGCTTCGCCTTCGCTGCCTTCTTTCTGTTGCTTCGGATCATTACAACGCTCAGGAATGATCCCACCAGGGCTGATGCAAGTAATATGAGGATGACAGGTATGCGAATCGCCCATACTCGTGGTGGGAATAGTTGTTGGATTGGTTGGTCGGGGTCGACAAAGGGCTGTCGGAGGTTAGCTGTTGTGCCTCAAGATTTTATCTTGACATCAACCTACCATAAGAAGTGTCCAGATAGTGTAGTAGAGGAACACAGCAGAAGCTACCAAGAGCATTGCGAGACCGACAAGTTTGTCAAGCTGAAGGAGTGGATGTTAGTTATGAACTTGATGGAAGCTGTGGTGTACTCACCATTGTCGCAATAGTATAGAATATTAGTGCCAACAGAACGAAGTCAAACTGAGGCTCTTCAATGTCTTATTGCAAAAGGATGATGTTGCGACTTGTGGTTGAAACCCTTAAGGCTGCTTCAGTGCAGTCAATAATGTCCAGATCCCTCGGTTTTCGAAGCTCCTTACTCGATTTACATGGGTTCTGGTCGTGACGCGCTACACTGCCTGTCATTAAGCTTGTCTCTATTGGGGTCTAGCCCAAAAGGTAAGGCTACCGCTGGATCCTGCATCGCTCGAAATAATAATTCGGACACTGCATAGAACACAACTTCAAATGAACGCCAACAAATAAACTGGAGTGCCTGTAGCATTGTCTCCATTGACGAGGGCCTCGTACAAACACGTACAGCGAATTATAACTCCTGGTCAAGCGATACTTCGCAGGAGGCCGTCGCGCCGCGCGACAGACTTTCGATTCGCCTCACCTTATCGCCTGTCGGCCATCAATTTAGTTGCACTTTGAAAAGCCTTTAAGAGCAGCTTCGAGGCCAAGTTCACGATGGAGGATCCAGCGCCCACCTCGCCCAAACGGCACCTGGATGAAAGATCTCCAAACAGGGTTCCTACGTCGCCGCGTCGCAGCGATCATCACAACAGATCACACGACAAACCATTGGCTTCTCGAGGCCGCCCAGCAACGACCGTGAGAACGGAAGAGGAAAAGCAGGCAGCTGCAAAGGCGGAATATGAGAAGCTATTGAATGTGAGGTCCGGAGGAACCTACATCCCTCCAGCGCGTTTAAGAGCTTTGCAGTCGCAAATCACCGACAAGTCCAGCAAAGAATACCAGCGCATGGCCTGGGAAGCGCTCAAGAAATCCATTAATGGTCTCATCAACAAGGTCAACGTCTCAAATATCAAGTTCATTGTGCCGGAGCTCTTCGGCGAGAACCTCGTGAGAGGGCGTGGGTTGTTCTGCCGGAGCATTATGAAGGCGCAAGCTGCCAGTTTGCCATTCACTCCTATATACGCAGCTATGGCAGCTATCGTCAATACGAAGCTTCCGCAAGTAGGCGAGCTACTACTTACAAGACTCATTATACAATTCAGGAAAGCCTTCAAACGAAACGATAAGGCCGTCTGTCTCTCTTCTTCAACCTTCATCGCACATCTCTGCAACCAACAAGTGGCACACGAAATGATCGCCGCCCAGATACTACTTTTATTACTACACAAACCTACGGATGACAGCGTTGAAATTGCCGTTGGCCTAACTCGCGAGGTTGGCCAGCATCTGGAAGAGATGAGCGGCCCCATTGCTTTGGCTGTTTTCGACCAGTTCCGAAGCATTCTCCACGAGGCAGATATCGACAAGCGAGTCCAATATATGATTGAAGTACTGTTTCAAGTCCGGAAAGACAAATACAAGGACAATCAGGCTATAAAAGAGGAACTGGATTTGGTGGAGGAGGAAGATCAAATCACCCATCGTACGAGCTTGGATGATGAGCTAGATGTCCAGGATGGCTTGAACATTTTCAAGTTTGATCCAGAGTGGGAAGAGCACGAGGAGGCATACCAGCGTCTCAAGGCGGAAATTCTCGGGGAGGGCAGTGACGAGGAGGATGAGGATGAGGACGAGAGCGACGAAAGCGAGGACGATGAAGAAAAGCAAGAGGAGAAGGCCCTGGAGATAAAAGATGCGAGCAATGCTGATCTCGTGAATCTAAGGAGGACGATATACCTGACGATCATGTCCAGTATCGACCCCGAGGAGTGCTGTCACAAACTGATGAAGGTCTCGTTGCCTCCTGGACAAGAACCAGAGCTTCCCTCTATGATCGTCGAGTGTTGTTCGCAAGAGCGCACATATCAAAAGTTCTACGGGCTGATTGGCGAGAGATTTGCTAAAATCAACCGCCTCTGGACTGATCTCTTCGAGCAATCGTTTGCTAAATATTACGATACGATTCATCGCTATGAGACCAACCGCTTGAGGAATATTGCCCGTTTCTTCGGCCACCTTCTTAGCTCAGACGCGCTTGGCTGGCACGTACTGACGGTTATCCACTTGAACGAGGAGGAGACTACGTCTAGTAGCCGTATTTTCATCAAGATCCTGTTCCAAGATCTCGCCGAGGCAATGGGCATGAAGAAGCTCCAGGCGCGTCTGAAGGACGACGCATACCAAGCCAATTTCACAGGCTTGTTCCCCCGCGACAACCCGCGCAACACGAGGTTCTCCATCAACTACTTCACCAGCATCGGCATGGGAGCAGTTACAGAGGACATGCGCGAGTACCTACAGAACATGCCAAAGCCAGCGCTGCCAGCCCTCCCCGCCGCAGCGGCTGAATCGGACTCGGGCAGCTCCGTATCGAGCTACTCGTCCTATACGGGCTCCTCGTATTCACGCTCTAGATCACGGTCCCGATCGCCCTCTCGGTCCCGACCACTCGCACGCGGGCGCTCGCGTTCACGCTCGCGATCCTACTCAAGCTCCCGCTCCAGATCCCGTTCCGGGTCCCGAGGTCGTTCATACTCACGCCCACAATCGCGTTCCCGGTCGCGGCGCCGCTCCTACTCGCGGTCGCGAACCCGTTCGCCATCTCGCTCCCCAGTTCGAGGAGCAGCGCGCCGAGTTTCGCGCGGTCGTTCACGCTCTGCTAGCCCCCGCAGGCGCTCTGGAGGCGCGAAGAGAGGGAGGAGTATTAGCCGCTCGCGCTCTGACTCGCGGTCGTTGTCTCCCGCGGCAGAGCGTTCGCTGAGCCCAGCGCGTAGACGAGGACCGAGGTCCGCGTCGCCTCCGCCCAAGAGACGGCGCGAGTACAGGGATTCGCGGTCGCCGTCACCACCGCCGTCGAAGAGGGGTCGGAGGTATAGCTAGATGAAGATTTTACGTGTTATATTACAAGGTGGAGAGCGGAGAGTTTGTTTCGAGTAGACTGGAGACGGGTGGACACAGGGAAGGAAAGGCACATGGAAGACTGGACAGGCTGGATGGCTTAATCAATTCTATTATACCCCAACCCAACTATTATTGCTATTGCAGGCCAAGCAACGGTCCCAGCACATCGTGAACAATTTCGCTCCCATGGGATGGCAGGAAGCCTCTCATCTCTTTCTCTCTCTCTTTTTACCTACCAGGAACTTCATTGGGCCCAAATTTGGGTTCGGGTCGTGTCAGACGCCCAAACATCTTACACAAAGTACAGCGTAAGCGCAAACCATGTCACCTCCGTCAGCATATCCGCCCGTGAGCTCGCAATGCTGACCTCCTGTATCCCGCGGATGAAAAGAGCTACCATCCGACGCCATACTATGCATGTACGTACGTACACAAGTATCCACGCCTAGCAAGCATCTGCGATTAATCATCAGCCCCCGACGCAGCCCTACTGTACTCTACGGCAAGTAGCGTGGTGCACGAGCGGGCCTTGAGACTGGATATGGAAGCACACTGCCAGGGAAGAGGAAGGGAGTGCGTGGCCACTTAGGAGGAGTATGGCCGTACTTCGGTATTTATATACGGCTATTGGGAACAAAATGGTGGTTGTATGGTATGGTATGGATGGTATGGTATGGGATGGATCTGAACTCGGGATGGATGGGGATTGAGCTGTACTTCGAGGGAGCATGGGTATGGACATAACGGACACATGGGATCATCGGATATTGTTCCCCCAGAATCCACAACGTGGGTTGTCAGAATTAGCGCCACAATTTGTCATCTTCATTAACCAAGAGTGGCTTGAAATGACATTTACATAAACTTACAAAGCGTTACGTTCACGCCGTGGTTGATGCCGACACCCCTTCGGCATGGTTTTATAGAAGCCTCAACTTAGTCAGCTCGGTCTGATCTACTCCGCGGAAGAATTGCCGCGTCACAGGAGTCAGCGCATGCTTACAGGCCTCTGGAAATAGCTTCCAATGCTCTTGGATCGATTCGTCGGAGCTTTCGGGGGTGTGTGCATAGTCTGCCACCTGTCATTCCTTCCATGCACACCCCCCGGTGACCCGATTACTCCTCGGTCTCTCTTCGCGTTCCATGCATACAGAAGAGTACATCAGGGACTTGGCGTTTACAGTATCGAACCACCAAAGGGTCCTCCGTCCGTCTGGAGTTTCGGAGTTGAGCTGTATCCCCGATAATCTCACTCTCCACATGTTGATTATGTACTGTGGGTGATGAGAGCTCCTCGTTATTAGCTAGACGCCTTCCGTGTAAGTGGCGCACCTCCTCAAATCATCAAATCATACCTCTGAAAGTAGAGAGAAGAGTGTCTTCCTACATACTGTCTCGTTCTTCCCTCATCCTCGCTCCTCCCCTGCTTTTGATGCTTAATTCATATTTGTTTTCGTCGCCCGTTCGCCTCTTCCTGTATCCCATTACCTCAGCAGTGACTGCGCCTGTTGCATTGCATTCCCACTAATCACAGGCCCTGTTCGTCATTCATCGCGTTCCCTTTGCATCTACTCTACTCCTACTATACCCTACTCTGTTCTACTCCAAGCAGCTCCCGATGATGGAGGTGTGATAGACACCTCAAACAACCCCAATGAGGCGGCCATCTGTCATTGAATCATCTAGCGTCAAACACTACCCCGAATGGGATATACCTCGGACAAGTAAGAAAGCCGAAAACCCCAAGTCGCCGATGCATGTTGCTAACTCGTCGCCGCCAGTTCGCCCCAAGAGCTCTCTGGGCTCTCTCTCAAACCAATGCTCCGCCGCAGGGCTGAGCTTACTCGACGACCTACTACAGACCACAAGCTCGGCCCCATCCGGGTAGCTTGGAGGGGGAAGGCTTTGTCATGGACGCGCCTGGATGGGACTCACTGAGATCAACTCCGAACATACCTGCCAAACGATCATGGGGAGGGGGAGATGCATCCCCTAGCTCCCATAGTGGCGGCCCAAGATCTGGGGAAAGCCAGCCGCCTTCGAACTTCCACCATCTCAGTGGACCGACACATGCCCCACGGAGGGCGTCCGATACAGCTAGCCAACAGACTGGATGGGACACAAGCGCACAGGCACAGGGTTGGCCTGTGAAGCCAGACCAAGGCCGGTATGGAATGGACGATGGCTATGGGGCTGAGCGACGGCAGCCTGTCGATTCTCGCGATGCGCCGTTAGGCAGACCCGATAATAATGCACCTACATTTCCGCCACAGCCTTCATGGACAAAATATCGCCGCGAGAGCAGTGGCTCGAGCTTTCAAACAAATTTCGATCCTCCATCTTCTAATGGTAAGTTGCAAAAATACAGCGTTGAGTTGCGAATACTGATCGGTTGGAATAGAGACGATGTACCCTGGGAGTCAAGAAACGAGGAGGTCGTCATATACGCTTGCTGCAGATGAGTTGGGGCCCGTAGATCCCCGCCGTCGGTCCTCATCGGCAAAGGTCTCACTTTTTGAACAAAACTGCGAGAGGTGCAATTCGTTTAGACCTCGAATAAAGGAATTTATTTCTCTGATACAAAAATTCGAAACGTCACTTGGACCTTTCGGACCATACCAGGAAATCCATGAAAATGTGAGTAGCTTCCACCCGATTAGGAGCGTTAGTTGATGTTCTAACAATTCTTAGTGTCTCAGACAAGGGATGGTACACGATGAAGTTCCGAATTTCTCTGAAATACATCGGATTCTTGGCCTACTAAATGAGGTGAATGACCTTGCCAAAAACGTGGTCCAGCTTGGACCGGTCTATTTAGTAAAAGTCAAGGAAGGGCATCAGCACAAACCGTTGGAAACTATCAAACTCGAACACAACCCCCCGGCATTGGAACGATATTTCTCGTCAGAATCAGACGACGGCTCGAAAAGACGTAGGTTGGGGTCTATGGACCAGCGAGGAATGGAACGTCAGTCTACGCATCAGGGCCGCCTTGGGGATGCACGCCGACACTCGTCGGCAAGCCCGTCCGCCAGTGATAGGTTACCCCCGATTTACTTTAGTGCAACATCGCACACGGCGCCCGAGTCCTCGGGCTTCAAGCTCCCCTCGATGAATCCGCCGCCGACTCCTGGGAGACATATTACATCGCCACAGAGGTCACATAACTCACCGCCTTCATATAACATGTCATCGCCAGACTCGTCCACCTTCCCACCATCCTCGTCTTCAAATAAGCCCCCTCAGACATTATCCCCCTCGGTCTCGTCATTCAGCTCAGGGGCTATGAGCGGCGCAGTTCCACCGGCTGTGGCTACTCACACTGCCACTCTTCAACACGAAGTTTCCGTCAAGGCCTACGCCCTCCAAACACTGCAGCAAGAGCACGACAAGTTACTCGCCGCATTATCACGATCACAAACCCGTTCTCGCGCGCTTGAAGAGAAGCAGGTCGTAGCCGACAACGAAGTCAACGTCCTGTCCGAAGACAGGAATAGGCTGATGGATCGGATTGCGGAACTCGAAAGGGAGGTCGCAGAGGTCAGTGAGGCGAGAGACGAATACCGTAATGCGGGCGTCAAGGAGGGCAAGCAGTATGTCGAGATTGTGAGAATGGCGAGTCGTCTAGAGCTTATGGCTGCCGAAGAACGGAAAATAATGGCGGCGGATCTGGCGGAGAAGGAGAGGCAATTATTGCAGAGGGACGAGTTGGGTACGATAGCTAGCGGCTCCATGACACAGCATCCTGCTTCAAGACATTCCAATGAGGCTGTCTTGCAGCTCAATGCGAAGTGCGCAAAGTATGAGGCGGCGCTGAAGGATATTAAGCGGAAGAAGCGGCGGATAGATGAGATTGTCGCTGAGCTGGGGTCGGCTGGTACTGATATCTCCCAGTCCTTGAGCGGCGTCTTAGATGATGAACTAGAGGAGAGTACATAGTAGGTGTGGTGACACAAAACGTTAAATCAACGATGGCGGGGTATGCAGAACGCATGAACCGAGGGAAGGCCGGCGGGTTGGAATGACGAGATTTTGATACCATACCTCCGAATAACGCACAGATTATCTGTGTATTTGATAGCCCAACTGCAAGGCAAGGGTAGCTTGGACCTATAAATGTATATAATCATTACACAGTTCAAATACGCTCTGAGAATCAAGAATAATACCTGAAGCTGAGTGCAGTCCGGCTGCATGTCTGAGCCCAGGATCCAATCCGCTGCCATCATTTACCCAGCTCATGGCCTGCAGTAGAAACCTCCAATATCTGCTCCCTCATCCCCTCCACAATCCTAACATCCACACCCTTATCCTCCAGCTTCCTCCTCCCCCGATTCTGCCCAATAAACGTCTCCGGCTCCAAAACCCCAACATAAACCATCTTAATCGCGCCATCAAGCCCCAATATCCTCTCCACACACGTCCGATTCCCACTCAACCGCTCATCGCACGGCTCCATCGTCGTATACAGCACCGTGTTCCGCGGCAGCACGGAACCTATCTCCTCCTCTGGGATGCTGTGCTGTGCTGCTACTTTCATGAAGCAGCACTGCTCGGCATGGGTGTTTCCTGGCAGCTCACCTGTGTAGCCGGTTGCTAATATTGTGTTCGTGTCGGCGTCGAGGAGGACTGCGCCGACGCGGAAATTTGTCGGTTTGGGAGGGGAGAGACGGGCTTGTTGGAGTGCGTGGGTCATGTAGCCTGCGTGGTCGCCTGGGGGGATGGCGGGGTGAGGCGGGGTGGACGCCATTGAGAGGCTGGTGGGGGTTGTTCAGCTCCGAAAAAATAGGCGGCGACGATATTACAGTATAGGCATCTGGCTGGCAATTCTAAATCTTTAAGCAGCAGTTGGGCGTGTTGTTGCGTGAGTCTAAGAGTTGCCATGTTTCAATGGCGCGGGTGCCAATGCTGCCAATGGATGTATTTGCTCCGGTAATTCGCCGACGATGGCGCCCCAATAAATTACTCATCCTCACAGCCCGCCGTCATCTTCTGCGTCTTACTACTCATACCCTCTCTCTTCCAATCCCTACAGGCCCATCATGGCTACTCACGCGCTTCCCAAGTACCTGACCGGCGATACGGCGGCGATTAATGAGTTTATCGATAAGTTTGACGTGGGTCTCTGGCGCATGGCGGGGTATGAGGGGTAATTTATGCTGATACTGGCAACAGGTGTTCCTGTTCGATTGCGATGGTAATTGAGCCAGCGCGATTACTGGGCCTTACAGATATTGACGAATTTCAGGGGTTTTATGGTCGGGAGACCATGTCTTTGAGGGAGTCGTGGATACGTTGGAGTTATTAAGGTCGCGGGGTATGTGGCAGTCCACCCACCTCAGCTTCAAGCATACTACTATCAGGGCTGACGGAACCACCAGGCAAGCAGACAATCTTCGTCACGAACAACTCTACAAAGTCTCGCAGTGATTACCTCAAAAAACTCACCGCAATGGGCATCCCCAGCAACGTCGACGAGATCTTCGCCTCCGCCTATTCCTCCGCCATCTACATCTCCAAGATCATGAACCTCCCCGGCCCCAAGAACAAAGTCTTCGTCCTGGGCGAAGCAGGCATCGAGACCGAGCTCCGCGAATGCGGCGTCCCCTTCATCGGCGGCACCGACCCCGCCTACCGCCGCGACATCACCCCGGCCGACTACACCGCCATGGCCGACGGCTCCCTCCTCGACGACGACGTAGCCATCGTCCTCGCGGGCCTCGACTTCCACATCAACTACCTCAAGCTCGCCGTCGCATACCAGTACCTCAGGCGCGGCGCCAAGTTCCTAGCCACAAACACCGACAGCACGCTGCCTAGCAACCACACCTTCTTCCCCGGCGCGGGCTCCATCAGCATCCCGCTCGTCAACATGACGGGGCAGCAGCCGATTGCGCTGGGCAAGCCGAGTCAGGCTATGATGGATAGTATAGAGGGGAAATTCCAGTTCGATCGCTCCAAGGCGTGTATGATCGGCGACCGACTCAACACCGACATCAAGTTCGGGATTGAGGGACGACTAGGCGGCACGCTGGCGGTGCTAACGGGCGTGAGTAAGAAGGAGGAGTGGGAGGTTGAGGGCGCGGAGACAGTTCCCGCGTACTATGTGGATAAACTGAGTGATATCAAGGTGTAGAGCGGGTTCTCGGGGCCACCGAGCCTCGTCTGGTGAAAATTGCTATATAGAATATTTATCTAACCCTCTTTAGAGTATAGACCAGGTTAGACTGGGTTAAGTGTTAAGTAGAGCCACGCGACCATTCCTTTGTTGAACCGGGTGAACCTGACTGTGGCTTTCAAGTCTCGATTTAATACTAGTGTGGCTGGTGGCGACTTCCATAGAGGGGCATTTTGACGTCATGGGAAAGGGTTGGTCCTGCAACTTTTTCCGTAGAACGCCACAGTTATAAGGTTGCGGCCCAGATGCACTTTCTTCAACATCTTTTTCCTTCTGCATTACGGAGGATTTGGAGTCTATACTCCTAAACTCCTATCTTCTGTTTCGGGGCAATTTACTGGCGCCTTTAGGCGCTCCAAGCCCGCCCAAGACAGACCCAAGAGAAACCAAGAGCACCCAAGAAATTCAAGCTTGCTGTCAAGCACCCTCAAGAGCCACAGTCTCGCCTTATCTCTTATCGCCCCAACTCCTCCGCACATCAACCCCCACCAAAACCCCCACCATCCCTCCAATCAACCACCCGCACCAACCCCAATTTACCGAGAAATTTCTTAGAGGGTGGGAGTCCAGTGGGCGCGCCACCCGCCTGCCATGTCGAGCATAGATACCGAGTCTGACGAGGAGGCTCTGCGCGCTCACATGGCGACGACGGCACTCCTGGCTCGGCGCATGCGCCTGACGCGTCGCCTGCGCGACAGCCCCTACGACCTCGTGCTTTATATTGAGCGCGGCGCAACGCACTCGGAGCTCGGCTACCCTGATCTCGCGGCGGGGGATGCGTACCGCGCACTTGTACTGACGGACGAGGTGAGGGATGAGGGGTTTGAGTATCATGAGGTTGCGTTCGAGGCGCTGAGGGGATATGAGGAAGAGGGCATCCTGGGAGAGGGGGCCGGGCAAGGGGTTACGGCCCTTTTGGATGTTGCGAGTACGAGGTGTTATCGCATTTTGGCTATCAGTCTCATGCTCTGTGGGTGCTTGAAGAGCGCGAATGACTTCTGCGAGAGGGGACTGGCGAAGGCGCCAGGGGACGAGGAGTTGACACAGGCGCAGGAGTATATTTTCAACCTGGCAAAGCGGAGGCTGAAGACGGAGATGGTCAACCCGGAGGACTTCCCCGACCAGGGCCTCGTGAGACGCGAGGTCTATCCGTGGAACGACCACGAGCCCGATCGCTATTCCAAGGAAACTCTCGATTTTTTGAACGCTGAGCTGGCCAAGGTGGCGCCGAAATGCGTCGCTTTGGTTACGGAATTGCCTACCTTGGGGGATGAATTGGTTGCAGGCGTAGATGCCGATGTCGCCATCCCCACGAATAAGCAACTCGGACTCTTTGCAAAGGAGGATATTGCACCGATGGAGACAGTGCTCCATGAGACCTCGGCCCTGACAGTCAACAATTCGCCGGTATACTCGCTTTGTGATGCGTGCAGCGCTGAACTGCCAGAGGTGGGAGGCGAGCAGCAGGGTGTGCCGTGCGAGGAATGCGTTGAGACAGTATATTGCTCCCAGTCTTGCCACGACTTTGCGATGGAGACTTACCATCCGGCCGTGTGTGACCGAGAGGTCGATGGGATTGCAAGGAAAGCCCATCTAAGGGAAACCGCCAACATGCTCCACTTGCTCCTCCTCGGGCGCGCGTTCGCTATGTCCGCAACACAGGATATACATCCGCTCGAGCTCAAAGAGGTGAAATACATCTGGGGAGACTTCCTACCTACCAGCTCGAACGCCGTTCCTTTCTCTCCTCAGGCGGGCCCACCCCCTGTCTGGACACTACCTTTCTCTTTCCGTGCCAACCTCACTGGTCCCTTGGATATGCTGGAGAAGATGGACATAGACGTCTTCGCAGAGCTCGACACGTACGACCTGTGGATCTTCAACACACTATACTCCAAGTTCCGCGGCACAGCAAGTGCGCGCGTTAACAAGCTCGACGGGCGCCCCGAGGTCGCCGCGGTGCACCCCCTCTGGTGCCTCGCGAACCACGACTGCGACCCGAACGTGCAGTGGGAGTGGGGCATGCGGATGAAGCTGTGGGCGCGCGACCAGCGGATCGACGGGCGGGCCCCGGGTGTCTCCAAGGGCGAGGAGATCATGAACCACTACTGCGACATCGAGCTGCCTGTTCAGGAGCGCAGGGAGTGGGCGAAGGGCACTCTGGGGGGGGACTGCATGTGTGAGCGGTGCAGGAGCGAGGCGAGGAAGGAAGAGGAGGCGGCGAATGGAGTGGAAATGGCGGCGGTGGTGAGCATGGTCAATGAGATGAACATGGTAAACATGGCGCATGGGATGGCTGGGAGTGAACAACCTAACGGGGTTCGCGAGGCCAACGGCATTAGACAGACCACCTAGAAAAGGGGTTATGAGGGGTTCGGGGGGGTATCATGCACATACGGGCGGAATGTATATAACACGTGGGATTCCGCATTGGATTTATTGGCGTTTACTTAGCTGGAAACCGAAGCCGATGATGGGTTTTATTGTGCCCATCAGCATGGACGGAGGATTCTGGATACTCTAGTATATTCATTACTCAATAAAACCTCGCTTCTGATCACGTGCAATGAGGGGTGAATTATGTCACGTGGGATGACGGCTTGCAGGGCGGGTGGCTGGAAATTAAGGGCACAATGGCTTGGGCTTGGCATTTCGTTATCTTTATCTCATATCTTGGTAGTCGTCATGATGATTGGCACCTTTTTATTTATTTATTTTGTACCCTTTCGCCATTTCCCTACGTAGTCCCCTCTATTTTGTTGGTGAGCGTATATATTGTATCTGAATATCCATTACATTTCCATTTAGTATACATATATATGCTTTGTAATATTTTATTAACACACTGCGACCCCAAACAATCAAAAAGACAACGCAGAAGAGGGGTAGAGCACTCATCTCCTTGTGCCTAGCTTAGTTTACGTCTACTACTACTGTACTTGTGTCGTGCTGTAACGCTCTAAAGTTACCCCACGCTAGGGCGAAAGGACCCCGCGACGACTCAATTATTCATTATTTACAGACTACCTACTCCCCCCCCCCTCCACCAACCCTGATTCTGCCTGTTTGTGTGCAACAACGCCACTCTGCAAGGAACACTGCTTCTTCTTCCCCCCATATACTCTTGTCTCACTCTCTGATCTTACACCGCATCACCGAAATCCCATACTCTCCGGACTCAACGTGAGAAACAATCTACAGCCAAGCGGAAAAATACCAGGCCAAGAGCTACCGAAGCTCTCAAAAGCGGGTTCCCTCGATTGCATAATCTCCGTTTGCAGCCAACTCTCCCACAGAAAACCCACCGACCTGAAAGCTGTCTTAAACACCCCGGACCCTCCTAGCGGCTCTATCGGAAACATTTCACTCGGGTTCCTTCCCTGACCACTGTCCTCATCCTTCTACTTGAGACACCAACAACAACACCGAAGCCGCAAACTCTCACACCACAAACCGCCAAGATGGGCAAACAACCAAACCTCTATTCCTTCCCCACCGTCAACGACCTCGCCCCCGGCCTCCGCCACTACGTCGTCCAAGCGCAGAACTCGGGAATCAGCAGGCACGGCACCTTCAAAGTCGCCGTCTCGGGTGGCTCCCTCCCCAAGACCCTGGCCGCGGCGCTCCTCACCCCCGCCTCCTCCCCCGACGACACCGTCCACTTCTCCAAGTGGGAGATCTTCTTCGCGGACGAGCGCGCCGTCCCCCTCGACCACGAAGACAGCAACTACGCGCTCCTGAAATCCGAGCTCCTCGACAAGATCCCCGCTGAGCTCGGCGCCCCCGCCGTCCACCCCATCGATGTCGCGCATCTCGATGACGTCCAGGAGATGGCGGACCAGTACGAGAAGCTCCTCGTCCGCAACTTTGCGCAGCGCGACTCCGTCAAGCTGCCCATCTTCGACCTGATCTTGCTCGGCTGCGGGCCGGATGGGCATACTTGCTCACTGTTCCCGGGCCATGAGCTGCTGCGCGAGTCAGACGCGTGGGTCGCGTCCATTGAGGATAGCCCCAAGCCGCCGCCGAAGCGGATTACGCTTACTCTGCCCGTGGTGAACCATGCGGTGAGGATTGCGTTTGTGGCGACAGGCGCCGGGAAGAAGGAGGTGCTCAAGCAGATCTTTGAGGAGGGCGCGGGGCTGCCGTGTGCGCTTGTTAATGAGGGGGGTGGAGATAGAGTGAGCTGGTTCGTGGATGATGCGGCTGTGGATGGCGTGAGCTATCCAAGACGGGGCAGCCTGTGATGTCCTGTAAGAAAAGTGTTTCTTGGTGTGCAAGACCATTTTGCAAATGCGGTGGCCGGATAAGACAGGACAGCTACGGATGGGGGATGGAGGGGGATCTATCGTTAACCCCACCACGAGCTCCCGGTCGTTTTTGATTGCTTGTTGGCTTGAAATAGACGGGATAAAAGGTACGGTACCGCGGCGAACACTACGTGGGTATTAAGGAAGAAGTTGGAAGGGAGTTATTTAGCACTGCTATGCGCCACTCATGTTTTACACTGGGCTTTGAAGGAGATAGGGCTGTTGGCCGGGATGGATGTAGCTTCGCCAAATTTTTGTTGAACACCATTCGAGTTTGTTGCATGTTGCAATGCGATGTTCTGTGGTGCCACTAATCCTCCATCCCCACCCAAGCAACACCATGGCCTTTTCAACCCAGATACAAGTTCAAACACAGCTTATGAGGTGTCTCAAAAATCATTGATATGTATATCTATATATATAGCTCGTATATCATACAAATCATTGCTCGCTCCGCGCCAGGCCGAGGGCATTCCTATATACAGCAAAAGCCACCCCCGTTTGTTCCAACCTGACCGCCTTTTATTCCATTTTCCACCTGATCCGTTCCCTCCTTTCCATCCCAAAAAAACACAAAACGCCAATCTATACCCTCTTTTCATCTATATTTTCATCACCGCACCTAGTGCCTCCTCTATCATCACCCATCACATTCCTCATCTGAAACTCAAACACTCACCGCCGTCCCAACAACAGTCTCTCCGCTCCCCATACTCTGCTCACCACCCACCAACCCCTCCAACCCCAACCCCTTAACCTTCTCCAAACACCCCTCACAGCACCTAACCGCACACCACGCACAACACCACCTCCCCTCGCGGTCCTTAACCCCACACACCCCACACGCAAGCGCATACACGTCATTCCTACTGCGATGCATCACGCGGTGGCCCTGATAACACTTCACCTGCGTCTCCGCCAGCGGCAGCGCCTCATACACCGCCTCGTCGTCAGCCTCCGCGATCTGCAGGAACGGCGAGGACTCGAGGATCGTAGTCATGCGCTTGCTGATCTCGCCGGGGATCTGGAGTTTGTACGCGCTTTCGTCGGCGGGGCTGAGCGCCTTGGGGCTCAGTGGCTGACGGGTGGTGGTGGCGACGGGGCTGAGGGGTTTGGGACTGGGGATGCCGTTTTTGGCTTTGGTAGTCGCGATGGGACTCGGGGTGCCATTTTGGGCTTTGGTGGTGATGGGGCTGAGAGGCGCGGGGCTTGGTGCGCGGCCGCGGGGTAGTTCGCGTGGGGGAGAGGAGCGGGGGCTTGAGACGGCGATGAGGGGGGGTTGTTGGGGTGGAGGAGCGGCGGAGGTGGTGGGTAGAGTGAGGTCGGTAGCGGAGGGGGCAGTCTTGGTGCGGAGGAGGGGGTGGATATGTGCCTGTGCTGGGTCGACGGGGGAGGATTTCCCGTCGAGGATGGATGCGTTTGCGATGGTGTGGATGCTTGTTGTTGATGCAGCAGTAGGTGGCAGCTTTGGGCGTTGTGGGAAGGAGAGTTGTCTGCCGCGGCTGGGGGGACGGCTGCCGTGCCCGGAACCGGGGCGGGAGGATGGGTCGTCGGGGGAGATTTGGGGGGAGTAGGGGGAGTGGATGAGTGGTGTTAGGGGGGCGGGTGCGGGGTCCTGCTTTTGGTACTCGGGGGTGGGGAGACGGGCGACTGTTGGCTGGGTGCGTGTTGGTGTTGATGGTGCAGCTTCGTCGGTGTTTCCGGAGTTGCGAAGCTTGTTCTTCAGCTTCGACAGGTTCCAGCTCGATCCTTCTGGTGAAGGAAGGTCTGGCGACGAGTTATCCTCTCCATCGGATGCGAGAAGTTTGTGTTTTATCTTCGAGAATGCAGAGCCACTGCCTTTGGTCTCCGAAGGAGCTGGAACGCTCTCATCCTCTGTACCACGAAATATATTCATCAAGCCAGTGGGCTTGGGACTAACAGTGTCGAAGGATCCTTGTGGGGTATGGCTCGGTGTCTGGATATCCCTATGTTGGTTAAGTTGCTCCGTGGAGCGAAACTTATTCTTAAAGTTCGAGAGTCGTCCACCCATAGTCTCTGGCTGTGGCGGAGCTGGACGGTGAGCAACTGGCTTCCTGACGCTCTGCTTTGTTGTAAAAGGTTGTGTTTGTTCTTGATTGTCCTGAATTTGCGTAGCCGGTAAGTTGTATGGAGTTGGTCCTGTCGCAAGTTGTGAATATTGTGTCGATGGATGATTATATTGTTGCGCGCCTTGTTCAGGCTGTCCATTTGATTGTAGGTTCTTCTCAGTGATAAATTGTGCTGGTCCCGATGGGAGCCCTACTGCAGGACGTTGAGGACGTTGAGGTGCTTTTCTTGGAATAGCTGGGAGCGGGATTTGAGGAGCATCAGACGCCGCTGTTGTATTCCGCAAAGGTTGGCTCGCAGTAAAACCATTACTCTTTGCCAATTTCAAATCAGTGATTTTGACGCTTCGGTCACTTTTTTGTGACCTACGACGCCATAGTTCTGGCCGCCCCGACGACGTTGTACTTGAAATGGAATTGGAGTGCATTATCTGCGTCGATTTGAGAATTTCTTCCAATTCAAACTGATCTTCTTGCTTCGATCCCAGCACAGGAGAGTCAGGTTCGGGCTTAGTATCGGCCTCCTCTTCTTCCCAAACTAGAGAGCTTGCTGATTCCCTTCGTTCCGGAGAATTTGTCCAGCTACGACGGGTCCCAATTGTCCCGACTGTGTGCGAGGAGTATACTGAAGAACCACTGGCAGATGGTTTCCGTACATGCTCAAGCAACACAGACTTCCGTGGTGGAGCACGGTCAGGCACCATAGCTAGGAGAGAGGAGGGGCTTGGAGGAGAGATCTCATCGTCGTCCGGAGCTTCCGGTGTTTGCGACTGAAACGACGATGTTTGGTCACGGACGATGTCGGACGGAGTCTGTGGCAGGGCTTTAAAGCTCGATTGGTCTCCTCTCGGAGTGAGAGATTCGACAGTCGCCATCTTTTCGATATTATAAGAGTTGAGAATACAGAGCAGAAGCAGTTCAGCTCAGCGGTTCTGCATCTGTAAATGCCAACACACAAACAGTCAAGTCACAGTTCGAAAAGCCCAGAGGAAGTTTATGGATGGAAGGCCAGTGGAAGGCCGGTGGAGTTCCAGGGCAGCCCCGTCCAGGGCAGACCAAGGATCACAATCATGCTAATTATGATGATCCCTCCCAGGGATCGGCTGTAGTATCAGCCCTGCTGGGGTCTACTGAAGATATGAAACTCGATATATCGCGTTGTTGACGGGCATTAAAGTAGTGCAGACGCAATAAAAGCAAGGATGAGGGTATCAAGAACCCCATCAGGGCTGTTGTTTGACCCCACACCCACGTACTATAGAGCAATCACAGCCGAGTTGGCAATTGATTGTCTGATTTCCGTGGCTGTGGGTGGAAAATGGGAGAATAAGTGGAATTTCGCGTTACAGATTTACCAATCATGCCACCCATGGACGATGGAAATCTCGGCTTAACTCAGTTCGGAGAGAGTGGAGATGTTAGAGAAGTTGGAGACACGGGAAAATGTTCCAGACTACGCGTCTACTTAGCACTGCCTAGCCGACCACTGAGGAGCAAAGCCAGCTGGTGTGGAGGAGACAGAAATAGAAGCAGAGAAAAAAGAATCGAGGCACAGCAAATAATGTAAACAATGACATAGACAGCGACATTGTATAACAATATCAATCATATATAATAATAATAAAACAATCAAAATGATCAACCAACTCCGATGTGTGAATCTGTAGATTAGCGTAGCGTCGTAAGGCACTTTAGGGTAATGCACCTCTAACTGCTAGGCAAATCTTCGATGTGAGTGTGCCCCTCTTGGTCGTCACCCGAGGGACCACCCTCTCCACTTTCTCGGCTCTCTCACAACAGCAACAAATAAACAAATGCTCGTAAATGAAGCAGAGCAATGGCAACTGCACCACTTCCGAGCCGGACGCGTTCCATACGGAAGCCTAATGCTGGGATTGATTTGAGGTCGAGATCAAATGGGTTGAATAGCGACCAAGCTCCAGATGCGCCCGGGGGAAGGAGCCGCGGTGGAGACGCAATTGACCCGGTCAGGACGGGAAGCCAATCCCCAAGCAAGCTGCCCATGAGACCTCCCAGCTCAAGCTCTTCAACATCACGACTTACACGAACGGGAAGCCTATCGTACCGGGCGGCGCCAGCTGGCTCTCAGCCCGGGTCCAACGATGGCTCTATGCGCCCTCCACGGTCGGTAACGACCAGACCGCCATCGAGCTCACAGTCCGGAGTCAGCGAGAGCTCCATGCGCCCGCCACGATCTGTAACAACAAGACCACCATTGAGCTCTGACAACAATAGACCACCCGTCAGTAGGCCACCATTGTCTTCTGACAACCACAGAACCGTGCCCCTCCGCAGCGGCTCCAAGACACCGACTGAGCAATCGTCGTCCACGGGCCTGCAACGGCGACCCAGCACCACTTCCCGACACGCTCGCACCACCTCCACTGGCAGTGCGCCCTCCATCCGCCCGCCAGCTACAAAACACACCCGGAATACTTCAGTCTCCCAACTCAGTTCTGCGACGACCCTTAGGCCACCGTCGGAGACCAAGCAAGCCCCAAATCCCGCCCTACACCGCCCCAACTTCTCGACTCTACAGCAACATTATTCGCCCGCCAAATCGATAGCACCGAAGCCGACAACGGCGAGCTTGCTGGCAGCCCCGTCGCCGAGTAAATTGCCCTCGAACGTTGCGATATCGGCCGAAACATCTCGGCTGCAAGCAGAGTTACTACAATTGCATCTTCTTCACCGCGACGCGACATCGGTGCATGCTCAATGGCAGGATAGTGCAAGAAACAAACTAGGTCACAAGTTTGAGACATTAGTGAGGAAGCACGAAGGGTTGGCGGCACAAGAGGAGGCACAGCATGGCAAGACCAACGCCTTAGCTTTGAAGGTGTGGGCGGATAGTGGCATGCCGGGATGGGGATTGGAGGAGAAGATACAGGTTCTAGATGAGGTGGTTACTGGTGTATGGGGTATGGGCGAATCAGGTGGGAAGTACGCCAGGATTGTGAGGAGGTTTGAAAGGTGGATGCATACTGTGGTGGATATCCACCAAGGGCGTGAAAGAGGACATCTCCTGGACGGCGACGAGGTCATGTTTATCGAGGACATTGATGGGAGCTGGGGCGATGATTGTAGAGTCCAAGCCAGGAAGCTAGAGGAGTGGAGGGATAAGCTTGCTGATTTGGGACAAGTGGACGTCAAGAGCAGCCTCGCAACCGCCGTCGAGGGGTATGCGACGCTGGTTAGAGGGATGCTGGAAGAGTTGGATATTATGAGGAGGATCGAGAAGGAGGTTATGATGAGTGAGCAAGTCTGGATCAAGGAGATGATTAACGATATGGAGGACGATGGTGACGTTCCTGTCCGCGCTGGTGCCGCTTGGCACAGGTGATGAGGGCCATGACGCTGTTTAGATACCCCTGTGAGCGAACAAGACGCGTGCGAGCAAGCGACGTATGAAGATTATAAATATATATCAATTAATGCATCTATTTTATATGGAATCGAATTCGGCACCTGAAGCCAGCTAAGCACGTGATATCGCGTCTTGTAAGCACGGTTGAATTTCGACATTGCTGAGCAATCGATTCGGCGTGACCCCATCGAGACTTCCGAACCGCGTCGGCCAGGGTATTCTCTTCAAAAGGCGCGAGTGCGTCTTGATATCTAGGAGTTCGATCAGAGGAAGTGCAGTGGAGCTTGGCTGGGGAGTTAGCATCGCATTGCTACTTTGCTGGGAAGTTTCTCCGTGCACACGACACTCAAATATCCCCCGCCATCCAGTAGGGTTCTCGGCATGGCTCTCGGCGACAGAGACAATACGGGCCATGCAGCTCCCTCGGAAACATCGCCCCTACTCGCCAACGCTTATGGGAAGACGAGTGATGGGAAGTTGACAATAGTTCCCAATGAGCCCATTGAGGAACCGGTCGGCGATGATGGCAGGATTGGAGACGAGGAAGCCCCTGAGATGGGGCAGGCGCCGAATCCATTGATGGAGGGATTGCCAGAGATTGCTGCGAAAATGCATATCCTGCTTCCTGCTATTGGGGTCGGAGTAAGTATCTGAATGCTCTTTTCGAAGTGCCGTAAATCTAACAAGGTATATAGGTATTCCTTGCTGCGCTGGACCAGACCATCATCGTCTCTACGTACGCCAAAATTGGCAGCGAGATGAACGCTCTTAACAGCACCAGCTGGATAGCCACAGCGTACTTATTCCCTCCGGGTCTGCATGTGGAAATCCTCAACTAACTGTTGCCCAGGTACTTCCTCACCCTCACCACCTTCCAGCCTCTGTACGGCAAGTTGAGTGACATCTTCGGCCGCAAGATGGCTCTACTGAGCGCGTACACCCTTTTCGGCATCGGGTGCCTCTTCTGCGGTCTGGCGCGGACCATGCCAGAGCTGATTGCTGCGCGGGCATTTGCTGGCATTGGCGGAGGTGGCATGACGACGGTGGTGACTGTTTTGCTGAGCGACATAATCCCATTGAGGGAAAGGGGGAAGTGGCAAGGGTATCTCAATATCATATACGCACTCGGCGCATCTAGTGGTGCACCATTGGGCGGGGTGCTGGCTGATTCGATAGGATGGCGGTGGTAAGTCGGATTTTCTCCTGATCCTTAGTCGTTATATTGTGTCTGATAACTAACTAAATACACAGGGCATTCCTTCTTCAAGTCCCAATGTGTGCTCTGGCATTCATCACGGTTTGCTTTAGGCTCGATCTTCCCGCTGCCTCCCGTTCACACTGGGTCACTCGTCTCGGCCACATCGACTTCCTAGGCGCGTCGCTCCTCATCCTCGCAACGTCCTCGCTCCTAGTTGGTCTCGATCTTGGGTCAAACACTTCCTGGACCAGCACACTCACGATCTCCCTCATCGGAGCCTCACTGCCCATCTACATCCTGTTCATGGTTGTTGAGCACTACGTCTCGCACCCCTTTGCCCCAAGTGGCATTATCTTCAACAGGCTGCTTTCGCCGCCACTCATATGCAACTTCTTTTCATTCGCAGGCTACATGGCAATGCTCTTCTACGTCCCCCTGTTCTTCCAGGCCGTCTCTGGCTACACGTCCACGGAAGCGGGCCTTCTCTTGATTCCCGGAATCGCCGGCTCTGTCACTGGCTCCATCGGCGGTGGCATCTTTATGCAAAGGACTGGAAAGTACTACTGGCTCACCATCTTGGGCTACATTATGATGGTCACGGGAATAACTGTCATCTTTCTGTGCTCCGGCGTGCTTGTGACGAGCACCTTGGGGACGCTGATCGCATTCTCCCTGACGGGTCTCGGAGGCGGAATTTCAGTGACGACGACGCTCATTGCGTTGGTCGCGTGTGCGGACCCGTCTGATATGGCTATTGTCACAGCATGCAGCTATCTCTTCCGATCTCTCGGATCCGCGGTGGGCGTCTCTCTCAGTGCAGCGTTGGTCCAGCAGCGACTCAGATATCAGTTGGCAAAGATGCTGGGGGGAGGGGAAGAGACTGAGAAGATTGTCCGAGGAGTGCGGGAGAGCTTGGAGTATCTTGAGAAACTGACTCCAGAGGTTAGGGAGGTGGTGCGGCAGTGCTATAAGAAGGCCGTTTCGTCGTCCTTCCTGCTTTCTGCTATTATCTTGGTGGCGTCGGTGATAAGCTCCATTTTTGTCGTGGAGAGGAAGCTGAGCCGGTGAACTGGCGCATTTAAAATAGAGAAAGAACAGATGGATTGGGCTATTGTGACGGATAGTAAGATGAGATTTTTAGATTTAGTGGTTTTTACAATACCTACCTGCTCCTGGAAATAGACATAATACCCTAGTAGACCTAGCTACAATAGAATCAACACTATTTAACATGCGTGTCTCATCATTGATAAAGGGAGTTGGACCCTGAGAATTCACTCTCTGGTACCATACAATGAGAAGGTGGGGCACCCCGCGGCGGGTAGCTCCGGGACGGATTATCAATGGAGGGGCATCGCAATCGTCATTCCGTCCATCGATGAATTATTCAGCATCTAAATAAACTTCTAGTTGATCCTGTACCGCATCTCCAGAAAATCCTCAAACTTTACTTTTATGGCTGCGATATCTGCTTTAACATACCTTCAATTGCGGCCACTCCGATATTAATATAACCATGGCGATAACTACCCCATTTCAGGTACTGTTGGCTCCGCTTCCGGACCTCCGCCACCGAGACAATCATAACTGACCCTCGATACTAGACGCTATTCGCCGTCCCCATGACCTGCGAGAGCTGTGTCCAGGACGTATCTGGCTCGTTACACAAGCTTGAGGGGATATCAAAAGTTGAAGCAAATTTAAAGGACCAATTAATATCTATCGAGGGAACTGGTTGGTCATCCCCCAGCCAGCCGGACATGGTTACCGTTGGAAGAATGTTTTTTGAACTGACAGTGCAATAGCTGCACCATCCGCTATTGTTTCGGCGATCCAGGGAACAGGGAGAGATGCCATCCTACGGGGCACCGGGACTACAGATAGTAAGCCCTATTGCCTCTCGACCGAATTGGTCACGTGTGGAGACCGTCTGCTAATGAACAAAGGTTCTGCTGTGTGTATCCTCGAGACCCACTCACAGCAACTATCCGACAAGGTGAAGGGACTCATAAGGATGGTGCAGGTCTCAAGTTCGTTGACCCTGTTTGACCTCACAATACGCGGACTGGCGCCCGGAAAGTACAATGCAACAATCCGCGAGACGGGCGACATTTCACAAGGCGTTGTATCGACAGGAGCTATATGGAAGGACTCGGCGAAGGATGGGCCACAGGGCTTCAAGGGCCGTCTGGGAACCGTTAATGTGGATGGGAATGGCTTGGGGAGTGTATTTATCGACAAGCCGATCCAGATCTGGGAGATGATAGGACGGAGCATCGTGGTTTCGAGACAACACGATGGAGAGGGTAAATTTGAGAAGAATGACGACAACACTCTTGTGGGAGTTATTGCTCGCAGCCCGGGAGTTTGGGATAACGACAAGACTGTCTGCTCTTGTTCTGGGAAGACGCTGTGGGAGGAGAGAAAGCATGAGGTCGGCAAGGGAATGATTTAGTGAAAGTTTGCTACGCAATATATCCCAAACATGAAAGCAAAGCTTCCTTACGCTATAGCCGTGATCTCCTTGTGCTTGTTATCCCCTTCTATAATCGTACTCTCCCTGCACCCAGTAACCCCATCCATAGCCCTACTCTCCTTATCTCTCTTAATTTCTTTCAAGAACTTCAACACCTCGAGTTGACAGTCCCCTTTGGCATTATTTTTGCCAAAGACGTTCCTGAATTCCCCAACTTGACCGTCAACAAGGTGGTTAGATGGAAAATGCGCATACCCGCTCCAAAGCGCCGACCCGGCAGGTTCATTCTTCATGACATACGCCGGAAGACCCATGCGCAGCTCATGGCAGATTTGAGCGATTTCAGCACCCGGAGTCATCTGTGCAGTGCTACTGGTGGAACCTGCCTTGGCCTGAGAAGCAACCTGGTGGTGTTTCGGGAAGGAAACCGAGTCTATGGAAGGCATGTGCCCGTTCTCAACTAGCCATTCAATGGCAAGTTTGCAGCAATACTGCTTTGCAAGTTTCTTGTTACTGAAACTGTTCGTGGAGCTGAATGGCTCGGAGCGCTCGCCGATTGTCACGGAGCAAACAAAACGAGGCGGGAAGCCTACAGTAGTGGACTCTGTAAGTTCATGCCTCCCCCCACTGGGACGGATTTGGTGGTATTCTATTATGAAGTCAATATTTGTTTAAGACGAATGGGAAGCGATGAAGAGGTTTTAAGTACCTTGGAGCTTGCCGATCCAGTTTATGCCGCCCAAATCTGGAGTCGAGCCTACACTCTCACAGCCAGCCTTGTCGTTCACCGCCACTGTGGGATTGAAAGCGGATGACTGAACTAGTGAAGGAACATTTTGCACATAAGGTTGGCCAATTTCCGGAACTGGAAAGCTGGCATCAAAATCCTCGATGCTGATGAACCTGGCACCTGACAGTGGTGGTGATGCCTGCGGTGCTTTGGTCTCCATGGCTAGCTGAAAGCAACAGCTGTGAATGATCCCCGGTTTCAAGGGATAAAGAGAGATGTAATTGGGATTTAATATAGCAAAGCAATGCTGTCTTTAACTAAGCGTGGAAGACTTGGTTAGTGAAGAAGCCAGCAAGTTGATTTGGGAGACTTGTGAGCTGTTGGTTTTCGGTGTGGTAAAGCAAACATTTGAAGGCTTGGGGGCGGTTGGTTCTCGGCATGGTGAAGCAACATATGAAGGACGTGAAAAAGAGCGAGGTCGGGAACATGTATTTACGCAGAGCCTGCAACTCAGAAAACCATGAATAGCACCTTCCGAATTCTTTGAAGATACTCGATACTGGCTGTGTTGTCCAAGTACGACTGTCCAAGTACGACTGTCCATAGCAGAGAAATTATCAATAGTATATAAGTTGACAGAAATTATTATGGTTGCTAGATTTCTTAATGGCTAACTTAGAGACAATAACCCTAAGTGACTGAGAGCATTTGTTTTACTTTTAGCTTCTGTAAACATTGCAGTCATGGATAGTCTTTCACACGTTTGGGGGAGTATATTTCACATACACAAAATGCTTCAATCAATTTCACAAGGGAACAACTTTGAGGGCATGTAAAAGTGTGTATCCGTATTGGGTATACCGGAAGTTATCCAAACTCCACAGAATCATATATATGTTCTATACAAATCATTCAAAGAATCCTCCATCGCTGCCGTTATCATCGTTGTTGTCCACTTCATTACTTATTGGTTCGTGGATTGCGGGCTTCTTTGCCGCCTTCGACGTGATCAAAGCGCCAGTCTTTATCATGGCCTTCCTCCTCTCCCTGCGGTTCAAGGTGTAGTCCTGCGGCTCCGGAACACGCTCCTTCTGTCCCACACGTTCACCTGGTTCGGCCCTCTTCTTAAAATTCTGAGTCTCCGACGCAAGTCGTGGTTTTGTTGTTGCTGGTTTCTGCCGGTTCGTTTTTGGCTTCTCAACATGCCCCTCTCTCACGCCATATCGTAGCTCCTTCAGCGTGCCTTCCTCCATCCGCCTTTCAATCTCTGCCCACATAGGTGGCTTAACAGCCTCTTTTTGTTGGTCTTCAGTCTCCTCGGCGCCTTTCGGTGGATATAAGCTGATGTATCGTTCATTCAGCGGGTATGAATGAGCATAATTTAGGTCAACTTCGGCAATATGCATCTGAGCCTTTATATCCTCGACGTCTTCCGCGGTCGTCGCTTCTAGCAGGCGCTTCTTTAATTTTTTGAGAGTTCTTGTTGCCTTCTGCCTCTCTGTGACTGATGTTAATGACAATCAAAAGACTCTTCAAGGACTCAAACTTACCAAAGAACCGTACCATGTGGTACTTTTTTATCATTCGCTGTCTTGTCTTCTCCTCGTCGGCAGCATTTAGCTCCTGCTGGTAAGCAGCGAGTGCTCGCTCGTTTTCAAGTCGAACATCTGCGGGCAAATCCTCAGATCGTGAAAGAAGACGAGTCACATCACGTATGCGCTTCTTGACAGCATTCACGCTGGATGCGTGCACTTGCTTCCTGATCTTTGGTGGTCCCTCTCGGCGGGGTTTCTTTGCAGGTTTTGGTTCGTCCTGATGGACTTGCGGCTGTCTCGATTCATGGATGCCATCCAAATCTTCATGTGGCCGTTTGGCGGGCATGTTGCCTCTGGAAAGTAAAATGTTTACTGTGAAGGTATTGCGGCGCCTTGATTGAATTATTTCTCGTTGATTTGCGATGTAACTTTCTGACAACGGATTAAAGTTTTACCGGTGAATCGGATTAACCTCCTATCAAGCAAGTGCACGCTATACAGAGCTCCGTTTCAATCCAATGTACCGCACCTGCAAGTCATACTACCTCTTCATTATATCTATTGATTGATGTTTTTATATACTCTTCACGCCATTTAAATTCCGTCAAACAGTATGCGACTTTGAGAGAGTGGTGGCAAACCCTCATCACCTGACACCCTGACGCCAGGCGGCATCATCCTGGATCATCCAGCATGCTTTGAGGATCAGAAGCTAGCATGCTCAATGAATAAGACTATAGGATTAAACTACTCAGAAAACTAGTATTTTAATCATGGACCGCGGCGAAGGCATTATCAGGTGGTCGCCCAACCGGACGAGAGATGAGTTCTTATCCATCAATGTCAACTACCGGATTTTACAGCTGCACAAACCCACAGGGCAGATTGTCCCGGAACAGTTTGATTATGAGGATGTAGCAAAATACACTGATTTCCAAGGGTTTGGGACTTATGATTGGTCCCCAACCAATCCCGGTCTTGTTGCTCTTGGGACCAAGAGCGGAGAGGTTCACCTCCTCCGTGTAGACGATGGCTCAAACGACTCTATGATATTGCCATTGAAGCTCCAGAGAACTTGCCAAGCAGTTGCTTTCAATACCACGGGTCTATTGGCAGTTGGCCTCGATCGAGTACGAAACGATCAGTGTCTGCACATATGGGACATAAACCAACGCCTATCAAATTGGGATCCTGCGAAGAAGGGTTGGCAAACCCCTCCATTTCCCGCTGATCCGCTTCATAAATTAGAAGCAAGTGTCGCAATAACGAGCACTCGATGGTTTGAGGACCAGCCTCAAACGTTGGTAGTGGGGGTGAAGAATCAAAGCGTTAGGATTCATGATCTTCGCGGTTCGTTTCCCTGGTGGATCTATTTGGGAATTGGCTGACGACGTTTAGATCCCAATGGTGCTGTCATAAGTTTTCAAACAAGATGTAACAATAATCTGGCAATTGATCATAGAGATCCAAATTACTTCGCCTCGTCCTCCCTTGATTCACCAGGAGTCATGATATGGGATCGCCGAGCTACGTCTCGCCAAGTGGCCTCGAAGATGTACAATGACACGGTTGACTCTAGCGATGTGCCTTGGGGATGCGCCTTGAAACTCAATCGAGTAATTGACCCCAAGTACGACACGAATATTCGAAGTTTAAGGTTTTGTCGCGATCAGCGTGGTCTCTTGGCAGTCCTTTCGAGCGCAGGAGAACTGCAACTCATTTGCACCGAAAAAGAACATATTGAACCGATGTCCGAGAATGATGCGGAAGGATCACCAGAGTTGCTAGAAGTCAAGAGGTCACATGATTTGCAATACCCATACTTTAATGAAGACTTTGGGTATTCTCATGATGACCGTATAGTGTCATTCGACTGGGTGACACTCGGCTCTTCGTACCACCAGCCTAGAGTTATCACACGACGAAGCAATCACAACATGGGTGTCATTCTGAAGCCATCTTTGTCTCGAAACCTCGTCTTAGACCTCCTGGATTTCTCATCGAGAGCAAAGCGTAAGTGAAGTATTTCAACCAAGATCAGGCTAGTCGTGCTAACACTCTATTAGATACAAGCCGCGGAACTGTTCCAAAGTTTTCAGACGAGAAAGAACGGGAAGCCGTTTTAAAACCTCTGCTTGAAGCGGAAAAGCGGAAGGATATTGAATTTGGCCCTGGCGGAAAGATAAAAAAGTTAGAACCCCCGGCTTCTCCGACAAGACCAAGTTCTGCTCCGAAATTCGACACTGTACTTGTGCCTGCCGATGACAGCTCCATGGCTCGTTCAACTGAACTTGGTGCCAACGGGGTGGATGGGTTGCTCACAAGCCGCATTCTTTCAAGTAGAGAACGCCACGAACAATTATTCTCCCGGAAATCGGATGATCTAGGATCCAAAGATGCGTTGCCGGATCGAATAAACTCTCTAATGGTAGCCCGCATAAAACAAGGCTACTTGTTTAACTGTCTAAGAAACGCTAATATCCTTGAGGATGATCCGTGGCTAAAAGACGTGTGGGTATGGATCGATGGAGCAGAAGCCGCTGCTGCTGGTGACGGCATGGTTTCTGGTCAGTTGGATCTTGCATACATGGGGGTGCAAAGCATTTGGAACAATGATCTTGGATCCAAGTATAGATCAAGGTTGATTGACCCAACCACTGATGCAGTGCCCGATGGCGAAGAGTGGAGCGCAGCTCTTGCTGATATTAATAAGAAGGCGGGCCGTGGGCTATTCAAAAGCGTCCCCACAAAGTGGCCCCATCACCGGCAAATGTGCCTCGCGATATGTGGGTGGGGGAAGTCCCCAGCAGAGCTCGAACAAGAGCTATTGAATTTGGAAGCCAAGGGCCAGTATACGGTAGCAGCCGCATGGGCTCTTTTCGAAAAGAACCCGAAGCGTGCAGTTGAATCTCTAAAACGCGGTGGAAAGAACCTTCTTTTCATCGGTCTCGCTCTAAGCCTCCAAGTCAAGGGAAATCCTCCGCTTCAAAAGGAAGAGTGGGACTACAACATGTCTGATCTTTCGGACATGGCTGATGATCCCTATCTCCGAGCTATATATACACTCATCAGTACAGGCGACTGGCGAGCAATTGCCAACGAAGCGTCTTTACCACTGCGAGACCGAGTTGGAGTTGCGCTCCATAACCTCGACGACACGGAGCTTCCCAACTGGCTCAACCGACAAACCGCAGAAGTTGTTCGCACTGGTGACATCGAAGGCCTGGTACTAACGGGAATTACGGATAGCGCTGTGTCCCTACTCAGCGCCTATATTGAGAAGTTTGGCGACTATCAGACTGCCACTCTAATTATCCACTTTGCTGCCCCGTTATATATTAACGATTTCAGAGTGTGGCAGTGGCGAGCCGATTACCAAGATCTACACAACAAAAATCGCCTATTCGTTGATCGCTGTCGATTTGATGTACAGAGCACAAAAAAGAGTAGGGACAGAGATGGTTTTACTGTTATCAAGCCACGGCCTCGACAAGTTACACTGCGCTGTATGCACTGCGACACCGCATTCACCAATGACCTCGATAATACCGGCTCCAACACTTCGGCACCGAAAGCTTCTGCAGTCTCTGCGTCGGACCGGAACCCGCTGTATAGCTCTGGCGTGCATGCGGGGATTAGCTGTCCCAAGTGCGGACGGCATCTACCGCGCTGCGGCATCTGTCTGTTGACACTCGGGATGCCGCGAAGCGATAAGGATGGTGTGGCTGCGGAGCCGTTTCAGCGACTCGCAAACTTCATGAGCTTCTGCATGAAGTGTGATCACGCGTTTCATGCAGACCATGCGAGGGGCTGGTTCAAAGTTCATAATGAATGTCCGATTCCGGAGTGCCACTGCTCGTGCAATGCAGATGTGGGCGGAATGGGGTCTAGGGAGGAGGCCAGTAAGGGCGATGGGGCGGAAGATGATGGAAACGATGATGATGAAGATTAGGATGGGGAAATAGCATTTCAGTTTAATATGAAGGGGGCTAGTGAGGTGGGGCCTCCGTGGCGAGTTGTTACGATTGCAGAATTAAACACAATATTCAACTTCAACCACACGATGAGTCGAGGCGAGGGAGGTATAACGAAATATTGTAGGCCAAAGTTTAGGTTAACAGGGATAGAACTGGCCAGAATGGCTGCAAAGGACAGAGGGACAAATCGGTGGGCAGTCACTGCCTGTCAGCTTGTGCAATTGCCATTTTCAGTTTCTCAACTCATGACGTTGCATTCCGGAAGCCGCTATAAATTGTCGCGACCTATAATAACCGGCTGCTTGCTCAGGTACCAACTCACACGGAGCCCTGCCCAGCAATTGCCAGTTAAAGCACGTGTGGGACTGAGATTTTTTACATTGCAGTAGTTTCTCAGACCAGCATGGCTTTATTTATATTGTTGAAGCTAGATTGAAGTACGGGTCTATAAGATCTAGCACGCGACAAATTCCCCAAAAGTCCACTCTGAACAAGGGAACCGGTATGCTATTATAGTTAATATATCTACAGAAATCTAATTTTGTAGTTCATACTACCTTGCACTACATTTTCGTTACGAAATTGCAGTCACGGGCCGAGCCACGGCTTGTGACGTTGAGGTTGGCCGCCCATTGAACGGTATTCGGGTCCACCCAACCTTACCCCGCAGGACCTGTCAAAGGCCGACAACACATCAGGCGATGCTGCATCTGTTCCTGACACCATCCTTTCTGTCCTTCATACAACCCCCTAGAAATCCCGAAGGGAAAACAGATCCCAGGGATTTAGTTGGCAGTTCCAGCCCTAGTAGCTGCGATACCAGGCCTGGCCCGGGGGCTGAGTCGTGCCGCATGCTATGGTCTCCTCATAACCTCGCCTCTATTCCGTACATCGGTTCTTCTCGCCACCGTCGTACATATATATGATGTACGCGACACCGCTGTTTCCCCTCCACTAAAGTATCTATACAAAAACGCGTCGCACAGAGGCCATATATCCACGATGTGCATACTCCTAGTATCGACGGCGCACCCCGCGTACGCCCTCGTGGCCATCGACAACCGCGACGAGTTCATCCTACGCCCAACGTCGCGGCCGCACTGGTGGCGCGCGAATAACCAGGAGATCCTCTCGGCGCGGGACCTGCAGCGCGAGGAGCAGGGGACCTGGCTCGGCATTACGAAACATGGCAATTTTGCTGTCCTCACGAATTACCGCGAGACAGACGTGAATGATACCGAGCACCCGGTGCAGGGGACGCGGAGCAGAGGCGGGATGGTGACGGCGTGGTTGACAAGTCATGAGAGCGAGGATACGGGGGCCTTTGTTGAAAGGCTGCTTGAGGGCGAGGGCGTCAAGGATGTTGGAGGCTTCTCGCTGGTATGCGGGAAGCTGAGGAGGCGAAAGGAAGGCGGGAAGAATGAGATCACTCCTTTGGCAATTGTGAGCAATCGCTGCGGAGCTGCCGAGGAGGTGCCATGGATCGCAGAAAAGAGGGGAGAGGTGTATGGATTGAGCAACACCTCATACACGGATCCTGTTGCTTGGCCCAAGGTTGAGCTCGGAAAGGAAAAGTTGTCCCAGAAAATTGAGGAGTCCGTTAATGAATCCTCGGGGGGAGATGAGTTCGTACGGAAATTATTCGACGTTTTGGACACGGATACGTTACCTCTAGCCGACGGACAGTCCTTTGACCAGCTCATATTCCAGCTGAGAAAGTCGATATTCATCCCATCGATAGGAAGTGAAGACGCTGCAGTTGCGATACCGACAACCGACACAGTTGCAAAAGACCATGCAGATACTAAGTTGAGTAATGCGGTGGAGAAATTAGAGGCAGCGGAGACGCCGAGTACTGCTGCTCCGCCAATAATGAGTGGCAAGTATGGAACACAACGCCAGACAATTATACTGGTAGACTGGGAGGGGAAAGTAAGCTTCATCGAGAGGTCTCTATGGGATGACTGTGGTAAACCTATACCACGCGGCGAGGGAGATAAGAAGTTTGAATTCCACATTGAGGGATGGGATGCATTGGACAATGAGTATGTAGCCCTTAGAACATCGCATCTATAAGGAGCAAACAACTGAATGCTAGATATTAATGGGATATACAGGTAAAACACTACATAACTTCATGGGACTCAATATGACCACAACAAAGTACCCAACTCTACTCTCTGCAAAGTTTGTATATTGGCCGGTTATGACTATCCTTGTAATGCTGCTTTGATGGCAACATTTACGACACTTGCAAACAGAGGAGCATCATGCAGGTGAATAACACCTGCATGGGTGACAACAACTTTAGAAATATTCGTTTGACGTGCGAGCGTTTACTCTAGAGCTGTATATTTGGACCAACGTTTTACATGGAGGTTTTCTTGTGTCGTGTTGTGTTGTTGACTATTCTCAAATGGATACCCAGTACTAAGCAATAGAACCAGCCAAAGATATAAATCGGCTACCCATCACACATCTAGTTTGTGCCACTCTTCTTCACGTTTGCATTCTTTCTCTCTTGAATCTACAAAACTGCAGCGGTGTTTTGTCGAGTCATCGTGAGGATTATATGCCTGGGCATGCGAATCGCTATTTCTGATATCATTTAAGAAAACCTAATTGGGCAAGAGGTGCTTTCCAGCTCCTGCCATTTCATAACACAGCCTGAGCACCTTAACTCCACTTCACTTATTACACGTCCTGGCGGTAGGGAACTCACCCTCAATACGTTTTCTACCGTCGAGTACTGTTACGGTTTTCTTCAACCACCAATTCCATCTCATGTCCGAGTGAGTTGCTCACCTAGCAACCACACCAACAACCTCAATACGACGACCTGCAGAACCGCCTTCACTGAATATCCTGGTTGGTATATCCAATTCCCTTCAACTAAGTTTATGATCCCAATGCTAACCATGATAGCCAGCTTAGATTACGAATACAGCCATGTCGCCCTCTAATCTGAAAACCCATGAGCGAGAGCGCCAATACAGACCAACCTACAACTCACTTCCAAAGTCGAGATCGTCGATAAACTTTGGAGCCCCTTTTCTTCCACCTGTGCAAGCAACCATTCCAAAGTCGGAATCGTCGGTGAATTTTGGAGCCCCCATTCCACCAGCCATTCGAAGGAGGCGCAACAAAAGCGACCTTCATAGTGCACCTACTGTGGCCACCTCTAAACTCACAGCTTCTGCTTCGCAAACGTTCATGCATCCTGCAAATAGACTCCTAACGCCAACTAAAATTCCAAGCCCGACGCGGACTTCACTGGGAGGGGGTCAAAGCCAACGAATGGCATATTCTACGGCGGAGGGTGATTATAGCGGTTTTGATGGCCATAGCAAGCAAACCTCAAAGACAAGGGCGCCTGTCCGAAAGCAATTTGTTGTCGAGAAATCCACACAGGTCTTGCCAACGCCCCCGAAGGAGGATCGAGAGAAGACGCCAAACTTCAACCAGACAACGAAGCCTAGATATCGGGTTCCAACGCCAGCACCAGGATGCGAACATCCAGCACCGCCATTCACAAGAGCGCGCACATTGCAGGCGTTTGCATCCCTAACAAGTTCGTTTTCACTCTCGAGTCTTCGCCAAGTATCATCCCAATTATCACTCAGGGGAAAAGCAACAACAGCCAGATCCAGCTCGGGCCCAGCTGCCTTCTTTTCGAGAAACTCCCGCCCAAGTACGCCGACTCAACAGAGCTATAACCTCCGAGATGTCCGAACGGGCATGCCGCAATCTTACTGGGCTGGTCGGTATCGGACGCTCGACGACAAATTTCACTGCGAGGATTTTGATATTGACTACCTGGAGTCGCCAGCTGTCCTTGAAGCACTCAGAGAGATAGAGAAGCAGGGTGAATCATTTGAAGATGATAATATGTCTAGCGCTGACCAGCTCCGATACCGTCGGGTCTTTGCAGTGTTGGAAACCCACTGTAAGACAGCAGACGCCAGGAAGAGCCTCTGGAGCTTCCAGCAGGCATATGCGAGGAACCTCAAATGCGAGCATCTCCTGCCGGTAGGGGGAACGATTCAAGAAAAGGAGAATATCTTTGTTCGGGCCGCTGGGAAACTCTTCAACAGGAATAGGTCTGTGAGTGTGCTGGGCGACAAACGGTTTATGAAGAATGAGAAGAAGGCTGAAGCGAGGACGTATCAGAAGAAAGTGATGGAGAGGTCGCTCCGTAACCAGAAAAAACTGTCTAATCAGTATGACGAGGTTATGGAAGCGCTTAGAGTCGAAGAATCATATTGAGAGCTGGAGGAGACGGTATGAAGGAAATGAGGCGCCGTCTAAATGATTTGACGGCTGAGGGCCATTTACAAATATTCATGAATGAACGGTATAAGCTTGTAGAGGTAATATGACAACAATAAACAGACTAAGAAATTTATAAATACTTGCGCATACGATACACTATTTATTACCCACATGATTGATGTAGATTATTTTGCTATGAAGCTACCGATCTTGTTCCTTATCCCAAACCCAAACGCCACGCTATGCGAAACCAACTATGAATGGTAGTACACCCCGCCTTCTCAACCCATTATTTAATCTTTCGACTCTTAATATAGTCTCTCAACTGCTCATGCTTCGTGACAAAGAAACTCCTCTTCGCATCACTCTTCCACACCAACACGCCAATCTCACCCGCATACCTAACGCAGCCCTCATACTCCGCCAGCGACGCGAAGTCCTTAAACAGGAAGCCTGCCGTCGCCTTCATGCGCTCGTTCTCGATCTGCCAGAGGCGGATCTGGTCGACAACCGTCGGAGGGAGAATGGGTGATTTGCGCCGCAGCTGCGGGTGCGCGTGCGTCGTCAGGTACGAGATTATCTGATCAGCCGTGATGCCGTGCTCGATGGCGCCACGAACGGAGTCGCGCGTGACGCGGCCCGAGACCATGTTGGGGTAGCGGGTGGAGAGTCTGGCGAAGAGGGCGAGAACGGCGATCTGGAGGGGGGAGGAGGTGTAGGCGTAAAGACGGTAGTTGGTTTCGATGACTATGAATCCGGTTGTGCCACCAGAAGAGGCGGGGGAGGCTGCGGCTGCGGAGAACCCGGAGGCGATGGAGCGGAGAGCTGATGCTGAGGATGTGAGGGTTGTGGCGAGCCGGGTGGGGAAGAAGGATGGTGATGATGGGGGAGAATAGACAAGTCCAAAGTCTGCGAGGATGGGAAGCATGGCTTGTTGAGTGGTTGAAAGGGTAGATGTGGAGTATGCGAGGCCTAATTCGAGAGAACCGAGCAAGAAGAAGAATGAGAGTAGATCGACGTGGTCCATAGCCAGCTCCTCGGCATGCTCAAGCCAGAGGAGAAGCACGGTCCAGACCTGCGCATTGGCTTCTTGAAGGAGGAAGCTAAAGCCAGCCTGAGTAATACCGACGCCGCTGTACTTTCCTTTGGAGTCGACAAGGGCTCCCATCTGGAGAAGCTGCCGAACGTTGGCGGAGGGGTATTGAGTACCGAGAAGTGACGGGTCACCGGTGCTGTTCACGACGTAGTGGAGAATGCCTTCCCATTGGGCGGTGGCGTACTCATCGAGGAAAGAGACCGTGATATTGGAGTCTTGGGTGCTGTCTGATGGGATACCGAAGGAACCATGGTCCCCGCCACCAGTCAAAGCGAGTCGGAGAGAGGTCGCGAAGTTGTGGGTCAGGCTGAGCGCAGGAGGCCCATCTCTGCTTGCAGCGGTGGATGTGACAATATGTAGACGGGATAGGATTGCTAGAGCTTTGCCCTTTTCACTATTACGAATAAGATTCTGGACAGGTCAAGAATGGATAAGGGAAACGGACCTCTTGCTGCCTGGCAGTACCCAATTATCCAGCTCAGACAGTAGTAATGGTTTGGGCATGTATAGCATCCCCATCACAAAGGACTTAGCTACTCATCGCATATCAGATCCTGGGCATCAAAGTACAGTTCTTTTAGCTCGCAACTTACCTAGATGAGGGAGCATTCGACGGAACACAGCCAGAGCTGTAGACGGTTGCTCATAGAGCCGTCTAAAGGTCATGCCTGAGAGCTTCTCCAGGTACTCAAAGGAGGCGAGCGATGATTCCGGCATCTTGAAGGAGGTGAGTATCTTGCCACAGAAATAGACTGCCCTTGAATCATCCTCCAGCAAGAGGCTGGCAGTTGTACGATGAGGCTGAACCAAGTCCGTAGGTGGTGAGGCCCGAGGCTGACACTTTTTGACCGGGGCGGATTAACATTTCCGCGGCATATGTGCCGAGCACAGGAAGGGACGCCGGCACCACCAACATTGGTCGTTGGACAGAATAAGTTAATTTACTCTACTTGATTACAATCTATTTTCATAATCTTATTTCTTCACCTGCCCACCTAGCCGACAAGCAATCAGACCTCTGTAACAATGGCTGCTCTAAAATTCGTTAGATCCGTAAGCTGTTTTACCAACGCCGCAGGAACCCGTATATTAAAATGCTGACGTCCCACAGGTCCTGAAATCTTTCATGGTAATCTTCTAAAACATGCCCCTACGGATAATTCCATGGCATCGCTCTCCGCTTACCATACTGACACGGAGAATAACAGGCAGAGTCGGGGCTAGAACCAAGGTAAGCCATCAAGAGTTCCACAAACTGGGCACGTCTCCTATTTTCTGTATGTCTCCTTGTGCTGGGTCCGTGGTTTCAGTGACGCCAGTCTCTGTTATATTGGTCAAAATGGCGCGGCGCGCGTTGAACTTTCGAACTTTTATATTCTTAGTATACTTTTCAGCCTCATTGTTTCAAGCGAGACAGGCCAATTTGTTTCAATTTAATATTGAGATTTGGGGCAATGGCATCAACGTCGAAGTGGGAAAAATGGGAAAACTTGATTGTTTGACAACGCCGCCATTTAACGTCGGATAGAAGGGAGAAGACATCATCTCAACCGTATGCTAACTGGTGAATTTTGCCACAGACTTTTCGGAGAACATGTGGGTTTACCCGGGACCGGTCAATGTCAATGAAGCATATGCCGGGAATGCCCTGAACTACAAAGTTACTTTGTTGCTTATTTACTTGTTTGTAGCTTCGAGTGACGACGGCAGAACCAGGGCGCGTTGAAATGGAACTTGACATCCGGAAAGAACACACCGTTAGCCCGGCGCCTTCCATCGGTTTCCTTGCAAGTTGCTGAGATCTTCACAGAACCGCCTGAATATTATCCATGGAGGAACAATCGCAAGCATGGGTTAGTTCCCCTATTTCCCCACAAAATAGATTGTTGTTGACTCAAGAACGTGGCAGTCGATCTCGGAGGCTCGCTGGCGGTTGCTTCCAGAGGATTATACGCTACGGGCGTTTCGACAGATCTCAATGGTGCTTACCCCCCTTAATAGCGGGGGCGGGGCGGTCCTGGAAAATGGACACCCAAACTGAAGCTTATTTAGTGACATACCTAAACTCGGGCGGAAAGGTGGGAGACACGCTCCGGGCAGTCGTAACCTGTGACAAATGTAGGCATTCCTCCGAGAAGCGATGATACTATTGCATTGAATCCTGACACTGGCGGCGTCCCCCTCAATAGTTGGCAAAACGCTGGCTTTTACCTCTGTTCAATTTACGAATAGCAAGGGAGAAGTGGCGGCACGGGGTAGCCATACGAAGTACGGTGTCCATCCATAATCTGGTCCTGCGAGCCGGAAATTCCAATCAATACTGACAAGACACAGGTATGTGGCTCTCGCTTGGAAAGATCCCAGGAACATAGTTGAGGTACTGTCGCCAAGGCAGACATAGATAGTATTGGTTGCACTCGTGGGCATGGTGCCGCCCGGCAGTGAGGGGTTAACCATCACTCAGGATCACCAGGTCTCCAAGAATTTGAACCTCCTTGTTGTGCCACTTCCTTGTATAATAAACCCTGTATTGAGGCCTTCTATCAATACTGATCAGCGTCAGCGCACACATTTAAGCGGACCTAAATCATCCGCGAGGAATCCGCGCACGGATCGGTATTCTGTGCCGAACCCTAGTGGGCCGTGATTCGTGGCACATTTCTCATGGAAGGGGACCAAAAGATTCTGGAAGACTCAATAGACTAACCGGCAGTTTCAAGATTGTTCTTTCATTTAAAAGAGGCACCGACGATCGAGATCCTCTCTATCTAAGTCGTCTTAGCGGTTTGCACGGAGCTTCGGTACCACAAATACAGAGGGCACGATGTGACTTAGAGGCTGCAACCGCCCAACATCTTTAGTCAGGTATGGATGTTTGACATTTCCTGGCGACAAGGATGAGGACTCCAGAAAAGGGAAGCCAGCGCACTCGCGATAAAGTCTCATTTGGGTGGTGGAATGGTGCCTCAATGGAAAGTCGGTGGGCGTGCCGCCGCTTTGGTCTCCTAAGACATGGGCAGCACGCCTCCACAGCGCGATCACCGGGTTGGCCCTTGGCATACGGCCTCCATTGCCGGCGGGTACATAAGTTAGTCGAGGAGGCGATGTGACCATAGCACTAGAGCCGTCGTACGACCTGTATCACTTGTCAATAGTCTACGGGCTTGTCTACGGGACACATGCGTGGCTTGAAGAACACTACGGGCCATGACCGTCAATGATGCGGGTTGCGTGCCACGACGTCCTGAGTGAGTACCGCGACTTTTACCGGGCCAGGCACCTCAGGAAAAGGCTCCATGCGCATAATGGCAGTAATAGCAGACGTTGTTATGGCCGGAATTTGCGGGAGAAAACGAGTGGGCTTCCTCAAGTGGTTGGGGGAAGCGAGAAGGTTTCAAATCCAAGCCAAACCGGTGGTACCTGCATTGTCTAGCGACATTCCTTCTCATGGACCTCGGTGGCCATCCGAGTATTCCTGAGATGCGAGATGATGAAGGAGGATGAAGGACGGCGCCTTGCGGCGAGGAAAGAGGGTCGCCGGTTCAACTACCCTCTCGGGCATTGGCGTTGCGATATCGTGCCGCTTTGTTACGCGTCGAGCTGTCTCCGGAAGGTTTCAGCCTTGCCGACTTGAGCGAGTTAATGGGGTGCTGGGAGGGGCAGCACAGTAACACGATGATGGGTGGATGGTGTTGGCCGGAGGGAGATTTCGTGCACAGTAGACATCTGGAGGGGTAGTGTCTGTTCGTGATGGACTACACATTATCCGCGCCGCTCACGCCCTCTCACGTCCCCTCCCACACCCTTCCAACCCTTCGTACCCTACGCGCCCTCCTTGCGTCGGAGCATGCCTCTCTTCGACCCATGCAATTCCTAGTCTTTCTCATGACAATCTGCATGGTATACAGGGAAGAGCTGATGCTCGCAACCCCAGCAACAGCTCCTTAGCCTAATCTACAACATGTGTGTGTCTCGCGCGCGACTATGCCAAGGCCCCACAGGACGACGACGAGAGCGGAGAGCCATTCAGAAAGGCCATCTTTTACCCTTGGAGGTCAGGCCATGCAGATCGCACGCGCGGTGTTGGATGATATACGTACTCCAGTTTCTCCGTACTCAGCCCCTCACCAGAGTGTAACCGAGTGCTGGACAGGGTATACTCTTTATTTTACACCACATCGAAAGGGACAACGAGTTCGCACCACGGTTGTCGAAGGAAGCATTGCTGGCTAAAACATTATCGCCTCAAGAGTACATCAGGGCACAACGGAACACGGAAGGGCACCCTACAACAGTGTGAACGACCTCAGAAGGCCCTCTGCCGAGGCAGCCATTGGCGGCATGCACGTGATGCCTATCCTGTCCGTCGACGTTGCGATTGGTCGTGTCCCTTGTCATCGCCTTGACGCTAACCCCCCTGGCCATGCCGTGCTGCAGAAGTGTCGGGCGATGGTCTCTTCGTTCCGGCTTGACCTCGCTTTGATGGACCGGCGTCTCACAACACTCCGTAGGTGCTAAGTACTGCCGCCCGCTCCTGGATGTTCTGTTATGTGGACATCGACTTGGATACTCCTTCTCGAAGTGCCTATCTATCTGCCACCACGAGCTGTCCACGTCCTAGGGCTTCGGATCCGCACGAAGCCTTTTGGACCCGCCCAGGAAAGTTGCTTGTATGAGATGCTGCGGATCGTAGATCTGAAGCAGGCTTCGGTACGTGCAGTGACGCAAGTACAGTTACTGTGAGATGAAAAGGCTCATATTAACACTCGCCTGGGGAAGGGTAGGCGCGGTACTCGTAAATTGAACATTACAGGGCCTGATTCTGGGGTGCGTCGGAAGGGGGTGTGGTGGAGGGACGGAAGTGACACGTATGGGCCATGAAAGGTCTGTACTGCGGGATGTGCTGCACAACACATTAATGTCGTCGGCACGCAAAAAACACGAGTACGGTATGCATATCTGAGGACCACCTACCGTGGAGATGACAGGTGGACATATGTGGGCTAGTTCTTTCAACTTCACAGCCAGCGTGTGAATTTCAAACGGCGGCGCAGGGGTGCCGCACCCAAATCCACGCGACTAAATGGCGCTATGCTGGAGCTACCACGGTAGAAAATCGGCGAACAAGCCCCTGGTCTGACACTAGAAGCAACAGAAGGTGCGAAGAGAAGCATACAATCTATTAACATTTGTGCATCGTGTTTATGATGCACAATCGCCTTGTGGTTACATACCAACCATATTGATACAGAACACAGACAGGAGACAGTCCTCGTACACAATTGATATCCGCCATAACCTTACCCACCAGCACCCACACGGAGAGACAGACACAGTTCCTCGCATCCTAAAAGTGACAGGGAGTGCCTGTCACCGACCCCACTTTTACTCAGTCTGGCTGCCCTGCGTCCATGCGGACATGAACGTACGCGAGCACGAATTCTCAACGCAACAGACGACGATTCTGCACATACGAAACTCCGGCTGATATGATCCTTCCCCTGCACGCACAGGCTGCCATGTCCACAAGCCTCCAACCCTTCTTTTTTCAGCATAGGATGCAAGGAGAAGCAAGGTGTGGATAGATCATGCCACCAAAGGTACCAATGCAATTGGCGCCAGTACCCTCTCCCTTGTTTTTTACCCCCCGCCTTGCCCTAGACTGCCAAGCCCTCATCTCCGGAGAGAGAAAGAAGAAGCCTTTGCACGATTGGCGTGGCGCCGTCGAAGGTGCTACTGTCCCATTACAGTAGCTCGCGGGATGCTTTCCCACCTCGGACCGCATTTGAGACGTCGTTATTGAGCCATACGTTTGTGGCGCTCTTTAAAGTGTGGTACACCTCTCCGCGTCCAAGAAGCGAATTGTCTCTCTGTCATAGTATGGAGTGACGGGAAGAGTGCGGAAGATGGGTCCACTAGCGACATGCCATGTCACGTCGAAGAGAAGGGGACTGGTTGGCCCTGCCAACCAACTTTTGGTAGGTGTGTGGAGACGGTGGATAGGAGGGTTGTCACGTTCCCAGGGACCGCTCTGAACTGTGTCTCTGAGACCAGACAGAATACGTGGAATACAGTCTTCACTCCGGCCTTAGAGAAACTGCTTCGGCGAGAAAGCGCCACTTTCATCGGGCCTTTATTTCTATCGCGGCGCCGAGTATCGGCCATTGCAGTTACCAAGTTAGCCGCCCAGTTCACAGCGACGGTCAGGCGTCAAGCTATTCAACAACTCGGTTCTTTCTCATATGTTGCTCGGCCTTGCTGCTGGTGTGGATTGAAAACCCGCAGCATGTACATCTACATACAGTACATTCACCCATGCCTTGCAACTCTAGACCCGTCGAGGGAGCTAATGATCCACGCTCTATCCCAGTCAACTGCAACTTAGGGTACTTTCTCACTTACTTTTGGGCTACGGCTCACAGACCTCGACGATCCCTCCGCTCGTCCTTCAGCTTCTTTGGTTGTCCTTGGGCAGACCGTGGCTTCCATGTGCGACTGGAGGCCTTCTACCGCCAGCGGCTAGCTTCTCTCTACCGTCGCTACCGTTGATACCCTCGATACTGCTATCGTCGGCGATTAACCCGGAGCGGAACGTGTGGCTAGTCGTCTACCTTGCACCATGCCCAGCTGGCCACTGCCTTACTCGGCCTTATCCAACCCTTCACATACTCTAGGGATTATCGGATACCAGCGCCGATACCATCACTGCCCCTCCCATCTCCCCCTCATCCCAGGCCACATTCAACTTAGCCTTTTTCTCCTGCACGACTCTCGATAAAGTGGACAAGGTACATGTCCACCAGGAGCTTGTAGTACACTACGGTATGTGAAGCAGACTCGACTGCTTGTACCAGCCTCCCTCCTTCGGGTCCCATCATTACCCCTTCCAACCTCCATTTTCCACAGCTTTCCCCCACCACCGCCGCCACCATCTGTCGTCCACCCGCCATCAGCCACCAGGCATTAATATGTGGAGATTCCTCAGTGACCTGGACGCGGACGAGGTTTTTCCTTCCTTTAGGCTCTCACTTCTTTGATGATCTCACGAGCGTTCCCCCTCTCCCGCCGATTCTCGAGCGCACTTGAGGCGAGGCCGTGCACATCTATTGCCGCTTCTTCTTCAAGCCACACTCGCCCAGAGCCATTCAGGCATGGCCTTGTAACTTCTAGTCCAGCGCTTCACCTCGCAGCTTTTGGCCAGAGCCCCTCTTGTCGGGATCAAGTATCCTTTTGGGGACTCGTTCAACAAGGGACCGGGATTTGTCCTTACCCTCAAGCATCGACAGTTCTTAGCTCGCCTGATCATGTTGTGGTGATCCCCGGACCCAGCATCATATCTATCCCTTCGTGCCTCCAATATAACATCAGGCCATTCGGCGATCAAACTTGTGTAGTCGTCAGACCCCGCCAACTATTCGAATCGATCCTCAAGCACCCTTAAACTTAAACAGCAGAACTACAGACGTATACACCAGCTCGGCTGCAATACCTTGCGGACTTATCCCTTACCTTACTTGATATTTGAGAGATTCATATCCACCATATCAAGTAACCTGCGCCGCATCGAGCAACCACCGATCAACGATTCCAAAGTTAATATTACTTAACCGCCTTAGCTGCCAGGAGGTCTGGCCTGGTCAACGGAAAATTCTGAAAGTTCCTGATCTCATTATCAAACCACAGAGCACTACCTTTAGGCTTTGTTGATAAGCTGATCAACCGCACCTGGCGTACGAGGATCACCTGCATATTTGATTGAGCTCGCCCCTAGTCTTGAGGACAATATTTGCCGGCCCAGTCGAGAAGTACGTTCATTCAATCGCCATTAGTCCACAGGTGCGCGGTTGAGAAGTATCTACTCCGCCGTCATTTTGCTCGGTCAACAACAGTCGTTCGTTGAGGCCCTCACTTTCGTTCATAACCCGGCACAACGACAGATTTCCCCTCCCTTTCAGCTAGACCTCGGCCAGCTGTTTGAATTAGCTCTTTCGAAGCCATCTCGGAACAACACAACTTCAAGCCCTCAGATAACCAACCCAATGCTTGTCACCCGGCAATGCGATACTGTCCGGCACACTTGGTCCTCTAACAAGCTTGGGAGCCCTTACGAACCGACGGCTTCACGCATGTCGAACCTTGAGCCATTGGCAACGCAGCCGGACTGGCGGGATGCGTATTCTCAATACCTTCCATCCACCGAGACTGTTCTATCACCTCCTTTTGAACAGCCAATAACCCCGCATCCAGTGGATGCGCCTATTACCAACCAGCTCTTTGCACCACGCCCTCCTCTGTCACATCGGCACAGTCTAGCTCAAGTTGAGGATAGGCAAGAATCATTCTCAAACCCGCGAACTGAGCGCCCTGACTCTGCTCCGCCTGTCAATGGCCTGAGACAGGATGGCTTCAGACTTCCAGAGCCGGCAAACCTACCCGAACTTCCTACGGACTCAAAGTCGAGTCCCACACTGGAAGTAAAGACTGAGGCTTCTGCCCCACCCGCAGAAGATCTTGGCCAAGAGATTAAGGGAGAAGAAGAAGAAGAAGACGATGATGACGACGATATGCTCGATGGAGAAGAGGGAGCTGGACGTGAAGGTAGGCCTCCACAAACAGAGGCTGAACGTAGAGCGGAACGGAGGAAGATGAAACGTTTTAGGTGTGTACAAAATCCAGGTTTTGGATAGATCAATCAGTGTTAACTGAACTTTTTAAGACTTACGCACCAGCAAACTCGATTCTTGATGAGCGAGTTTGCAAAGCAAGCTCATCCGGATGCGGCCCATCGGGAGCGTCTCTCACGAGAGATTCCTGGCCTAAGCCCAAGGCAAGTCCAGGTGTGGTTCCAGAACAGGTATGAAATCCCTCTCCAAAGGTAGATCGAAGCTGATGATCCAAAGACGTGCAAAAATCAAGCGTCTCACAGCCGATGATCGGGAGAGAATGATGAAGATGAGGGCCGTTCCCGATGACTTTGATAATGTGCAGGCACTTCATTCACCTTATGGTGCTGTACACGGTATCGGCACTCCATTACAGTCTCCAGTAGACTATTCCCAAAATTATGGAGATCCCGGCATGGGAATGCGTCCGTTGATGGTTGACACCATGAGACGCCAAGAACATGAGGAGCACCTCTCGCCAACTGGTCTCAGTCCTGCATTTGGCCATGTTGGATTTGCCTCTCAGGGCTCAATAGGCTCGCCTGATATGCTGTCGCCTCTTTCGCTCGGGGGTGGTGACAGATACTACTCGAACCACTTGGCAAACCCGGGAGGCACAGGAGCTCGGAATCCAGCTATGTACAGCCGCCATAATAGCATGGACGGTTATGGTATGCAAGCTTCCAGACAAGGGGCCCGGCCATTACAGCCACTGCAACTACGTGAGACGATGTCGAGATCTAGGTCGGAGTCGCTTCAGTCACCTCTACGCTCTAGCATGTCGTGGAAGGGAGATGCTATAGATTATGCAAGCTACCCACCACCAGGTCCCCATAGCCCGTCCAGTAACGGGCGACAAGCATCCTTATATCAAGGAGACCAGCCAGGAGGGAATGGGGTCAGTCACCAGCAGCAGTACGATAATCCTACATACCCAAGTAAGTGTCGACCAATTTATTCTGCATTGTACATCACTAACATTGCTATAGATTCCAATATCCACACATCTCCAACCCACCTCACATACCCAACATCTCACCCAGCCAATACCCAACCTTCCACACCACCTGTCTCCCGCTACCGAGCCTCTTCAGCAACCTTCCCGTCTGGCCTTGATCTCCGCAGCCAGTACCGCTCAGTGTCTTCCCAGAGCCCGAATCAACCCGTCCCCGCCACAGCGCGCGCGGCTACATTTGCCAGTGCCTTTAGTAGTGGCGGTTTCCAGAGCGCCCCCCTCATGGCACCGGCCGAGTTCCACATTCCAAGGACCCCCGTCGATGCCGGACCTCGAGAATACCAGATTTCACAGCTCAGTGCGCCCATGGCACCAGCAACCGACTTTGCCGCCGCATATTCGCAGAGCATGAGTCCAGGTCGTCCAGCGGCGACAGAACAAAGCGCATTGGGCAGACAGCACCATGGACTGGGTCTGGAAGACTCGCATGACCAGCAGAGCCAGCAGCAGGGTCAACACCAGCCCCCCCAACAACAGGGCGAGACGACGCACTACGTTCGTCAAGACGAGTATGATCTCAACTCTATGAAGCGACGCAAGCGGACATACAGCATGTCGGGTTCTTACGATGGGCAGTGATGGGGGACGTGCGACAATAATTGCGGTTCGACGGCCCGAGACGCCCTGCCCCTGTCATACGGCTTTATCCCTTCTTCCCGCCATGCAAGGTGTATTTTTACGGCAAAATTATGATCGGCGGCAACGGAGAAATGGACCAAAAAACAAGGGACTCAATTGATGCAATTATGGGAGACGGGTCGGATCGGATTCTACTTTTCTCTATGTTTATATTTGCTTTGGGTTACGAATGTCTATCTTACGAATGAGGAGAGAGGGTTTTGGGATATGGTACGAGGCTGGATTGGGGATATCAACCATGAATCGGCGTTTACGATTTGCTTGTCTGCCTTTTGTTGCAGTGCTTCTTCCTCTTCTCTGTCACTTTTTTAACGTTTTACGAAAGTATATATCACAACACATTGCTCTGTCCAACCTTTTTTTTTTTTGTTTTGTTTTGGGTTCCGTACCCATGCTCTCGATTTCCGGCACGATGAATTGAATTTATACTGTTTACATGATTGGATCTTATCGAATTAGATCCGCTGGTTACGTTGGCGATCTTCGAAAGGTCAATAGATCTTAGAAGTCATGCGATGGGATGGGTGGGAGAGGTGCGCATGGAGGAAATTCTGCTTATTTGTCTATATCGTTTTTTGTAGCTTTGAGCAGGATCTCTGGCTTGTATAAATCTGATTTAACTGCATCTGCCAAGAACGTTGCCCCGTATCAGGCTACATAGCCTCCCGTGCCATATTAATTGACTGCGGAATGTTGTTATATATAGTGATCATACATGGCGCCTCCTGCGGTGCCCACCGGCTCCAGGTTTTGTTTAATAGTCGTAGAAACTAAACATTGTCAGTACTTGGATCCTAGATTTACAGACTTCGAACTCACCCCTTCCCGCTCTTCTTCCCGAGCCACCCAGCATCCACCATCCCCTTCAGCAGGACGCTAGGCCTGTATTTCGAGTCTCCAGTATCCTCATACAACACCTTCATAATGGCGAGACAGGTGTCAATGCCAATGAAGTCCGCAAGCTGAAGCGGGCCCATGGGGACACCAGTGCCGTTCTTCATAATCGCATCAATATCATCACGCTGGCCGACGCCGGTTTCGAGGCAGATGATTGCTTCGTTGATATAGGGCATTAGGATGCGGTTTGCCAGGAAACCGGGCCTGTCAGCCGAGACGGATGGGATCTTTCCCATTTCTTTGCAGAAAGCAACAGCAGTGTCCAAAGTCTCCTGGCTGGTCTGAAGTCCAGAGATGATCTCGACACCCTTCTGGATGGGGACGGGGTTCATGAAGTGCGTAGCGACAACCCGCGATGACACCGAGGTGTTGGTTGGGTCCTGGGTCGTGGCTGCTGCGATGCGCGTGATGGAGATCGAGGAAGTGTTCGTGGCCAGGATCGCGTGCGCCGGGGCGATTTGCCCAAGGCGCGAGAAGATGTCGAACTTTAGGGATGGGATCTCGGGGACGGCCTCGATGACGAAGTCGACCGATGAGAGGTCGTCCATGTTGGTGGTCGAAATGAGACGGCTACGGATGAGGTCGGAATCTGACTGGGAAATGCGCTCTTTGGCGACATCTTTGGCAAGGAGTTTATCTGTAGGAGTAGTGAAGTTAGAAGGCGTTTTGTGCTTGAGGGAGGGGCAGTCACATGCCAGCGAACTTCAGGCCTTTGTCGATTGAAGCCTGGGAAGTGTCGAGGAGAGTCACTGGGACGCCAGCCTGTCGGGCAGCAACAAGAGCTATTCCCAGACCCTGTCGTGGAAGTCAGTGATGGAAAGTGCAAGTTGGCCTTGTAGCAAGCTTACCATCTGTCCGGCCCCAATTACACCGAGCTTCTTAATGGCACCAGCGGCGACGACAGGGCTCGAGCTGAAGGTCCTTGCATGGCTGCTGGATTGCAGCAATTGCCGTCTGAGAAGTGCTGTAGCCATAGTAATTAAGATACACAAACAAAAGTGCTAGAAATTGAAAGAAGTTTTGGGGAATGAAGCTGAAAACCAAGATTGATATCATTGACCGTTACCCTCCGAGGCTACCCGTGATCCCGAGTACACACCGAGGTCTGCCCCCCCGAAGTTTATCCGATACCGGCTTCAAAGTTTCTCCGATAAGCCGCCCCGCGTTCACGTCGCGTCTACCCAATTCGGATACGCGTAAAGAGCATCAGAAATGTGAGGGTCGTGATAATTCAACGAATAAAACCCAGCAATGGAGTTGGCCGATGGCTCAAAGGCGGTCGTAGACCCTGAGGTCCAGGCTTACGTCTCTAGCCTTGTTACAGCGGTATATTTAAACGCATTCCACCCACCGTAGCTTTCACTAATAGACATGGCAGCTTGGCGGCAGCGGTTCAGACGAGGATGGACGCTACGTGCTCGGAGATGATGCCCTCGCCTGTTTGCGGGATATAAAACGATGGTTAAAGCTATATGACGAAAAGGCGAATCGACTGGATGTAGCACGATGTCTCGCAGAGTTGAATTTGGTTGGCGGCGACCTTCTCCAGATCCTGGCCGCTTGGCCCGAAAACGAAACGGACAACAAGATAAAGTCGCGGATAGCGCTCGCATGCGTGGAGCTTCTCGTACCGCTGACATGGCCATTGGATAAAGGAGTTGAGATGACGGTGAATCACCATCGCCATATTCCGTTCCTCCAACTCGCTCAATTGGGCTACAAGCGCTCGATAGTCAACTATGATGGGGCGCGAATTCTACACACTGTCACCCGGGTCGCGTTGCCTGCCATGGCCGTCGCTTTGAAAGATCGCAGTACTAGAGATGAGAATGTGATTAGGATGGTCCTCTATCTGCTTCGGAATATCACCATGATTGCTCCCCCGCCTGGCGTCCAAGACGATGGAGATGAAATAGAAATCTCGCGATCGGCGATAATCGACGCATTCGACTACCAGGATACTCTCCATCTGCTTCTAGCGCTCTGCTCATCTATGGGGGAGGATTTCAACACCCAGGATGTCGTTGTTATGGAAATACTCTTTCATTTGATCAAGGGTGTAGATATCGAAACCTTGTTCATGAACGAGAAGCAATTAGACAGCCACAAGGATGACGAGCTTGCGAATTTGCTCAATCAGGAAGCTGGGATGAAGAGAGCAAATGCGAGGACAGCCCCGACAAGACACAGTAGATTTGGCACGATGTTGTGGGTTAAACGGGAGGACGGAAAAATGTCTACAGTTGCTGGCCAGGATGCCCTAATGAGCACCGCCAGGAGTCTTGACAAGATGGATAAGTATAAGAAGTTCAAACCGCCAGTGCGTGCATCGAAGGAGGTGAAAGGGCCCATGGATTTCGATGCTCCAGAGAAACTTAGCCACCGAGCCAGCAATAACCTCAGAACATTCGTGGCAGATTTCCTTGATTCCGGGTTCAATCCGCTCTTCCAGAATGTGCGAAAGGCAATCGATCGTCAGGCTGAGCGCATCCTCGAATACCACCCACGCCAGTTCTTTTATCTCGTCTCATGGTTCCTGGAAGCTGAACGCGTCCGACGACAGTCAAAGAAGTCGCAGAAAAGTAAGAAGGCAGCAGATAAAGATACCGACGACAGCTTTGGGCTCGTGGCTTGCGTTCTCAACCAAGAGATGTTCATCACCTTGAACCGCGCAATGGAAAAAGATTATGAGAATAAATCATGGGACGATCTAAAGGCTTCGATGAAATGCTTTACGCAGATCCTGTTGACTGTCCAAGAAATGTCCGAGTCAAAGCTTGACGAGGACCAGGAGATTGCAGAGAATATCCTCGCGCGTATATTTTACGAAGAAACAACACATGATCGGATTGCTAATATCATCCGCACTTTCAAAGATCAGGGATTCGGGTATCTTGATGCCGCTACTGAGCTGGCTCATGTCTATATTCGCATCCTCGAAAATTACTCGAAGCAAAATACCGACTTGCAAGTACGGTCAAGGAGGCGAGTCCGCAGGAAAAAGAAGGCGGCAATAGACGCCGGAGAGGATGACGCAGATGAGGAGGCAATCGACGACTCGGACAATGACGACGCGCATGCGGAGCGTGTCTCTAGGGAAAGAAAATTTGACTTCAAGCGCTTCTCGTCTAGATTCCTGACCCAGGGTTGTATAGACACGTTTATCACGTTGTCGTCTTACTACCAGGAGTTAAAACCAGAACAGATGAAAAGAGCCCATCGTTTCTTGTACCGTGTGGCCTTCAAGATGGACATGAGTATCATGCTCTTCAGAGTCGACATTATCCATCTCCTCCACAAGATTATCAAAGGCCCGGGAGGGCTTGACCCAGCCTCGAAAACTTATAAGGAATGGGACGAACTAGTGAGGCACATTCTCCGGAAGTGTGTTAAAAAGATCCAGGAGCACCCCGAGCTTATTGTTGAGATGCTGTTTTCGAAGACAACGTTCACTGCCAACTTCTTCCAGTACGGGTATGAGACGCAAACTATCGAGAGCAAGGCCCGGGCAGCAGCGGAGTTGGAAGTCAAACCTGGGTTTGAATGGGAGCAACAGATTGGGGTTGTTGTTGGTGCGTTGTTGGACCGCAACGAGGGGCATCTTTTAGAGTGGCTCAAATCTCAATTATCGTCTGCTGAGATAGAGCGCAGAAGCTGGGAGGGGGCAAGCAAACCAATACAGTCCGTCGAAGCCGATGCTGGCGAAACCTCACCTGTGCCTGCAGACCCTCCTAAAGCCCCGTCAATAGGTAAGACATTCCCTGAAAATCATCCATCCAACACCACTAACAAGCACAGTTGCCAAACCTGACGATGACACCTTAAAGACAGCCATGCTCAAGAATGGCCACCTCCGCCTTCTGATGACGCTTGTCGGACTTCGCCGCATCGGTGATGAAAACGACATCGACACCCCCTGGGTCGTGCCGTCCAACCTTTCCGCCGCCCAGCTCAAAGAAGCGCTCACCCTAATCAAGGCCGCAGAGTTCGACCCACCAACATTTGAGAACGGGTTCAACGCGGAAGCCCAGATCCGGCGCGTTTCTGCCGCCCAAAATAGACGTCGCGCAGCCTTCGATGACGAATCAGACAACGGCATAGACGACGACGATGCCGAAATACTCTTCCCTGCCGGCGGACCCACGCCGATGAGTAAATCCGATGCCTTCGCCGCGCTGAAGAAGACGCGGCGGAAGCGCCGACGCAGTGGGAGCGAGGAGGATGAGCTAGACGAGGAGCAGTTGGCGGCCAGGGACCGAGCGCGGCGCGCCAAGGACCTCGAGAAGCAGCGGAGGATCAAGAGCGAGTTGTTCGTCCATGATAGCGATGATGAGAGTGATGCGGAGCGCGACGAGGCGTTTTTTGCAGCGGAGGCGAAGCAGAGGGCGCGCGTGAGGAGGGGGCTGTTGGTCGCGGAGGCGATAGGGACAGCGGCAAGTGGGGTGGAGAAGAAGAGGCCAAATGTGAAGGTGGTCGCTACCAGAGGCGACAGCGATATCGATGAGGATGCTGTGGTGGCTGTGAGTCCGCCGTCTGGCGGGAGTCGTAAGAGGTCGGTTGATGTGGAGTCGGGGGAGGAGATGGAGACTGAGACGCCGCTATCAAGTCCGCATACACGGCCTTCAGGGGCGAAGCGGGCGAGACTCGATACTGAGGATGTTGAGAGCCGAGAAGGTACTCCGACGGCTAGCGGGAAGGATGTTGGGATGGTAGATCTTGACGATGATGACGACGAGGACGTGCCTGCTCCTCGGCGGGCAAGGGGAAGGGCATTCGGCGGGTTTGTGGTGGATAGCAGCGATGAGGAATAATGCCTGTTTATACGTTCGGATGACTGGGTTTTGGCGCTTGGGGGTTGTGTGGGATACCAATATATTGGCAATGTGTGGCACATAGCGAGAACGGGAAAATAAAAACATGGATTCCATCGTCTTTGATTTCACAGGCCTGGACGGGTCTAAACCATAGCTCTGAGAATTGTGTTTGTTTTCCAATTTCTAATCTTGTGAAGAAATCCACGACAAGTGTCGAGTGCCCCTATTTATTATACCCGTTAAATAAAACCCCCTTTCTCCTTTGATCTAATCCCAGTTTGTCCCACCATCCATGCACCTCAATCCCATCCCATAAGCCAAACCACCACCCTCCACACACACTCAGTTAAACATCTCATGGTTGCTGTCACCCATCACACTATCCATCATAAACGAGCTCTCGCTACTCGTCTGCGTCTGTGTCAACGTCAACGGCGGCGGCGACGCCGCCTCTACCGCTAGGTTTTCAACATGCAAGCTCCCGCCATCCTGCAGTAGCTCTTCAAACGCAACGCGCCGCATAAACGCCATCGTCGACCCACGTCGACGCAACAGCTCACTAACAAGCACAAGCGCATTTTCGCGATCAATCCTCGCCATCTCCGCCTCTTTCGTCGTCCCCGCCTTCACAGCACCTCCTGTTCCCGCACCACCCGCCTTCGCTTCCATCAGCTCCGCAAGTAGCGAGCTTGTTGCCTCAGTCGGCGACGTCATGGGCGAAGACATGCGTTCGATGAAGGTCTTACCCGTCATGAGTTCCATCAGCGGCGTAAAAACATCAATCTCGTGCATGATATCCGCAACGCACTGAACGCCCTCCTCTGTGCGCGCCAGCAGCGCCAGCACGAACCAGCCCTCACTACGCACGACGGGCCACTTTGTCTGCGAGATCAGGAAGCTGAGCGGTGTGCCGATATCGCGATGGCGCTCAAAGAGCTCGCGGCGGCGCTTCTGGAGGACCACTGCGTCGGTGTCGGGCGAGGGTGCGCGGGCAGCCATCACGCGGCATACGGCAGCGAGGGCGCGGGCGATCTCCATGCGCACTGGCTCTGCATCGCTGCGGCCGAAGATGGAGATGAGGACCGAGAGGCGGGATTTTTCGTTGGCGGGGGAGTCGGGGTCGGCGGAGAGGGGGGCGGAGATGCGGAGAACATTGGCGAAATTCCCGATGAGAAGTTGTCGCGCTAGGCTGATTGCAGAGTACTGGATCTGGGGAAGTGTATCCATGGCCCAGAGGCGTGGTAGGATCTCGATGAGGTTGGCGTTGCCAAGCTCGACCTTGTTGCGTGCAGGGAGGGCGAGGTTCTTGAGGAATCCGATGGCGGCGTAGAGGACTTGGGAGTCAGTTGCTGTGGTGAGGATGTCCATGAGGGGCTTGTGGATACGGCTCTTTTGGACAAACTCCTCACATACTTCGTCCGAGCGTGCAAGGTTGCCGAGCATGATGCAGGCGCAGACTTGCAGTTGGAGTTGTGGTGACGACAGCCATTTCCTTAAATAGCTTGACATGGTCGAGTTTACGGGGCATCTGGCTGCGAATTCGGGGAGTGCTGATATATCTGAGAGGACCTGATTCATCTCAGTCCTCCATACAGCGAGGCGCTGGGTATCTTCTTCATCTGGAGCGGCCGCTTCGCCAAGGCTATCTTCAAGTCGAGTATAAGATACTAATACTAGCCTAAGGGCCGCATATAACGCCATTGAATTGCACAGCGCGACTTGGAAGCGATTATGTTGGAGGTATTTCGTAGCTGAGCTAACAACGCTAATAAAGTCTTCCAAGTCTAGAGGTGACGTCCCTGATACAGCCAGATTCAACAGAACCTCAACCGTGTTTTCAGGCGCGAGTGAGGGTTCATTTGCTTTTGAAGTTAGTAATGCTTATATCCAATAGGAGAGACTTGTCTCACGTTGTACGACAATCATGTCCAAAAGTTTACACGCATAGCCCAAAAATGGCCTGTGTTCTTCAAAATCTGGGTCCGAGATAAACTGTACGAGAGCTTTGCTCAGGTTGAATTCCGAAGCTTGCTTTTGTGCAGGTTCTGGTACGACTTAGCAAGAAGTAGGTAGATGCTTCGAGAACCACATACCATAATCAAAACATATGTTAAATAGCACGGGCACCACAAAGGGAACGAGGCTTTTATCTTTGAGCAACGCTATTATCGCTTGCAAAGAGCCTCTCGAGACGACTCTTGCTCTATTTTCATCTTGCGGGTGTGGGTTAGCGGGGAGCGGGGTGAGTTCGGCGACGTTGGTGTCACATACCTGTGTCCGCACAGGTGTTTCCGATAAATCTTAAAACATGAATCATGAGCGAATTTTGAATGCCTTCTGTGGCCACTATCATCAAGAAGGCGTCCAAGAGACCAGAGTTTCCCATTGGTATCCTCCAGCGGTCTATAGGCACGAGTTAGTGTCTGGACGAGGACAGCCATTTCTTGGAGTTGGACAGCGCCAGACAGGTTATTCGAATCCAATATGAAACGCAATACTTCATTCCGTAATAAGGAATACAACTTACAATCTCTGCTTCCATCCGCAAGCTTTTCCGCCGCTGCTGTCATATATACTTGGCCAGACCACCAAAGCTGGTCCAGAGACAATGTGATGCCCCTCAGGCGGTCCGTCCTTAGCTGCTGGTCCTCCAAATCCACCACGACGTCCTCCTCCTCCTCCTCCTCACCACCATTTGTCAACGGATCACTCTCATCCAACGAGAACAGCCTCAAAACAGCATCCATCAGAGCATCTGGTTCTTGGTCTTGCTGATTTCCAGCCTGCAAAGACTCGTCTTCGGCGAGGTATATGGCAAAGGGGGAGGGCGCATTGGCATTGGCCGTGGCATAAGTACTGGAGGGGCCCAATATTCCAGCCATGTCCCCAATCATTCCGGCATCATATCCGTGCATGCTGCTGCGGGCCGCCTGGCTCGTGTCACCGCCCATTCAGTGGAATAGCGGCGGACCAAGTTTGGCGTGGAGACCGTGGGACGAGGATCGAGCACTGCAGTTGGACCGCCAGGAACACAGCCTTGCTGAAAGCTGCACGTCCGGGAGCTGCGCCACGATGACCGCCTTTGGTAAGCACTGACAGGAAGTGAGAAGCGAACCAGAGTCGTGGGTTCACCCTACAGGTTGCCTGTGGTTATCTGACTGCAACAGGCCCTTAGCGGGGGGGCGAGTGTGGAGAATATACGTGGGTATTATATTGCCAAAACGGGGAATCTGTACAGAGTTGTTGTGGCTTTGTTGGAGGGGGAGGGGGGGGTGAGAGGGGGAGAAGGAAGTTGTGTGGACGGACGTTGCTTAGGTCAGTAAGATTCCCAAATTCTTGTGAGCTCGCACACCACCGACCCCAGCCTGCTTTAGGCAACTGCAGAGAAGACGTCTGGAAGGGTTAGGACGGTGAGAATGCGCAGCACAATTACAAATAAAATACAGGGAATACAGGAAAATTATCGATTAATGCCCAGATTTTTGCCATAATTTACACGCTATTATTGATTATTGATTTATTTAATCTAGTCTGTTTTGTTTTGTTCTCTTTTTCATTTTCGTCTGATTGTGGAGATAAGCTTCTTTACTACATGGTGGGGTTACAGAGTCAAGGGGACACTCTCACACGTGCATTCCACATAAAATACATTTTATAGTTGAGACGGCCCGATAATTAAATGATACGCTCTTCTTCAAATCGCCTTGTAGAGTGCCTATGATACCTCGCAACCCTCCTGGACAATAATCAATAAAGTCATAGATTAAAACACAACAAATAATGTCCAAAGGGGGGAAAGACAATGCACTCGACTGGGTGGATTACATAATGCCCTGCAAGCACAGCCCCAACGGTCAAAATATTGAAGAGGGACGTGCACGTGCTATGGCGCTAACTCGTACCCCGTACAGGTATCCGAGCCAGCAGTCACGTGCCAAATCAGACAGCACGCGCTGCCAAAGTCCCTAATCCCCAATTGGGTAATTCCCAAGGACAGCTCTCTTGACGCCCTGCCTTCCTCCCCCAAGATCCCCAAACAAAAAAAAGGCATCAACGCCCAACAAAGGCAATAAGCTCGCAGCTCCCCCACAACAGCCACCATTACCGCGCGTCATCGCACAGCCGCACGCTCCTACCTAAAGCAATCATGACGAAGGCACAACAAACAATCTCCCTCGCCCTCCTGGTCTCCTCCGTACGCGCCCCCTCCCCGCCCCCCAACCCCCCAACCCCCCCCAATGCAGGAACTCAAATCAAGAGACCCCACTAACACGCCGCAGCTCTATCTCTCCCTCTACCTCGAGCTCGTCCCGCTCCCGGCACTAATCCAATCCGAAATCATCCCCGTCGTACGTCCCCCCCATCAGTCTAGGCACCAATTCCAATTCCAAAAAACCACAAAGCTAACATACACCGCGCAGCTCCCATTCTGGGCCCTCGTCACCTTTGGCTCGTACCTCCTCTTTAAGCTCGGCCTCGGCGTCTTCACCTTCAACGATGTCCCAGCCGCGCACGCAGAGCTGATGCTCGAGATCGATGAGGCGCGCGCGGATCTGAGGAAGAAGGGGGTGGATGTGGATTAGCGCTTATGCGGAGATAGATATGCGGGAGGGGGCAGGGGAGGAGGTAATATGCATGCAGACTGCGGACTGCGGTTTGCAGGGGGAAAAAGCTGGCGGGGATGGGGAGTTCATAATATCATGTAGCGCATATAAATGGATCTGAGTTGTACGACTGCGAGGAGCGCGGTGAGGATGGGTAAACGGGTATCATATCATAATCGTGCGCTACTGTGCTATACCCCTCTCATCCCCCCTCCTACTCCATACAATCATACCACATAACCCCATTCAATCACCCCCATCATCCCAGCAGGCCTGCCACAACAGTCCTCACCGCCACCACCGGCCCGCGAGTTTCCACCAGCTTCCGAAACATGTCCGGCACCCTCGTTAGACTGCGCCGCTCATCCTGCTCATGCCCTGTATCCCGTTAGTAACCTGCATAAGCCATTGTCAGGATAGAAGGAAACTTACAACTCCGCGGCACCCGCGCCGACGCCGAGATGGCATGTTCCGCCTCGCCCGTCCAGTCGAGCGCGATGCGCCACTCCACGGTGACCTCCACATCCTCAACAGGCAGCACAAGCTTTGTGCGCCTCATAAGCGGGAGCAGATCCTTCGCCGTCCACTTCCCCGCGCCCACCGCCTCATCCAGCTCCTCCTCCACCTCTCTCCCCTTCCCCTTCCTCCCCCTAGCTTTTCCCTTCCCCTTCCCCTCGCCACCACCAAACTCCTCCCCAATCTGGCACCAGAACCTCGCCCTCTTCGCCGCCCCCTCAACCCACTGCCCCATCCCATAAAACACCGCATTCACATCCCGCCCCAGCACCCCCTCCCCCGCCCTCTCCCGCATCCACCTCCCAATCTCCGGCTCGGCATTCCCATCCAACCCGTCCACGTCCACACCGACAACCGCCAGAGAAGTCGTATCAACCACCACCCCAACGCGTGCATGAAACAAGCCCCCAGGGGCCCGCGCCACAACATCACGGCGCTGGAACACCGCCCCTGACTCGCCTACAGAGGGTAAAATCGTAGTCGTAGACGTAAACCCCAGCGGCGAGAAGACCGAAAGATACGCCATCGGATCCTCTACCTCAACGGGGTCATACGACGGCAGCTCCCCCTCCTTCAGCGTCACCTCCTTCACAACCGGCGCCCTCCTCCGTTTCGCAAACGGCAAAAACGCACCAACGCTCATCATCAAGCTCTTCTTCCTAGGCGCCTCCACCACGGGGTCTCTCGGTCTCGAAGCCCTGAGAAGAAGGTCGAAAATCGCATCCTCATTCTTTGGCGCGGGGACATCCCGCCGCCCGGACTCGTGGTGGTACCGGATCCGCGCGTTCTCGGCTTCGGCGAGGGCGAGGTCTGCTTCGAGCTGGGCTACTTCGGCGAGGAGGGCGGCGCGGCGGCGTTTTTTGGCTGCGTGGGGGTCGGGGGGCGCGAGGTTGCGGGACGGTGGCGGGGATGTTTTGCGGCGTTTGGAGGGGGGTCCGGAGGTTGTTGTTGTAGTTGGTGTTGCTTTTGTCTTGGGTTTTATTGGGAAAGCGGGAGGAGGTGGCGGAGGTGCTGAGGTTGAGGAAGAGGCTGTGGCCCTCGCTTTTGCCAGTGGTGGTTGGACAGGTGGCTGGACTGGTGGCGGGTCGCGGGGTTTGAGGGGTGAGGATTTGAGGGTTGTTCTCCTTGGGCGCTTGGGGCGCTTGCTGGGTGTATTGTGGATTCCTGTTGGTTCGGTGGTGACAACAGGATCGGGTATGCCGAGCTGGGTTGGCGTTGGGGGAAGTTCTGGTTCTGGTTCCGGTTCGAGCTCCGCTTGAGGTTGTGACTGTGGTTGTGTTTGCGGTTGTGACTCTGGCGCTGGCTCTTGGGCCGGAGGATTAGGGGGTTCGGTACTTTGTGTGTTTGGAAGTGTTTCCTCAGTGGCAGCTCTCTCTGTGGGTGTGTTCTCTGCAGGGGTTTCCACTATGGGCGTCGCTGTAGGTGTACTATTTGCAGGCGCCGGGGAAGCGACGTCAGATCTGCGTAGCCCGCCCTTTTTAAACGGGTCCGTAGGCTCGGTGGGCGCCGCAGGCATAGGAGAAGCAATGCCTGACCGGCGCAATCCGCTCCTTTTGAAGGGGTTGGTAGGCTCGGTGGGTTCAGTGGACGCTTCGGGCACTGTTGGCGCTGGGGAGGCAACGTCTGAACGGCGTAGTCCGCTCTTTTTAAATGGGTTGGTAGATTCGGTAGGCTCGGTGGGTGGTGTTGTAGATGCTGCAGGTGCTGCAGGCGCCGGAGAAGCAATGTCTGAACGGCGTAATCCGCCCTTTTTAAAGGGATCCGTAGGTTCGATGGGCGCTACAGGATCTACAGGCGCGGTAGGTTCTGCAGGTGCTGTAGGTGCCGCAGGTGCTGGGGAAGCAATATCCGAACGTCGTAGTCCGCTCTTTCTGAAAGGGTCCGTAGGCTCGGTAGGTTCGGTGGGCGCCACATGCGCTGTAGTTGCTAGAGAAGCGCCCTCCGATCGACGCAGCCCACCCTTTTTGAAGGGATCCACAGTCTCGATAGGTATCACAGGCATTTCCTGTATCGGCCGTGGCATAGTCGATTGACGCGTAGGCGTCGTTGGCCTTTCTACCACCGGCAAGTCCTGTGTATCCCCTTGCTGCGGTACAACCTCAGCCGGGCCCGTTGTCGGTATAGGTGATCGTCTCAATCCCTTCTTCTGAAACGGATTCGCCTCATCCGTCCCCTCAGCAGGGCCCGTCGGTTGTATAGGCGATCGTCTTAACCCGTTCTTCTGAAACGGATTTGGCTCATCAGGCGTCCCTGCTGGAGTAGTCGAGGCCTTCGGATCCTGTTTCTGTGGCGACTGCGACCTCCTCCTCGGCTGCGCCGTCATTCCTCCCCTGGGCGTCCTCCTCGTCCTCCTCGGCGTTGTAGTCGCCTCCGCCGCCACCTCCCCAGTCTGTCCTTCCCGCTCAATTACCCTTTCCACCTCCGCGCCCTCCCCTTCTCGAATCGTAGACCCCACATCCCCCTCCACCACCTGCGCGCCCTCCCGCAACACACTAGGGCCCCTTTTACTCGGAGACGCAGACAATCCTCTCCCCGGTGTCCTCACTGGCGTCGTCGCCCTCCCCGTGCCCCTCGGTCCCGGAATGCGACTCGGTGTGGTCGGCGCGCCCACCTCGGGGGATAATTTGCGCCTCTTGCTCGGCGACTGCGACATCGCAATCTACGCTCCAACCGTCCTATCCATGCGCTCGACGAGTCGTGTATGTATCTTCCGATCCGTGCGTCGACAATTGCGTATCTTCGAGCGTTGCGCGGTCGTTCGTGGGGTTTCGTTGGTGCTGGGGTGATTGGGGTGTTTTGAAGTCGCGTATTCCTGTAGTAGGCGGAGGGACGCGACTGGGGCCGGCTGGCTCGCTAGAAAGTTTACCCGCACCGCCCGCCACAGCGCTCCCACGAGCTAGGGGACCTGCACCTGCACCCACCACTGGCGGGTATCCCGCGGCCCTCGGAGAGGACGTCATGGATGCTAATGCCAATGCTAAACATTTTCCGGCTCCGGCTCAGTCACCCACGACGGCGGCGGATCAATCTTCACGCAACACAACACGCAACATAACGCAAAACGCACCCATGATATAGCGATATAACCACAACAAAATCTACGTCCGTGCAGCCCGGCCATTTCCCAAGAGGCACGCACAAACCACACAAACGCACAAATGGAAACCCGGGCCCTCCACCTCGCGCGCCGCTCCGCGCTACTCCCGCGGCTCTCCCTCCTCCCTCGCCATACCCGCCACCACAGCACCAACACCGCCAGCACCAACAGCACCCCCGAATGGCCACAAGCCAAACCCCTCGGCCCCTACTACGAGACGCTCCTCGCGCACCCCATCTCCAGCGCCTTCACCACAGACCCGCACCCCCCGCCCCCGCCCACCGCGCCCCCGAAATCCAGGAAAGAAGAGAACATCGCGCGCGCGCGCGTGGTCTTCGGGTCGCGGCTCGCTGGGCCCGCGGAGCGCCGCGCTGAGCTTGCGAGCAAGAGCGAACTGGTGGGCGGGGTGTGGGTGCCCCCCAAGCCGGAGGAGCCGGATAATTGCTGCATGAGCGGGTGTGTGAATTGTGTGTGGGATCGGTTTGGGGAGGAGGTGGAGGAGTGGGCGGCGGCGAGGAGGAAGGCGGAGAGGGCGGTGGGGAGGGAGGTGGGGGTTGAGATGGGGGGGGAGGAGGCGACGAGTATGGATGATGATGGGGGGGGGAGTGAGGCGAATTGGGATGAGGGGTTGAGTGGGGAGGTGTTTAAGGGGGTACCGGTGGGGATTTTGGAGTTTATGAAGCAGGAGAAGAGGTTGAAGGAGAGGCATGCTAGGGAGGGGAGTAGTGGAGGGTGAGGTGCCACTGGGAGGTGAAGGGTGGGGAGGTGTACAAATACGATGATACCATGTCCATATTGCATCCTGTATCCGCGCAGGGCGAAGCGATCCGAGTTTTCATATGTATATAGATTCGAACATAGACGTGTGCCGCTAGAACATAGCTAGAATGGGACCCGGTGGGTCTCGAGGGAGGGATGGGGTATCGTAACTCATGAATCTATCTGTCCATAAAACGCCGCAAGCGAACTACTACTGTACATACAGTATATCCACCACCGCCCCTAATCCAGGCTATGTATCTCCAGAATCGCCCTCCTCGACGCATCATCATTCACCCACCCCTGAATCCGCTCTGTCGTATCCCCAAGTAGTGCCGCATACTGCGGTCCTGGGAAAAATAAACCGCAGTGCGCGCCTACCTCGTCCACACCCTCCATGTACACGCGCACCCAGCACTTATCCAGCGCACCGCCCCCGCGCTCCAAATCCCCGGGTAGCAGACAGAAGCGCTTATCCTTCTTCGGCTTCTTCGACGCTGCTTCTGCGCCCTCCGAAGCTGAGCCCGCTCGCGCGTCTACAGCTGGGGCAGGGCTGCTCGGGTTAACCGTCACAGAACGAAGCTCTGCCTCCTTCGCATGAGCAAGGCGCCGCTTCTCCTCTTCCTTAAGACGCTTCTCCTCCTCCTGCAGTCTCTTATCCTCCCCCTGCAGTCTCGTCTTCTCCTCCGCCTTACGCAGCTTCTCGCGCTCCTGGAACGACTTCTTCTCTCGCTTCTCGGTCAGCTTGCGGCGGTCCTTGAGCGCGCTCTCGCGGTGCTTGACGGCCGTCTGGTAGATCTTTAGTTGGCGCTTGTGTTCCTTTTCGGCGAGCTTGCGCGAGTCTTTGTCGGTGTAGAGGGAGAGGTCGAGGGGTGAGGGTTCTTCTGGGACGGGGGGGATGGGGGGGAGGGCAGGGTCGCCGGTTGCTGTTGTTACGTCTGGTATTGGCGATGTCACTGGAACTACCTCTTCTGTTGTTACCTCTGGAATCGGCGGTGGTGCTGTCGCTACCTCTTCTGCGACTTGGTGGGTGTCTTCATGGGCATCATGGAAGTCGTCATCGTCGTGGGAATCTTCCTCGTCGCTTTGAATGGGCATAGAGTCGATGTGCTGCATTGGCTGTACTTCATAATCATCTTCGTCTTGGTCTGGCTCAGGGCTACGAGCTTGCACTGTTGGGGGTTTCGCCTCTGTATGTGCTGAGCTGCCCATCTCCACAACCGGAACTATTGCAGCTCCAGGTCCATCGACCCCACCAGAAGCTGGCAACTCAACCGGGCCATCGGTAGTGGCCCTCGCAGACTCTTCAAGGCTTAAATTCTCCGTCGCAGTCTCTACTGAAACGATGTTTCCATCCTCGTCCTTCGCCTTAACTTGCTGCACCTTTGGCCGTTTCGGCAACCCAGTGCTCGCAGTATAGTAGTTTACAAATCGGATACGCCTAGCATCAGATGCCAATGCCGCCTCCGTCGTATCGTCGACATCTTCAAGGTGCCGTAGACGAGAATAACGGTTCTTCAGCCCCGAGAAGTCGGCGAGGCAACCGCCAAA